>CM055279.1:2113006-2799303 GCA_029237695.1 Conchocele bisecta
GTTACACAGTCTTTCATTCGCCATACGGTCGTATGCGTTGGAAATGGGATCCCAGGCGTCGTCTTGAGGTAGTGAAATACCTAGTTCTTTGAGAATCCTCCTAATAGTATAATACGCGTGAAAGTTGTAGACACTTCGGAGCATGACATTCTTGGATGTCAGATGGTCTTTATGTGAAACTCCACACCCGGCTGTTGCGCACCATACAGCGAAATTTATTTGGTTCTGCCAAAACTTCATCGGTGTTGCTTTCCACCAGTTTACCGCCTCCATCGTAGTAATCTTGGGCAGCCTATATTGTTCAAAGATGTTAGTGAAATTGGTGGCAAAGCCACTGTCCGGTCTAACCGTTACGGTTGGGTGTACAAGGCGGTTAACAACGTCTTTTTGCGTGTATTTACCTCCGACCGCGTTTAAGGATCTCACCGGGGTTGGGCTCACTGTTAGGATTTAAAATAACATACCCTTACAACGATGACGGAGTGTTTGATCCTGGCGAGCACGTCGGCACGACCCCAGTAAACTTCGCCGTCACGAAAACTCTCGGGTGCACCTGGATCGGGTGAACACATCGTACAACACGGTAGACGGCACTCCCAGCACATTACTGAAAACCGTGCCCGCCAGCGACTGTTTCTTAGGTGAGACCCTGACTTTAGACTTCCCACACCCCGAGATGAAAGTTTTGGAATCGGGACACATCCACGAGTTGAAGATTTCTATTCTTGATGATAAAGGGCGAGAGTTGAAGAACGATTACCCGATTTCGGTCGTCCTAGAAATTTCAAATTAATTAAATTCAAGAAAATTATTTAGAATTAAACCATGTTCGTAATATATATATTATCAACATTATTGAAAATGAGTATATACGGACCAGGTAGTTCTTCCGATTGGGTGCCAAATTCAAAGAATTTGGAACCGACAGAAGGGGGATTCATCCCGACAGAGGGCGACTTTTTAACTACCCAAAAAACAAAGGCCTTGATCAATAGAACTATATCGGTGGCCACGGACGAGATTCACAAGAGTCTACTATCACAACTTAGAGAATATGCCCTGGCTGTGAATACACAAAGTCGTGAAGAAACGCATACGGAACTAAACGAACTAGGTGAAAAAATAACCAAATTTCGAAAAGAGGCCCGGTTGGGGATTGATAAAGTCAGAGAAGACCACCAGGCGGACCTTACGGAGGCTTATGATGCGTTGCTCTTAAAGGACACTCTCATCAGTGAAGCGACACTTACCGAACTAGACGGGAAAATAACAAAATTTCGAAAAGAGACCAGGTCGGATATTGATAAAGTCCGAGAAGACCGCCAGGCGGCCCTTACGGAGGGTTATGATACGTTGCGCTTAGAGGACTCTCTCATCAGAGAAGCGGCACTTACCGAACTAGACAAAAAAATAACCAAATTTCGAAAAGAGACCAGGTCGGGTATTGAGAAAGCCGAGAAGACCACCAGCGGACCTTACGGAGCTTATGGGTGCGTTGCGCTTAGAGGACTCTTCTCATCAGAGAAGCGACGTTGCCGAACTAGACGGAAAATAACCAAATGTCGAAAAGAGACCCGACCCGGTCGGTATTGATAAAGTCCGAGAAGAACCACCAGGCGAACCTTGCGGAGGCCATTGCGGAGGCTTATGATGCGTTGCGCTTAGAGACTCTCTCAGCAAAGAAGCGACACTTACTGAACTAGACGGAAAAATAGCCGAATTTCTGAAAGAGACCAGGTCGGGGGTTGAGGGGGTCCGAGAAGACCACAAGGGGGCTATTGCGGAGGCTTATGGGGCGTTGCGCTCAGAGGACTCTCTCAATAGAGAAGCGGCACTTACTGAACTAGACGAAAAAATAACCAAATTTCGAAAAGAGGCCCGGTTGGGGGTTGAGGGGGTCCGAACGGGTATTGAGAAAGCCCGAGAAGACCACCAGGCGGACCTTACGGAGGCTTATAGGGTGTTGCGCTCAGAGGACTCTCTCAGAGAAGCGGCGGTTGCTGAACTAGACGGAAATATAACCGAATTTCAAAAAGAGGCCCGGTCGGGTGTTGAGAAAGCCCGAGAAGACCATCAGGCAGCCCTTGCGAAGGCTTATGATGCGTTGCGCTCAGAGGACTCTCTCATCAGAGAAGCGGCGGTTGCTGAACTAGACGGGAAAATAACCGATTTTCAAAAAGAGGCCCGGTTGGGTGTTGAAATAGCCCTAGAAGGTCACCAGGCGACCATTACGGAGGCTTATGATGCGTTGCGCTTAGAGGACTCTCTCAGTAGAGAAGCGACACTTACCGAACTAGACGGAAAGATAAGCGAAGTTTCCGATAAACTGAAACATGATCGTATAGCCGCGACCAAAGCTCTTGAGGAGGCCTCCTATAAGATTCGTACTGAGGCATATAACGCAAACAGTGCGCTTGCCGGAATAGTGCGAACAATGAAAACGCCAAAACGTGTCATAACAGTTTGGGCTGAGAAGCGGGGCCCATTGGTTGAGGGGCACTATGAATATTCGTTCGGTGCCAAAGCGAGTAATAAATGTGGGGGATACGCTATGACAGCTGCAGGTGAAGTTATCCAAATGGCGGTCTGCTCGGTTAATGGTATTGGTAAACCTGTGGGCGCGGTCGCGATAAATATTGTAGTAGATGGGGAAGAACGGGGGGTTGGATTCACTAAAATCTCTGGAGATAGTTCGAAGGTTTTTTCGTTCTCCGGTTATGATCGAATTAGACTTTCCAAAGGTAGTGTTATTAACTTTGTTACGAAAATCGGTGACACAGAGAGTTCTTCCACTATTGTCTCATTGTTAATTGAACTTATTTTGTAAATACTAATATATTGAAAATCATGAACGAATCAATGCTTCCAATTGTCAATACCACTCCATCAACACTGTGTACAATTAACGAAAGAAGTTCAGATTTTAGGTTGAATAATATCGTCGCTATGCAGGATATTTTAGTTAGAGAATATACAAATAGAAAAAGAAACGCTAAAAAATATATAGACGCGAGGTGAACATGGCTGAAGCATCTAGCATGGCTCTAGCGAGTGTTTCTGTGTTGTGTGGGGCGGGGACAGCTGCAACTATATCCACCATTATAACGGTTCCTGTAGCGGGGATTTTATGTGCGGTGTCGGCCGTTTCTGGTTGTTGTGTATGGTAATTAGGGCGTCGGGTGGAAAACTCGAGAAAAAATGTAGAAAACATGATAGAATATCTGTTCTCGCTAGGTCGAAGAAAAATACCATCGACGTTATGGTGTCCAAAGCGTTGGCCGATAATAAAATATCAAATTTAGAGTTTGAATCCGTGGTGGAAGAAATGGGGAGATATGAAAAATTAAAAAATGATATTAGAATCAAAGCGCGCGGCACCATGCCCAAGATTGAGAGTACTGATTGGGATAAATTTAGGGTAAAACTTGGAGATAAAGTCGGAGGAAATTAATATTTTTATTAAATAATTAATTATATTGGTGCAGTAAACAATTTATTAATTAATTTTAGGAAAATTATTAACAATTTAAAAGGAAAAAAAAGAAAAGAAAAAAGGGTTAGCTCGGTGGGAGCTAAATCTTTTTATTTCTATCCCTATAAATGTGGTCGCTATGGTAAACAACTGCATGCCAACGGCGTTCCTATCCGACCGCTCGAGGTTGATAAAATTGATAAATTCAGATTGCCAGTTTACATACCATCGATAAGGAAAAAATACACTCAAAGTGTGACAACGGCGTTCCTATCATACCGCTCGAGGTTGATGAAAAATAATTCCAGATAGCCCGTTTACATACCTTCGATAAGAAAAATACACTCGGCTATAAATTAATTATTATTTATTTTTTTCTGTTCAATAATAATTTTTCAATATCTTTATAAGCAATATCGTAGAAATGTACATTCGTAAACGAATCGTTGGGTTTTAACAATTTTATATAATACACCTTAGTTTCATATACGATACGCATTATCAGTCTTAATGTTTGTATTTGCCTCTTGTATAGTTGACATAATTGCCGGTATAATATTGTAAATGCAACGTTTTTATCGGAGCGTAATAAATTACGTTGGTATTTCATGTATTCGATATCGCCTAGTGATCTCATTTTATATAATTTATATACAGGATCATAACCCCCGTAAGCTTCGTAAATTTCTTCAACACAGTCATTAAAAACTTTCAATTCCAATTGAATTGTATTATCCATTTTCTCTAATAATATTGGTAGTTGTTTTTTCTGTTCAATTTCCAATTAGAATTTTCAAATCCATTACAATATGATTGTAGAAACGCATATCCGTAAACGAATCGTTGATTTTAAAAGGTTTTATAAAATTAGTTTTTATGATGTTCCGTAGTTGTTTCTCCGATCCTCCTATTTAGTCGCTTCGTTTCACGAATTTGATCCTTGTACCGGCGACATAATTGCCGGTATAATATTGTAAATGCAACGCTTTTATCGGAGCGTAATAAATTACGATGATATTTCATGTATTCGATTTTGCATAGTGTTTTCAATTTATAGTAATATTTTTCACCAAAGACATTATAAAATTCCAATTCCCATTCTATTTTATTATCCATTTTGTTATATTTGTATTGTTTTTTTCTGTTCAATTTTCAATTTTATAAAATTAGTTTGATAATGTTTTTTACGGCGTTTATATGTTGGAACACCGTGACTTATCAAAAACTACACATCAGATCGATTCTATCTTTCTAACTGACTTTCCGATTTCAATTATTACTAAACGATAATACTTGCAAGCACGTAATCCCTTGTTAACCATTCGATGAGTAGCCTGAGTGCCACCGCATGGTGGACATAGCAATGACTCGGCTTTGGTCCCTACCCCACAATGCCGACATGGGCGAGGCGAAACGGAACCTCTTCGCATCCATGCACGGTGATGTTTGCAATATTCGTAAATACCGGTGCGATAACACCTCTCGTGACTACCTGTCTTCAACCACGCACACTTAACTAGAACCATTATGTTGTATATATATACTGAGTATAACATAGGGATTCTTATCTCTAATAGGGTGTATCTTCGCATGTCATAAATATATGGTCACGCGGTAGTAGTATATAAGAGTCACAAATGATACCATCATGCGGTGGAAGGTGCCGCGCGTAGCCGGTGCCTTCCAGAGGTGATGGTATCATTGTGACTCTTATATACTACTACTGTTACCAGTTTTGGTGTTGGTGGTCACTCTAACACCCGCAAATTCGTCTCCCCTTAGTCGCGGTAACGAACTCATACCCTATATACTACTCGTCATTACATGTAACTGACGACGAAAGTTGACGAATTCTATTCCACATTTGCTCTGAATATTTGATCAATATTCGACTTTATTTACGGAAGATATGGTAAATATTGTAGGTATTTTTCACGAGGTATCTCACATCTTCTTAGGTACAAAATTACAGGGTTTGTCTCATGTATGGTCATCCGAACCGTAACTTACTAGTACATGTAATGTGAGCCATCATCAGATGACATTTTGTGTAGCTATTATATGTACATGTGCTCGTTATAGTTCATTTATTGCATAAAATAGACTTTCACAGTGTAATAACACGTTGTAATAAAATTTAGTGTATTTTAGTGTAATAAATATGCAAATGAGGCCGGTACAAAAAGACACGCTAGGTGGTCATTACAGCTTCAACGTATTGTTCTGTGCTTAGGCAAGTATAAGTTAGATAATGTGTTCGAGTCGAATATGGTTAGTTAACAGCGCATGGGGGGAATTTAGGGGGCCGGAAATCGTCGAGCCGCTAGGCAAGACGTATTTCGGCCGCCTTAAATTCCACCACGCGCTGTTAACTAACCATATTCAACGAGACGACATTATCTAACTAATTTATTGCACGGATACGTCGAAATCTTGAGATATAATTATATATGTTGTCGAATTTATTGTAAGTTTAATACAAATACTATAATTACACAATTTAATTCCAGCCATTCCTCTTGGGTACCCCACTTTTATTTACATTTCCGCAGACATGTCCTCACGTCACGTGACCAGTTAAAAGTGACAAAAATAAAGCAGGCGTCTGTTATCTGGTTCACAATCTTACCGAAGCTGGATTACTACGTTTGCATGCAATCAGTGTATAGCCAACGCAGCATGCACACCTGCGCTGCTTTATCAGTGACTACAGTGTTCGTGGTTCTATAACAATTGTATCACTCCACGAGCTGTTAGTGTTATTGGCATTTTCATAGCACTAATAGTGTTTTTGTATTTTCGTAACACAGCGCCATGAAACTTCATATTCGGGGTACCGATCCGAAAGTCGCCCAGTCACTTGTAGCCTGTCAGTCATGAATGGGTCATGTTATCAGGGCATGACTGGTTAAAGGTTACGCACCGATATTGCTCTACTTAATTGATTGCTGATATTTGCGCATGCGCAGGTTATCCTGACATGTAGAATAGGCGTTAATCTCAAGCATATAACACACGCTGGACAGTGTATCTCCGTGAATTAACACACGGGGGAAGTGGGCTAGACAGGTCCAGACAGTGATCTCCGGCAGTTAGCACACTGCGGAGATCAAAGGCTTTCGCCGCATCCGTACAATAATAAATATAATCTAACATTTGTGTTGATTTAATATGAGATTTATTCACCTCATTGACTGATTTCAGAAGAGACTAGGCTATGTTTAATAAATATCATATTATATCATCATTTGTGTAAGATCTTAATTTTGAATTTTTAATAAAATAATTTCGAGCGTACGCTAGCGAGCGTTGAACTTCGTTTATTGAACATTCAAAATGTGAACAATAACGGTTTTATTGTTTGTCCCGCCCCTTCGCATGCAAGTGTTTCTGTTGCCGCGTCCCTGACCTCGCTTTTTAATTGCGATATTATTATGTGATAGGTTTGGCACAGAAGGGTGTGTGCATACGTGACAACATGTGAACTTCAGACAACAAGGCGTGACCTCTTGCTCCAAATATAACTTTATACTTAATGCGAACAATTAATAATTAATGCAATACGTACATATGAAAGCGTTGTTATATTCGTTTACATTAGAGGAAAGGAATCCAATATACAATGCTTGCATTGGTCGAGAAACTAGGGCAAACAATAAGAGATGATATCACTAACGATAGGTGGTTTTCTTAGCAACGTGATACATGTGCCTTTATTATACCTCATCGTAAATTCGCCGCTTTGCATTGGTCAATTCCGTACCACGTGGCATAAAGCAAACGGCCATGTGTACCCTGAGGGCAATAATGCCATGAGATAATATAATTGTCGACCGTTTCGCCCGAAGATACCCGAAGTCTGGTCACGGAAACTACCGAACATTAATTGGAGTACCTTATAGCTTATCGCGCATCGAAACCGAAAGCATCGAATGAGAGGAAAGCAGACGCTGACTGGTACACCCGTTTTATTACCTCTATAACAGTAAAACATTGTAAACCGGGCACCAGCTGCGCAGATGTAAACAAAGATGGCGGAAGTCAGTGGAAGCAAACTTTTTGCAGATGTTGCATTGTGTGCAATGTGAAATGTTAGTTATATTCGGTATAATAAAGTAAATGGTGCCCTTGGTTGAGGGGGATATTGTGGATTATTAATGGAAACACAGTACATATGAGCTCTGCTGTGCAATTTCCAACCATAGGGTCGGAATTTCACATTTTTACTTTTTGACAGTTTTTTGTAGCACAGACAATGTACTTTCCAAAAAACATTTTGTAAATATTCCATCTAGTTAAGTTGCTATGACGTCACAAACAACACACGTGTTGGCGTAAGTTTTTTACGCAAACGCAACGTCGTCGACGTCATCATAAATTGCAGAGAAAAATAACGGTTCAAATTTCTATGCACTGTCTATGCGGAATCACTTAATTTAATAGTTCATAAAATTGCATTATAAAATATCAGTACCTTTATTTGTGATGAAGTACATACACTGTATTATGTTCCAAAATTCACTTGTAGCATATGGTATCCAGTTCTCCAGATAATGAGTAAGTAGAAAACATAATTGAAAAATGGAATTTAAAATAAAGCAGAGCGTACAAATAAATGTGAGAAATGTAATTGTGCAAGTTACTATTAAACAAAGGGTAGTGTACGCAATTTGACATTAAACAAATGTACGGAGCCAGTTCGGGACATGAAAGCTTTGTCACAGTGGGCCAGATGTAGAGGCCGCGGGTGTGTGCGGGCGGTACGCGGCGGTCGCGGCTGTAAATGGAAATGA
Organism: Conchocele bisecta; assembly: GCA_029237695.1. NCBI lineage: Eukaryota > Metazoa > Mollusca > Bivalvia > Lucinida > Thyasiridae > Conchocele > Conchocele bisecta. Next base: position 2,121,272 of record CM055279.1, read on the forward strand.
CAATTATCGCGTTTTCTACAATGTTTTACCATGAATAATCAGAATCCCAAATAAAAACGGATACATCAATATTAACACAAACTCCTGGAATTTTACTAAACTAAAATATATAGACACCATTTGACTAAACTAAACTATATAGACGCCAGCCACGTTGAACGTAAAAAAGAAAACGAAATGACCAAACCGGATACGAAATGGTATGGGTACGAAATGTTATGGTTACGAATGGACCAGGTACCTGTAAAACTACATTATAAATCTATTGTTCTAGTGTTTAAAATAAAATAAATAAATTTGTATATTATAAACATTACATTTTCATAACATAACAATTAAGTAATTAAGATTTAAAATACATAGAAGATAAGTTGTTTTGTTCCTTTTTTATTTTAAATTTCATTACGACCTACCGAGACCTCAATCTGTATTTTATAGAATTTTAACGATTCGGATGCTAGCAAGTTCGGACCAAACCTTTTCGGGACAACCTTGCTAGTTTTGACTATGCGTAATCAACATATACGTGGAAGTTCTTTATCACATATGATATCTGAACCTTTCACACGCTCACTGTTAATATATCATTAAGTTTGAACTTGGGACAAAACAATCAAACATAAATGAAAAGTCTTGCAGAGCATGAAGTTATTAGTTGATCAAATCAGGGTTCAATATATGTCCACATTTTAGTAGTTACGGAATCTCAGGGAAAAGTGAGAGAAGTGTTGATTTCCTCCCCAACCAAATTCTCCCAGTTATATTTAGTATTTATATACTGAATATTAGTGTAGTACGTAAATTCTTTAATATATCCATCAGAAATGTTTTTTAACAACTTACACCAATTTCCAAGTTAAGGACCATGACCTATTGGCTCATATATTGGCAATTTTCGACTTCCGTCAAGCATAAAGTTCAATGACCTTGAAATGACCTTGAACTTGGTTTAAAAAATGGCACCCGGATTTTTGGAAACCTTATACATTCAAGTTTATAAAAATCACCGGGTACCATCAATTAACTCAAGGTGCCGGAATCTCATATATATACCTAAAATTGCCCCTGGCCTAACTTTAGTTTACCGAACTCTTGTAGATAAAACGTTTATTTATAGCCAAATTGCAAACCGCCTAACTTTAGTTTACCGAACTCTTGTAGTTAAAACGTTTATTTATAGCCAAATGACAAACAGCCTAACTTTAATTTACCGAACTCTTGTAGTGAAAACGTTTATTTATAGCCAAATTGTGTTATTTCGCTATATTTAATGTTTTCAACAGAGATAATGGTGTAAAATGAAAAATTATCCGGTTGATGTAATTTGGAAGTGATACAACAAATTTCGCGTTTGTAGATTACAGAATATAGGAGAAAAGGGTGGTTACAAACTTTTTCACAAATCGCGGATAACCAATATATTAGCCGATTTATAACTATATCGGCTAATAATAACGAATCTGTTACGGTGCGAAACGCTCTCGAAATTAAATATAGATCATCAGGAAGGAAACTATACCGACACCGGGTAATGAAAGAAGAACTGGCGATCCAGAGTAAACATGTCAATTTATTCATGAAATTGCTGCGTAGAACCATTTTTATGAATTATTACTTGCGTCACATGTATATATGTCTTATAAACATGATAAAGTATAACATACTTAACTATAGATATATAATTTACCGACCATACGTATATAGACACCATTATTTCGACTTGACTTAAAACGCAAATTTGGAAATAACAATTCTCCATAACTCTTATGTAGTGCAATGTAACGAAATGTAATTAGAGTTATGTACTCAGAACAATTTCTAACCATGCAAGCAAAGATCCATATATCAGGCTGCGGAATAGACTGGCCAAATTACCATAAAGGGAACATAAATAAATGTAAGTAATAATTACCTCTTTGCAACTTTGAAGCATCACCTGCCCAAAAACGGTGGAAATTTTCACTTTAAAGGTACATGCCCACTTAGTAGGCACAAATTGTTCTTTATATGATTTAAATAAGTGTGTAATTGTGTCACTATTCCACCAGTTATACAACTTACGAGTGCCCGCTATGCAGATATAATCATTTAGTAATATTTGTTTTACTAATAGTGACGCGCGTTGGTATCAATGTTATTTTCATATGCAAATGAGGCATGATATTTTTTAATTATTTATACTAATTAAATGCGTTACCTGAACAAATAATATTACGACAGATTATAAAGTATGATCATTGCACATCGAAAAATAACTACAGAGAATAAATAGTGATGCGCGTTAACATTTTAAGGAAACACGATTATCGCCCCTGATATCAGTGCAGCAATTTACTTCGGATATAAAATGTATAATAGTGCCAATCAATACGTGGGGTAATGGTAAATGGATGTTCATTTTGCCAGAAAATGTCTCAGATGATGTCTCTGATATAAAGAACATTTTGTGCGTACTGCGTGGGCATGTACCTGCCCACGTGCCAGGTTATAATATAGGGAGGCATATTGTGTTCGTCCATACATTAGATATAACATTCTTCGGGCTAAATGAACAGTCATGAACCAATTCCGGACGATATAATTGGCATTTTTATACTTCGTATATCAAACATGAATTTTCACACTGATATCAGGGGCGATAACAGTGTTTCGTTAAAATGTTAACTGACATTACTATTTCTTCTCTGTAATGATTTTTTTATATGTAATGATCATACTTATTAATCTGTCGAAAATATGATTTTTTCAGATGATTCATTTAATTAGTATAAATAATTAAAAAAATACCATGCCTCATTTGCTGATGGATAATCACTCTTACGTGTAGATATGGCTTGTTTCTCGCTTTAAGTATGCAATTCAAGGATTTATGAGCGTGATGCATTGCCAGTTGTATCAGTCGGTGTGATCCAAATAATGTAAATTGATATCTTACATGCATGGTTTAGCCTTACTGTATTGTAGTTTACGTGTACCTGATGTTACAGCTTAGTGTTTAATTCGACTAGAGCATTCCCTAACATGAACTGTGCATGATAAGTGGAAGCCGTCGCGGCCACTTCATGCATTGAAGAGAAGAAGACAATTTTCACCATGCATATTACGTGTGATAATTATATGACCATCCATGGGATAATTGCATTTTGTGCATACTGCCTAATAGAATGACAATTGTTTATGTAAAGTACTATCAGATAAGGAAATTAGATTTTATACTTCACTATGTACCCTCAAATGTTACCTAGTCATCATGTGAATAAAACTCCAGACAATTCTGGATACCGCATAGCTCTGACATAGCGGTAACAAGCTATCTATATCTACTGCATTTTAAAGGTGTCTGACATTCAAGTTGACTTCTACGAGGTGAAACAATATGTTTCAAGTAACACATAAACATTTATATATGTAAGGGAATTTGTTTGCAATAGTGAAATTGTTGTATTTTACAGTGGCTGGTCAACTACAACTACAAGTACTGTACGTTTATTTTCAGAATTTAAAGAGGTACATGTACCTTCGTAATGCCAACAGAGACAGCAACACAAAAACACAACACATGATACATAGCGAACCATGACAACGGGTAAAGCGGTATACAGTCCCACCAAAAAACGGAATCGTATATAAACTGACAAATAATACAATAACAACGTTTTGTAATGTTGATAATGCACTGTATTACAGTTTTCATGGTGGTATTGTTATCTGCAGATATCTGGAGAATCTGAAGCATCTTATTGAAGAAGATCAATTCTGCTGATTAATTAACAAAGGTTTATGATTTGGGAGCGTGGAGAGAACACATTACCATTTATAAGGATTGTCATGCTGAAATTAGTGGTAACACATGGTGTGCCCGCTATTTCCGCATACACATATTATTATATGTTTATAAATATTGTAGATGTCAGCCATCTTTGATTTTAAAATTATCATTAAATCAACTCTAAATTGCCACATACCATGTAACAATTAGCGAGGAAACCTCATACAATTTATATTTTGACATTATCCGACTACAGAAACATTGCTTTTTTTTCCCACAGTTTCCAATATGGCGGATCTTGAATTTGAAGGCCTAGACCAAAATATACGCGTTTCAATGAGTATGTTGTACCGAAAACTACCGAAAACTGTAAAAAGACATCTTAATTTTAGTTTTTGTTCATCGGGTTACAGAGATATTTTATACTTTTCAAAATTGAGTTGGCGGCCATTTTGAATGTAGCTCCAATTGTCCCAATTTTAAAATACGTTCTGTTAGTTTAATCAATAATACAAACTGAAGGATAATATTAGTCACACATTCCATAAAAATGACATGCTAATGGGAACTCTCTGCATTGTCAGCAATGGGCTAAATGAGAACGAATTTAATGAAACGTACTGTTTTGGTGGCCATCTTGAATTTACGAAAAGTAACTTTCAGAAAAATGGTATCAGTATGTTTGTAAACAATTTCTCCGTCAAAAAATATACTTATTATCAGTATCGCTATTGAAATAGCTTAAATATCAACAATGATATGACATACAACATATATTCTTGTTTCTTAGGCATCTTTAATTTCAGACATGATTTTTCCCCATTAGTTCGGCATTTTCAGAATCCCTATTTATATAGCTACCAAAATAGTTCATCATCAGACGGCTATCAATGCTGTTATAGATCATATACGGGCATTCATACACCCATGTCAATCATAAATTTTGGATCAATATGACCTCTAAATGACCTAAAGAATTACACCTAAAGGTAAAATCTGCAGGGGTACCCACCTCTATCCAACAGCTTACATATCATAGAAGTTGATCAGCATGGGTACCCATTTGTAACAAAAAATGCCATCAAAACTTTATTGGAGGCCTTTTATTGGCCTTGGCGGGCCGTCTACAACCGCTTCACTCACACTTGACTTTGTAAACTTAATTATGCAATGTTCTCCATCCTCCAAATTATTTCATTGGTGCGCAATGGACCCCATGATTGCCCACATGCCCATTGGTTCAAGGTTAAATGTCTTAGAAGTTTGCGTTAAAGTTTTTATAAACTTTGCGTTAAAGATTTTACGTATGTTATATCTCCTCAACCGCTTCACTCATTGACTTGAAACTTCATATGCATGTATATATATAATACTCGTATAAATATCACACATTTGCATGCGTATGTATGCATGTACATGTAACCTATTAGATAACACATAGACCACAATTAATGCATAATTTTCCTCGCTATCCTCATTTTATACATGTTCCTAATTTATTTTGCTTATAATACATTTATTGTTATGTTTACCCTCATCATCTGATTGCCTACCACAATGAACATCAAATTTGACTATTACTTTCTTCATCTAAATTGCTTGGCCCAAATGATACTCTTTGTGTTGGTGGGTCGTTAAGCACCATTACCTTGCATTCTTGCCTCTACGCAGTGTTCTGTGTGTGTTGTGCGGTGTAGTCCGGGGACGGGGATGACGTAGTTACATTCTGTTCGAGAAAATACAGTTCGCATGTGTCTCAGAACATTGAGTATTTTTTTTTCTTCATATTTTAATTTCAATGTAAAACATTTAATGGAGATCAAGGTACATTCTCACCCGCCTGTATACGGATAGCAGGAGCCGGGCCCGAGTAACCATTCAGCGTTTAGTTGACTTTTCAACGAAGTTTTTATATTACCAGTGCTAAACATGAATGGATACGTTGGATACTACCTCAGCATTCGGTCTGGCAGTGTTGAGCTTTCCTATGTCTTCAATTTCTCCAATGTTGCGCACCATGATAAAGCGATCTGCGTTTTAGCTAAGTCCCTTCAGATCGGTACTGTCCAGCGTAAGTGAGACGTTCAAACACCACATATGCTTCCATCAAGGTGTGACACATTCATTTTGATATACACATTTATTTTTTGGTTTGTTCATACAATGTTACCTTATTTCACCAACTTGTTCATTAGCCATATTGTAAAACTGATCTTCTGCAGGAGAAGAATTCACATAAGTGTAAAAGCTTGTTTTCTAATCCTGTTCTGAATTGTATGTATATATATATCACTTGCCACAACTTGAAATAAATATTGTTTAAACTAATATCACATAGTAACATACGCATAATATTGGTACATTGCATATATAAAGAGCAGATCATATTATCTTATACTATTGGTACGGTCGTACCATATCCAGGGGCATAGCAAACAATTATATTGTGTTGGTGCAACATGTATGTTTGGAGCCGATGTATGCAACCAAGTACAATTATTGTATTATATGTATTGATATCAGGATGTAACAAAATTGAGGTTTACAGTTACCTGCCTCACTGTGCATGAGCTCTTCATGTAGTTAGCGATGTGGCCATACATAGGTTCTAGACTCGATACACGTAGCCGCCCAGACAATATGTGTTGTATTGTACCCAGCCACAGTGAGTCACGTCGGTGATTGCATCGTCACATGATTTATCAAGAGCATATTGTATTACATCACGAGACTATGTCACGTGAGTTCATTTAATGTGGCATGTGACAGAAAATACTGTGATATACAAAAAAGCAGTCAACAGGTTTCATGTTTCAGTTTCTAATTTCACTAATGCATCAGTTTTGATGTATTTACTTAAAATGTATAATTAATACATCGCATTGAATTTCTTAATATATGTTATCCCAGTAACAGTGTATGGTATGGTGATTTGTATTGTCACGTTTCTGTTCCTGATGACATTGATTGCAATGTAGAAGGTCGGGCAAAGCGGATCGGACAAAGCAGGTCACTATTCGTCAATGCGTACGCACGTCAGTCCCTCCATACTTCCACAGTAATCCATTTTTGACAACGTTGCTAAACCTATTACTCAAACCTATTATACATTTATGTCATCCACCAAACTTCCAGCCACCACTTCCGTAAATCAAACACAGCACAAAACCACTCGGCCACCAAGGCCGACATGGCTTCAGCGATAAACTGTTGACTTTTATCGATCGGCTAGGGAAGCAACTATTCTCGGGATTGTAGTAATGTATAAACAACCTTGTGAAATCCGCCTGAAATCAAATTTTCAGACGAAATATTAATTAGTTAACAGTTTATTTTCACGTTGTAACAAAATCAATATACTCAACTAGTATGTGGTGGCAGAAACACTATGTAGGCTATGTATACATGGTTTACGTTCCTCACTGATCCAAATCCGTTTGTCAAACATCGAAACGATTCGGTAGGCATACTCAGTACTTAACGTAGTCGGTATTCATCGATTATATAGACTAGAGTAGAGACACAAGAGCTCACGAATCATACAAAAATCAATAATCAAACTATATGTAAAGTTTCTACTTAGATCGAAATCGTCGACTCTCAGTTTCACAGCTAAGTTTGTCACATACATTGACGTTAGACGTTAAGCGACTCAATTCTGAAACGTCGTCTGCTCCACATGGTGACGTCAGAAAACCAGGATTTCCGACGTAACGTTATTTTGAGCCTAACGTTGGAAATCGCACAGCGGCGCTCATATACAGTGGAACCCTTCTAAACCGGAGACTCGGGAAAATATAGATGTTTACCTTAGATGTGTTCGCTGTTATGTATCTCTGTTCATGATTGCAAAATACTAAAATGTGCCATGAAGTGTTCACATGTCTGATTTACAGTGGAACATCTCCAACCCGGGCACCCTGGTGACCTCCCAGGGTGTCCGGTTTGGAGAGGTACCACTGCAGTAAAGTTACATCACGAGGACACACAAATGTGGCTGTGACTGGATAAATGGGGCTGACGGGTTTGTCAGCAGTGTAGCTCCAGATCAGAAATGTGCATCCGCACAGTCTGATCATGATCTGTACCGTTCGCCATTCCATAAATTAAAACATCCGTCATGCTTCCAACAAGCAATATTGATCGTTATCGGGATACAGGATCGCGTTATTTGGCCGGGAGCTATACTGATTACAAATCCCATAAGCCCCATTGATCCAATCACAGCCACATACATCCTGACGATCTGTCATTCTGTAGCATACAATGTATGTTATATGCGTTAATGGCATCTGCTTATGAGCCAAGCTTCCCGTTTGTTTCCAAAATTACCTAAATAAGGAGCTAGTCCAACGAACAATTTATTTACGTCAGTTTTCAGTAAAAATGCGTATTCTTGTATACCGCTATATATATATAACGTTCTGGTGTTGCACATTGTCTGGAACCTCTCTAAGACGAACAACGTAGTATTTCGATTCGGCTTATGTTTAAGGGTGTGAATTGTCTCGAACACCCGCCATACCCGGTACAACAACGTAGTAGCATGGCAATCATACTTTATGGCACGCAATGGATTCTATAATTTAGTTACCCTATATCTGAGAGTTCCGGGTCGGCACCCGTGCCCAGACTACCAAACGGCGCCCCAAGGCGACCCAGCGTGGGCCCGGCCAATTTGAGTGTATGTACCTAGGCGAGCAATATGTACACTGATTAGCCAGCCCCAACAGACGGCCTATATTCAACCAGTGTAAATACTTTAAAACACTCGCCTAAAATATAATGAGCGGTGTGTTTAGGAACATGGGCAATTATGATGACAACTCAGGTAGTACGGGGCGCCATGCAGGACAGGTTAATTATGTGTACAAAATTGAGTTTTGTAACACTAAAAATCACAAAATTCAATTCTGTGTCACAAAATTCAATTCTGTGTCACAAAATTCAATTCTGTCAATTCTGTGTCACAAAATTCAATTTTGTAAGACAAAATTGAGTTTTGTGAAGAAAATTCAGTTTTGTGGGACAGAATTCATTTTTGTCCACAAAAAATAGTTTGCGTAGGATAGTCTATGTCATCTCTACGTTGATTGGTTGAGATCGGTCTTAGTCCATTTTACTAGATGGTGGAGTACACTTGCAGGTTTAAATATTTCAATGCGAAAATATAACCCAATATATCAATATTATACTTCTTTATGGACAGTTATTTTGGTTATATTATGATTACAAATGAGTGGTCACACCATATAAGCATATATACTTTGAAGGAGAAATAAGAAAAATATTCAGAATTTTCCCTCAATTATGTAAACAGGGTCAAACATAAAGTAGCCGGGACATAGCTAGACCTGAGAGCATGCCCATATATAGAGAATACCAGGCTTAGTGTATTTGGATATCAAGTTTATCAGGCAAGGCTAGGAAACGCGTAGGAATTCCGAGGCTTGCCGAGGAATTCCTACCGTTTCCAAGCCGAGCCTGATAAACTTGATATTAAAATACACTAGCCTGGTATTCTATTTATCAGGTAACGTTTTATGCTCGAAAATGACATTAGATGACGTCGTATTCTAACAGTAGATCTAACCTTGTGAAACAAATGGTATTGGATCTGTGTCTACTAGTTGCGAAGTTACGTGTTCGCAACTATGTGTCTACATGCATTATTTACAGTATACACCATCTTAGTATCCATGGTATCTACACAAATACTACAAATGGTTTCCTCAAATGGCCCAATACACACATTCTGTTTATAAACACAGACAGCAGTCAGAACACAGGCCACAAGTCGTGTATTATTGATTTAACTGGGGCAGATGTACCTTGCGATACACAATACATGACGTCAGTACTCGCGGGAGATCTACATGTACATGAATTATGTGTACAATTATAACGCAAATGAGTTTAAATACGAATGAGTTTGTCAACGTTTGACTGTTTGGAGATAGTTGAAGCAAAATGGCAGAATGAGAAATGAATCATCGGCAGAATGAGAAATGAATCATCGACATTGAATGTGTAGATCGGCGACCGTGACCCATTTCTCCAGTGCAGTTTCTGACCAATGGTAGTCCTTCTTACATGCGTGTGCAGAATTGACAGAATTGAATTTTGTGACACAGAATTGAATTTTGTGGCACAAAAGTGAATTTTGTGACACAGAATTGAATTTTGTGGCACAAAAATGAATTTTGTTGACAAAATTGAGCAGCCATGTCCCACTTGGCGCCCCGTAGGTAGACCCTGATTATATAAACCAGCTGCGTAGATAATCGAGAGTCTGTAACCATTTTCTAAACACACCGCTCAATATAGTTTAGGGAAGTGTTTTGAAAATGTTTGTGCTGATGTCTGCTGTCTAAATATTATTATGCACTCGATAATAGTTGATTTGAACTCTGGGAAACAAGCCATATCGTTATATATATATATGCAAGTCTAAATCAGATTGAGCTTCAATCGTCACAGGTATATCTATCATTATCCATATGTTTACTATGTCACAGGGCGAGAGAGATGCATATCCGACCCGAGGCTCGAATCCGGGACCTCAGTATCCGTACCATCGGTCTAACCGACTGAGATAACCGGGCACGAATACACACCTTCTCCCCATAGCGAGTTACGTACCGTGACAACTATAGACATCAGTGTTGCCCCTATGCCCAAGGTCAAGGTCGAATGCAAGTTTGGTATTTTTCCACTGAATTGACCATGCCTCGATGTGCGTATATTGTGACATTCGCCACTATTGTTTCATTATAGCGGTCACATATCTGTTGGTATGTAAGTATATGGCATTTGCGATCAATGTAGACCCAGACCAGCCTGCGCATCCGCACAGTGTGTCAGGGTATACACTATTCGCCTTTCAGTAGGTGGAACATCCGTCGCGCTTCTGACACGCACTCTATATATTTATTTATTTTTGGTGTGGGGGGGGGGGGGGGGGGGGGGGCATGGGGAAGGGGTGAGTGGTCACTAAGCATCGGGTCGGAAGATGGAAAATATGTGGCTGTATCTGGATAAATGAGGGTTATGGGATTTGTAATCAGTGTAGCTCCTGATCAAATTACAGACTCCTATAGACGGATAACATATTCTATATTGCTTGTTGGAAGCATGACAAGAGTTTCATTTATGGAATGGCGAACAGTGCAGATCTGTATCTACACTGGTCTCAAAACCCATAAGCCACATTTCTCATAGTAACATATGTGTATGAAGATACTTTTAAGGGGATGGGGTTCACTAAACATAGTAACATCATATACCGGTAATTAAATTCGAACACCCCCCCCCCCCCCCGCCCCTCTCAACAAAAAATCTAAACATCGGCTGCTACATGTATTATATATATTATAAATGCGAACATTTCGAATTTCTTAATCATACGAAGTTTAGTAAAATGGGTTCCTGCACCTACTGTTGGCAGATCGGGAGGAAGAAGGCTGGATACAGATGCTACAATCCCCATATCTCAGGCACCCATGGCTGGATGTATAAGTATCCGATTCATGTGACAGTGAATCATGCATGTGAGCCGGTCACGGACAAAAGGGACCTTAGCAAGTTTACGACCAGCATAAGGCCAGATCAGGCTGCGCGTCCGCGCAGTCTGATCTGGCCCTATGTTGGTCGCGATTCCGGCAGACAAACACCGTGTACATGTATGCCTACGCATAGTTGATTTCAGCTCTGAACGAATAATCGTATGAGCTACATTGGCGATTAATAGTGTATGGGCCCATTTCAGCAGTCAGTGTATACCATTACATGATAAACGAATCAGGTAGTCCCAGCTTTAGGTAAGAAAACACTAAAACCAGCAAGTTACAAGTATCCTATCATTGTCGTCAACGCCAGAGGAAGCGGGACTCATACAGAGGCAATTTTCCATTTGGGATTACATGTACAATATCGACTGTCACAGAGAGGTGGCTGTTGTATGGAGGTTAGCTATAGAGACAACTTTCCATTTCGGATATATAAAATATCGACTGTTACAGAGAGGGGGTTGTTTTAGGGAGGTTACATATTGAGGACATTGCCGATATGCGACATAAAATATCGGCTGTCAAAAAGAGGGGGTTGTTTTAGGGAGGTGAAATATAGAGGCCATTGTCCATATATGTGACATAAACTATCGGCTGTCACAGAGAGGGGGTTGTTTTAGGGAGGTTACATATAGAGGCCATTGTCCATGTGTGATATAAAATATCGGCTGTTACAGAGAGGGGGTTGTTTTAGGGAGGTGACATATAGAGGCCATTGTCCATGCGGGACATAAACTATCGGCTGTCACAGAGAGGGGGTTGTTTTAGGGAGGTTACATATAGAGGCCATTGTCAATGTGGGACATAAAATATCGGCTGTCACAGAGAGGGGGTTGTTTTAGGGAGGATACATATAGAGGCCATTGTCCATATGTGACATAAAATATCGGCTGTTACAGAGAGGTGGTTGTTTCAGGGAGGTGACATAGAGAGGCCATGGTCCACGTGTGACATAAAATATCGGCTGTCACAGAGAGGGGGTTGTTTTAGGGAGGTGACATATAGAGGCCATTGCCCATGTATGACATAAAATATCGGCTGTTACAGAGATGGGACTGTTTTAGGGAGGTTACATATATAGGCAATTGTCCATGTGTGACATAAAATATCGGCTGTTACAGAGAGGGTGTTATTTTAGGGAGGTTACATATAGAGGCCATTGTCCATGTGTGACTTAACATATCGGCTGTGACAGAGAGGGGGTTGTTTTAGGGAGGTGACATATAGAGGCCATTGTCCATATGTGACATAAACTATCCATGTGGGACATACAATATCGGCTGTTACAGAGAGGTGGTTGTTTTAGGGAGGTGACATAGAGAGGCCATGGTCCATGTGTGACATAAAATATCGGCTGTCACAGAGAGGGGCTTGTTTTAGGGAGGTTACATATAGAGGCCATTGTCCATGTGTGACATAAAATATCGGCTGTTACAGAGAGGGTGTTATTTTAGGGAGTTTACATATAGAGGCCATTGTCCATGTGTGACTTAACATATCGGCTGTGACAGAGAGGGGGTTGTTTTAGGGAGGTGACATATAGAGGCCATTGTCCATATGTGACATAAACTATCCATGTGGGACATACAATATCGGCTGTTACAGAGAGGTGGTTGTTTTAGGGAGGTTACATATATAGGCCATTGTCTATGGGTGACATACTTTATCGGCTGTTACAGAGAGTTGGTTGTTTTAGGGAGGTGACATATAGAGGCCATTGTCCAGGTGTGGCATAAAATATCGGATGTTACAGAGAGGGGGTTGTTTTAGGGAGGTTACATATAGAGGCCATTGTCCATGTGTGACTTAAAATATCGGCTGTCACAGACAGGGTGTTGTTTTCGGGAGGTGACGTATAGAGGCCATTGTACATATGTGACATAAACTATCGGCTGTCACAGAGAGGGTGTTGTTTTAGGGAGGTTACATATAGAGGCCATTGTCCATGTGTGACTTAAAATATCAGCTGTTACAGAGAGGGGGTTGTTTTAGGGAGGTTACATATAGAGGCCATTGTCCATGTGGGACACATAAAATATCGGCTGTTACAGATAGGGGGTTAATTTAGGGAGGTTGCATAACATATCGGTTGTTACAGAGAGGGGGTTGTTTTAGGGAGGTTACATATAGAGGCCATTGTCCATGTGGGACATAAAATATCGGCTATTACAGAGAGGTGGTTGTTTTAGGGAGGTTACATATAGAGGCCATTGTCCATGTGTGACATAAAATATCGGCTGTTACAGAGAGGGGGTTGTTTTAGGGAGGTTACATATAGAGGCCATTGTCCATGTGTGACATAAAATATAGGCTGTTACAGGGAGGGTGTTTTTTTAAGGGAGGTTACATATAGAGGCCATTGTCCATGTGGGACATAAAATATCGGCTGTTACAGAGAGGTTGTTGTTTTAGGGAGGTTACATATAGAGGCCATTGTCCATATGTGACATAAAATATCGGCTGTTACAGAGAGGGAGTTGTTTTAGGGAGGTTTCATATATAGGCCATTGTCCATGTGGGACATAAAATATCGGCTGTTACAGTGAGTGGGTTGTTTTAGGGAGGTTACATATAGAGGCCATTGTCCATGTGGGACATAAAATATCGGCTGTTACAGAGAGGGGGTTGTTTTAGGGAGGTGACATATAGAGGCCATTGTCCATGTATGACATAAAATATCGGCTGTTACAGATAGGGGGTTATTTTAGGGAGGTTACATATAGAGGCCATTGTCCATATGTGACATAAAATATCGGTTGTTAAAGAGAGGGGGTTGTTTTAGGGAGGTTACATATAGAGGCCATTGTCCATGTGGGACATAAAATATCGGCTGTTACAGATAGGGGGTTATTTTAGGGAGGTTACATATATGGGCCATTGTCTATGTGTGACATAAAATATCGGCTGTTACAGAGAGGGGGTTGTTTTAGGGAGATTACATATAGAGGCAATTGTCCATGTGGGACATACTTTATCGGCTGTTACAGAGAGGTGGTTGTTTTAGGGAGGTGACATATAGAGGCCATTGTCGAGGTGTGGCATAAAATATCGGATGTTACAGAGAGGGTTTGTTTTAGGGAGGTTACATATAGAGGCCATTGTCCATGTGTGACTTAAAATATCGGCTGTCACAGACAGGGTGTTGTTTTCGGGAGGTGACATATAGAGGCCATTGTACATATGTGACATAAACTATCGGCTGTCACAGAGAGGGCGTTGTTTTAGGGAGGTTACATATAGAGGCCATTGTCCATGTGGGACATAAAATATCGGCGGTTACAGAGAGGTGGTTGTTTTAGTGAGGTTACATATAGAGGCCATTGTCCATGTGTGACATAAAATATTGGCTGTTATAGAGAGGGGGTTGTTTTAGGGAGGTTACATATAGAGGTCATTGTCCATGTGTAACATAAAATATCGGCTATTACAGAGAGGTGGTTGTTTTAGGGAGGTGACATATAGAGGCCATTGTCCATGTGTGACATAAAATATTGGCTGTTACAGATAGGGGGTTATTTTAGGGAGGTTACATACAGAGGCCATTGTCCATATGTGACATAAAATATCGGTTGTTACAGAGAGGGGGTTGTTTTAGGGAGGTTACATATAGAGGCCATTGTACATGTGGGACATAAAATATCGGCTGTTACAGAGAGGTGGTTGTTTTAGTGAGGTTACATATAGAGGCCATTGTCCATGTGTGACATAAAATATTGGCTGTTATAGAGAGGGGGTTGTTTTAGGGAGGTTACATATAGAGGCCATTGTCCATTTGGGACATAAAATATCGGCAATTACAGAGAGGTGGTTGTTTTAGGGAGGTGACATATAGAGGCCATTGTCCATGTTTGACATAACATATCGACTGTTACAAACAGGGTGTTGTTTTATGGAGGTCACATATAGAGGCTATTGTCCATGTGTGACATAAAATATCGGCTGTTACAGACAGGGTGTTGTTTTAGGGAGGTTACATATAGAGGCCATTGTCCATATGTGACATATAATATCGGCTGTTCCAGAGATAGGGTTGTTTTTGGGAGGTTTCGGCTTGTTTTAGGGAGGTTACATATAGAGCCCATTGTCCATGTGAGACATAAAATATCGGCTGTTACAGAGAGGTGGTTGTTTTAGGGAGGTGACATATAGAGGCCATTGTCCATGTGTGACATAAAATATCGACTGTTACATACAGGGGTTTGTTTTAGGGAGGTTACATAAAGAGGCCATTGTCCATGTGGGACATAAAATATCGGCTGTTACAGACAGGGGGTTGTTTTAGGGATGTTACATATAGAGGTCATTGTCCATGTGTGACATAAAATATCGGCTGTTACAGAGAGGGTGTTGTTTAGGGAGGTTACATATAGAGGCCATTGTCCATATGTGACATAAAATATCGGCTGTTACAGAGAGGGGGTTGTTTTTGGGAGGTTTCATATAGAGGCCATTGTCCATGTTGGACATAAAATATTGGCTGTTACAGAGAAGGGGTTGTTTTAGGGAGGTTACATATAGAGGCTATTGTCCATGTGGGACATAAAATATCAGCTGTTACAGAGAGGTTGTTGTTGAAGGGAGGTTACATACAGAGGCCATTGTCCATATGTGACATAAAATAACGGCTGTTACAGAAAGGGGGTTGTTTTAGGGAGGTTACATATAGAGGCCATTGTCCATGTGGGACATAAAATATCAGCTGTTACAGAGAGGTTGTTGTTTAAGGGAGGTTACATATAGAGGTCATTGTCCATGTGGGACATAAAATATCAGCTGTTACAGAGAGGTTGTTGTTTAAGGGATGTTACATATAGAGGCCATTGTCCATATGTGACATAAAATATCGGCTGCTACAGAAAGGGGTTGTTTGAGGGAGGTTACATATAGAGGCCATTGTCCATGTGGGACATAAACTATTGGCTGTCACAGAGAGGGTGTTGTTTCAGGGAGGTTACATATAGAGGCCATTGTCCATATGTGACATAAAATATCGGCTGTTACAGAGAGGGTGTTGTTTTTGGGAAGTGACATAGAGAGGCCATTGTCCATGTGGGACATAAAATATCGGCTGTTACAGAGAGTGGGTTGTTTTAGGGAGGTTACATATAGAGGCCATTGTCCATATGTGACATAAAATATCGGCTGTTACAGAGAGGGTGTTGTTTTTGGGAAGTGACATAGAGAGGCCATTGTCCATGTGGGACATAAAATATCGGCTGTTACAGAGAGTGGGTTGTTTTAGGGAGGTTACATATAGAGGCCATTGTCAATGTGGGATATAAAATATCTGCTGTTACAGAGAGGTGGTTGTTTTATGGAGGATACATATAGTGTCCATTGTCCATGTGTGACATAAAATATCGGCTGTTACAGGTAGGGGGTTGTTTTAGGGAGGTTACATATAGAGGCTATTGTCCATGTGGGACACAAAATATCGGCTGTTACAGATAGGGGGTTGTTTTAGGGAGGTTACATATAGAGGCCATTGTCCATATGTTGAGATAAAATTTCGGCTGTTACAAAGAGGTGGTTGTTTTAGGGAGTTTTCATATAGAGGCCATTGTCCATGTGTGACATATCCGGGTGTTCAGAGAGTATCGGGTGTTACAGAGAGGGTGTTGTTTTAGGGAGGTTACATATAGAGATCATTGTCCATATGTGACATAACATATCAGCTGTTACAGAGAGGGGGTTGTTTTAGGGAGGTTTCATATAGAGGCCAATTGTCCATGTTGGACATAAAATATCGGCTGTTACAGAGAGGGGGTTGTTTTAGGGAGGTTACATATAGATGCCATTGTCCATGTGGGACATAAAATATCGGCTGTTACAGAGAGGTGGTTGTTTTATGGAGGATACATATAGAGGCCATTGTCCATGTGGGACATAACATATCGGCTGTTACAGAGAGGGGGTTGTTTTAGGGAGGTTACATATAGAGGCCATTGTCCATGTGCGACATAAAATATCGGCTGTTACAGAGAGGGGGTTGTTTTATGGAGGTTACATATAGAGGCCATTGTCCATGTGTGACATAAAATATCGGCTGTTACAGAGAGGGTGTTGTTTTAGGGAGGTTTCATATAGAGTCCATTGTCCATGTATGACATAAAATATCGGCTGTTACAGGCAGGGTGTTGTTTTAGGGAGGCTACATATATAGGCCATTGTCCATGTGGGACATAAAATATCGGCTGTTACAGAGAGGTGGTTGTTTTAGGGAGGTGACATATAGAGGCCATTGTCCATATGTGACATAAACTATCGGCTGTCACAGAGAGGTGGTTGTTTTAAGGGGGTTACATATAGATGCCATTGTCCATATATGACATAAAATGTCGACTGTTACAGAGAGGGGGTTGTTTTAGGGAGGTTACATACAGAGGCCATTGTCCATGTGCGACATAAAACATTGGCTGTTACAGAGAGGGTGTTGTTTTATGGAGGTTACATATAGAGGCCATTGTCCATGTGTGACATAAAATATCGGCTGTTTCAGGTAGGTGGTTGTTTTAGGGAGGTTACATATAGAGGCCATTGTCCATGTGTGACATAAAATATCGGCTGTTACAGAGAGGGGGTTGTTTTAGGGAGGTTTCATATAGAGGCCATTGTCCATGTGTGACATAAAATATCGGCTGCTACAGAGAGGGGGTTGTTTTAGGGAGGTTACATTTAGAGGCCATTATCCATGTGGGACATAAAATATCGGCTGTTACAGAGAGGTGGTTGTTTTAGGAAGGTTACATATAGAGGTCATTGTCCATGTGGGACATAAAATATCGCCTGTTACAGAGAGGTGATTGTTTTAGGGAGGTTACATGTAGTGGCCATTGTCCATGTGTGACACAAAATATCGGCTGTTACAGATAAGGAGTTGTTTTAGGGAGGTTTCATATAGAGGCCATTGTGCATGTGGGACATAACATATTGGCTGTTACAGGGAGGGGGTAGTTTTAGGGAGCTTACATAGAGAGGCCATTGTCCATGTGGTATATAAAATATCGGCTGTTACAGAGAGGTGGTTGTTTTAGGGAGGTGACATATAGAGGCCATTGTCCATATGTGACATAAACTATCGGCTGTCACAGAGAGGGGATTGTTTTAAGGAGGTTACATATAGATGCCATTGTCCATATATGACAAAAAATATCGGCTGTTACAGAGAGGGGGTTGTTTTAGGGAGGTTTCATATAGAGGCCATTGTCCATGTGGGACATAAAATATCGGCTGTTACAGAGAGGGGGCTGTTTTATGGAGGTTACATATAGAGGCCATTGTCCATGTGGGATATAAAATATCTGCTGTTACAGAGAGGTTGTTGTTTTATGGAGGATACATATAGAGGCCATTGTCCATGTGTGACATAAAATATCGGCTGTTACAGATAGGGGGTTGTTTTACGAAGGTTATATATAGAGGCCATTGTCCATGTGGGATATAAAATATCTGCAGTTACAGAGAGGTGGTTGTTTTATGGAGGATACATATAGAGGCCATTGTCCACGTTGGATATAAAATATCTGCTGTTACAGAGAGGTGGCTGTTTCATGGAGGATACATATAGTGTCCATTGTCCATGTGTGACATAAAATATCGGCTGTTTACAGGTGGGGGGTGGTTTTATAGGTTACATATAGAGGCTTATGTGGGTCTGCGACACAAAATATCGGCTGTTACAGATAGGGGGTTGTAGGGGTTGATATAGAGGTCATTGTCATATGAGGCATACATATAGATGTTACAGAGCAGGGGGGTGATGCGAGGAGGTTTCATATAGAGGCAATGTCCATGTTGGACATAAAATATCGGTCTGTTACAGAGATGGGGGTTGTTTTAGGGAGGGCCGGTACATATAGCGGCCATTGTCCATGTGGGACCATAACATATCAGCTGTTCACAGAAGAGGTGGTTGTTTTGAGGGAGTTTTCATATCGAGCCATTGTCCTGTGGGACATAAAATATCGGCTGCTTATCAGAGAGGTGTTGAGGAGTTTACATATAGAGGCATGTCCATGTTGTGACATATATCGCTGTTACAGGTAAGGTTGTGTTTTAGGGAGGTTACATATAGAGGCCATTGTCCATGAGATATAAAATACGGCCTGTACAGCGTTGTAGCTTTACGGAGGTTTAATAGATTCCCCATGACCATGTGTGACATTAAAAATATCGGCTGCTACAGAGAGGGGTTGTTTTAGAGGATTACATATAGCATGTCCATGTGTGATACACTCGCTTACAGTTAGGGGGTGTTTTAGGGCTGGAGGTACATATAGCGGTCATTTTGTTCCATGTGACATAAAATATATATCGCTTGTTACAGAGAGGGGGTGTTAGGGATGTTTTCATATAAAAGGAGCATTTAGTCATGTGACATATTATCGCCTTGTATGACGGAGCTTGTGATCCATGTGTGGGACATAAATATCGGCTGTTACAGAGAGGTTGTTTTGTTTTATGAGGTTACATATAGAGGCCATTGGTACATGTGTGACATAAAATATCGGCTGTTACAGAGAGGTGTTGTTTTAGGGGGTATACATATAGAGGCCATTGTCCATGTGGGACATATCATATCGGCTACAGCTGAGGGGGTCAGGATTTGAGGGGGTGTTCTTAGGGAAGGTTACATATAGAGGCCATTGTCATGTGGGACATAAAACTATCGGCTGTCACGTGTAGAGAGGGGTTGTTGTTTTAGGGAAGGTTACATATAGGAGGCCATTGTCCATGTGGGACATCATATCGCTGTCCACATATCGGCTGTACAGAGTGTGGTTTAGGAAGGTTCATATGGAGGCCATTGTGAGGCTTGTCATGAGGGGGGTGGGACATATCATATAGGCTGTACAGAGAGTGGTTGTTCTAGGAAGGTTTACATGATAGCGGCCATTGTCCATGTGTGACATAAACTATACGGCTGTCCACAGAGAGGGTGTTGTTTTAGGGAGGTTTCATATAGAGGGCCATTGTCCATGTGATACATATCATAGCGGTCTGTAACAGGAGAGGGGGTGTTCAGTGATTTTAAGGAGGTTACATATAGAGCATTTGTCCATGTGGACATAAAATATCGGCTGTTACGAGAGGGGGTCGGCTTAGTTCACAGGCTGAGAGGGGGTTGTTGTAGGGAAGGTTTCATATAGCCATTGTCCAATTGTGGGACCTAAACTATCGGCTGTTACAGAGAGGTGGTTTTTTTTAGGAGGTTACATATAGAGGCCATTGTCCAAGTGTGACATTAAAATATCGGCTGTTACAGGAGGTGTTGCTAGGGAGTTTCATGTGATAGGAGGCAATTGTTTCATGTTGGGACATAAAATATCGCTGTTACAGAGGAGGGGGCTGTTGTAGGAAGGTTACATAGATGCCATTGCATGTGGGGACATAAAATCTCGGAGCTGTTACAGAGAGTTGTGTTTGTAGAGATGGTTGACATATAGAGGCCATTGTCCAAGTGTGTCATAAAATATCGGCTGCTACAGAGAGGGGGTTGTTTTAGGGAGGTTACATATAGAGGCCATTGTCCATGTAGGACATAAAATATCGGCTGTTACAGAGAGGTGGTTTGTTTTAGAGGTGGTTGGTATGGAGGTTACATATAGAGGCCATTGTCCATGTGGGACATAAAATATCGGCTGTTACAGAGAGGGTGTTGTTTTAGGGAGGTTTCATATAGAGGCCATTGTCCATGTGGGACATAAAATATCGGCTGTTACAGAGAGGTGGTTGTTTTATGGAGGTTACATATAGAGGCCATTGTCCATGTGTGACATTAAATATCGGCTGTTACAGGTAGGTTGTTGTTTTAGGGAGGTTACATATAGAGGCCATTGTCCATGTGAGACATAAAATATCGGCTGTTACAGAGAGGTTGTAGCTTTAGGGAGGTTTCATATAGAGGTCATTGTCCATGTGTGACATAAAATATCGGCTGCTACAGAGAGGGGGTTGTTTTAGGGAGGTTACATATAGCGGCCATTGTCCATGTGTGATACAAACTATCGGCTGTTACAGATAGGGGGTTGTTTTAGGGAGGTTACATATAGAGGTCATTGTCCATATGTGACATAAAATATCGGCTGTTACAGAGAAGGAGTTGTTTTAGGGAGGTTTCATATAGAGGCCATTGTCCATGTGGGACATAAAATATCGGCTGTTACTGAGAGGGGGTTGTTTTAGAGGGTTACGGCCTTGTCTGGAGAGGGGTGTTATAGAGGCCATTGTACATATAGGATGTCATGTCAAAATATGTGACATAAAATTTCGGCTGTTACGGAGAGTGGTTGTTTTAGGGAGGTTAAATATAGAGGCCATTGTCCATGTGGGATAAATATTCGGCTGTTACAGAGAGGGGGTTGTTTTAATGAGGTTACATATAGAGGCCATTGTCCATATGTGACATAAAATATCGGCTGTTACAGAGAGGTGGTTGTTTTAGGGAGGTTACATATAGAGGCCATTGTCCATGTGGGACATATCAGTATTCGGCTGTCCAGAGAGTGTATAGGTAGTTGCATTTAGGGCTGTCCCATGTTGACATATTTCGATGTACCGAGAGGTTGTAGTACATCACAACACAAACTAAAAATACGGCTGTTAGATAGGTGTTTTAGGGGAGGTTACATATAGAGGCCATTGTCCATATGTGACATAAAATATCTATTCGGCTGTCACAGAGAGGAGTTAGGGTTAGCATTTATGGGCATTGGTGTTACATGTTGTTTTTGGGACCATATACGGCGTTACAGAGAGGTTGTAGAGGTTCAGATAGAGGCCTGTCATGTTGATACTATACGGCTGTCACAGAGAGGGGGTGTTCTTAGTAGGTTACATAGAGGCCATGTGATGAGGTTGACATATATCGGCTGTTACCAGAGTGTGGTTAGGTGGTTCATATAGAGGCATTGTCCATGTGACATATCATATCGGCCTGGTCCACAGAGAGAGGTGGGTTGTTTTAGGGAGGTTAACATAGAGGTTGACATATAGATGGCATTGTCATGTGACATAAACTACGGCTGTTTCACAGAGGTTGGTTGTTGTAGGAAGGTTACATATAGAGGCCATTGTCCATGTGGGACATAAACTATCGGCTGTTAAAAGGTTACAGAGGAGGGGTTGTTTAGGGTGTCAGAGTTACATATAGAGGCCATTGTCCATGTGTGACATAAAATATCGGCTGTCACAGAGAGGGTGTTGTTTTAGGGAGGTTTCATATAGAGGCCATTGTCCATGTGGGACATATCATATCGGCTGTCACAGAGAGGGGGTTGTTCTAGGAAGGTTACATATAGAGGCCATTGTCCATGTGGGACATAAACTATCGGCTGTCACAGAGAGGGGGTTGTTCTAGGAAGGTTACATATAGGGGCCATTGTCCATGTGGGACATAAACTATCGGCTGTTACAGAGAGGGGGTTGTTTTAGAGAGGTTACATATAGAGGCCATTGTCCAAGTGTGACATAAAATATCGGCTGTTACAGAGAGGGTGTTGTTTTAGGGAGGTTTCATATAGAGGCAATTGTCCATGTGGGACATAAAATATCGGCTGTTACAGAGAGGTGGCTGTTGTAGGAAGGTTACATTTAGAGGCCATTGTCCATGTGGGACATAAAATATCGGCTGTTACAGAGAGGGTGTTGTTTTAGAGAGGTTACTATAGAGGCCATTGTGTGTGTTCATAAAAATGGTGCTACAGAGGGGGTTGTTTTGGGAGGTTTACATAATAGGCCATTGTCGTAGGACATAAAATATCGGCTGTTACAGAGAGGTGATTGTTTTATGGAGGTTACATATAGAGGCCATTGTCCATGTGGGACATAAAATATCGGCTGTTACAGAGAGGGTGTTGTTTTAGGGAGGTTTCATATAGAGGCCATTGTCCATGTGGGACATAAAATATCGGCTGTTACAGAGAGGGGGTTGTTTTATGGAGGTTACATATAGAGGCCATTGTCCATGTGTGACATAAAATATAGGCTGTTACAGAGAGTTTGTCGTTTTAGGTTGGTTTCATATAGAGGCCATTGTCCATGTGGGACATAAAATATCGGCTGTTACAGAGAGTGGGTTGTTTTAGGGAGGTTACATATAGAGGCCATTGTCCATTTGGGACATAAACTATCGGCTGTTACAGAGAGGTGGTTGTTTTATGGAGGCTACATATAGAGGCCATTGTCCCTGTGGGACATAAAATATCGGCTGTCACAGAGAGGTGGTTGTTTTAGGGATGTTACATATAGAGGCCATTGTCCATGTGTGACATAAAATATCGGCTGTTACAGAGAGGGGGTTGTTTTAGGGAGGTTACATATAGTGGCCATTGTCTATGTGGGACATAAAATATCGGCTGTTACAGAGAGGTGGTTGTTTTAGGAAGGTGACATATAGAGGCCATTGTCCATATGTAACATAAACTATCGGCTGTCACAGAGAGGGGGTTGTTTTAGGGAGGTTACATATAGAGTCCATTGTCCATGTGTGACATAAAATATCGGTTGTTACAGAGAGGGGGTTGTTTTAGGGAGGTTACATATAGAGGCAATTGTCCATGTGGGACATAAAATATCGGCTGTTACAGAGAGGTGGTTGTTTTCGGGAGGTTTCATATAGAGGCCATTGTCCATGTGGGACATAAAATATCGGCTGTTACAGAGAGGGCGTTGTTTTATGGAGGTTACATATAGAGGCTATTGTCCATGTGTGACATAAAATATCGGCTGTTACAGAGAGTTTGTCGTTTTAGGTAGGTTTCATATAGAGGCCATTGTCCATGTGGGACATAAAATATCGGCTGTTACAGAGAGTGGGTTGTTTTAGGGATGTTACATATAGAGGCCATTGTCCATTTGGAACATAAACTATCGGCTGTTACAGAGAGGTTGTTTTTTTATGGAGGCTACATATAGAGGCCATTGTCCCTGTGGGACTTAAAATATCGGCTGTCACAGAGAGGTGGTTGTTTTAGGGATGTTACATATAGTGGCCATTGTCCATGTGTGACATAAAATGTCGGCTGTTACAGAGAGGGGTGTTGTTTTAGGGAGGTTACATATAGTGGCCATTGTCTATGTGGGACATAAAATATCGGCTGTTACAGAGAGGTGGTTGTTTTAGGAAGGTGACATATAGAGGCCATTGTCCATATGTAACATAAACTATCGGCTGTCACAGAGAGGGGGTTGTTTTAGTGAGTTTACATGTAGAGGCCATTGTCCATGTGTGACATAAAATATCGGCCGTTACAGAGAGGGGGTTGTTTTAGGGAGGTTACATATAGAGGCAATTGTCCATGTGGGACATAAAATATCGGCTGTTATAGAGAGGTGGTTTTGTACGTGAACACGAAATTTACCTTTAAATGTCCTGTTTGGTTTTCAACTATTTAAACACCTGTCTTTTCTTTCAACATATCGTTTTTACATCGTTGTTTGTTCTTTCTAATTAACAAACTATGCTTTCGTGCCACGTTTAAACCAACGAACGGACCTTTTTCAAATTATAAGAACGAAAATGATGTGAAAACGATGTGTAAGCGATAGGCAATCTTTCGTTTGTGGAACAAATCCTTTATGTACGTACGGTGAAACCTCTCTAAACCGAACACAAGAGAACATCTGTGATTTTGAAGAGTTTCTTGGAAATTGATCTCTCGGGATAATGTTCATGATCGCATAGCACATATCTGTGTCTCAGAATGATCAAATGCATGACTTACAATGAAACCTATCTAAACCGGATACCCTGGGGTCCTCCCATGGTTTATATATGTTTCACTTTATATCTAGGACAACACCCATATTTAATAGTGGATTCATACCTTAACACTACGTACATTGAGAAATGCAGAAATAATTTTGTAAAAAATGTCACCGTAAAAAATATCACCAACAAGTGTTTGTTAAATTAACACAACGTTTCGGATGTTGATGATATAGACTATGTGTTAACAGTTGCAAGTTCGTGATTCTATATTTATATATTTTACAATCCGTGTTAGTCGGAGACATGGACACGAGCGTGGGATAAATTGCTTAGATCACAGGTATCCGCATATACGAGGAGATAACCCGCGCGCTTTAGCTTATCTCCTTACAATCTTACCGTTATTGCAGAGTTACCATTCGCAACTAGGATGAACCGTGATCCAAGTATTACACATTTTACAGTCAATATCACCTGAAAAGTGGGTGGCGCATTTCACGAAATCCCGATCTCGTTCAAATGTCGAATTTAATATACATGGAGAACTTAAGCGACGCCCCGGAAAGTTCATCGACCAGCGGTAGCAATTCCTGTAATCACAAGAAGGTCGCGGAGAAGAAGGTATCAACGAGCTGCGAGGTCGCCAGAACTATCCTCGTGTTTCTACTCATATGCGGTTTACTCGTGGGTCTGGCGCATGTCTACCATAAACAGTTAGGTCAGTATAAAAGGAAAGATTAGTAATACTGACTGTTTGTTATACGTTTTCCTGCCGAACTACTTTTGGCCATAAATTAAAACACATTAACACTTTCACCCTGAATGGATTGTGATATGTTAATTTTCAGACCAATTAAATCATCACAAAATAATTTTCAGACTAGTTCATTTATAAAAAATGGGATGTGTTTTTTTACCTCAAGAAAACCTTGTTATGACATGCTGTAACCCATTTCATAAATATGATATGACACACGTGTAATAACACAGGGAGCGATTTTGATTTGCCGGCCGCATCACCCTAATTATGTATTCGTATTATCCGCTAACGTTATTAACAAATTATATTTATGAAACTCGTCAGCTGTTGTATGCACCTCGCCAGAGGCTCGGTGCATACATTGTGCTTGACTCGTTTCATAAATCTAATTAGTTGAACAAAGAGCAAATCCTACATTTGGATCTACACGTTTTGCCAATACCACTACACAGGTATGTGGTGTTGAAAGGGTTAAATCCCAAAAAGATCAAAGCTCGTAAATATTAAAATACATAAAGCTCGTAAATAGTTTTTTATATGAAAAAGAAAAGAAAAATGATACATACGATATTGACATTGGTGGTAAAATATATATATATTTTTTAATCATTTTGGAATTTGCCGACCAATTTTCAAAATCGACCTTTTGTGTAACTGTGACATTTCCAAGGTACCTAGTCAGGTTTCGGAGTCACTTTTCAAAATGTTCCGGTTTTTTTCAACTCGTCACGTCACTCGCCAGCTCTGTTTTGCCCCATGTAAACTTTTATTGCTAAGCTATCACACTGGAATGAAATTTTAAGTAAAAATCGCAAAATATTAAAATGTAGTAATTGTAATTCTTATGATGCATTTATTGCTTTTATTATTGAAATATAATGAAAGCAACAACATACATTTATACAACTTCCTGCAAAAATTGCTAATATTTTGTCAATGTATTGAAACTACAAATTCACTTTCATGCATCTCAGATTTGTGTGTGCTTTTGTGTGATCCAACCATGTCGCAGACGAGTACAACTTTCACAACCAGAATCAGCAATGTTTGAGGATCTGTAAATTGGTGCATTTGGAATAGGTTAACCGCATTGTAGTTTTGAAATTTGCGGCGTATATCAGAAAAGTATAGGTAGGAAACTCCATCACCGAGAGCATCACTGTGACAATGAACATCCATCATCGAGAGCATCACTGTGACAATGAAACTCCATCACCGAGAGAATCACTGTGACAATGAAACTGCATCATCGAGAGCACCATTGTGCAAATGAAACTCCGTCATCAATAGCACCACTGTGACGATGAAGCTGTATCACCGTGAGTGTCACCGTGACAATGAAACTCCATCACAGAGGGCACAACTGTGACAAGGAAACTCCATCACCGAGAGCTCCACTGCGACAATAAACTTCCATCACCGAGAGCATCACTGTGACAATGAAACTCCATCACAGAGCGCACAAATGTGACAATGAAACTCCATCACCGGGAACACCACTGTGACAATGAAACTCCATCAACGACACCACCACTGTGACAATGAAACTCCATCACCGAGGGCACCATTCGGGTAATGAAACTCCATCATCGAGAGCACCATTGTGACAATGAAACTCCACCACCGAGAGCACCACTTTGACAATGAAACTCCATCACCGAGAGCACCACTGTAACAATGAAACTCTATCACCGAGAATACGACTGTGACAATGAAACTCCATCACCGATAGCACCACTGTGACAATGAAACTAAATCACTGAGAGCACCACTGTGACAATGAAACTCTGTGACAATGAAACTCCATCACCGACAGCATCAGCGAGAGCACCACAATGACAATGAATTCCATCACCGAGAGCACCACAATGACAATGTAACTCCATCACAGAGAGCATCACCGAGAGCACTACTTTGCCAATGCAACTTCATCACCGAGAGCAACACTGTGATAATTAAACTCCATCTGCGAGAGCACCACTGTGGCAATGAAGCTTCATCACCGAAAGCACCATTGTGAAAACGAAACTCCATTAGTAAGGGCACCACTTTGACAATGAAGCTCCATCACTGAGGGCACCACGGTGACAATGAAGCTCCATCACCGAGGGCACCACTACGACATTTAAACTCCATCTGCGAGAGCACCACTGTGGCAATGAAGCTTCATCACAAAGAGCACCACTGTGAAAACGAAACTCCATCAGCGAGGGCACCACTTCGACAATAAAGCTCCATCACCGAGGGCACCACTGTGACAATGAATCGCTATCACCGAGAGCACCACTGTGGCAATGAAACTCCATTACCGAAGGCAACATTGTGACAATGAAACTCCTTCAACAAGAGCACAACTGTGACAATGAAACTCCATCACCGAGAGCACCACTGTGACAATGAAACTCCATCTGCGAGAAGCACCACTGTGACAATGAAACTCCATCACCGAGAGCACCACTGTGAAAACTAAACTCCATCATTGAGAGCACCATTGTGACAATGAAACTCCTTCAACGAGAGCACAACTTAGACAATGACACTCCTCACCGACAGCACCACAGTGACAATGAAACTCCACCACAGAGAGCACCACTGTGACAATGAAACTACATCAGCGAGAGCACATCTGTGAAAATTAAGCTCCATCACCGAGAGCACCACTGTGAAAATCAAACTCCATCACCGAGAGCACCAGTGTGACAAGGAAACACCATCACCGAAAGCTCGACTGTGACAATGAAACTCTATCACCAAGGGCACCACCTTAACAATGAAACCCCATCACCGAGAGCACCATGACAGTGAAACTCCATCACCAAGAGCACAACTGTGACAATGAAAATCCATCACCGAGAGCACCACTGTGACAGTGAAACTCTATCACCAAGAGCACAACTGTGACAATGAAAATCCATCACCGAGGGCAGCACTGTGACAATGAAAGTCTATCACCGAGAGCACCACTTTGACAATGAAACTATATCAGCGAGAGCGCCACTGTGACAATGAAACTCCATCACCACTGCGACAATGAAACTCCTACACCGGGAGCACCACTGTGACAATGAAACGCTATTATCGAGAGCACCACTGTGTCAATGAATCTACATCACCCAGAGCATCACAGAGAGCACCACTGTGACAATGCAACTCAATCACCCAGAGCATCACCGAGAGCACCACTGTGTCAATGAATCTACATCACCAAGAGCATCACAGAGAGCACCACTGTAACAATGAAACTTAATCACCCGACTGTGACAATGAAACTACATCACTGAGAGCACCACTGTGACAATGAAACTACATCAGCGAGAGCACATCTGTGAAAATTAAGCTCCATCACCGAGAGCACCACTGTGAAAATCAAACTCCATCACCGAGAGCACCAGTGTGACAAGGAAACACAATCACCGAGAGCACCAGGATGACAAGGAAACACCATCACCGAAATCCCGACTGTGACAATGAAACTCCATCACCGAGGGCACCACCTTGATAATGAAACCCCATCACCGAGAGCACCACTGTGACAGTGAAACTCGATCAACAAGAGCACAACTGTGACAATGAAAATCCATCACCGAGGGCAGCACTGTGACAATGAAAGTCTATCACCGAGCACCACTTTGACAATGAAACTATATCAGCGAGAGCGCCACTGTGACAATGAAACTCCATCACCGAGTGCACCACTGCGACAATTAATCTCCATCATCGAGAGCACCACTGTGACAATGAAACTCCTACACCGGGAGCACCACTGTGACAATGAAACGCTATTACCGAGAGCACCACTGTGTCAATGAATCAACATCACTCAGAGCATCACAGACAGCACCACTGTGACAATGAAACTCAATCTCCCAGAGCATCACCGAGAGCACCACTGTGTCAATAAATCTACATCACCAAGAGCATCACAGAGAGCACCACTGTGACAATGAAACCCCATCACCGAGAGCACCACTGTGACAGTGAAACTCCATCACCAAGAGCACAACTGTGACAATGAAAATCCATCACCGAGAGCACCACTGTGACAGTGAAATTCCATCACCAAGAGCACAACTGTGACAATGAAAATCCATCACCGAGGGCAGTACTGTGACAATGAAAGTCTATCACCGAGAGCACCACTTTGACAATGAAACTATATCAGCGAGAGCGCCACTGTGACAATTAAACTTCATCACCGAGTGCACCACTGCGACAATTAATCTCCATCATCGAGAGCACCACAGTGACAATGAAACTCCTACACCGGGAGCACCACTGTGACAATGAAACGCTATTACCGAGAGCACCACTGTGTCAATCAATCCACATCACCCAGAGCATCACAGAGAGCACCACTGTGACAATGAAACTCAATCACCCAGAGAATCACCGAGAGCACCACTGTGTCAATGAATCTACATCACCAAGAGCATCACAGAGAGCGCACTGTAACAATGAAACTTAATCACCCAGAGCATCACCGAGAGCACCACTGTGTCAGTGAATCTACATCACCCAGAGCATCACCGAGAGCACCACTGTGACAATGAAACTCAATCACCCAGAGCTCGACTGTGACAATGAAACTCCATCACCGAGAGCAAAACCGTGACATGTGTCGCTCGTTTTGTGTGCTGTCGGTGTCCCTGTTCATCTTCCCTTTTCGACTGCCGGCCTATGATTGAAAGTTCGAAACCGGGTCGGTGGTTTCCTTTCAGTGGAACCTCACTAAACCGGACACCCTGGGAGGTCCCCAGGGTGTCCGGTTTAGAAAGGTTTCACTGTAAATCATTCATTTGATCATTCTGAGCCATATATGTGTGCTATGCGATCATGAACAGATATTATCCCCCGAAACAAATGACCAACAAACTCATCAAAAATTAGATCATAGATGTTTGCTCGTGTTCGGTTTAGTGAGGTTTCACTGAATATCATATAGATATTGTCACGAGAAGATGAGAGAACAAACACTACTGTCTGTTCCACGATTTCCTGCCGACAAAATGTTAGTTATTAGCACTTTAAATCTAAAAAATGTTTAATGTAAGTACTTTTTCATCAATATTTAAAAGTCACCCTCCCCAAATTTTTTTTATTTTATGAAATTTCATCAACTATTGATTTTATTGTGAAAAAACGATTTTCCTGTTGGAATTGAACATGTGACAAAAAGGAGGAGGATGGTCTCTAGGAGGGTTGAAAAATGAAAAAAAATGGAAATTGACTCCGAAACCTGGCTAGATAACTTGAAAATTATGTAATTAAGAAAACAAAGTGTAGAGTTTGAAAATCGGTCCACAAATGAAAAATCCTTTAAAACACTATATTTCTTTTTGGCAATAAAATCAATATTTGATGGAATGTCATTAAATAAAAAAAATGGGGAGTGTGACCTTTTGTTATTGATGAAAAAGCAGTTATAATTAAATTGTTTTTATATTTAATGTGTTCAATAGCCAAAAGTTCGTCGGCAGCAAAACGTGGAACAGACAGTAGAGCACAGTTCGTCCGCCTGTTCGAGTAGATAATCCGCCAGCTTTATCGGCCGTACCGGCGGACAGTCGCGCTCGAAGTAATTTTTCCACCACACATGTTTAAATGAAAACAAAAATATATAGTTAAAAGTTCACGTGTTTGAGCTGCAACTGTTTGCTTTTTGAAGTTCAACTAAGTAAGTTTTTCAACTTTAATACATTGTACTGTATTTTCACACCTTAATTTGAAAATCAATACGTATTTTCATATTGCTGTGAGTATTTTGTACTCCCACTTTTGACAATCAATGTATATTCTGCTGAAATAAGTGGGTAAAATACGCCAATACGACCCTTATCTGGAGCTCTGACATGTTATCCTTGTCATGTCTGATTTTGCCAATAACCCTGATAGAAACTCGATAGAATACGGGCGATATTCGTTCATAAATTGGAGTTTTAAGGAATTAAATGCGCGTTAGCGACAACAGCATTTAATTCATTAAAACTCCAATATGTGAACGATAACATACGTGTAATTAGCTAGGTTTATAATGCAGTCTCACATCTGAGTATTGATTTTCTGGTAATATGTAACATTGATACTGGCCAGCGATTAGCTTCGAAAGTATGGCGAATTATTCGTATAATAATAAGTTATCATGGTTATTGTTCACATATTGGATGTTTAAGGAATAAATGCGAGGGACCGCTAGCGACACTAACAAATTTAGAGTCCAGCCAATTTTTACTATGCATCTGCCATCCGAGTATTGATTTTCCATTTCCTGTCGAACAATTGGTAATATGTAGCTTATTGGGGTTAGATCTTGCAGTACTAGATACTGGCCAGCGGTTTGCTTGAAAGGTAGGGCGAACTGGATATGCGTAATAACATTTGGCTGGACTATAACTATGCTGTAGTGTGGTTCATGATCAAATACCACACTCCTGTAGCCTGATAACTATATATTTTGTTTGTTAGAACAATGACATGGTTCACTGATGGAGTGGAGAACAGTACAGATCCTGATCATACTGTGCGTTTGCACAGACTGAACTGGATCTACACTGGTAGCAAAACCCATAAGTCCCATTGTTCCAGTCGCAGAATCGTATGACATCAGCTGATGCTGTGACATTATACACGTTGTCTTTCACGTTCTTTCAGATGCAGAAAAGAGGTTGGATCGGTTAACGACCGAAGTGACTAATCTCAAGTACATGCTTGGAGACACGAGCGGTATAGGTAAAAACAATACAAATATCGGTCTACTTTTAGATCAAACGTATACTTGACTGTGACTGGAGAAATGATCAGGATCTTCAATGTTCGTCATTTCATCAATGAAACACCAGTCATGCTTGTAGTAATAGTTATAGTTCACATATTGAATTTTTTAATAAATGTATTTCTCGCTCGCTAGCGCTCGTTACGAAATCCTCTATGCATTCATTTTGAACTTAGAACTTAGAACTGAGCAGGAATTTAAAATGTCAAACAATACTGGTTGAATACCTTGTTCATATTCCTGCCTTCAACCAGTATAGTCGGACTTTTAAAATACTGTATCCCGATAAAATCTTCAGAGAAATGTCATGTACAGTGAAACGTATCTAAACCTGACACCCTGAGGGTGTCCGGCTTAGAGATGTTTCACTGTAAATCAGGCATTTAGTCATTATGAGCCATAGTTGTGTGCTATGCGATCACGAACCGGCATTATCACCTGAGATAAATGACCAGAAAACAAAAAATAAGATCAGATGTGTTTTACTGGTGTTCGGTTTAAATATGTTCCACTGTACTACTGTTGTATTTTCACACTGAGCGGGCGTGAGCATCTGCGGACCTGTAAATTTCATATAATTACACCTCACCTTGATATTGAAAAAAATGATTTCTTTAGAGATTATTATTGTTTGAAAACTTAAGAATGAGCCTTGTTTTTAGTTCATAAAGTTCGGCCAGATATGACGAAAAACTATTTTAACATATGGACATGGAATGCTTTTCTCCCATGTTAAATTCCCATACAGAAATACAGTTTCGTACAGTTTTCGTAATAAAATCAATATTTTACCAAATTTCACGACATAAAAAGAAGGCTCATTCTTAAATTTTGTTAAGCTTTAATAATTTCAAAAAAATATTTTGTTGCATTGTTTGTGAAACAAAAAGTAGTTTGAAAGGATCCACCTAAGAAAATAACAGTTAGATTTGAAAATCAAGCAATATGTCTTAGATTAGACAAAACACTGCGTCCAATATTTATGACGTTAAAAAACAATATCACTCTAATAAACATGTTCTACCGTGGTAGTTTTCAATAAGAAAAGCATTTCGTAATAAAGTAATTAGTTGAACGAATTTCATAAAGTAAACAAAAAATAGGTTCATTCTTATATTTAGTAGGGAAAACATGTTGAAGGGGACACAAGTAATAAGGTATGCGTGATATGTGGCAATGACTGGTGAAATGGGGCTTATAGGTTTTGTGACCAGTGTTGATTCAGTTCAGCTTGTGCATCCGCACAGTCTGATCAGCATATACACTGTTCGCCATTCCATTAATGAAACACCCGTCGAGCTTCTAGCAAGTAATATTGATCATTATCAGGCTACAGGAGTGAGTTATTTGATCAGGAGCCCTACTGGTTACAAATCCCATAAGCATAATTTCTCCAGTCATAACCAGATAGACATACAGTTTCCACCGTGATTACTATATTTTAGGTGAATCTGAAGATGATATTTTGAGCCAGCTGAAAACAGTCCAAACCGAGATGAGCGTCATGAATGAAACATATACTAGCCATTTAAGGGCTTCCACGAGAGACTTAAATAACATTAATAATATACTGAATGACACGAGAGACAAGCTAGATAATACAACTGACAAACTGACCAAGACAAACGATCTACTGAATGACACAAGGAACAGCACTGAAAAGAGGTTGGATCGGTTAACGACCGAAGTGACTAAACTCACGTACATGCTTGGAGACACAAACAGTACAGGTAAAAACAATACAAAAATATCGGTCTACTTTTAGAGCAAATTTATACTTGACTTTGACTGGAGAAATGATCAGGATCTTCAATGTTCGCCATTTCATCATTGAAACAGCAGTCATGCTTTTAGTAATAGTTATAGTTCACATATTGACTTTTTCGTAATTTCCTTTTTTACTTCTCTTTGTTACACATAATATACACTTATACATACATGCATTATACAATTACAATTCAGTTGTACAAGTATTCAACCGAACTGGCTATATTCTGACAAACAAATATATATGTTAAATTATTGTCAGAGTACCGCCTTATCGGCACGATAAATGACATGCACGAGTGTAGTGGTATATATGAGGGCAACAATGAGTTTATTATAGTATAGTTTACACATATATATATTGGGATAGGGGTATATTATAGGGCAGTAATTCAGTCAATGATCCATTTTCAAAAGAATAATTAATTGAGTTTATGTAACATTGTTTTATATCACTCCAGTAAAGCTTATAGGACGCAGCAGTTAAACCGTCTCAACCAGGACTCTTCATATTTATCATTTCCTTTATAGCTGATTGACATTCGTGATCGTTTATGAGACCCTCACATGATTGTTTTTCATTTGCATTTAACTTTTGCTCTGTTGAATTAAGAAAACTGCTATCTTCATTATCTATCTTTTGATCTTCGCTATAAATACATTCATAATATTGCTTCACGTGATTTTAAATATTAATATGATTTGTTTCCATGTTGTTATTTATTTTTAGTTGTTTAATTGTGCGTTCTTCTGATCTTTTTTTTCCTAAATTAGAGAAATATATTTTTTTTCAGCATCCTCCACCCATTCAGCTTTTGATCTGAGGAGCAGGCCTTTTGTTTTTCTTCAATTATATCATCAAGCTTACTTTTTTCGTTTCTTATGTTATCTGCTATATCTTGTTTGGTTGGATTTTCAATTACTTGTTTCTCTAATTGTCTTATTTCCTTTTCAATCTTCGCTTCATTTTCTCTTTGTTTTTTTCCTTATTGTACTTGAATATTTAATTGCTTCATTACGTACTGAACCTTTTATTAACTCCCACATAGTATTTTGGTTGCATCCGGCATTATTTATGGTTGTTTCTTGGATTGCGTTTTTTAGTTGTTGCTTAAACTCGGTTTGTAATAATATGCTATTGTTTAGTTTAAAATAGCCAGGTCCTCTAGTTGTTTCAGATAAATTTAAACTTAATGTAATTACGGAATGATCAGATAGGAATCCTGGTATTATATCACAGTTCGTAACCGTGTTTAATAAATTAGATGTTATTAGAAAATAATCTAATCTGCAAAAAAATGGTGGTCTGTGATTTGAATGCCAAGTAAACCGTTTTGTGTCTGAATATCTTAGCCTGAATATATCATATAAATCATTTTTTACTAATAATGTCATTTACTTTTTCCGAACACAGTTTGTTTGTATCTTTTTTACCGTTTAGCTTATCCACTTCAAAATTTAGTACATTGTTGAAGTCCTCTCCTAAAATTATAGTTTCACTATTATTTCCTATAACTAGTTGTTCTAACGATGTGAAACAAATCTGTGTCATCTGTATTTGGTCCATATATATTTATTAGCGTTATAGTTGAATCATATATTTTAATTTTTAACAGTTGCAATCTTCCTAGTATTGTTATGCTCAGGCTGTTGGAGTGTGTAGGTTGGAGACAATTGGGTGGATAGTTCTGGGGATTTTTGTCAAGAATAACAGTGAACAGTTCATATATTTATTTGTTCAGTGTCTGTACACACAGGTACAGCTGGGAGCTCACGGAAATGGTAATATAGTTCCAGCTGTACTTACTATAGTGGTTAGAGTGAAACAGTGTCGACGGGAAAGGTGAAATTTATAATTTGGAAATTTGGGAGAAAACTGACAGAGTGGCTGCCTCAAGATTTTTATCAGAATTGAGCTCCTGAATCAGGAAACGGGGGCATTATATACCATCCCCCAGAGTCAACCTAAATCTGGGGTGCTTTCACCCTCAACCCTGGTCGAGGGCTTCCTCGACCAGAATATGGGGCGACTCAACCAACATTCTGGGTGATTCTGGTGACGTCAACCATCCTGTCACTGTATCACTCTTACATAGCAACGTACAACACCATGAGAAAAACAGGAAATTCTCCACAAACTTGAATGAAAGTCCCAAAAAAATAGTATTAGGAGACAATTACTAATGATCAAATTAGGTAAATAACTCACTATGGTTGACCAGTTCTGGGTTATGTTATATTAAATATTAGAATGCTCTGACAGTTCGTTTTGGTTACTAGGACAAATTTATCCCATGATGCATCAGCCGGAAGTGAATCAGCCACTAGAATAACAACATGTTATCTTGTGTTGGCACATTATGGTAAATAAAATGGATTGTCACTCTGGATTGCAGTGCATTCTAACATCTAAAGCATGAAAATGGTCAGAACAAATAAAATCATATGGTGTAGGTACTCTATTGAACATAATCGAACTATAATTGTCACTTTGAGTATCAGACACGAAAACTCATTACACAGCCTCAGGTGAGTGTTTCATAGTTCAGAAAGTATGTCACTGTTCATTGCGAGGGTGTTACATTACCCCCCTCCTAACATGGCAAAGCTCCGACTGCCATGCTTTAATTTTGACCGGTATATGAATATTCAACTACTTAAAATTAACTAAACTCAGAACACAATTAATAGTGAAACTCAATGCTTCTTGATAACTACACTCTTTAGCCGGAAAGTAATCTCCTTTCCGCTTCCCCTATTCGAAACTGTCCCCTTTTCGACTGGCCGGTCCTCTTCTTCGCGCCGTTGGTTTCTCGCCATGACACGGCTAATGTGTCCCAGCTAGTCCACAATCTTGCTTAGCGCATCGTCTCGCCCTCTGACGGCTCTGGTATTTCTGTCAATGGCGTCGACGATGTTTGTTGAAGCGCTAGCGATGGCATGCGCGAGAGCTGCGTATGGTGCATCTTCACCAGTGTCCTCCTTCGCCTTCTTGGCAGCCGCAGGTTCATCAGATGGTGGAGCTGCACGTTTAGGAGCGGGAGCCGTCGCTGACCCTTGTGTCTCCTGGTGCAATGGATCTTGTGTGTCCTGCAGTCACAGTAGGTTCCTCAGGAAACTGTCGTTTTCATCCCGTAGTGGAGTAATGCTCGCCGACACCTTCCTGAACAACCCCCGCGAGGACGCGGCAATGGGATTGGACTGGGAACCTGCATGTGGCATAGTAATCACCGCAGAAGACGACATGATCGGTTGGCTCTGGCTCCAAGTAGGGGCTACCCTTGCCGACTCTGTCGTGATCGTGATATGTCCCAGGGATCGCTTCGTCGTAGCCTCTGGACTCCATGATGATACCGGGCGAGTGATCCTTGTCACCGAGCCTGATGTGGGTAGGATAGAGAAATCCCTCAGTGCATCGAACGACTGTAGGCTCCCGTCGCAACCAAGAGATGACATGCAGCTGACGGCTGGCGGCACTGTCCTCAGTGGACTTGGTTGGAGGATCGGTCTCCTTACCGCCAACGCCTCATCCTCTAATTCCCAACCATCGTCTCCTCAGATGACGTTGAGCTCTGTTGGAACTGCCTGGCTGACTCCTCCTGGCTGAACATTATCATGTCAGCTTCGCCGATCACAGCTGGCTTGGAGGACATGGTCAAATACTGTGAGTTGTCGATGACTCCGATCTCGCGGGCCAGGCGAACGTGTCTCGCATACTTGGAAACGTGTTCCATACGCGTCTTCTTGTCCATGGATTGATTTAAACATGCACAATGAACAGGAAATATGGTGCTTCAGGATGTGACCCACCATTCGACCTCGTCGGTCCACCACCGAGACTCCTACCGCCCTGCACCGTCTGCACAGGTACGCCCGCCCACGCTTGTTTGCTGCTGCTGCATTCATGGTCTGAAATTAGAGGACCTGTGTTTAAACTTTCTGATATCGTACTGCGATAATTACCCAAACTTACACCTTGAACTCCAACTTTGCAGCAAAGTGGCTTCCATTGAAAATTGTCATAATTCTGGGACTCTGATACGTGCAGATTTTTGTCAACAGATTACTTTCCAGTCAAGTCTCTATATTGCATCACTTCACATATAGTTGATTTCACCATGGTTATTACTGTTATCGGTTACCGATATTACTCAAGTTAGTTCATGTACATTCTATCATACCGCGTACAGGAAAAATGAATACACATCAAGACAATGTTCTGTTAGGACAGTATTGTTTATTCACATTTGTTCTCCGACATATGTACACATAAAATACATTAATGAGTTCGAACAACAAATTTACATCACGCTATATATGTATTTACACAAACGTCTCCATTGAAATTAAGCATGTGTAATCATTATCATGCTTGGAAAGCAATTTCCGTCTTAATCGATTCCTTAATTTTCCCTATCCACTTTGGCAGACTTCTCCCCTCGTACGGTTTCAACTTGTTATGATGCACCACCCGTGGTCGCCCATCTTTGTCCAGTTTAAATCCGACCTCTTGATCTTGATGATGAATGGCCCATCATAGTTCTTCTCCAACTTCTGACTCGTCCCTACTTTTCGGGCTTCATGTAAGCACCACACAGCATCACCAACTCGGTAGTTGTGAAAGGAAAGTTTTGCATCGTATATGTTCTTGCTCCACTTTGCGCTCTGTTGAAGATTTCTCCTCGCTATTTCATGTGCCTTGTGCATCTTTTCTTTCAATTCTTGTACATGGGCCACATACTCTGGCACTGTTTTTTGTATTGCATTTCGGTGTCCAAAGATCAGGTCTGCAGGCATTCTGATTTATCTACCTATTGTTAAAAGGTTTGGAGTTAGCTTGGTAGTTTCACTTGGTGTGGATCTGTAAGCACCGGCAATACAACCTAAGTTTAAGTCCCACTCATCTTGTTCTCCTGTAAGGTATGCCTTCACCATTTTCACCAGCATTTTATTAAATCGCTCAGTTTTTCCATTTCCCCTCGGATTTCTAGGACTTGTGCGAATTTTCCTCGTTTCGAGTAACTGGCAAAGGTTCTTGAACACATTACTCTCAAACGCTGGGCCAAGGTCACTATGTATGGCTAGAGGTGTACCCCAACGTGCTACAAATTCGTTCATGATTCGTGTTGCACAATCTTCCGCCGTCTGGTTAGGAACTGGTAGCACGTCAACATATTTGGTGAACAAATCTGTCAATACCAGCACATACTTGTTGCCTCTTGGAGTTTCAGGCAAAAGGCCTAAATAGTCTAAATCCAGAACATCCCATGGTGCTCCTGTTATGATGTGTCCCATCGGTGCTCGTGTTGTATGCTTCGGCATTCTATCTGCAGCACATACATCACAACTGCGGACATATAAATTTATATCTTCCCTCATGTTAAACCAGTAAAATGACTGTGCTAGTCTTGCTTTAGTTTGCTTGACTCCCAGGTGTCCTGCTATTACTGCATCATGGGCCTGTTTCATTACTTCGTTCCGTAGTTCTCCAGGGACAATTAACTGCCAATACTGGTCACTACCATTCTCCTTATGCAGGTGTTTATATAGGACCCCCTTTATAATCTCTAATGTTTCCCATATGACCCAATAGTGCCTGGACTCTGGACTTTGTCCAACCATTTCATCACTAGTTTGTTTTCTGTGGTCCTTTATAGCATTCAAGATACGGTTGATGTTATGGTCTTTCTCTTGCATGACCACTATCTCGGAAGACTTCCGACCGCTAATCCAACTTGAATGATTTTTCATTGGCTCTGTCTTGGCACCTACACCTCTCGAGGTTCCTGGTAGCTGATCATCTATGACCGTGATTGCTCTGGTCTGTTCTACTTCTTCCCTGGTTTCTGATGTAGTCCTTCTTTTATTTTGGCCCTTATCTAACACCATCATCTCTGCCCTTCTCTGACACTTCTTACATGGGCCACATTTAAGCGGCTCACTTGTGTCTACATCATCGCACGTACACGCATGGGGTGTCGGACATATTGAAAGCGCATCACAATGACCCTGCTTCTTTCCTGACCTATATTCTATATCAAAGTCGTATTGAGCTAAAATCTCTATCAATCTTGCTATCTTCCCACTTGGCTCCTTCAAACTGAATAACCATACCAGGGCCTGGTGATCCGTTCTGACAATACATTTTCTCCGCAAAAGATATTGTCGGAAGTACTGCACAAAAAAACTACAGCAAGTAGTTCCTGTTCCGTTATGCAGTAGTTCCTCTCTGCTTTGTTCATTGCCCTACTTGCATAGGCAATGACTCTCTCCCTACCAGCTTGCATTTGGGACGACAGGACAGCCCCAATTCCAACCCCGGATGCGTCCACATCTAGAAGGAAGATCCCACCATCATTCAGAGGGTAACCCATAACATCTGGACTAACAAGTGCTCGCTTGAGATTGTTGAATGCGTGCTCACATTCCTCTGTCCATCGGAATTCAGCATTCTTCTTTGTGAGATTCACCAGAGGTCTCGTCATTTTTGCGAAATCCTGTACAAATCTTCTGTAGTAGGAACCAGTGGTCACAAACTGCTTTACTTGTTTCGCATTCTGCGGGACTGGCCATTGCATGATTTTCGCAATGTTTGAAGGATCAGGTATCACTCCTTGTTTCGACACCACATGACCTAGAAACACAACCTCGGTTTGTAGCATATTGCATTTCCCTGGCTTCAGTTTCAAACCGGCATTCTTTATTCTTCCCAGCACCTCATCTACTCTGTGTATATGGTTGTCAAATTTGGTCGCGAAGACAATTATGTCATCGATGTAGACTAGATAGGTAGTCCATTGTAGCCCTTGAAGTGCCAATTCCATAGTTCGGTGGAACGTACTCGCGGCATTGTTAAAACCAAAAGGTAATCTGGTCATTTCATAGTGTCCATACTTGCAGCAACATGCACTCTTTGGGATATCTTCTTTCCGAAGAGGTATCTGAAAGTACCCACTAGTTAAGTCGAAACTACTGAACAAACAGGAATCTGCTACAGCATCAAGGCAATCTTGTACCCTTGGTAATGGGAAACCGTCTGGTTTTACTAATGCGTTCACCCGTCTGTAGTCCACACATGGCCGTATGGCACCTGACTTCTTCTTTACAAGCACTATTGGACTAGCCCAGGGTGATGTACTTTTCTGTATTACACCCTTTCTAAGTAAGTCCTCAATTGCATTATTGTCATCATTGGCATACGCCAAGGGGACTCTCCTAGGCCTTTGCTTTATGGGTGGTGCATTACCCGTGTTTATTGGATG
The DNA here is from genome assembly GCA_029237695.1 of Conchocele bisecta. Taxonomy (NCBI): domain Eukaryota; kingdom Metazoa; phylum Mollusca; class Bivalvia; order Lucinida; family Thyasiridae; genus Conchocele; species Conchocele bisecta. Next base: position 2,162,878 of record CM055279.1, read on the forward strand.
CTCTGCTAAATCTGTAAGACCTATATCCCACTCACTTTTGGAGAAAGAATCTCCATACTTGATAAGCAACCCAGCAACGACCTGTCTCTCATATTCCGACTTATCTTTTGTTGATCTCTCGAAGAGTACTTTCAGGTGGTTCGGGTTATCGCTGGTATCACTACTCTCAAACACGGTTCCAGCTGTTGTACTCTGCTTCAATGCTGTATCAACTCGCCTAATACTTTCCATCTCACTTGTGTCCTCTTCTGCTGCTACAACACCAATAACTCTCTCTATCCTCTCTGCAGTCCCAACTTCTGCATCCTGTCTCAGGACAACTTCCGGAAAAAATGGGTTCATCAGTCTCAGCTTACATGTTGTGCCCTTATTAATGTCTACCAGTGTAGATGCCACTAAAAGGTGATAGTTCTCTTTGAAATGTTCCGTTGGTTCCACCAGGTAATCAAATTTCTGATCGAGATCATCCCCCTCTTCTCTTTCAATGAAGACATCGATCAACGCCTCGTTACCTGGGACACAAACGTCATCCGCTACGGCTACCCTCCTTGTTTTACTTCTACTACCAATTTTCATACACGGAATTTCCACATTATCAAAAACGATCTTTCCTTGACTCGAAAGGAGATCGGCCGGCCCATTCTCCACACCAACCAAGACGTCGTACCCCAACGGCGCATCGTCCTCGATCGCTGCTACAACAGCTTCCCGGACCATTTCTAATGGTCCTAGCTGCATGTTGAACATGGCTTTCCCCAACTCTCTAATTGGGGATCCATCCGCTCCCACTAAACATGACGTCTTATCCAAAGGTTGTCTCCTGCCGTCCATCATCCTCTTGTAAACTCGCTCGGAAATAACTGTTCTAGATGCTCCGGTATCTGCTGTAAACAAGATAGGTATACCTTCTATTTGACCCTTTATATACACTCCATTATAGAGCCCCCTGTCTCTGTGTATCACCTTGGTACCAATATTCGATATTTCTAGGCCTTTATCAATACATTTCTTAGTACATGAATCATCTACTGGGACCTCCCTTTGGCCGCAAGAGTTGCCTGCTTTGACTCCGGTCTTGATGGTAATTGGGCTGATTTGTGTCCCCCTGTCCTTTACTATCGGATGTGTTCTGTGACCATTTCTCGGGACATTCTCTGGGAAAATGGCCCATTCTATGACAATTGAAACACTCTATTTCTCTTCTCTCTGTCCGTCTATTGTACTTCTGCAGTTTCTGGATTCTGTCTTTCTCTAAAGCTTCAACCCTCTGCAGTAGTGTTTCTATAATTTTCTGCTGGTTTTCTTGCCCTAACTGTCCTTTTGTGCCCTCTGAAGAGACTTGTGGTCCAGCGGATCTCCCATAATTTGTGTATCTTTTGTCCGGCATCCTGTTGACTGTATCCAAATTAGGGTCATCACGCCTCTCGTACTCGTCCATCCTGTCATCTTCGATGTTCCTTCTAGTACCCCGCTTGCTATATTTCTGGTCTCCACAATTCCTGGTCTGTATAAAATTAACAACGTGAAATACGGCTTTGTCTATTGTCTCTGGCTCCTTGTGATACTCCACTTCAAATCTAACTTCTTCATCATGTAGCCCGTTTAAAAATCTTCTCACCAGATCTTCATTCCTTGTTCTTCTGTCTCTGTAGCCATGCCCTTTGTCATACAACATCTTCAGGTCTGTTGCAAAATCTTCAGCTGTTTCTCCATATTTCTGTGATCGCTTACTAAACTTTGCTGCATAGGACCGTGCTGTGTGAATAACGCGATATCGGCTATTTAGCTCCTCCACTAGCTGTTGGTAACTAGACAAGACCCCCGGTGGTAGCTGTGAGAAAACAAATTCACTCGCCTGTCCCTCTAATCTCGGTAACAGCTGGTCTAGTTTGTCATCGTCATCCCAACCATATCTTGTAGCTATCCCATCAAATCGCGCTACCCAAACATGCCAATCTTCATTACCAGTAAAAGCTGGTATTTTAACAGTATTATGCTGTTTTGTGCCTGAAGGGTGACGTCTATATGGCTCGAAAACTCGCCTCCTTTCTTGAACCCCCTCATAGCCGTACATTGGGTAACCCCTATGCACCCCCTGTGAGTTGTAGTTCATGTTATCTTCATACTGGTAGGAATTGCAGTCAGCATCATTATTATTGTAGTGAGTGTTGTCTGCAGGTCTAGATACATAGCCCCTTGTCTGGTCATCACATTGGTGGTGTGCATCCTGCTGTTGTCTATCTCCTCTGGCCACATTGTTAAATTGGTGGTGTGCACTCTGTTGCCCACTGATGTAGTCACGAAATTGGTGATGTGCGTCCTTCTGCTGTCTATCCCCTCTGGACACATCACTAAAATGGGGGTGGGCGCTCTGTTGCTGAAAATTGCATCTGGGGTGATCAACAAATTGATGGTGTGCACCCTGCTGTTGGAAATTGTCTCTGATCGACCCATCACTGTTTTGGGGGATATTGTGGACTACAGAGGTATGACTGGTCCCACCATCAGGGCATGGTTGTTTCATGGACTTCAGCTTCAAGACGACATCCTTAAATACCCCTGCAACATTTGACATCATCACCTCTACTAGCCCCACCGTAGCTTGTTTATCGCAGTCTTGCTGAGTTCCACATGTTTCATTGACCGATGAATCACCCAATCCAGTGGAGTTGTGAGATTGCCTGGCTTCTGACGCGGCACTACCAGTTGCACCCTGATCCCGCTTAGCCACACTTATCTCTAAATCTGTGTGGTCTACAGATATACTACTTGCAGCCAAATGTTCTCCACCCTCAATGCCGGTATTGAAATAAATGCATTCTAACATCTAAAGCATGAAAATGGTCAGAACAAATAAAATCATATGTTGTAGGTACTCTACTGTACAGAATCGAACTATAATTGTCACTTTCAGTATCAGACACGAAAACTCATTACACAGCCTCATGAGTGTTTCATAGTTCAGAAAGTATGTCTCTGTTCATTGCGAGGGTGTTACAGTATTATTTCTTTGTGTTCTATTATTTCGTACGTTTGGGTTAAATTTAGTAAAATTCACTTTACTGTTAGAGCTATTTCCACTAATAAATACTTCTTGACCCCACTGCTTTTTCCATATTTCTTTATTTTCTTGGGTACAATGGAGTTTTTGTAGAAAACATATTGAAAACTTATTTTGTTTCAGCCAACTAAAAGTCTCTTTACGTTTAAACTGATTCCCAAGCCCATTGACATTAAAACTACATATTTGTATATCCAATATATTTTTTTGTCGAAATAGATCTGATATATTTTCAAAACTGCGTGTACAGTATTTTATTGGCCCAATTTTCTGTTGCCATATATATCTTACTGTAATTATATATATGGGATATGTCATGGGGTATTAAAGACTGAATATGAGGGACGACCATTTGCAGGTTGGATATCAGGTTGCTGTGATATTAAACATAATATATGGTAGGGGAAGTATAAATTCAGGTTGTGCTTGTTCACTCGTTGATCAGTACACACGCTGTCATTTACTAGGAATAGTACATGCACACACGTGTCAATTGGTCTTGCAAAGTAGGACCTACTATGATGTAAAATGGATATGAAATCTGGTATTAAGCTGATCAGTGTAGTTCTTATTTAGCAGGCGCGCATATGTCATTACATCGGTATATTTTTATCAAAGACAAATAATATTTCGCAGACTTACTGCTAAGAACAGAATATAAAACAAATGTATTGATATGTAGGCTCCCTTTTGAAATAGTAAAAGAGACTTATATCATATGTGTAGTTCCTACTTTACACACATTTAAAGTTACATGGACTTTTTTATCATAAAAGGGGCTTCGCTAAAAACAATACATGTATCACACATATTGATACGTAAAACTTGTTATAATGATATATAGGCATATGCTGATCAGTGGAGTTCCAAGTCAATCAACGCACCAATGCCCTCTTACATGGACAACTTGGAAAATCGTGCATGCCCCAAATTTGTCTTCGAAATACATGATTTACTAGTGTTAGACCAGTATAATATTTAATGTCAGAAAGTGTGTTAATATAGTATACAGTTATGTAAAATATCCAGCCTAGCGCTCAGTGTAGTTCCTAATCATCCGGCGCACACCTTCAATCTTCCATATTGATTTAAAAAAAAAAATTCTCGCTCGATAGCGCTCGATACGAAATCATCTATGCATTCACTTTGTAATATAACTGGGTAGGAATTTAACATGTCAAACAATACTGGTTGAATACCTTGTTCATATTCCTGCCTTCAACCAGTATAGTCGGACTTTTAAAATACTGTATCCCGATAAAATCTTCAGAGAAATGTCATGTACAGTGAAACCTATCTAAACCTGACACCCTGGGAGGTCCCGAGGATGTCAGCCATATATATATTTCACTGTAAATCAGGCATTTAGTCATTATGAGCCATAGTTGTGTGCTATGCGATCACGAACCGGCATTATCACCTGAGATAAAAGACAAGAAAACAAAAAATAAGATCAGATGTGTTTTCCTGGTGTTCGGTTTAGAGATGTTCCACTGTACTACTGTTGTATTCTCACACTGAGCAGGCGTGAGCATATGAGGACCTGTACATTTCACATTATTACACCTCACCTTGATATTGAAAAAATGATTTCTTTAGAGATTATTATCGTTTCAAAACTTAAGAATGAGCCTTGTTTTTAGTTCATAAAGTTCGGCCAGATATTACGTAAACACTATTTTAACACATTGACATGGAACGCTTTTCTCCCATGTTACATTTCCATAGAGAAATCAGTTTTTGTAATAAAATCAATATTTGACCAAATTTCACGACATAAAAAGAAGGCTAGTTCATTCTTAACTTTTGTTAAGCTTTAATAATTTCAATAAGAAATTGTTTTTGAATTGTTTGTGAAACAGGCAGTAATTTGAAAAGCATTCACCTAAGAAAATAGCAGTTAGATTTGAAAATCAAGCAATATGTCTTAGATTAGACAAAATATTGGGTCCAATATTTATGACGTTAACAAACAAAATCACTCTAATAAACAATAAGAAAAGCATTTCGTAATAAAGTAATTAGTTGAACGAATTTCATAAAGTAAACATAGTAGGGAAAACATGTTGAAGAGGACACAAGTAATAAGGTATGCGTGATATGTGGCAATGACTGGTGAAATGGGGCTTATAGGTTTTGTGACCAGTGTTGATTCAGTTCAGCCTGTTCATCCGCATAGTCTGCTCAGCATATACACTGTTCGCCATTCCATTAATGAAACACCCGTCGAGCTTCTAGCAAGTAATATTGATCATGAGCAGGCTACAGGAGTGAGTTATTTGACCAGGAGCCCTACTGGTTACAAATCCCATAAGCATAATTTCTCCAGTCATAACCAGATAGACATGCAGTTTCCACCGTGATTATTATATTTTAGGTGAACCTGAAGATGATATTTTGAGCCAGCTGAAAACGGTCCAAACCGAGATGAGCGTCATGAATGAAACATATACTAGCCATTTAAGGGCTTCCACGAGAGACTTAAATAACATTAATAATATACTGAATGACACGAGTGACAAGCTAGATAATACAATTGAGAAACTGACCAAGACAAACGATCTACTGAATGACACAAGGAACAGCACTGAAAAGAGGTTGGATCGGTTAACGACCGAAGTGACTAAACTCACATACATGATTGGAGACAGAAACAGTACAGGTAAAAACAATAAAAAATATCGGCCTACTTTTAGAGCAAATTTATACTTGACTTTGACTGGAGAAATGATCAGGATCTTCAATGTTCGCTATTTCATCAGTGAAACAGCAGTCATGCTTTTAGTAATAGTTATATTTCACATATTGATTTTTTTGTAATTTCCTTTTTTATTTCTCTTTGTAACACATAATATACAATTATACATACATGCATTATACAATTACAATTCAGTTGTACAAGTATTCAACCGATCTGGCTATATTCTAACAAACAAATATATATGTTAAATTATTGACAGAGTACCGCCTTATCGGCACGATATATGACATGCAGGAGTGTACCGGTATATATGAGGGCAACAATGAGTTTATTATAGTATAGTTACACATATATATATTGGGATAGGGGTATATTATAGGGCAGTAATTCAGTCAATGATCCATTTTCAAAAGAATAATTAATTGAATTTATGTAATATTGTTTTATATCGCTCCAGTAAAGCTTATAGGACTCGGCAGATAAACCGTCTGAACCAGGACTCTTCATATTTATCATTTCCTTTATAGCTGATTGACATTCGTGATCGTTTATGAGACCCTCACATGATTGTTTTTCATTTGAATTTAGCTTTTGCTCTAAATGAATTAAGAAAACTGCTATCTTCATTATCTATCTTTTGATCTTCGCTATAAATACCTTCATAATATTGCTTCACGTGATTTAAAATATTAAGATATCCAGAATATGGGGCGACTCAACCAACATTCTGGGTGATTCTGGTGACGTCAACCATCCTGTCACTGTATCACTCTTACATAGCAACGTACAACACCATGAGAAAAACAGGAACTTCTCCACAAACTTGAATGAAAGTCCCCCAAAAAGAGTATTAGGAGACAATTACTAATGATCAAATTAGGTAAATAACTCACCATGGTTGACCAGTTCTGGGTTATGTTATATTAAATATTAGAATGCTCTGACACTTCGTTTTGGTTACTAGGACAAATTTGTCCCATGACGCATCAGCCGGAAGTGAATCAGCCACTAGAATAACAACATGTTATCTTGTGTTGGCACATTATGGTAAATAAAATGGATTATCACTCTGGATTGCAGTGCATTCTAACATATAAAGCATGAAAATGGTCAGAACAAATAAAATCATATGGTGTAGGTACTCTATTGAACAGAATCGAACTATAATTGTCACTTTGAGTATCAGACACGAAAACTCATTACACTGCCTCAGGTGAGTGTTTCATAGTTCAGAAAGTATGTCTCTGTTCATTGCGAGGGTGTTACAGTACCCCCCTCCTAACATGACAAAGCTCCGACTGCCATGCTTTAATTTTGACCAGTATATGAATGTTCAACTACGTAAAATTAACTAAACTCGGAACACAATTAATAGTGAAACTCAATGCTTCTTGATAACTACACTCTTTAGCCGGAAAGTAATCTCCTTCCCGCTTCCCCTGTTCGAAACTGTCCCCTTTTCGACTGGCCGGTCCTCTTCTTCGCGCCGTTGGTTTCTCGCCATGACACGGCTAATGTGTCCCAGCTCGTCCACAATCTTGCTTAACGCATCGTCTCGCCCTCTGACGGCTCTGGTGTTTCTGTCAATGGCGTCGACGATGTTTGATGAAGCGCTAGCGATGGCCTGGGCGAGAGCTGCGTAGGGTGCATCTTCACCAGTGTCCTCCTTCGCCTTCTTGGCAGCCGCAGGTTCATCAGATGGTGGAGCTGCACGTTTAGGAGCGGGAGCCGTCGCTGACCCTTGTGTCTCCTGGTGCAATGGATATTGTGTGTCATGCAGTCCCAGTAGGTTCCTCAGGAAACTGTCGTTTTCATCCCGTAGTGGAGCACTGCTCGACGACACCTTCATGAACAACCCCAGCGAGGACGCGGTCATGGGATTGGACTGGGAACCTGCATGTGGCATAGTAATCACCGCAGAAGACGACATGATCGGTTGGCTCTGGCTCCAAGTAGGCGCTACCCTTGCCGACTCTGTCGTGATCGTGATATGTCCCAGGGATCGCTTCGTCATAGCCTCTGGACTCCATGATGATACCGGGCGAGTGATCCTTGTCACCGAGCCTGATGTGGGTAGGATAGAGAAATCCCTCAGTGCATCGAACGACTGTAGGCTCCCGTTGCAACCAAGAGATGGCATGCAGCTGACGGCTGGCGGCGCTGTCCTCAGTGGACTTGGTTGGAGGATCGATCTCCTTACCGCCAACGCCTCATCCTCTGATTCCCAACCATCGTCTCCTAGAGGATCCTCAGATGACGTTGAGCTCTGTTGAAACTGCCTGGCTGACTCCTCCTGGCTCAACATTATCATGTCAGCTTCGCCGATCACAGCTGGCTTGGAGGACATGGTCAAATACTGTGAGTTGTCGATGACTCCGATCTCGCGGGCCAGGCGAACGTGTTTTAACATGCACAATGAACAGGAAAACGGTACCTCATCAAGCGGGATATGGTGCTTCAGGATGTGTCCCACCATTCGACCTCGTCGGTCCACCACCGAGACTCCTACCGCCCTGCACCGTCTGCACAGGTACGCCCGCCCATGCTTGTTTGCTGCTGCTGCATTCATGGTCTGAAATTAGAGGACCTGTGTTTAAACTTTCTGATATCGTACTGCGATAATTACCCAAACTTACACCTTGAACTCCAACTTTGCAGCAAAGTGGCTTCCATTGAAAATTGTCATATTTCTGGGACTCTGATGCATGCAGATTTTGTCAACAGATTACTTTCCAGTCAGGTCTCTATATTGCATCACTTCACATATAGTTGATTTCACCATGGTCATTACTGTTATCGGTATTAGGGTTACCGATATTACTCAAGTTAGTTCATGTACATTCTATCATACCGCGTACAGGAAAAATGAATACACATCAAGACAATGTTCTGTTAGGACAGTATTGTTTATTCACATTTGTTCTCCGACATATGTACACATAAAATACATTAATGAGTTCGAACAACAAATTTACATCACGCTATATATGTATTTACACAAACGTCTCCATTGAAATTAAGCATGTGTAATCATTATCATGCTTGGAAAGCAATTTCCGTCTTAATCGATTCCTTAATTTTCCCTATCCACTTTGGCAGACTTCTCCCCTCGTACGGTTTCAACTTGTTATGATGCACCACCCGTGGTCGCCCATCTTTGTCCAGTTTAAATCCGACCTCTTGATCTTGATGATGAATGGCCCATCATAGTTCTTCTCCAACTTCTGACTCGTCCCTACTTTTCGGGCTTCATGTAAGCACCACACAGCATCACCAACTCGGTAGTTGTGAAAGGAAAGTTTTGCATCGTATATGTTCTTGCTCCACTTTGCGCTCTGTTGAAGATTTCTCCTCGCTATTTCATGTGCCTTGTGCATCTTTTCTTTCAATTCTTGTACATGGGCCACATACTCTTGCACTGTTTTTTGTATTGCATTTCGGTGTCCAAAGATCAGGTCTGCAGGCATTCTGTTAGTTAGCTTGATAGTTTCACTTGGTGTGGATCTGTAAGCACCGGCAATACAACCTAAGTTTAAGTCCCACTCATCTTGTTCTCCTGTAAGGTATGCCTTCACCATTTTCACCAGTATTTTATTAAATCGCTCAGTTTTTCCATTTCCCCTCGGATTTCTAGGACTTGTGCGACTTTTCCTCGTTTCGAGTAACTGGCAAAGGTTCTTGAACACATTACTCTCAAACGCTGGGCCAAGGTCACTATGTATGGCTAGAGGTGTACCCCAACGTGCTACAAATTCGTTCATGATTTGTGTTGCACAATCTTCCGCCGTCTGGTTAGGAACTGGTAGCATCTCAACATATTTGGTGAACAAATCTGTCAATACCAGCACATACTTGTTGCCTCTTGGAGTTTCAGGCAAAAGGCCTAAATAGTCTAAATCCAGAACATCCCATGGTGCTCCTGTTATGATGTGTCCCATCGGTGCTCGTGTTGTTTGCTTCGGCATTCTATCTGCAGCACATACATCCCAGGTGTCCTGCTATTACTGCATCATTGGCCTGTTTCATTACTTCGTTCCGTAGTTATCCAGGGACAATTAACTGCCAATACTGGTCACTACAATTCTCCTTATGCAGGTGTTTATATAGGACCCTCTCTATAATCTCTAATGTTTCCCATATGACCCAATAGTGCCTGGACTCTGGACTTTGTCAAACCATTTCATCACTAGTTGGTTTTCTGTGGTCCTTTATAGCATTCAAGATACGGTTGATGTTATGGTCTTTCTCCTGCATTACCACTATCTCGGAAGACTTCCGACCGCTAATCCAATTTGACTGATTATTCATTGGCTCTGTCTTGGCACCTTCACCTCTCGAGGTTCCTGGTAGCTGATCATCTATGACCGTGATTTCGGCCCATATCTAACACCATCATATCTGCCCTTCTCTGACACTTCTTACATGGCTCACTTGTGTCTACATCATCACACGTACACGCATGGGGTGTCGGACATCTTGAAAGCGCATCACAATGACCCTTCTTCTTTCCTGACCTATATTCTATATCAAAGTCGTATTGAGCTAAAATCTCTATCAATCTTGCTATCTTCCCACTTGGCTCCTTCAAACTGAATAACCATACCAGGGCCTAGTGATCCGTTCTGACAATAAATTTTCTTCTCAAAAGGTATTGTCGGAAGTACTGCACAAAGAAAACTACAGCAAGTAGTTCCTGTTCCGTTATGCAGTAGTTCCTCTCTGCTTTGTTCATTGCCCTACTTGCATAGGCAATGACTCTCTCCCTACCAGCTTGCATTTGGGACAGGACAGCCCCAATTCCAACCCCGGATGCGTCCATATCTAGAAGGAAGACGCCACCATCATTCAGAGGGTAACCCATAACATCTGGACTAACAAGTGCTCGCTTGAGATTGTTGAATGCGTGCTCACATTCCTCTGTCCATCGGAATTCAGCATTCTCCTTTGTGAGATCCACCAGAGGTCTCGTCATTTTTGCGAAATCCTGTACAAATCTTCTGTAGTAGGAACCAGTGGTCACAAACTGCTTTACTTGTTTCGCATTCTGCGGGACTGGCCATTGCATGATTTTCGCAATGTTTGAAGGATCAGGTATCACTCCTTGTTTCGACACCACATGACCTAGAAACACAACCTTGGTTTGTAGCAAATTGCATTTCCCTGGCTTCAGTTTCAAACCGGCATTCTTTATTCTTCCCAGCACCTCATCTACTCTGTGTATATGGTTGTCAAATTTTGTCGCAAAGACATTTATTTCATTGATGTAGACTATATAGGTAGTCCATTGTAGCCCTTGAAGTGCCAATTCCATAGTTCGTTGGAACGTACTCGCGGCATTGTTCAAACCAAAGGTAATCTGGTCATTTCATAGTGTCCATACTTGCAGCAACATGCACTCTTTGGGATATCTTCTTTCCGAAGAGGTATCTGAAAGTACCCACTAGTTCAGTCGAAACTACTGAACAAACAGGAATCTGCTACAGCATCAAGGCAATCTTGTACCCTTGGTAATGGGAAACCGTCTGGTTTTACTAATGCGTTCATCCGTCTGTAGTCCACACATGGCCGTATGGCACCTGACTTCTTCTTTACAAGCACTATTGGACTAGCCCAGGGTGATGTACTTTTCTGTATTACACCCTTTCTAAGTAAGTCCTCAATTGCATCATTGTCATCATTGGCATACGCCAAGGGGACTCTCCTAGGCCTTTGCTTTATGGGTGGTGCATCACCCGTGTTTATTGGATGCTCTGCTAAATCTGTAAGACCTATATCCCACTCACCTTTGGAGAAATAATCTCCATACTTGATAAGCAACCCAGCAACGACCTGTCTCTCATATTCCGACTTATCTTTTGTTGATCTCTCGAAGAGTGCTTTCCGGTGGTTCGGGATATCGCTGGTATCACTACTCTCAAACACGGTTCCAGCTGTTATACTCTGCTTCAATGCTGTATCAACTCGCCTAATACTGTTCAAGTTTTCCATCTCACTTGTGTCCTCTTCTGCTGCTACAACACTAATAACTCTCTCTATCCTCTCTGCAGTCCCAACTTCTGCATCCTGTCTCAGGACAACTTCCGCAGAAAATGGGTTCATCAGTCTCAACTAACATGTTGTGCCCTTATTAATGTATACCAGTGATGATGCCACTAAAAGGTGATAGTTCTCTTTGAAATGTTCCGTTGGTTCCACCAGGTAATCAAATTTCTGATCTAGATCATCCACCTCTTCTCTTTCAATGAAGACATCGATCAACGCCTCGCTGTTACCTGGGACACAAACATCATCCGCTACGGCTACCTTCCTTGTTTTACTTCTACTACCAATTTTCATACACGGAATTTCCACATTATCCAAAACGATCTTTCCTTGACTCAAAAAGAGATCGGCCGGCCCATTCTCCCCACCAACCAAGACGTCGTACCCCAACAGCGCATCATCCTCGATCGCTGCTACAACAGCTTCCCGGACCATTTCTAATGGTCCTAGCTGCATGTTGAACATGGCTTTCCCCAACTCTCTAATTGGGGATCCATCCGCTCCCACTAAACATGACGTCTTATCCAAAGGTGGTCTCCTGACGTCCATCATCCTCTTGTAAACTCGCTCGGACATGACTGTTCTAGATGCTCCGGTATCTGCTGTAAACAAGATAGGTATACCTTCTATTTGACCCTTTATATACACTCCATTATAGAGCCCCCTGTCTCTGTGTATCACCTTGGTACCAATATTCGATATTTCTAGGCCTTTATCAATACATTTCTTAGTACATGAATCATCTACTGGGACCTCCCTTTGGCCGCAAGAGCTGGTCCCTGGTAGTTTAAAGGTGGAATAAGAGTTGCCTGCTTTGGTCTTGATGGTACTTGGGCTGATTTGTGTCCCCCTGCTCCTTTACTATCGGATGTGTTCTGTGACCATTTCTCGGGACATTCTCTGGAAAAATGTCCCATTCTGTGACAATTGAAACACTCTATTTCTCTTCTCTCTGTCCGTCTATTGTACTTCTGCTGTTTCTGGATTCTGTCTTTCTCTAAAGCTTCAACTCTCTGCAGTAGTGTTTCTATAATTTTCTGCTGGTTTTCTTGCCCTAACTGTCCTTTTGTGCCCTCTGAAGAGACTTGTGGTCCAGCGGATCTCCTATAATTTGTGTATCTTTTGTCCGGCATCCTGTTGACTGCATCCAAATTAGGGTCATCACGCCTCTCGTACTCGTCCATCCTGTCATCTTCGATGGTCCTTCTAGTACCCCGCTTGTTACATTTCTGGTCTCCACAATTCCTGGTCTGTATAAAATTAACAACGTGAAATACGGCTTCGTCTATTGTCTCTGGCTCCTTGTGATACTCCACTTCAAATCTAACTTCTTCATCATGTAGCCCGTCTAAAAATCTTCTCATCAGATCTTCATTCCTTGTTCTTCTGTCTCTGTAGCCATGCCCTTTTTCATACAACATCTTCAGGTCTGTTTCAAAATCTTCAGCTGTTTCTCCATATTTCTGTGAGCGCTTACTAAACATTGCTGCATAGGACCGTGCTGTGTGAATAACGCGATATCGGCTATTTAGCTCCTCCACTAGCTGTTGGTAACTAGACAAGACCCCCGGTGGTAGCTGTGAGAAAACAAATTCACTCGCCTGTCCCTCTAATCTCGGTAACAGCTGGTCTAGTTTGTCATCGTCATCCCAACCATATCTTGTAGCTATCGCATCAAATCGCGCTACCCAAACATGCCAATCTTCATTACCAGTAAAAGCTGGTATTTTAACAGTATTATGCTGTTTTGTGCCTGAAGTGTGACGTCTATATGGCTCTAAAACTCGCCTCCTTTCTTGAACCCCCTGATAGCCGCACATTGGGTAACCCCTATGCACCCCCTGTGAGTTGTAGTTCATGTTATCTTCATACTGGTAGGAATTGCAGTCAGCATCATTATTATTGTAGTGAGTGTTGTCTGCAGGTCTAGATACATAGCCCCTTGTCTGGTCATCACATTGATGGTGTGCATCCTGCTGTTGTCTATCTCTTCTGGCCACATTGTTAAATTGTTGGTGTGCACTCTGTTGCCCACTGATGTAGTCACCAAATTGGTGGTGTGCATCCTGCTGCTGTCTATCCCCTCTGGACACATCACTAAATTGGTGGTGTGCGCTCTGTTGCTGAAAATTGCATCTGGGGTGATCAACAAATTGATGGTGTGCACCCTGCTGTTGGAAATTGTCTCTGATCGACCCATCACTGTTTTGGGGGATATTGTGGACTACAGAGGTATGACTGGTCCCACCATCAGGGCATGGTTGTTTCATGGACTTCAGCTCCATGACGACATCCTTCAATACCCCTGCAACATTTGACATCATCACCTCTAGCCCCACCGTAGCTTGTTTATCGCAGTCTTGCTGATTTCCACATGTTTCATTGACCGATGAATCACCCAATCCAGTGGAGTTGTGAGATTGCCTGGCTTCCGACACGGCACTACCAGTTGCACCCTGATCCCGCTTAGCCACACTTATCTCTAAATATGTGTGGTCTACAGATATACTACTTGCAGCCAAATGTTCTCCACCCTCAATGCCGGTATTGAAATAAATGCATTCTAACATCTAAAGCATGAAAATGGTCAGAACAAATAAAATCATATGGTGTAGGTACTCTACTGAACAGAATAAAACTATATTTGTCACTTTGAGTATCAGACACGAAAACTCATTACACAGCCTCATGTGAGTGTTTCATAGTTCAGAAAGTATGTCTCTGTTCATTGCGAGGGTGTTACAGTATTATTTCTTTGTGTTCTATTATTTCGTACGTTTGGGTTAAATTTAGTAAAATTCCAATAACTTTACTGTTAGAGCTATTTCCACTAATAAATATTTCTTGACCCCACTGCTTTTTCCATATTTCATTATTTTCTTGGGTACAATGGAGTTTTTGTAGAAAACATATTGAAAACTTATTTTGTTTCAGCCAACTAAAAGTCTTTTTACGTTTAAACTGATTCCCAAGCCCATTGACATTAAAACTACATATTTGTATATCCATGATATTTTATTGTCGAAATAGATCTGATATATTTTCAAAACTGCCTGTATTGTATTTTATTGGCCCAATTTTCTGTTGCCATATATATCTTACTGTAATTATATATATGGGATATGTCATGGGGTATTAAAGACGGAATATGAGGGACGACCATTTGCAGGTTGGGGTATTAAATGTGGGAGAGGTGAGGAGGTGAAAACGACTGAATATGACGTGTGACTATATTGCGGACGATATGCACATTCGGATAGGGCATGTTGGATACCAGGTTGCTGTGATAATAAACATAATATATGGTAGGAGAAGTATATATTCAGGTTGTGCTTGTTCACTCGTTGATCAGTACACACGCTGTCATTTAATAGGAATAGTACATGCACACACGTGTCAATTGGTCTTGCAAAGTAGGACCTACTATGATGTAAAATGGATATGAAATCTGGTATTAAGCTGATCAGTGTAGTTCTTATTTAGCAGGCGCGCATATGTCATTACATCGGTATATTTTTATCAAAGACAAATAATATTTCGCAGACTTACTGCTAAGAACAGAATATAAAACAAATGTATTGATATGTAGGCTCCCTTTTGAAATAGTAAAAGAGACTTATATCATCTGTGTAGTTCCTACTTTGCACACATTTAAAGTTACATGGACTTTTTTATCATAAAAGAGACTTCGCTAAAAACAATACATGTATCACACATATTGATACGTACAACTTGATATAATGATATATAGGCATATGCTGATCAGTGGAGTTCCAAGTCAGTCAACGCACCAATGCACTCTTACATTGACAACTTGGAAAATCGTGCATGCCCCAAATTTGTCTTCGAAATACATGATTTACTAGTGTTAGACCAGTATAATATTTAATGTCAGAAAGTGTGTTAATATAGTATACTGTGATGCAAAACATCCAGCCTAGCGCTCAGTGTAGTTCCTAATCATCCGGCGCACACCTTCAATCTTCCATATTGATTTAAAAAAAAAAATTCTCGCTCGATAGCGCTCGATACGAAATCATCTATGCATTCACTTTGAACTAGAACTGGGTAGGAATTTAAAATGTCAAACAATACTGGTTGAATACCTTGTTCTTATTCCTGCCTTCAACCAGTATAGTCGGACTTTTAAAATACTGTATCCCGATAAAATCTTCAGAGAAATGTCATGTACAGTGAAACCTATCTAAACCTGACACACTGGGAGGTCCCGAGGATGTCAGCCATATATATGTTTCACTGTAAATCAGGCATTTAGTCATTATGAGCCATAGTTGTGTGCTATGCGATCACGAACCGGCATTATCACCCGAGATAAATGACCAGAAAACAAAAAAATAAGATCAGATGTGTTTTTCTGGTGTTCGGTTTAGAGATATTCCACTGTACTGCTGTTGTATTCTCACACTGAGCAGGCGTGAGCATATGAGGACCTGTACATTTCACATTATTACACCTCACCTTGATATTGAAAAAATGATTTCTTTAGAGATTATTATTGTTTCAAAACTTAAGAATGAGCCTTGTTTTTAGTTCATAAAGTTCGGCCAGATATTACGTAAACACTATTTTAACATATGGACATGGAACGCTTTTCTCCCATGTTAAATTCCCATAGAGAAATCAGTTTTCGTAATAAAATCAATATTTGACCAAATTTCACGACATAAAAAGAAGGCTAGTTCATTCTTAACTTTTGTTAAGCTTTAATAATTTCAATAAGAAATTGTTTTTGAATTGTTTGTGAAACAGGCAGTAGTTTGAAAAGCATCCACCTAAGTAAATAGCAGTTAGATTTGAAAATCAAGCAATATGTCTTAGATTAGACAAAACATTGCGTCCAATATTGATGACGTTAAAAAACAATATCACTATAATAAACATGTTCTACCGTGGTAGTTTTCAATAAGAAAAGCATTTCGTAATAAAGTAATTAGTTGAACGAATTTCATAACGTAAACAAAAAATAGATTCATTCTTATATTTAGTATGGAAAACATGTTGAAGGGGACACAAGTAATAAGGTATGCGTGATATGTGGCAATGACTGGTGACCAGTGTTGATTCAGTTCAGCCTGTGCATCCGCACAGTCTGCTCAGCATATACACTGTTCGCCATCCCATTAATGAAACACCCGTCGAACTTCTAGCAAGTAATATTGATCATGAGCAGGCTACAGGAGTGAGTTATTTGATCAGGAGCCCTACTGGTTACAAATCCCATAAGCATAATTTCTCCAGTCATAACCAGATAGACATGCAGTTTCCACCGTTATTACTATATTTTAGGTGAACCTGAAGATGATATTTGGAGCCAGCTGAAAACGGTCCAAACCGAGATGAGCGTCATGAATGAAACATATACTAGCCATTTAAGGGCTTCCACGAGACACTTAAATAACATTAATAATATACTGAATGACACGAGAGACAAGCTAGATAATACAACTGACAAACTGACCAAGACAAACGATCTACTGAATGACACAAGGAACAGCACTGAAAAGAGGTTGGATCGGTTAACGACCGAAGTGACTAAACTCACGTACATGATTGGAGACAGAAACAGTACAGGTAAAAACAATAAAAAATATCGGCCTACTTTTAGAGCAAATTTATACTTGACTTTGACTGGAGAAATGATCAGGATCTTCAATGTTCGCCATTTCATCAGTGAAATAGCAGTCATGCTTTTAGTAATAGTTATAGTTCACATATTGATTTTATTTGTAATTTCCTTTTGTATTTCTCTTTGTAACACATAAAATACACTTATACATACATGCATTATACAATTACAATTCAGTTGTACAAGTATTCAACCGATCTGGCTATATTCTGACAAACAAATATATATGTTAAATTATTGACAGAGTACCGCCTTATCGGCACGATAAATGACATGCAGGAGTGTACCGGTATATATGAGGGCAACAATGAGTTTATTATAGTATAGTTACACATATATATATTGGGATAGGTGTATATTATAGGGCAGTAATTCAGTCAATGATCCATTTTCAAAAGAATAATTAATTGAATTTATGTAATATTGTTTTATATCGTTCCAGTAAAGCTTATAGGACTCAGCAGTTAAACCGTCTGAACCAGGACTCTTCATATTTATCATTTCCTTTATAGCTGATTGACATTCGTGATCGATTATGAGACCCTCACATGATTGTTTTTCATTTGCATTTAGTTTTTGCTCTAAATGAATTAAGAAAACTGCTATCTTCATTATCTATCGTTTGATCTTCGCTATAAATACCTTCATAATATTGCTTCACGTGATTTAAAATATTAATATGATTTGTTTCCATGTTGTTATTTATTTTAGTTGTTTAATTGTGCGTTGTTCTGATCTTTTTTTTCTAAATTAGAGAAATATTTTGTATGTTTTTCAGCACCCTCCACCCATTCAGCTTTTGATCTGAGGAGCAGGCCTTTTGTTTTTCTTCAATTATATCATCAAGCTTACTTTTTTAGTTTCTTATGTTACGTGCTATATCTTGGTTGGTTGGATTTTCAATTACTTGTTTCTGTAATTGTCTTATTTCCTTTTCAATGTTCGCTTCATTTTCTCTGTGTTTTTTTCATTATTTTAATTGAATATTTAATTGCTTCATTACGTACTGAACCTTTTATTAACTCCCACATAGTATTTTGGTTGCATCCGGCATTATTTATGGTTGTTTCTTGGATTGCGTTTTTTAGTTGTTGTTTAAACTCGGTTTGTAATAATATGCTATTGTTTTGTTTAAAATAGCCAGGTCCTCTAGTTGTTTCAGATAAATTTAAACTTAATGTAATTACGGAATGATCAGATAGGAATCCTGGTATTATATCACAGTTCGTAACCGTGTTTAATAAATTAGATGTTATTAGAAAATAATCTAATCTGCAAAAAATTGATGGTCTGTGATTTGAATGCCAAGTAAACCGTTTTATGTCTGGATATCTTAGCCTCAATATATCATATAAATTATTTTTACTAATAATGTCATTTACTTTTTCCGAACACCGTTTGTTTATATCTTTTTTACCGTTTAGCTTATACACTTCAAAATTTAGTACATTGTTGAAGTCCCCTACTAAAATCATAGTTTCACTATTATTTCCTATAACTAGTTGTTCTAACGATGTGAAACAAATCTATGTCATCTGTATTTGGTCCACATATATTTATTAGCGTTATAGTTGAATCATATATTTAATTTTTAATATTTGCAATCTTCCTAGTATTATTTCTTTGTGTTCTATTATTTCGTACGTTAGGGTTAAATTTAGTAAAATTCCAATAACTTTACTGTTAGAGCTGTTTCCACCAATAAATATTTCTTGACCCCACTGCTTTTTCCATATTTCCTTATTTTCTTGGGTACAATGGATCTTTTGTAGAAAACATATTGAAAACTTATTTTGTTTCAGCCAACTAAAAGTCTTTTTACGCTTGAACTGATTCCCAAGCCCATTGACATTAAAACTACATATTTGTATATCCATGATATTTTATTGTCGAAATAGATCTGATATATTTTCAAAACTGCGTGTACAGTATTTGATTGGCCCAATTTGCTGTTGCCATATATATCTTACTGTAATTATATATATGGGATATGTCATGGGGTATTAAAGACGGAATATGAGGGACGACCATTGCAGTTTGGGGGGTATTAAATGTGGGGTAGGTGAGGAGGTGAAAAGACTGAATATGACGTGTGACTATGTTGCGGACGATATGCACATTCGGATTGGGCAGGTTGGATATCAGGTTGCTGTGCTATTAAACATACTATATGGTAGGGGAAGTATAAATTCAGGTTGTGCTTGTTTACTCGTTGATCAGTACACACGCTGTCATTTACTAGGAATAATACATGCACACACGTGTCAATTGGTCTTGCAAAGTAGGACCTACTATGATTTAAAATGGATATGAAATCTGGTATTAAGCTGATCAGTGTAGTTCTTATTTAGCAGGCGCGCACATGTCTTATTACATCGGTACATTTTTAACAAAAACAAATAATATTTCGAGACTTACTGCTAAGAACAGCATATAAAACAAATATATTGATATGTACATGTAGGCTCACTTTTGAACCAATAAATATTCACATACACACGAGAATCACAAAATCTACAATGAAAGAACAGCACGTCAGGTATACATTCTTTACTCGGTCTTTCCAACCTCCTCTCCATCGTCTACCTCAGCGACACTATCACATTCATCATTGTCAAATCTAGTGACATTCTCATCATGTTTGGTAAATGGATTGAGACATATGGTTTCCCCAACACAGAAGCAGTATGGTGTACATGAAAATCCTGCAGAATGACAGCTACATGCCAGACTGATAAAAGCCTTTCCTACAGCTTTACACTGACAGTTGACGACGTCCATAAGAGCAGGCGGGGCTGCTGGTCCCCTAGCAATACATGGACTTGGCACACCGTCTGAGCCAGCGACCAATTCACATCCAAAATCAGTCGTGTCGACCACAGGTGGATACTGCTGATTCGCTGCTTTCCAGAGCATTACTTGGTAATGAGCTCGCAGGATGTGGTAAGTCAGATTAGCATCTGTTGGAGGAAGAGTCTTAATACATACTGATTTTCCTCTGGTTCTTTTCGAGTAGAGTGTATACCTGACATAAGACATGGTTGTACCTTCAGCAACACCATAGAGAGAGCAGCTAAATTTCCGGCCAGTCTCGGTCAATTGTTCGAGAGTCCAGCCCTCTTCACCAAAGACTGTATAGAGACCAGAGTGGTCAGCAGACTTTAATACCCTTAACGCCATCCCCTTCCCATGACCCATGTTAATATTTGTCCCTGATCATCTGATTGCCTACCACATCTAACATACTATTTTACTATTATTTTTATTCTTCATCTACATTGCTTGGCCCTAATTGATACTAGTTTGTGTTGATGGGCCATTAACCACCATTCCATTCCATTCCCATGACAAAATGGATAAGATACAGTGTCACAGCCTGAATGTGCATGCATACCAAGCAGTTGGAGGGATTTGTGACCAAGGAGTAGAGAAGTTTCGTTGATGTTGATGATAGACCCACTCCATCGACGTAGCTGTACATGGGATGACATCTGTGTACTCCAGAATAAAGACATCAGTGTCATCATTGATTCCACGCACATTCTACTTAGCATTTGCAACAGCCTCGAGAAGATAACTGATGATAGTTATATCTGCTTTATCATGGCTTAACACACCTTTCTCTCTGCCAACCATGGTCACGTTGTTGCCCAAATCAAACGTTGATAGAACCCTGGTAAGAGCCTTCTCATTTGCCTTGCTCTTCATGGTAGCATTACGACATGGCAGCTGGCTGGATATAGTGACATTGTAGTCAATTGATACTTCACCTGCACGTCGGAGCCTCTCATGGTACTTTTCAGACAAAACAACATAGCGATTAAAGATGATCAGAACTTTGGTTGATTGGTACTGTCTAACTTTGTCTTTCAAACTGTTGGCGACATCAGACACAGAACCAGCAGAGGGCCAGACAACATGATAAAGAAGCTGCTGACCATCGATAATTACTAAGTCTGGTGTTTCTGGATGCGGATCATCAGCTCTCAGTTTATTGACAAGAGTGGCTGTGTTCCCAGTCCTCAGACATCCATATTCATCAATGATAGAAGCAGGAACAGCACACAACTCATAATAACATAGGGATGCCATATCATATAATGTATTGTCGTCTATGACCACGCCACATTTGATTGATTCCATGGTTCTGACATTATTTTTAAGAGGAACATGGAATCCATCAGGCAATGCTGACATACACTCTCTGAGCATGCTCTCTCCTATCTGAAGTCGTAGACATTGACAGAAGCACTTGCCACTTTTCCAGTAACAATGTTATACAGGTGTTTGCTTGTAGGCTTGAGAGGATGTGATTATTTTTTTTCAGTTCCTCAAAAACACGATTTCTGTCATCAGCATCCATTTTGCACCTCTTCTTTATGCTTATTCTTCGTCATGGGATAGGACCCTACCTAAATTGCGACTTGGTCTGTGCACAAGGTTAGTCATTTTAAACCACCTGTCATCTTGCCATTTCGATGTAGGTCTGCTCTCCAAACGGTTATGTAGACCCGGAGTTCTATGTTTCTGGCTTCTGTCGACAGACATGAGCACCAGCTAAGAGATCTTTCTTGGCATCATCTGGCAGCAGGTACTGCATTTCAATCACATGCCATGTGACCAGCAGCACAGAAATATGGTAACATTTGCTGGTAGCAGTGCTACTGTAACAGATAATCATATGTACGCTCAGCACGTTCAAACTGGTGCCCAATTAACGTAGGTAGTATCAGACGATCACCCCACAACCTACCGGTTGGGATTTTCCGAGCTGTGTCAAGATACTGACTGATTTCATCGAATGACTTGGGACCATCTTTGAGGAAGTCATAGTGTAATACTGCTGTCACCATGCGAAACGCATGGTGTCAGTCCACTGAAGGCAGCCCCAACGAGGATATGAAGACCATTGGCTTTCTTCAAGTTCCCAATACAGCCATTGAATGACATGAGGGCATGCATGCCACCAGGTCTGACAATAACCGATGTGAAGCGGTTTGCATGATTAGCCCACTTGGTGTGTGTTGCAACAATATAAATGTGTATGTCAACAGATAAGTTTGATGTATTCATCCCAAGTTCTGTGATAATTTCCTCAAAGTATGACAGTGTTGTGATAACTGTGTCCGGATGAGATGGTGGTAAATCGATAAGAGGACCAAACATATATATCGTGATTGGTTTTGGTGAACATTGTCCTCTAGAAAGAACAGCATTATACCCTCCCCAGTCAAAATGGTTTGGCTCATGCAATAGTGAGTTAAACCATAGTGCGTCTGCAAACTGAGAATTATCTAGACTTGTATGCAGTGTACACATATCAGTGAATGGTGGCCCAGATATACATACCACAGCAGGGGGGTTAACATGTGTGGGGCCTGTGTACCGCTCCAACACAACAGACTTACCTCCAAGTCTAAGAAATACAACTTCAGACTTAGCAGGGCGTGGGTATGGCAAGGTTCAGTGTACCTGGTTTAGCATTTCCACATTCGATACTACCAGAAGGGTCACGTGACAATGGTCGTTGAGCAGCTTTACCAAGTATGAACTACCCAATGTATGATGCAACTTCACAGCAAGACCGTGCTGCTGAATACACTGTGTACGGGCTACTGCCGACTTATTTATTTCTCCATTAGATACTAGTAGAGAAACTAAAGCTATCAATGTAGGGCATGTATTGGAAACAGTCTTGTCAAATGTAAACTGGCTTAAATCATAATCATGACTACGGGGAAGCGCTAGAGCCTCAGCTTTCACACTACGTACTACATAGTCTACATTTTCCTCATCCACACCATCATACTTACCCATCTGCAACGTTCTGCCTACAACATCTCTGAAACCTACAACTGATGCACATCCCTCAATGTGTAAGACAATGATCTCCTCACCAAAGTAATCACAGAGATTACTAAGCATGTGTTTTTTTGGTGAACTGACCACCAGCATTACAATACATATCATACAATTCGCCAGTGGTGTGTGTAATTGTGCGCTTACCATTCATATGGTCAATGCATGTGGTTAAAGCAGTATCTAAATTACAAGGGTAGATTGGCATATTACTGGCAACAGGAATTTTACAAAATTTATTGTAGCATAGCTTATGATAGCGGGCTTCAGCTTTAACAAGATCGGTTTCTCCGCGAATTCTGATATCAACCTGATAACCCCACATGAGTCTAATAGAGTATCTTTGAAAGTCTTTCTACTTGGCCTGTCTATGGTTTCACACTTCGAAACATACTAATGTCATTCAGGATATTTGGCTAATGGGCAAATGCTGTAAACTTAATTGTATTGTATCGTGCATCAGCCATAATTCTATCAAATACTACCACCGATGTTGGCAGTCTTCTGTCAAAGATTGCGTAACATCTGTTTCTTTCTCAAAAAGCAATAAACTCGCAGCATTTAAAATGGTTCTATTGAATTTCTTATATGCCAGAACATGTCAGTTGAGACAAAATTCATGCTCCTAGCATATTTCAATCGAAAGTTATTGTCATTTTGAAGTATTTTTGTAACAAAATGGCGGCCATTTTGAATTTTGGTCATATTATCATGGTCAGATATTCTTGAAAAATATTTCATTTATTTCTTCGTATGCCAATTCAGGGGTATAGACAACAAAACCGTGTTGCTAGCATGATGAAGTACAAAGATTTGCCAATCTTTTGATTTGACCTATATTCATGGCGGCTATCTTGGATTTCCATGGATACTGGGGGTTGCCCAAAGATGGCGCGTTGCCATCCCGCGGATTTGAGTTCAGGGATCCATAATCTTCATGAATTTGCAAAAGAAACTTACACTAAAATATTTCCGGGTTCCATATTGAGCATATAGGGATGGCAACTCGACTATGTGTGGATACACTGGCTGATCTGTATCTACAATCGTCACAAAACCTATGGCCATAAGCCCCATTTATCCAGTCTCACCACATGTTCATTTTATAGCCCACCCAAGCGACCCCTGATTAAGGTAATGTGAAGGGCAAATGACTTAGAATAGTAGTGTTAAGGTATATACCTGTTATATCCCTGCAACCCTAAGCCAGATTGGCTTGAAGCTTTATATACCTATTTGTCATCATACATATTGACATTCTATAGTCCACAAAGACGGTCCCTGTGAAGGACAAATTTCTATTATTATGTTCTAATTTGCATTCGTGACAGGTATATCCATTAGTGTTACTGATTGCATGCTATGGAGTTATCCCCCATGTAATTTACTTATTCCATTTTCCTTCAGATGGTATAATAATTGTTTCGACTAGCACCCGGCCCATTTCTAATCCTGGGGGAAACGCAGTGTGTGTCTTTAAATTGCATTACCCACATCTGTAGCACAAATGTCAATAGTTCGGAACTCTAACCTCACGACTACTGGGCCATTCACGACACCCATACCGGTACAGAAGCCTTGTGATGCAAACTTTTGAATGCAACAATAATTATTAAATCAGTTGAAACTCCGTCTACAACGATACCGTTAGAGCGATAAGCCATCTAAAATACATGTACTATATTCAATAAGTGTACACTATTGTCTGTTCCACGTGTAGCTGCCGACGAACTTTTGGCTATTAAACACATTAAATTTAAAACAATATTTAAATGTAGATCTATGTATTTTTTCATCAATAACAAAAACGTCACCCTCTCCATTTTGTTTTATTTGATGAAATTCCATCAAATATTGATTTTATTGCGAAAAAAAAAAGATTTAACTTGGGCGAAAAGGAGGTGGAGGAGCTGGAGGCGCAGTAAAACAAACATTGGAAATTGACTCTGAAACTTGGTTAGATAACTTGAAAATGATGTAACTAAGAAAACAAAAGTTAGATTTTTAAAATCGGTCCACATATAAAGAGAAACATATATTGTTAGCCCCCATGTTAAATTCCCATAGGAAAACCGTCAGTGTGAGCTAAATACTTGAATTTCATGAAATTTCTAACCATCATTGAATATCGATAACTTTTCCGGCTGGAGTAATAATAATTTTTGTAGCACATGCAATGTTCAATATATAGCAAAATTCCGCATACTATTTGATCACCCCTCGTATATGATAACGTCTTTTGATATCAAGTTTATGAGGCTCTGCTCGGAAAGGGCAAGCGACGGAATTCCTACGCGTTTCCCAGCCAGGCCTGAACAACTTTATACAACAATAACCTGGCCGGATATTCTCTATTGTTTGCCATAGTTTCGACACCATGAAAATACCGCATTATCATGGGGACTCTTTTAAAACCAATATATGTTATGTTAAATTTATCATTAATTGCTCAGCTGGGGCCCGTTTCACTAAACTTCGCACGACTAAAATGTTCGTAAGTGCAAATTTATGATCGTCTGGAAATTTCAATGGATGGATTTACATTGATGGAACATATGCAGCCTATGCTCAATAAATGTAAATCCAATAAGTGTTTACAAGAAAACGTTGTCAATGTTAAATATACAGACAAACTATCTTAATATTGCACTTAGAACATTTTAGTCGTACGAAGTATAGTGAAACGGGCTCCAGAAGTACAACGTTATACTGGAAACCAGAGGGCACGCTTTCTTGTGAGAAGTTACCAAGACACGCACCATGTTGTAACGGGTGCAGACATCAAAATGTGGTACTTTCATTGGTGGAGAATCTAGGGCAAACAATAATTTTCTCTAATGGTTTGCAGCGGTTTCAGCATTCACCGTCACCGCAGCATCTAGGTTGATAGTAACGGCGGAAGGCACACCGAACATCCTCCTGTTCTCAAACGTCACGCTGGACGTAAGCAACGACTACGACACAACCACGGGCGATTTCACGTGCAGATACCCTGGTGTATATTACTTCAGTGCGACGATAGGTGCCGCTACGGAATCTAAGTGTTATATTTACATGAATAACTTTAAAATTGGATCAGCCATTGCTTATTACAGCATCTGGGAAAGTAACGTGCAGGTGTCCACCTCGACAACTGTGCATCTCAACAAAGGGGACAGAGTCACTCTGGGCGGGTGCACCGGTTCTATTTTGACAGGACCCAGCTCGTTTACCGGGTTTCTACTTACTGCAGTTTGATCTGGACTGGACAGATCTGTCCACTATGTGTGTGACTGAGACATGTGTTATGTTGTTTTTTTGAGTGTGGAATAGGGGAAACTCGCTTTGGTGTTTTCTGAAATAACCGAAGGAATACTTCATTAGCTTCAATATCACCTTTATTAATCAGCATGCAAATCGCAACTGCTGATTTTAATAATTGACAAACATGTATAAGCAATGAAAAACACAATAATGTTCCTATTAACTGAGTTTGCATGGATCACCTTGTGTATGGTGTTTCAGCCAAATTGATAGGATGTATTGAACTGTACTGACAGGTGCGGGTTTTGACAAGAGCCGCATACAAGTTCAATGACACAAAATCAACATGGTATACATGATAATGCAATTGCAAGGTGTTCCATACAAATACATATGACTGTCTATTACCATTAGCATGGTTGCGATGTTATGTGAGCGATATTAACATACAAATTGTAAACCAGATTGGTAGTGGTAATATTTACAATAACTAAAATATTCAGACCAAATAGTGTACCACTTGCAACCGGTTTTCAAATTTGGATACCAATGAGATTAACCCATTTCAATACCACAGACCTATATATTAATGCTGGGCAAAAGTGCATATCAAGATGAGTCAGCTCATGATGGGCTGCCTCATCCGGATCTTCAATGTTTGTTACAATTCTCTCTTTTAAATACTTGATTACTTGTTAAATGAGGACGGACTAATCCATGTCGGTCAATCGGGTGAGAAAGGGTTAATCATTATCATATCGACACATATCGTTTGCACATCTTAAGTTATAGATTGATTGATTAATGATGTTTAATGGCATGTCAACATCTGCGGTCATTTTTAGGCAGGGCTTAAATTTATTAATATCATTTCATTCAATTACGCATAGCAATACTGGAGAGGTACCTGGGAATCAATAGTTCGCAATTAAATGTCAAACACCGATCTCACGCCTTCGCATACATGTACATTTTCTGGCAGACTATGCATACTAATCATTGAGGAGAACTGTTTCCTCTTGTACCCAACAGTGCAGAATCAATGGCAGTGTTTCTGACATTGGTTGTTGATGTTGTTTTGTGGTTATGCTTTATGACTGACACTACAGAATATGTACATGCACGAATGTCAATAATTGGCATATTGGACAATTGGTTGGTCTGACACAGGAATAAATGTCAAATGTAATTAATTATTCCATATACCATCACAGTGGCGACAGCTTAGTATATATTTACAAATATATATGACTGATTGCGTGATGCTATGGTTTGGATCAGCATGTAAATCTAATAACATATGCTTTTGCAGTTTTGCTGTACATGACTTACTATATTTGGTTAATGGATATATAACTATTTCATCATACTAATTGATTATTTACAAATGCATGCTTATTCATTGATCCTCGTCTAATATTATAGCAGATGCCTTACTTACTGATGTGTACATGTATGCCAGGTTTAAACAAATAATGATTACATTACAATAATACACACTCTCACGCTACAAGTGTACATTCACTGAGTTAATTCATTTTCTGGCAATGTAAACAGCTAGATATTCTAATAATTGCACAGAAATGAAAGAATGAAGTTATGAAATTAATATACAAAATCTCATTATTTGCATATTTGTATTGATGAAGGAAGTGATAGCTTCCACAATTCTACAATGTTCACCTCAAAAAGGACAATGTGAAATAATGATACTGTTCTGAAAATGAAAACACAATCATTTAGAAAATATAACAATACAAATACAAAAGTAACTACTAACCTGAAATAACCGAAGGAATACTTCGTTAGCTTCAATATCACCTTTATTAATCAGCACGCAAATCGCAACTGACAAATTTCCAGGCGGGCTATATTTATTTCCTTCGATTATCACAAACAATAATCATAAACCAATGAAATACAGTTTTACAATACGTCACGTGATCCCAGAACTGGAGGGCCAATGAGAAATGTGTGCCTTGCTCTGAAAGTTGAATCTGTCAAACTTATCGTCTCAGGGAAAACCTGTTTACGTAAATAGTTTCTTAACAGGTGTTAAATTCCAGCCCTTTGTCTCCACATAATGCCATATGTGAGAAGCCGACTTTTATCACTTACCCCTGGCTTATGTTTGTATGTATAACTGATTAGTATTGAGACTATCATATAACACACTCTTATAAGATGCTTACAGATTAAACCATATATTTTTGAAAAAGAATATTGTATTTTGGTCGATATAAGTTGTATTTTAAATTTTCCCATTTAATGAAGAAAATATTCAGAATCTCTGTGAAGTAATAAAAATAATGATATTAAATATGCCAAAATCAAGCTATTTTCCAAGAAGTTTATGTTTAACAATTGTCCGTAGTAAAAATGCAAATAAAGGTTATATGTGTGCATTTCAACTAAGTGTAATCATAAATTCACCCTGTATGCACCATATACTTCAAACTGATGTCAACATTAATAAAATCAGACAATTTCTTGAAAAATGATGCTTTTGTAGCACTATTTCCTATGTAATTTCCAAACATGTTGATACCAGTTCAGTTCACACTTCAAACAATATGTAAAGATTTATGATTTGTATACACCCCAAAGTTTCTTAACTGAAAATACATATATAAAATTAATTTTGCAATATTCAACTGATTGATTGGGCATGAATGATTGATTGATTTGGCATAACTATTTATGATGTAATACCACAATATATATATACACAAATACATGAAACACTATAAAAACCCAACTCATTATACATGTATTATCATGATTATTGCCGAGTACTATTTGATGATTTATAGTGAAAGTATTATATATGTGGAAATAGTCACGGTGTGTTTGCTGTGGCTGACAGCTTGAAAATGATATTCTGGCTGCTGAATTCACCACTTGTGTATATATTGAAACGATTAAAAAAACTCAACAAGGCCGTAATCATGTTACTTATTCACCCATTACATAATTTGTCAAACATTTGATTATGAAGATTAAAGGTACATGCCCACTCAGTAGACACAAAATGTTTGCTATATCAGACACAGCAACTGAGACATTTCCTGGCAAAGTAGACATTCATTAACCATTACCCCACGTAGTGATTGACATTAAGTAGTATATAAGAGTCAAAATGATACTACCACCCTCTAGAAGGCACCGGCTACGTGCGGTGCCTCCTACCGCATAGTGGTATCATTGTTGACTCTTATAATACTACTTGGATTTTCCCCACTGTTCGGCGGGTATGTATGAGAACATATTTTTCATCAACCGCGAGACCATATATTTATGACATGAGAAGATACACCCTATTAGAGATAAGAATCCCTATGTTATACTCAGTATATATATAACATAATGGTTCTAGTTAAGTGTGCGTGGTTGAAGACAGGTAGTCACGAGAGATGTTTTCGTACCGGTATTTACGAATATTGCAAACATCACCGTGCATGGATGCGAAGAGGTTCCGTTTCGCTTCGCCCATGTCGGCATTGTGGGGTAGGGACCAAATCCGAGTCATTGCTATGTCCACCATGTGGTGGCACTCAGGCTACTAATCGAATGGTTAACAAGGGATTACGTGCTCGCAAGTATTATCGTTTAGTAATAATTCAAATCGGAAATAAAGTCAGTTAGAAAGATAGAATAGATGTGTAGTTTTTGATAAGTCACGGTGTTTCTACAGCATTAAAACACTGTAAAAAAAACATTATCAAACTAATTTTATAAAATTGGAAATTGAACAGAAAAAAACAACTACCAATATTATTAGAGAAAATGGATAATACAATACAATTGGAATTGAAAGTTTTTAATGCCTGTGTTGAAGAAGTTTACGAAGAATACGGGGGTTATAGTCCTATATATAAATTCTATAAAATGAGAATACTAGGCGATATCGAATACATGAAATATCAGCGTAATTTATTACGCTCCGATAAAAACGTTGCATTTACAATATTATACCGACAATTATGTGAACTATACAAGAGGCAAATACAAACATTAAGACTGATAATGCGTATCGGATATAAAACTAAGGTGTATTATATAAAATTGTTAAAACCCAACGATTCGTTTACGAATATACATTTCTACGATATCGCTTATAAAGATATATTGAACAAAAAATAGCAAAAGCCTCCACTCGTGCACAACACCCCCAGCGACTGGGCAGATTTCTAGCCGGCAACCAGCCACTGGGGTGTTGGGACCTTTCTTAAGCCCACGCATCTGTTGGCTCACAGTCTAGTTTTACGGGTCGCCTTGAACCCCATTGCCAATTCCTCTAATTAAGAGAAACCAGCGAAGTAAGGCGAGCCTATGTGTGAATTTGGTTTCCGAAATTGCAAAGCTCTTAGGCAGAAATATTTTAGGCCGGCACCTTTGAGCTACGCAATTACATCAACAAATACACACATATTTATAAACTGCTACCATTAAACAGACGAGACGGATGTCATACCGGATCAACAACATGGCATGCACGAGATGAGACCAATTGTTGTAAGGTCAACAAACATATATATACTCATCAGTTTCCTATACAGCATACAAATGGTGTGCAAATTATAATTATTTATTAATACCTATTGGCGAAAGAAAACATGGGATGGTTCGTTATTTTGTTAATTTTATAATTAATTTTGTATTTTTTTTTGATAATTTAAAGCTGAACACCCCTATTATTACATAGTAATTAATTTAAGTTGTAACGGCAATGTTTCAATTACACGGGTTATTGAAACAGACAGTTATTTATAGCCGAGTGTTTCAATTACACGGGTTATGTAAATTGATAGCCGAGGTAAACAGACAGTTTCAATTACACGGGTTATGTAAATTGATAGCCGAGTGTATCAATTTACACAGACGGTGTGTACACAGTCGATTACAGTGTAATCCTCGACTGAATAGCGTCTCATATGTACATTGTAATTGTGATACACCAGTACAACCAATAGTGATTACGGCGTAATTCTCAGTGAAAAACACATGTTGTATAGGTATGTAAATTTGTTTACTGCACCAATATAAGAAAATTAATTATTTTTTAAAAATTATTTTATAAAATATCACAATGGTGCTGTAACATTTCCTCCGACTTTATTTCCAAGTTTTACCCTAAATTTAACCCAATCAGTACACTCAATTTTGGGCATGGTGGCGCGCGCGTTGATTCTTATATCATTTTTTAATTCTTCATATCTCCCCATTTCTTCCACCACGGATTCAAACTCTAAATTTGATATTTTCTTATCGGCCAACGCTTTGGACACCATAACGTCGATGCTATTTTTCTTAGACCTAGCGAGAACGGATATTCTATCATGTTTTCTACTTTTTTTCTCGAGTTTTCCACCCGCCGCCCTAATTACCATACAAAGTATTCCAGATAAAACGGTAATTCCACTCAAAACCCCTGCAAGTGGAACTGTTACAATTGTAGATAGCGTTGCAGCAGTCCCCGCACCACTCATTACAGATAAACTTGCCAGAACCGTACTAGATGCTTCAGCTATGTTCGTCGCACGCTTATATTTGTTAGCGTGTCTTTTTCTATTTGCACATTCTCTAACTAAAATATCCTGCATAGCGACGATATTATTCAACCTAAAATCTGAACTTCTTTCGTTAATTGGATACAGTGTTGATGGAGTGGTATTGAGAGTTGGATACAGTGTTGATGGATCGGTATTGAGAATTGGATACGGTGATTCGTTCATGATTTTCAATATATTAGTATTTTACAAATTAAGTTCAATTAACATTGAGACAATAGTGGAAGAACTCTCTGGGTCAGCGATTTTCGTAACAAAGTTAATAACACCACCGACGAAATATCTCCAGCGAGTTTATTGACTCCAACCCCCCCGTTCTTCCCCATCTACTACGAGATTTATCGTGACCACGCCCACAGGTTTACCATTAGCATTAACCGAGCAGACCGCCATTCGGAGAAGTGTACCTGGAGCTGTCATGGTGTATCCCCCACATTTATTACTCGCTTTGGCACCGAACGAATATTCAGGGAGCCCCTCAACCAATGAGCCCCGCTTCTCAGCCTAAACTGTTATCACACGTTTTTGCGTTTTCATTGTTTTTAACAATCCGGCAAGCCCCCCGATAGAGGTATGGGCCTCAGCACGAATCTTTTCAGAGGTATCCTCAAGCGCTTTGTTCGCTGCTGTACGAACTCGATTTACTTTATCAGAAACTTCGGTTATTTTACCGTCTAGTTCGGTAAGTGCAGCTTCTCTGCTGAGAGAGTCCTCTAAGCGCAACGCATCATAAGCCTCCGTAATGGTCGCCTGGTGGCCTTCTAGGGCTTTTTGAACACCCGACCGGGCATCTTTTTGAAATTCGGTTATTTTCCCGTCTAGTTCGGCAACCGCCGCTTCTCTGATGAGAGAGTCCTCTGAGCGCAACACCTCATAAGCCTTCGCAAGGGCCGCCTGGTGGTCTTCTCGGACTTTATCAATACCCGTTCGGACCCCCTGAACCCCCAACCGGGCCTCCTTTCGAAATTCGGTTATTTTCTCGTATAGGTCAGTAAGTGCCGCTTCTCTGTTGAGAGAGTCCTCTGAGCGTAACGCCCCATAAGCCTCCGCAATGGCCTCCTTGTGGTCTTCTCGGACCCCCTCAACCCCCGACCGGGCATTTTTTTGAAATTCGGTTATTTTCCCGTCTAGTTCGGCAAGTGTCGCTTCTTTGCTGAGAGAGTCCTCTAAGCGCAACGCATCATAAGCCTCCGCAAGGTTCACCCGGTGGTCTTCTCGGACTTTATCAATACCCGACCGGGTCTCTTTTCGAAATTTGGTTATATTTTTATCTAGTTCAGTAAGTGCCGCTTCTCTGATGAGAGTGTCCTCTGAGCGTAACATTCCATATGCCTCCGTAAGGTCTGCCTGGTGATCTTCTCGGGCTTTCTCAATCCCCAACCGGGCCTCTTTTCGAAATTTGGTTATTCTTTTATCTAGTTCAGTAAGTGCCGCTTCTCTGATGAGAGAGTCCTCTGAGCGCAACATTCCATATGCCTCCGTAAGGTCCGCCTGGTGGTCTTCTCGGGCTTTCTCAATCCCCAACCGGGCCTCTTTTCGAAATTGGTTATTTTTTTACCTAGTTAGTTTAGTTCCGTTTCTCTGATGAGAGAGTCCTCTGAGCGCAACACCTTATAAGCCGCCTGATCTTTCTGAATATCCGTTCGGACTCCCTCAATTTGTGCAGTCGCCGTCAGCACTTCTACTCTAACATCTGATATACTCCTGTGAATCCCGTTTGTGACATTCGATATAGTTTTATTGATCAGGGCCTTGGTTTTTCCAGTAGTTAAAAAGTCGCCCTCTGTCGGGATGAATCCAAATTCTTTGAATTTGTCACCCAATCGGAAGAACTACCTGGTCCGTATATACTCATAATAAAATTAAATTATAATATTGGGGCACCTATACTCAATTGGAAATTTCGAGAACTACCGAAATCGGGTAATCGTTCTTCAACTCTCGCCCTTTATCATCAAGAATAGAAATCTTCAACTCGTGGATGTGTCCCGATTTCAAAACTTTCATCTCGGGGTGTGGGAAGTCTAAGGTCACAGTCTCCCCAAAGAAACAGTCGCTGGCGGGCAAGGTTTTCAGTAATGTGCTGGGGGATCCGTCTACCGTGTTGTACGACGTGTTCACCCGATCCAGGTGCACCCTGAGAGTTTTCGTGAAGGCGAAGTCCACCGGGTTATCACCGACGTACTCACCCGAGGTAAACACTCCTTTATTTACGGAGTATGTCTCTCTAAAACCGAGTTGAATACCCAACCCCGGGGAGACCACTACCTTATTATCAGGGCTGATGGTCATTGTTGCGAGCCCGGTAGCCTTCGATACTGTGAGGTTGACTATACCGTCAAGCTCTGAGGTGACAAACTCTTTGAGGTGTCTTATTCCCCACAGTCCGTGAGGCAGCTTTACACCTAATTGTTGTTTATCCTTCACATAGTAAAACCCTTCACTCTTTCCCACATTTTGCCATCCAACCGTGAAGGTGATTGATCTGAGGCCCACCAGGCGTTTTCCACAGCAGTTGTCGATTGATTTTTGAAGTTCACAAGTCTCCTTTTGAACATTAGTGATAGTAGCAAACATAATAATATCTTTCAATGGATACCAAAGCATTTAGCTTTAACTCTAATGCAAAGTACGCGGTCGGTGGTAAATACACGCAAAAAGACGTTGTTAACCGCCTTGTACACCCAACCGTAACGGTTAGACCGGACAGCGGCTTTGCCACCAACTTCCCCGACATCTTTGAACAATATAGGCTGCCCAAGATTACTACGATGGAGGCGGTAAACGGGTGGAAAGCAACACCGATGCAGTTTTGGCAGAACCAAATAAATTTCGCTGTATGGTGCGCAACAGCCGGGTGTGGAGCTTCACATAAAGACCATCTGACATCCAAGAATGTCATGCTCCGAAGTGTCTACAACTTTCATGCGTATTATACTATTATGAGGATTCTCAAAGAACTAGGTATTTCACTACCTCAAGACGACGCCTGGTATCCCATTTCCAACGCATACGACCGTATGGCGTTTGAAAGACTGTAACGAATTTAACGTTTCAAAAGACGCGGACTGGAGACAAAAAGCATTTCCTACCAGCACCGGCCTCGGGGACGTTCTCATTCGGGGCCAGCCCGGGAATTGGCCGCAGACTGATTTTAGACACGATCACTCCGGCGACCACATCGTCAGTCGGAACGCCGGGAATTTTGACCCCGCGACGATGACATTCGGGCCGGAAGTGTCTGGAGGTCGGCACTGTGGCGTGTTTTCTTGTAAAATGTTACCTCCGAAACGGGCTTACGTCGATTACATACAGCAGGCTGCTGAGGTTCAGGACGCGTGGGGTACATTTATGTTAGATACGGGTCAAGGGTTCACGCAGGCCGGGGTTACTCGCGTCAACGACTCCATTCGCACGTACGTCTGGGCCATCCTCGGCGCACAGAAGCAAACTCGCAGTTCTATACTGGGCACGGGAACAGCGTTTGATGCACAAAAACAATTCTTGGCACTTGTAGAGGACGCCATCTCAGCTAGGGTGGACCTGGAGAAGGCGATCCAGAATTATCAAGACGTTTTGCAGAATGCCAGCAACCCAGTAGACTATGTATTTGGAATAGGTCTTTATATGGCGCCGAGCAATATGATACTACGAGACGACCCGGTTGACGGTTACAATAATCAGATCGTAATCGCCACCGCCAATCAAAAAATCGGCCACAACGGTAACGTGAACACGGATATCATCTGGCGCGGAGTTGTAAATTCAAATAAATTTGAAAAAGATTTCATAAAACCCCCAATTCACGAATTGGCCACCCCATCAAGTTCATTTGAACCCGTTGTTTCACCCACACCCCCAATTCACGAATTGAGTTCCCCCAATTCAATCGTCAACAGTGTTGAAACACCAATCATCAAAAATGTTGAAATTGGAAGCACAAAACACGAGGCTCGTCGTCGCCCTCGTGGTGATAGGACTACTCGCGCTTTGGTTTTAGGAACTCTCTGGCGGAGAATAGTAGGAGACCGGCGATTGCCACGATTAAAGCCCAAGTATTATTGGTGAGCCATCCGACCGTTTTTGATAATATAGATAACAAGTAAGAAACGATACTTCTGATCAGTCCAGGTAGTGCGGCAGCCGCCTTTCCAGCTAATTTATCTAGAAGACTGGCGAGGGCTTTTAGTTGTTTTTTTACCCAATCCTTGGCTCCACCGGATGGCGCGGGTGCTGGTGGTGGCGCGGGTGGTGGCGCCGCACCACCAGTGAAAGCCAGAACTATGGTTGATATAGTCATGCCGACAGCTGCGAGGATGCTTGCTATCGTGACGCCCTGCTCTCTGAACAGAGTGCGAAGACGCTCACCGAGTGTCGTGTCCTCGTGCAGAACCCTCGATATTGTTTCGCGGATCCGACTTATTTGTGTGCGGAGAGCCTCACGGTTAGCCGAGGCGGCCTCCAAGCGAGCTTCTCTTTCGTCCCGCAAAGACCGCAGTCGTTCGGCGATCCGCTCGGTAGATTCTCTATCGTCACCGGCGGTTCTTCCTCCAGTTTTCTTTCTTCTAGCGCGATATGTTCATCCAGCGCCGTGAGTTTGGAGAGGTTAAGGACCAGTTCGCCCCGGACCGTTTGTAGAGCCTTATCGAGTCCACGGAGTTCGCGAAGAGGTAACGGTGGGTCATCGTTGAGTATTTCGTTTTCGATGAACGTGGTCTCCATCGTGTTAATAACGTCGGTGGCTATTTGAGGGACCTCGCTGAGCTCGACCGTTTCTATCGCGGTGGCCGTCTTCGCCATAGTTTCGTCGGTAGACTGTAGGGCCTCTACAGCGCGGGCCGGCACAATTGTTTTACCACGCGTCCAATCTGGAAATCCTAGTTCGTTCTTTATGATTTCGCCACCGCCCCGGTTTCCGGCAATGGTTTTTAGCGATAGGGGTTTACCAGTATTCGTGTTGATGATCGGGATATTTGATGATTTTAGTCGCAACCTACCACGCATATCCAATTCGAACTTGGAGTAGTCGCGACCGACAGACGGGACCAGACCGTTTTCTGACAAATTGTTGTAGTAGTCGTTTACAGCTCCCTCAAGTAATTCTTGACTTTGACCAACGATGTTGGTAGCGCCACCTATTTCCTCGCCGGGTGTTTTGTCGAAGGTTGTGATGGAATCCTCGAAGTTATCATCATCATTATCCTCATCGTCTCTGCCGATTTCATCCATGTTAATATCGTAATCATCCATCTTTATAATTATGTATTAAAGACAAAACCATACGGGTTTAATAGTTTCACTAAATTATGTCTTCGAGTCAATACGGTCGCAAACTCAATCCATACCGCAGACTGCGTGAGCCCCTCGGGGCAAAAGGCGTGAGGCAGAGTGTCGTTATTACGAACAACCCATCGACGATCGACCAGAACCAGCAGCTCTTAGTCCGCTTCCCCAACCTCGGAACTCACGACGTCATTGTGCCGGGTACTTTTTGCCTCGCTTTCACTATTTCGCTAACGTCGACGGACGCGGACCGAACCGTCGTTCAGAACCTGGGTCGCGCCATAGTCAAGAAGACTATGATAAATATTTCTGGTAATGAGGTGATGTCGATCGACGACAGCGACGTCTACCATTGCTATCAGGACCTGTGGAAGACGGCACAAGAGTGCGAAAACGCTGTCTATCAGGGTATTGACACCAGCAAAAATAAGAACGTAACCAAACTTAGAATCGGGGCTGGTAACAAGGCAGATAACAACGCGAGTGACAACGCGGTCGCGGGCGCTTACGGCAACCGCTTCTACATCCCGCTCGACTTTGAGTTGCTGGAGAGCCACATGTCCTACTATCAGAGTGCTTTGGCTGACCACCTCGAATATGAACTAACGTTCAACGACTACGGCCGAGTTTTCATAGCCACCGACATGTTATCGACGTATACGATCGACAATGTTTCGCTGGAGTACGACATGGTCACGATGCCCGAACTCGCGCGATTGATCAGAACCCAGTACGCCGGGCGCGTTGCCATACTTTACGACCGAGTTCTTCGCCATCGCAAGATGACGAAAGACAAAGGCGACACATTGTGGAATATTAATGTCAACGTACCCGCCCGGTCGATGAAAGGTATACTGATGCTGTTTGAGGATGCTCGGTTCGCGTTCGGTGCTAGAAAAACCGACAAATTCTATAACCCCAAAATCACGAAGGTAGAGGTGACGATCGAGGGAGTCCCCAATCAACTCTCCAGCGCGGGTCTTCGCGCGCACCAGCAGTGGGATGAAGTAAGAAAGCAGTTTGCTGCCGGCTCTAAGCGCTCTCCGGAGGTTGCCGCAGTTGCCAAAGACCTGCATCTCTCGGCCGCCGTCTCCCTCGCGGAGTTCCTGAATACCAAATACGCGTTATGGCTAGACATGCGAGCCAGCGACGATGACCAAATACACGGTAGCGGACGTCAAGTTGAGAACGCTAGTGAGGGTGTGACGATCCAGATAACCAAAGAGGCGGACGGAGCCGGGCCATTAAACGTGTACTTATATATAATTACAGACGCACAACTGAACATCGAAGATGGCCGATACGTATCAGCGATCTACTAAATCTAACGATTTATTAATACAAAAATCATCTAGCAATCAATACCAATTCACGATTGGAGATGCTCACTCTGCCATAATATGCGGGCAGACAGGATGTGGAAAAACGGTTTTCATCCTATATGTGATTGAGGATTGCTCGGCCAAGGCGGCCATGACCAAAAAGAAGGACATGCTCTCTGAGCTCGCATTTTCTGGCCGCCATGCGAGGAAAAGCGTATGGATCTCCACTCAAAAATACAACGCCGTCCTCAAGGATCTGCGCGAGCAAACGAAATGGGTCGCCCTCTTTCACTGCAAGGACCGACACTCATTCGATGACTGTCTTCGAGAGAATGACGTTATCCCAACACGCAAGTAGCGCCTGGAGGTTCGACAGATGCTTTCCGAAACTAAGCACGCCAAGCTTCTGCTAAAGACTGATCAACCAACTGCTTATAAAGTTATCAATTAATAATTTTGAAAAAATTAAGAAAATTAGTAACTGCTGAGTAAATGCTTAACAATTAATCTTTTCAATTAGCAATTGCTGAACAAATGCTTAGCAAATGTTGAACAAATGCTGAACAATGGTTAACACTGTTAACAATTTGGTGCTCCGCTGCGAGCCTTGTTGCGAGCATAACGGTGATCATAAGTATCGGGTGGTGCGCTTGGCAATATGTTAAAGTGATGAGACTTGTTAGAATAATTAAATTAATTTTAAGAAAAATGAACTGCGACGAACTTCTCGATCAGCTAATGGAAGAAACCTCAACTCCGACTGCCGACATCCGGACAGATAATGATCCGACAGAGCAATCGGGGTTGATAATCGCGATTGGGGCCGATACGAATGAAAATGCGGCGCGACGCGAGCGGCTAGCTGCGCTTGTTGCTGGGGGACAATCGGAGCATTATCTCGGTAGGCGTCTCTCAGTTTGTCAGGTGGATAAGATGTCAGATGCGGAGATTGATAAAATGTATGCGCGATACGAATCCAAATTGGGGGCAGAGATGACAAAAACTCTTGGATCGGCGGCTATTCATTTGTACGATACCGCCGTTAGTATACTTCTCCCTATACCAAACACCGAGGGGTTAATTCACGATCTAGAGACTGACCCTTTTATAGGACACACTCTTAGAACAGCCTGCCGCTCAATTTATCACAAGTTTGGAATGTACTTAGCTCCACTGACAACCGCGTTGACCACGGGTAAACACTGTCAATTTGGACATATATGCCCACGAACTATAAGCTCTAATATTATAAATGATGACACAAGACACACCCGCGAGAGTGACGGAACATCAATCCCCGATTGCACCTCCAATTTCGAACCTGATTGCAGCACCTACAACCCAATCGCGATTGGAGTTGGAGTTGAACCCGATTACACGACATAAAAACCCAAAAAGACAGGCAGCTGGGCGGGCGGCGGCTACCACCCGAAAAGTTAAACAAGATAAAATACTTGCCGAGCTTCGGGAGGCCAAACTCCAATCGAGATTGGGGACAGAGACAGCAAAACATCTGCAATCGGTTCCGAGTGCAACAACACCCCCGGAACCGATTGTTCCAACTGATTGGACCCCGTGGTTTGTTGGTGGTGGTCTGACAGTTGTGGGCACCCTGAGTGTGCTTTACCATCTCTACAACAGAACCCCAACTCCAACGGCGGTTCCTAAAAAAGTTACGAAACCCCAATCATCAACAATGTTGAATTTGGATGCACCCCATTTAAACATTGATCGCGATCCCTTTTATATACAATAATTATAACAATGGCTGAACAAGATGGTAAAATGATAGTGAATGCGCTTTATCACGTCGTGGTGATATCGGGTTTCAGTATCGGGTATGCTCGACTATCAAAGATGGCTCTAGGAGGGTCCACTCCCAAATTGGACTTTACTGTGAGAGACGCAGGGCTCGTGACCTTAGATGTAGCGGCCTCAGTTTGGACCCGAGATTATCTAATTAAAGTTGGAATTCTACCTGCTAATATATGGAAATAAATGGCTTCGATGGGAATAATGATAGGTGGTGCACTTGTAAACGCATTGGCGTTCAGCGGTAGTAACTTTATATTCTCGAAAATAGGAAAATCGGACGTGGATGAGGAGCGCAAGCGTCACGATTTAGCTGTAGAACAACTCAATAGCGCAAAGGAAGCGTGGTCGAAAAAGCGAACCGCCCATCTGGACTGGGTCAACGAAGAGCTTCGCCGCGAGAATCACGCCGCGCAAACTTTCCAGAACGTTGAAGAAGCCAACCGCGAGTACGCGCTGGCATATCCGCAGAAAAGTCTCGATCCAATGGATCCCGAGCCCCAACTTTCAGATTTCTATGTACCGTCAGAGGCCCAAAAAGACCGCGAGATCGCGTTCATCGTCGTGGGAATGGGTGTGGTGGGTCTCGTCGGCTACTATATTGAACAAATTAATTAATTAAAAAAAAATATTTTATAAAAATATATATATAGAACGATGTTAGTTGACGAATTTTATTACGCTATGATCGATGTAGGCTACACTGCCTAAAAACATCGTATAGCTGGTGCAAAGAGTATGATTCGTCTGGCCCGAGATTCTCTCGAGACGTGGCGCGAGGATGAAAAAGAGGCCACCCTTTTCGCAAAGCGGATGTTAGAATCCTCCTCAACTCCAATCGATTCCTCCGAGTTCCTTCAGAACATAACCACCAAAATAAATCGCGATTGGACTTCCAACAAAGGTTTATTATTAACGACGCAGTTACCGGACGAACTGGCGAGGGCATGTTGGAGATTGTCCGATATATTAGAATACTTCGCATACGATGAACACGCGCAAACTTGATACCAAACTAACGCGCAAGATGTAGAATACATACTATAGCCCACGTGGCTACTGGAAGGGACTCGCGGCCATCAAGAACCTCGCGGCGGCGACCAAGGTTTCAGAAAACGCTGTCAAGGAATGGCTCAAGAAGCAGGCCATCTGGCAGATCTATTTACCCGCGCCTCACAATATTCCGAACCAAGTTCACCAAGCGGATCTCCTGTTTCTCCCTCACGATCGCGTCGGTCGCAAAACGTACAAGTACGCACTGACAATCGTTGAAGTAGCGAGTCGTTATAAGGGGGCTGAGCCGTTGGCCACTAAAGAGTCTAAGGAGGTGGCCGAGGCTCTTTCCCGAATATATAACAGGAGTCCTCTCAAATGGCCGAATCTTCTCCAGGTCGATCCCGGCCGCGAATTCATGGGCGCGGTCTCTCATCTATTGTAGCATATATTAAGTAAGGCAAAGATGGCTACAAATCAATGAAGGCAGACAG
The DNA here is from genome assembly GCA_029237695.1 of Conchocele bisecta. NCBI lineage: Eukaryota > Metazoa > Mollusca > Bivalvia > Lucinida > Thyasiridae > Conchocele > Conchocele bisecta. The sequence continues at coordinate 2,204,905 of CM055279.1, forward strand.
ACGTGATGACAGCGGGGGCATGGCATAAGCACAATTAAGCTTATTGCATAAGCACAGAATCATACTATGAAGATGTACCGATCACCTAGTTGCGGTCAGTAACTCTGCAAAACTCCTGTACCATCTATAATATGGACTGTATGGGAATTTTGCCGAGTTACTGCCCGGAACTATTGATCACCACGCATGTATATTTATCAGGTAACCTGCTCTGTATTGACCGAATAAGTACTAACTGATAACATATTGTTGTATCAGGCATTGACCTGATATAAACATCCGGGTTACAGCGAAGTGAAAACTGACGTTCCATTGGTCGGATGACGTCACGTGACGTTACCGCATGACGTCAGTGTAATGACGCAACGTAAACAAGTCCGCGTTCTGTCCATAGAATACGACGTCAGGGTGACTGCCTATCTCCATTCCTGTTTAGCATGTTTGTAAATTACCTTGAGGCTGAATTCGAAACTAAGGGTATTGAAGGAATTGATGCTATTTTTATATGACCTTGACCTACAGTTTATACTTCAGTCGCTTCCCAGTACCGTAACCAGGATGAGGCAGATGAGGCGGTCGCCACCCCCTCTTTCAATTTGGCTGATTTTTATTTTATGCTAAGAATGAAACAAATCCCCGGGGTGGTGGTGGGGAGAATGATCCCTGACCCCCATATCGGGACTTGGTTTGCCTCATCTGGTTTGTACCTCTGGTTATGGCCATGCTTCCCGTCAATACAATACTAAGTTTTCGGGTTTTGGTCCATTTCACCCTATCCATCACACTTCCAGATAATGTCTGTTCATGATTGCAAAGCACATGAACATGTCTTGGAGTAGTCATCCGTCTGGTTTACAGTGAAACATGTCTAAATCAAATGCAATGTCTGTTCATGATCACAAAGCATTCATAAAGTGATAATATGCCTGATTTACAGTACAGTATGTCTGGGATAGAGGTTTCACTGTGTTCAATGGAACAATCTCAACCAGACACCCTGGGGACCTCCCATGGTGTCCGGTTTAGAGAGGTTCCACTGTATTATACATGTACATGTAATCATTGCTCATGGTCAGTTTTCCAGGCGGCATGCATGACGAGGGTGACCGCGATATGACACACACGGCATTGCGGGAGACTTATGAAGAGATCGGGCTGTCCTCCGATAAAGTGGACATCTGGGCCGAGCTGTGGGGCTCACCCAGTACTGTAAGTGTACAAAATATGCGCAACAATTTGAAAATACAGTGAAACCTCCCTAAACCGGACACACTGGGAGGTCCCCCAGGGTGTCCGGTTTAGAGAGGTTTCACTGTAAATTATGTATATGACCATTCTGAGACATGTGTGTGTGCTATGAGTGTGCTATCATGAACAGGCACTGTCACCTGAGCTAAATGACCAAGAAACTAATAAAAATATGACTACAGTTGTTTTCTTGGTGTCCGGTTTAGAGAGGTTCCACTGTAAATTAGGTATATGACCACAGGTGTTTTCTTGGTGTCCGGTTTAGAGAGGTTCCACTGTACTCATTGATTAACAGATTAGTGAAAACTACTTAAATGATAGATTTGTATTGTATTTCTGAACCAAAATGTGCATACGAGTCACCTGTAAAATGTTGAGTTATTATATAGATAAGAAGATTGTTTATAAAACAAAATGCCACCACTGGTGAGCCATCAAGAAAACAGCCGTGACCTTGACCTTGAGGGGATGAAGCCCACATTCAATAGGGCTGATGTGAATATATGTGCAGTATCCCGAATATCGGATCGCAGTAGGTAAGTTATCACACGGATCCAAAGAATATGAGCAATTGAGAATCTATTGTTAGCATTCATGACCTTGACCTTGAAGATACAAAACCATATTCATAATTTTACACATTTATTTTAGCTCAGTGTGTAATAAGACTGTACAATATATGCATAATAAGTTTAACCCTTACACCATTATCTTCATCTTTTGTCGTCTGCGGTTTATATTTTCCATTTTTATCATCAAAACATGCTTTGACATCACTTTAGAATAATTTACAACATGCGTCGACAGCACTTCAGAATCATTTTCCATTGGAAATGATTCTGAAGTGTTGTCAAAACATGTTTTTATTGAGAAATAAGGCAAGATATAAAAGCAACAGCAGACGACAATTGTTGTGTGTAGCGGTCTAAGGGTTAACATTCTGATTTTCAAACTGAAGAGTGAAAATGCTGTAATAAAGTTGAAAATTCACTTAAGTCTATTTTTAACTATGTATGTTCTAATTCGTTTACTCATTCCATTTATATTGGACAAAAAAACATGTGATAAATTCAGTAATACAGCAAAAATAAACATGCATGTGGGTGTGTTATACTCTTTATCCACAATCTTATCTGGATCCCGGATGATTGATGTTTGTTTCTGTTTCACAGATGTCGGGTAACTGGGTGACTCCTGCTATTGGCTTCTGTGGGGAGATGGATACAGAGTTACTCAACCTGAATACTGATGAGGTAATGTATCTTCGGTAGAAGGGAAGCAGATATGTTTGTTACTAAAATTTTGATAGAATCCATTTTTTACTGATTGAATCAAAATGTTTCTGTCAAACAGAACTGTTATTAAACAACATACATGTAGTTACATGTATTATTAATTTATTGTCAAATTCTATAACTGCTATTTTATGTCTTTTTGTTAGTTATAAATACCTCTGTACAGATGAAATATGGGATTCAACCCTGTTAACCAGGCCTAAAATGGCCTTAGCTGTTGACTAGCCAACACCATAATAAAATAGTCATACCGGTAAATATCAATTACCGTACAGTAGGTTTCAAATGGTCATCATACTTACACACTATCATGAGCCAGTGGTGGTGGGCACCACAAACCACTTGGAAACAAATTACCTTCATGAGACCTTGACCTACAATTGCCATATTTACATAGTTATTTACCTTGGTTAAAGTTGTTGTTAGAGCTTGTAACTTCAATACTAGTCACCAATCAGCCATCATCCGTGCACACTATCATGAGCCAGTGATGTGCACCGCAAACCACTGTGAAACAAATGACCTTCATATAACCTGGATCTATTGTTACTAATAATTATATAGCTATTTCCCTTGGTTAAAATTTTTGTTAGAGCTTGTATCTCTTTAAATGTTAAACCATAATAGCTGGAGGCATGATTCTTGGTATGTATATTCCTTATAATGTGTAAATGTACCGGCGGTGGTTCTGGATTATTCCACTTTTGGACTTCACAATTTTGCTTTTTAAACCATAATATCTTTAGATTGGATACTTGATATGTATCTTCTTTATGGTGTGTAGATGCACAAAGTGAATTTCTATTTTTGATTTGACACTGGATTATCTTCCCCTTTTGGACTTAGAATTTTGAAATTTTGCCTTGTTTACTATCAAAGCGATATGTGGGGCATCTATGAACACATTTTCTAGTTTTATATCAAGTTCATCAAGCCCGTCTCAGAAATGGTAGCAATTCCGAGGATTGCCTCGGAATTCCTCCCAATTTCCTAGCCGAGCCTAATATACTAGAGTTCAAAAGCCTGGTATTCTCAATGCTTCAGGTAGCAGCAGTGTTCACTACCCCTATCTCTGCTTTATGTGACCCGGCTCACCAGAGGCAGACCCAGTGGAGGTACCCAGGAACCGGTGGATACACCCTTCCGGTCTTCACGGGTGGAGAGCACAGAATATGGGGGCTAACAGCGATCATGCTGCACCAAGTGTTGACTCTTGTAGCACCAGGACTCTACAACTTCAAACTAAAGCATCGAAGTTGATACTCGCTATATTGTAGTGTTTTAGTGCCCTTCATGGTGTAAATTCAGTATACTGTGCCCTTTCCTGATAGTGGAGGGGGCATATATTGTTGCCAGTGTCTGTCCATCCCATCATAAAAGCTGGATCATGGATTATCTCTCCCTTTTTGACCTAGAATTTTAATTCATACCGTAATGGTTTTGGTGTTTTGTATATACATTCACCATGGTGTGTAGATGCGCAAGTACATTTCGATTTTTTATTCGGCCTTCTAGCCATGGATTACCTCCCCCTTTTGGACTTTTCGCAATATTGCCTTGTAGCTCATCAAACTTTTAAAGCCACTGGTTCTGAGGTATGCCAGAAAGTGATGAAACAGATTCACTACAAATATTTTCTGTTTATATCCAAGTGGTAGCTGGGGCATCCATGATCTATGAATTCAGGATCTAGTTTTTGTTGCGACTGCTTTAGCATCGTCATCTGCGTCAACGAATGTCAGAACGTCTGTACAAGTTTCTTCATCTAGATGTAGCTTTAAATATTACTTGATGGATTGTTTCAATATTTTAACACTCTTGATATTTGTGGGCATGGAAAACACGCATGCTGCCATTAATATGCCTCTGACCATTTTCGTGTTTAAATCATGCACTTTGATGGTTTTTGTATTGCTTGCTTTAGCTCATGTCCATGATCATGTTGCTGTCAAATTCATCGGCAGGCGCGACACCACTTCTGTGGTGGAATTCATGTATTTTAATGGCCCAGGCTTGAGGGGCCAATGGTATACTATACAAATATTCATAAACAATCAGAACTGAAGTTTTCCTTTTTTCTAGAATGTTTGTTGCGAGAAAGTTCAAACCAAATTTCATTTAACGCTTTGAAACTGAAGTCCCGTCCCTAAATGACCTTCACTGTTGCTGGGACGTGAAATACATTCACTTTTCCTTCAAAGCTATCAGGGCCCGGTTGCTCAAAACAACAGTCCGTGAAGCTAACAGAGGTTTTGAGCAACTGGGCCCAGACTTGTTATTGGGAAGGCATACTGCCACATTGTTTGGAATCGTTCATACAATCTTGCAAGATAAAGTCTGGCAATTCATGATAATTTCCAAACATGACTCCCATTAAAAGGTACAATACAATTTCAATCTTATTGTACATCTGTGTCATGGAATGTGGCTGTCCTATCACATTTCATGCACCGACTTCAGCAAAACTCAATGTGAAAAGCTACACATTACTAAAACTGGAAAAACTTGCACAAAAATTGCAATGACCAGCAGCCAATTGTATAAACCTTGGTTCAATTAACCACTGGTTAGCGCCTAACCACTGGTTAAAATTTAACCAGGTTTCTGTAGGTCGGTTAAATTTAACCAAAAAAATCATGGTTAAAATTTAACCGGAGTTTTATACAATTGCTAACCAATAATTTAACCAAATATTTGACCTACCGGTAACCACGGATGTAGCTACCGGTAACCACGGATTTAGCTACCGTTAACCACGGATTTAGCCAGTGGTTAAAATTTAACAAAGGTTTATACAATTGGCTGCAGAAGGATTAGAAAAAAAAAATAACTGAAAGAAACATCTATACTACTATATATTGTATTTGATAAAATTGATGCTCTTTATAGCATTTGATATTGTGATATGTAGATCATTGTTTCTGCTATTAAATTGTTATTATTTAACCATTGTTTCTCCTTGTCTTTACTACAACTACCATAATAACTATAAATATTCATTTTGGGAAACTCTTATATTAAAGGTACATGCCCACTCAGCAGGCACAAACTCTTCTTTATAGGAATTAAATAAGTGTATACTTGTGTCACTATTCCACTAGTACGAAAAATTACGAGTGCCCTCTATACAGATATAATCATTTAGTAATATTTATTTTACTGATAGTAACTCGTGGTGGTATCAGGCTATTTTCATATGCAAATGATATTTTTCAATTATTTATACTAATTAAATGTGTAGCAGAATATAAATAATATTGTCCGTTAATTTTAAGGAAACACAGTTATCGCCCCTGATGTCCGTGTGGAAATTTACGTCCGATATAAAATGTTTAATAATGCCAATCAATACGTGGAGTAATGGTGAATTAATGTTTATTTTGCTGGGAAATATCTCGGATGTTGTCTCTGATATAAGTAACGTTTGTGCCTAGTGAGTGGGCGTGTACCTTTAAGGGGTTTCCCAAAACAAACTCTATCCAAATACATCATTATTTTATATCATTATTTATATACAAAATATTCCGTAAAAGTATTCTGATTTTGGGATCTCCTCCAATAAATAAATTAAATTCTGAATAAAATATGTCCGAATAGTTAGGGTTATTACTGTACTGTGGCATATGTGACTCTCGGTTTAAGCAGTTCCATGATTGTAAACAGATGTTATAAGAACTTTACCCTTATGCTACATTTTGTGAACTGGAATGGATAGTGATATGGTAATTTTCAGACCCACTAAATTGCCACAAAATGATTTTCAAACTATTCCATTTATGAAAAGGGGGTGTTTGTACATGTATTTCTTAAAACTATGAAAATTCCGTGCAAACAGGGCAGTTCCTGATGTGACGGCTTGTGACCTATATAGGCATGTAGTGTTGAAAGGGTTAACCATTGCCATGCGGAATTATATTTTGTTGTCTCCATGTTTTTATTGAAGAATATAAAATGTAAACCAACAGCAGACGACACTATTCGTTTCTTGTTTTCTAACGGTTAATGGAATTCCAGCCAACCCCAACTCTGAGCCATGATCACACACAGCATTTTCCATCATTATGGTACATGTATGTCCAATGTTCTCCATAGGCGTTGCCAGAGGGGGGAGGTGGGGGGGGGGGGGGGGGGGGGGGTTGGGGCGTGGGAAAACCCACCTTTCAGATTTAACTTTTGTGTGCACGTATGAACATTGGAATTTAGAGCTCTAAAATGTATTTGAACGCCGTAAATTGCACGTATAAATAAAAGTAATTCGGGGAGGACCCCCAATCCCCGCCCACCTCCACCCACTAACGACGGGATACCCATCTCGTGCTCTGCCCGCCTCCAGCGGCAATCGAACTCCCTGGAAGATTCCTGGCGATGCCTATGTTCTCTACATGAAGAAACTTACCAATTATGATATTGAATATCACAAACAGCTTAACATAGCCTGGAAATAAAAATGTCATTATGGCAGATTTGACTATTTCATGGAATCCTTACCGGCAGTTGTGGCACAATACATGTACATGTATTATTCAACTATTCTCATAAACAAAAGTTATGTTCCAATTTCTCCAGGAGTCATATTATATATGTAGCTGTGACTGGAGAAATGGGGCTTATGCGTTTTGCGACCAGTGTAGATCCAGATCAGCCTGTGCATCCGCACAGTCTGATCAGAATCTGCACTGTTCGCCATTGTATCAATGAAGCTCCAGTCATGCTTCTAATAAGGAGTATAGCTCGTTGTCAGGCTACACGTGTCCTAATTGATCAGGATATGCACTGTTCGCCATTGTATCAATGAAGCTCCAGTCATGCTTCTAATCAGGAGTATAGCTCTTTGTCAGGCTACATGAGTGTCCTAATTGATCAGGAGCTACATTTTTCATGATTATGCATGCGTTTTGCGACCAGTGTAGATCCAGATCAGCCTGTGCATCCGCACAGTCTGATCAGGATCTGCACTGTTCGCCATTGTATCAATGAAGCTCCATTCATGCTTCTACTGCTTCTAATAAGGAGTATAGCTCGTTGTCAGGCTACATGAGTGTCGTAATTGATCAGGATCTGCACTGTTCGCCATTGTATCAATGAAGCTCCATTCATGCTTCTAATAAGGAGTATAGCTCGTTGTCAGGCTACACGTGTGTCCTAATTGATCAGGATATGCACTGTTCGCCATTGTATCAATGAAGCTCCAGTCATGCTTCTAATCAGGAGTATAGCTCTTTGTCAGGCTACATGAGTGTCCTAATTGATCAGGAGCTACATTTTTCATGATTTCAAATACAAATATAAATCTTCACATCAATATCTCTCATAAGTTGGGAACATGAATCTGTAAATTTACAGCTCAATAGATATCAAGTTTGTTATGCGAGACTATGAAAGACGCGTTAATTCCGAGGCTTGCCAATACATGTAAACAATTGAATATGTATCAAAAGGCACTAGCCAGCGCCTGGTTGCTCAAAACGTCTGTTAGCTTAATCAACTGTTAACACCTTAACAGTGTTAAGGATTTAGCAGTCTGTTAAGCTACGAGAGGTTTTGAGCAATCTGGCCGTGGTATTATATTTATCAGTTAAACTTGTCATTCTACACAATGAGCATGTACGAGTATAATATGTTTTTCATTGAAGAAACTGCAACTGCAAACTACAAGGTTCTGCACTGTACAATTGAATGTCATTTATGCAGGAAAAACAGTGAATATGACGTGATGTCATTAGTTACGTAACAATATTTTCGTTGCCATGACCCGAGACTGGCATGACCTGTGGTCTATTTTTACGTTAAAAAATCTTTAGACGTGACAAAGTTAAGCCGTTTTATTTTCACATTTTGAGCATTAACGTTCCAATCCCAGCACCCATGCAAACAAGACACACAATTATAACCGACTTCACTAGATTTGAAGGCCATTGACCTGGGATTGTGGAACATTTCTTGTAAAAAAACCTAGCGACAATGTCCGAAGAAACCGGGATAGGCTTGTCTGATGGGTGAGTTTGTTTGTTTGTTTATTGGTGTTTAACGGCATATCAACAACTAAGGTCATTTAGGCCGGGCCATCAGGTTCGATCCCATATTCAACCTGCTGGATTGGGGGGAAAATCCAAAAATCAGAATGGAATATTTACATCGAGAACCAATATATTCAGCCATGAAATTAGAATAGCCCGACATGATTCCCGGTCCATACCACACCAAAGTCACTTGGCCCCGTCCTCTAAAAGTAATATGAATAATCATAATACTCACATAAGCGGTATAACCAGATTCAACTGTCACATACAAAATGCCAAAGAAGTACGTGTGGGTCAAACCAAGCACGGTCTTCATTTCCGGTAAGGATGAACCCCGATCGTTAAATTACCCATCGCATGCATGGGTGAGAAATTCATATCCAGTCAATACAGAATACAAACAATGTTATCTGTCGGCGTGCTAATGGTCAATGCATAGCGAGGAACCTGATAATTATTATGTGGCATATTATTTCATATCATATTTTTTATCTCCCAGAAGCACCCCAGAACTATGATGTGCAGACTAAACAGCGACACGTTAGTAAAGGCGTCAAGTTTTATCAGAGGCTACACCATAACATAGTTCACAATTACAATTTCCTTGGTAACACATCACATAATTATATTTTAATCTCTCAAAATTTTAGAATCAAATTACTTCACTGTGTCACTATGCAACATAACCTTTGTCCATGAGTGTAGTGTTAACTGTAGAATATATGACCATTTCCTTATCTTTCACGTTGCAATATGTATATAGGCAACACGGGCGTCGTCAGGAGAGGTTCGATGTACTTGTACGATCCCCCTTTTTGGAGTCAGCAGGATATTTATTTTATATAATTATGAGGTCCGTTATAGCCATTCCAGTTCATGAATGAGCAGGCATTATAATTATTATTCAAATGCTCACCAACAAAACACAGCCGCCAAGCGACGCCAAACATATTGCAATATGTTAATGTTAAGAAATATGATTGACAAATAACTCTTTGCCCAGGAGCTAGTTGTTGTCCATCCAAACATGCCAGAATGCACCATTTGGCTTCTGGAAATAAAAAAAACATTCAGAGTTGTGAAGCAACTGATATGTAAGGGCTCCCTTACATATTTCAGTTGCTTCATAGGTCTGAGTGTTATTTTATAGCTGGACCCCTTACATAATTCATTTGCTTCATAGCTGAAAATCGAACCGCCTTTTCCAAAATGCTGATGACGGCCATGGACAAACAGTCAAAGGCTCTGACTCGGATGATGTCTCTCAGATGAATATCCAACATTTATTGCGTAATATAGACTTTCACAGTGTAATAACATGGTGTAATAAAAATCATAATACACTAGCGTAATAAATATGCAAACGAGGTTGGTACAGAAAACACGCTAGATGGTCATTACAGCTTCAATATATTGTGCTGTGCAATATATAGGATCTAAAATGTGTGTTAATTTAATATGAAACTAATTAAACTTGTTGACTGACTGCATGAGAAACACAGCATAGCCTCGTTTCTTATTAATCGAATTACCATTATTGTAAGAAGGAAATGTACACACACTTATGCCGAGACAAATATTCATACCAAATATGTAGCTGTGACTGGAGAAATGGAGCTTATGAGATTTGTGTTCAATGTAGTTCCTGATCAAATAGCACGCAACTGTAGCCTGGTAACTATCTATATTGCTTGTAAGAAGCATGGGTGTTACATTGATGGAATGCTGAATAGAGAAGATCCTGATCAGCCTGATCTGGATATACACAGGTCGCAAAACGTATAAGCCCTTTTCTCCTGTCACACTATATATTACTGAAATCCAATCACAGGTTCACAAGTTCCGAGCCAGTGAGACTTTGCTGGACAGACGGACGGATGTCAGGAAAATCTCTATAGCTATCCGGCCCTGAACATTTTTGGTTGGAGAATGGAAAGGAAACAGCATGGATATGACAGATTTTAGCACTAAACGCATAAAGACAACAAAAGTGCCGTAAATCAAAAAATACGCCCGTCGAATATGGGCCAGACAGCGAAGATGCAGAATGTGAAGCTGTCACCAAGGCAAGAAACCTTAATATGAAATTGAAAATCCATCTTCCTCCTGTATACTAATTTAGGTAGATATGTGTGAAGTAGAAATTATATATACATGTACTTGCATACAACAATGTAGAGAAAATGTTAAAAAGTAAAAAAGGCAATATATGTTTAGGCATACAAACACCAAGGTGCACATCTTCAATATGTGTAGAAGACGTGTGTATAGTTTCAGATCCATTGGCTGAAATGTTTTAGAGGAGTAGTGTACACAAACGCTGTACCCTATATAGAATTGTATACACAAATGTAGAAAAAATAGCTAAGTTAAAAAGGCGATCTTTTTGTTAACAAGTATTTTTTTCGGCATAAAAACACAAAGGTGCACATCTTCAATATGTGTAGAAGACGTGTGTATTGCATGAGATCGATTGGCTGAAAGGTTCGACTTTTGGAGGAGTAGCGTACACAAACTGCAGTTTTCTCTCCGTTGCCCACCGTGCGGTAAAACTTAATATGTACCGTTTTTTTTAAAACGGTCGTATAAAAATACAAACTATATCTAAATGTAATCTATAGAACAATACAAATGCACTAATAATCTAACATAAAGTATTAAATTACTAAATATGTTCATAGAACACGGATGCCCCACTTACAGCTCTGTTAGTAAACGAGCCACAATTGCAAAACAAAATAAAAAAATAAGTTCAAACAAAAATTTTAACCATTGAAAATAACTATGTAAATATGGAAATTGTAAGTCAATGTCACATAGAGGTCATCTATTTCACAGTGGTTTGTGGTGCACATCACTGGCTCATTAGTGAGCAAGTATGGTGGCTGTATCTTAAAATATATACAATTGTAGATACAAGCTCGAACAAAAACGTTAACAAAAAGGGGAATAACTATGTAAATATTGCAATTGTAGGTCAAGGTCACACAAAGGCCATTTGATTCACAGCGAGTTGCGGTGCACATCACTGTCTCATGATAGTGTGCAAGTATGGTGGCTGTAGGCCGAATACTATTGAAGATACAAGCTCAAACAAAAACTTTAACCTTGTGACGGACGGACAGCCGGGACGGACGGACAAGGGTAACACTAAATGCCCCCTCCAATATCGTGATGGGGCATAAAAACACCAGTAGCCTATTTCATAAAAATTGCAAAATATACTTATCTAGTAAAGTATACTTTGAGGGAGTAATCATTTATTTTTCGCGAAATGCATTATGTCATATAGAACTAACAACTGCATATAGTTGATGATTAAAAGTATGCAGAATTATTATACTGAATGTATTACATTATCACAGGAAAAATGGCTGTGATAATGTAATAAATTCAGTATAATAAAAATTAATAAATTTATCTTTAAATTGAAAATTTCTCCCTCAAAGTATACTTTGCTAGATAAGTATGCTTTGCAATGTTGGTGAAATAGGCTACAGAGCAAGTTTCACTAAACTTCGTACAACTGAAATGTTAGTAAGTGCAAAATTATGTTTAGACAGATGGAAACGTAGAAAACTGATAACTATGGGTAGAATAACTGTTCTCAAAAGCTTCGCATTTCCAAAATTAATATTTCCATTGACGGTGTTAGATACTCCTGGAGATAATGTTACAAAACAAATTACACACATGATGTTTGAGTTTATATGGGATTCCAAAATAGATAAAATCAGCAGAAAAGTAATTGTGCAAAATTATGAAAATGGCGGGCTGAAAATGATCGATCTAGTACGTCTCATAAATTCTTTAAAAGCAAGTTGGGTTAAACGTCTTACAAATGATACAAACGATGGGCAATGGAAATTAGTGTATATTCATTATTGACACAATTTTGGTGGCATGAATATATTTGAAGGAAACTTTATATTTGAAGGAAACTTCCACGAATTCGATGCAAAAATATTAATAAATCAAAGTACTGAAAGTACTGAGCTGCGAGCCCAACTGAAATGGGTGGTAAACAGTGTTTTAGTATAGTCTCCATTAAATATTTCAAATAGAGTAATTGTAGTTAATGGTGTTATGTGTTACTGTATAACACTCGACATATTTTGTTTGTGGAGAGGGGAAGGAGCAGGAAGACTCCAGTAAGGCTTAGCATTTGTTTTTGTATGCATTACATACACATCTTCATAAGTAATAACATGTAATTAACTAGAGGAATGTAATATTGTTCCACTTGTGTGATACACATATCATCAGCAAATCATTTGTTCAGTCTGTGTTTGCAGCAGAGATAAATGGATGCCTATTAAGATGCAAATTACTATAGCCAGTACAGTCCATAGTAAGTGCAGCAACAACATGTTTAATAAATAGCACCACTTTGCACTGATACAGTAACAAGAACAGACTGATCAACATGATTTATAAGCGTAAGATAATCTGCCATGATGTGACAAAGGTCCCTACAAAAGATGACAACCAGCCTATCTCAACCAAGAGCATCGTATATTCAATTCCGCATGAGCTCTGAAATTTTTATCAATTTTCGACATTATTTAAGGAAAATATGATTGATTTTCTAAATCAATATCGGCGAAATACGGCGATGCGATAAAGGTGGTAATTCCATATCCGGGCTCAATTATTGTAAGTGTACGCTACTACCACTCATTCGAAACATGCCGACGCGACAATTCAAATGAGTGAACCATCTAGACGACACGGTTCAAATGAGTGATTACAGTATATTTTTTTATCAATTGTCGACATCATTTAAGGAAAATATAACTGATTTTCGAAATCAATATCGGCGAAATACGGCGATGCGATAAGGGTGGTAATTCCATATCCGGATTCACTCTTCAAACACTTGTGGTTATAGTGTTGTTTTATGGAAATTTGTACACGCCGTAGTTGTGAATGAAAAAATCCAGACAGGTGTGACTTGGGTTTACACACCATTAATAGTCAGTTTTATTTATGGAAAATGTACGGCTAAATCTGAGGTTCCATTGGTTTTTCTTCCATTAATTTTGTACCAAAGATATACATTCTAATAAATGTGAAATGTAAAATAGCATAAAACGAGTCGTTAACAATGACCTACATACAAGATGTATATATACGCGACACAAAAACAAAATAGTGCCGTGATATCTGACTGTATTTTGAGAACCGGTTACATAAGCTGCGTGGCTCGTAGTTAAAAATGTTTTTTTTATCAAATATACTTGAAGCATGGGCCACACTTAATTATTCTGAAAATCCAGAGAACATTTCGAAGCAAATCATGTGGAACAATTCTAAATTAAAAAGTAATGGCAATACATTTTATTACAAAGATTGGAATGCGCGGGGAATAAAATACATAGAGTATATTTACGATTATCGAACCAAAACCTTTTTTGACTTTACAAATATAAAACAATTATATAATGTTAGTAATAAGGATTACCTAAAATAGTTTAAACTTATATCCAGTATACCACAAGCTTGGCGTGCACGACTAAAGAATGAGACAATAAACATCCAAAATATGTGTACGAAATAAGGAATGTGCAATCTTTTCAAACAATGTAATAAACTGTTATATACAATTTTCCTTAGTAAAATTAATGTGATTTTCAGAGCTCAGACTAAATGGAATGCAGAGTTTTCAGAAACAACTATTAGTATTTTAGAAGCACTATATATATATTCCAAACTCTATTCCAAAGCTATTTCCAGTACAAATGCTTGATAAAAATTATTGCCATAATCGAATGATTATTTATATAAATGCGGAATTGTAAATTCTAATTTATGCGATGTATTCAGTATGGCACCAGAAACAAACAAGCACTTATTTTGGGATTGCCAAAAAGTCAGCAATTTTGGTCTCTGCTAAGCAGGTTTTTTACATGATAACGGTAGAAATTTTACATTGGATTGGCAATCAACAAGTATAGGGCAGTATATTCTTGAACTTTTGTATCATACTAGGAAAGTACTTTATTTATGGATGTAAATTAAGTAATACTGAACCGACTTTCCCAGCTTTTAAGAACTACCGGTATTTAAAAAAACAAACTGAAGAGCTTGAACATCAAATAGCAGTAAATAGAAACAAAGCTGAAATACACAATATAAAATGGAATGGTTTACCGCTAGACTAACTTATTTCTTTCCCTTAAAATGTTTAATCCAACACAAAAATAATGCAAACATATGATCATGCTGCTTGTACTTATCGTACTTATATAATTAAATTCTTTATTTTTTTATGGGTGTATTTTTGTTTTTTTGTTTTTTTACTTACTGTATTTTTTCACTCTATGTTTAATGGATAACCTTTTTTTTCTTTTCTTTATAAATGTTTTTCAAACATATACATATACAAACAGGTAATAACATGTGTAATATATATTTACTTAGTAATGTAGAAATATGGAATGGAATGTAATTATGCACATGCATGTTACTAGTAATATGTCTTGTTTGTACATGTTTTTGTGCCAAAATAAAAAAAAATATAATAAAAAAAAAAATTGCAAAATTATGATAGTCTGTACAATCACATACATGTTTTTGTTTGTTTGTTGGGGTTTAACAGCCTATCAACAGCTAAGGTTTTTTAAGGCAAATTGTGATTCATATTAGGAGGAACCCCTGCCGTTAATTTACGCTGTCGCGTTCGCCCGACCAACCACCCACTTGACATATATGTACATGTACATGTATAGCTAATTTGTAACAGTTATACTTCATATATTGATTTTTTTTATTTCGAGCGAGCGCTAGCAACCATACAAATTAGTTTATTAAACATTCTATATGTCAACTATGACTTATATATTGTTTGGCTCAACTCAGCATGCACAAGTTTGTTTGAATGTAGTGACGCCCCACAACACGCTTTCGAATTGCCATACATTGAACTATTACGTGAGCAGAGGTCCGACACAGAATCGAGTGGGCACACATGGGAACATGGTGTGTGTTTCGCGACAAGGCGTGTTATGTCAAGGAGGAACCTCCGGTTCTAAATATAATTTTGTATTTATTGCAATTTTAATCTCTAATTTAATAGACATTGGCGAAAGCCTTGCCATATGCGATTACAAAATTACGTGGTTTCCGTGGCCGAGAACGTAGCACAAACAATAAGGATGTTGTTTGTTTATTGGTGTTTAACGGCCTGTCAACAGCTACGGTCATGTAAGGCCGGGCAAACGGGTACACTCCCGTTTTAACCTGCTGCATTGGGGTGAAAATCCAAAAATCAGAACGGAATATTTACATCGAGAAAAAATATATTCAGCCCAGAGGTTAGAATAACCTGACCTGGTGTCAGGTCCATATCACACCAAGTCACTTGGCCCCTTCGCCTAAAATAGGATTACGAATAATCGTAATACTCATATAAGGTGTATAACCAAAGACGCATTTGAGGGCCAAACCAGTAGCCTATTTCACCAACATGGCAAAGTATACTTATCTAGCAAAGTATACTTTGAGGGAGACATTATCAATTTAAGGATAAATTTATTAATTTGTATTACACTGAATTTATTACAGTATCACAGATCCATTTTGGCTGTGATAATGTAATAAATTTCGTATAATAATTCTGCAGACTTTTAATCATCAAATATATGCAGTCGTTAGTTCTATATGAAATGATGCATTTCGAGGAAAATAAATGATTACTCCCTCATGAAATATATGCATTTGTTAGTTCTATGTGAAATAATGCATTTCTGGAAAAATAAATGATTACTCCCTCAAAGTATACTTTGCTAGATAAGTATACTTTGCAATTTTGATGAAATCGGCTACAGGTCTCCAGTCGAAATTACGGTAAGGATGAACCCTGAATTACACGTCGCATGCTCCCGACAAACCACCAACCAAATAATAAGGTAATTTTATACTCAGCCTGAAATGATTGATTGATTATTGGTGTTAAGCAGCCTATCAACAGCTAAGGTCTTTTAAGACCGGGCCAACGGGTTGGACTATCCCATATTTAACCTGTTCATAATGAAGGAAATTCCCAAAATCAGAACTGAATATTTACAGAAAAATATATATTCAGCCCTGCAATTAGAATATCCTGACATGGCGCCAGGTCCATTCCACACCAGTGTCACTTAGTTCCAACCCCAAAAGTAATATTATCAGCACTAATCTTATTACGTTTTCATGGGGTATAACAGGATTTAACGCTCAAGTATCAGAAGGCCGAACATAGTACATGAGGGCCAAACCATGTAAGTCGGCATTCTGGTAAAGATGAACCCTGATTGTTGAATTACCCGTCGCATGCTCCCGACCAACCACCCAACATAATCTGGTGCCAGGTCCTCACCACACCAGAGTCACGTAGCCCAAACCACTAAAAGTAATAGGAGTAGTACGAACCTTGTTATTTTATTTTTACACTGGGTAAAACCAGGTTCAACTCTCCAGTAAAAAGAATGCCAAAAATTGACCCGATGGCCAAACCAGGGATATCGCGATTCCAGTAATGATGCAACCAATTGCTAAATTACCATTCTTATGCTCCCAACCTGCAACCACCACAGGTAATTCAAAATATTCCGCAATGGCCAGTACCGCGAGCATACATAAAGAAGTCATACCTAGAAGACATACATGCGAGTTTATATGTCTGAAGAAGAAGCAAGACGCCAGTATAGAGATTGAACTCACAACTGCCAGATGTATAGCCGAATGTGTTAATAGCTCACACACTTAGTACTCCAACCTTTTCAATCCGACGACAATATCCTCTACAATTATACTACCAACATCATTATATCTTATAGTTAAATACTCGGATAGGAAAATGTATTATAGACTTGACGTAACTATAAGTCAGTTATTGTTCACATATTGGATTTTTAAGGAATATAATGCTGCGGTCGCTAGCGCTCCCTCGCATTTAATTCCGTAAACATCCAATATGTAAAATAACTTATACATGTATATATATCAAGAACATATGTCTAATCTAAATCACAGGTACATATATCACAGGTATAAACATGATAAACATGTAAACATACATGTCTAGAAAACGAAGTTACCAAAAGCCTTTTGCTACGCAAAGTTATTTTGTTTTTTTTTAGTTTTAAGTTTTTATTTCCATACATAGTCATATACAAACAATACATGAGTTACAAACAGTTTAACAACATGCATTTATAACTTACACTCCTGGTTTACAATCAACTATGAGTACATGTATGATTACTCCCTCAAAGTATACTTTGCTAAATAAGTATACTTTGCAATTTTGATGAAATCGGCTACAGGTCTCCAGTCGAAATTACGGTAAGGATGAACCCTGAATTACACGTCGCATGCTCCCGACAAACCACCAACCAAATAATAAGGTAATTTTATACTCAGCCTGAAATGATTGATTGATTATTGGTGTTAAGCAGCCTATCAACAGCTAAGGTCTTTTAAGACCGGGCCAACGGGTTGGACTATCCCATATTTAACCTGTTCATAATGAAGGAAATTCCCAAAATCAGAACTGAATATTTACAGAAAAATATATATTCAGCCCTGCAATTAGAATATCCTGACATGGCGACAGGTCCATTCCACACCAGTGTCACTTAGTTCCAACCCCAAAAGTAATATTATCAGCACTAATCTTATTACGTTTTCATGGGGTATAACAGGATTTAACTCTCAAGTATCAGAAGGCCGAACATAGTACATGAGGGCCAAACCATGTAAGTCGGCATTCTGGTAAAGATGAACCCTGATTGTTGAAATACCCGTCGCATGCTCCCGACCAACCACCCAACATAATCTGGTGCCAGGTCCTCACGACACCAGAGTCACGTAGCCCAACCCACTAAAAGTAATAGGAGTAGTACGAACCTTGTTACTTTTACACTGGGTAAAACCAGGTTCAACTCTCCAGTAAAAAGAATGCCAAAAATTGACCCGATGGCCAAACCAGGGATATCGCGATTCCAGTAATGATGCAACCAATTGCTAAATTACCATTCTTATGCTCCCAACCTGCAACCACCACAGGTAATTCAAAATATTCCGCAATGGCCAGTACCGCGAGCATACATAAAGAAGTCATACCTAGAAGACATACATGCGAGTTTATATGTCTGAAGAAGAAGCAAGACGCCAGTATAGAGATTGAACTCACAACTGCCAGATGTATAGCCGAATGTGTTAATAGCTCACAACTTAGTACTCCAACCTTTTCAATCCGACGACTATATCCTCTACAATTATACTACCAACATCATTATATCTTATAGTTAAATACTCGGATAGGAAAATGTATTATAGACTTGACGTAACTATAAGTCAGTTATTGTTCACATATTGGATTTTTAAGGAATATAATGCTGCGGTCGCTAGCGCTCCCTCGCATTTAATTCCGTAAACATCCAATATGTAAAATAACTTATACATGTATATATATCAAGAACATATGTCTAATCTAAATCACAGGTACATATATCACAGGTATAAACATGATAAACATGTAAACATACATGTCTAGAAAACGAAGTTAACAAAAGCCTTTTGCTACGCAAAGTTTTTTTTTTTTTTTTTAGTTTTAAGTTTTTATTTCCATACATAGTCATATACAAACAATACATGAGTTACAAGCAGTTTAACAACATGCATTTATAAGTTACACTCCTGGTTTACAATCAACTATGAGTACATGTATTTGTAAATAATTATAGATTATAACGTATTGTTCATACATGGTTAGGTGGGATTTATTAAAGAATGTTATGTAGATGAGAGAATAGAGTGGAAAATGAGATATGGTGAAATAGGTTTAGTGAAAAATAATTGAGCAACACACCACGATACAATACTATTACGGTATATGCTGTTATACCTAACTGTAATATGTGTATGTATAATCAGAATGTTCGTGTATCTCTAAACGAGTGTTAGTCTAATTGGATAACATTCCAGTTTCGTTTATGAACTATGAGCTTATTTCTATTCATTGCAATTTCTTTTTCAATATTTTTAGTTGCCTTTAGGTAAGACATTAACTCTGGAAATTTAGGTTCCGTGTTTCGTAATGTACATGTATATATAAAGTATTTTCCTAGTATGATACAAATGTTGAAAAACTTGGTGTCTTGCTCATATTGCCCGAAGCAAACAGTGTGCCAATCAAAATTACATACAATATTATTATTGTTTAAAAAGGTATTCAGCTGTGACCAAAAATGTTGGCTTATAGTGCATTCCAAAAAAAGGTGCTTATTTGTTTCTGGAGCCATGGCGCAAAAATCACACAAATTGGAGCTGACAATGTTACACTTAAGTAAATAATCGTTTGTAGCGACAATTCTCATCAAAAATTTGTACTGAAAATTCCTAAGGTTAGAACTTATAGTGTTTGTAAAATGATTTGTGTAGACCATCTTCCAATTTATATTTTTATCCGCGAATTCGTCATCCCATTTTGTCTTGGCTTTACGCACCACCGGTTTCTGTTGATTGAGAAACGTGTTATATAGCTTCTTATTACATTTGGTCGTGTTTTTATTTGTTCTATTAAAAGTATCTTTGTATTAATCGTGTTTATTCTTTCATTTTTAATTCGTGTTCTCCAGTCTTGAGGAATGCACGAAATCAGTTTGAAGTATTTTAGGTAATCGTTATTACTAACATCAAATAGTTCTTTTACTTTTGTAAAATTAAAGAATGATGTAGTTCTATAATCGTATAGTTGTTCTATATATTTAATCCCCTTATTAGCCCATTCCTTGTAGTAAAACATTCTTCCAATACCTTTTATTTTCGAATTGTTCCATAAAATTTCCTTTGATATTGTTTCTGGATTATCGCAGAAGTTTAGCTTGCACCATGATTTAAGAACATCTGTCAAAAACTTATTTTTTATCAAATGTTTTACATCTGTTTGGTTTACATTTCCTTCAAATATATGTACACCACCAAAAGGCTTCAAATAGCTTAAATAGAGTACGTGATTTTCAGTTTCTGCAAGTATTTTGACCCATGTAGCCTTTAGTGCATCAATAAACGATTCTAATTATATCATTTTTAGCCCGCCTTCTTCGAACGTTTTAACAATAATTTTTCTACTAATTTTATCAGGCTTTGAATCCCAGAGAAAATAAAAAATAATTTGCTTTAAAGTCTCCTGCTCAGGATTGTCTAGAACTGTTAAAGGGAATATTAATTTTGGAAATGCAAAACTTTTAATGAAAGTTATTTTACCTAGCATGGTGAGCTTTCTTTTTTTCCATTTACCTAAACATTGCTGAAATTCCTTTATTTTAGGATCTATGTTTAAACTATGCACTTTATTTTTATCATTGCAAAAATATATCCCTAAAGTTTTGGCCACATCTGCAGTACATGCAAATGGTTTATCATCACAGTACGTAGTTGTAGAGTTCTTCGTCGAACCTGTTCAAACCAATATTGACTTAGAATAGTTTAAACGTAAATCTGAAATGTTTCCAAAATTATAGATTGTACTAATTAATATTTCGAGAGATTGTCTGGACCCATCCATGCAAAATGTAGCATCATACGCGAACATAGTATTTATTATTTCTTCACTATTTATATTTATTCCTTTTATTAATTGATTTTTTCGGACACTGTGCGAGAGTATTTCTATTGCGACTATGAATAAATAAGGAGATGATGGACATCCTTGTCTTACTCCTCTTCCCAAGCAAAAACAATCTGATAGGTAGCCATTATTTGTTACACAACTATATATATTATGATAGAATATTTCAATCCATTTGATTAAGCTGGGTCCGAAGTTTAGAAAGGTTAATACCTTAACTATATACTCGTGGCTTATACTATCAAATGCTTTTTCAAAATTGGCGAATAATAGGATTCCTGGTATATTTTTATCATTTGCGTGTTCAATTACTTCGGATAAGAGCCTTATATTTTCTCCAATATATCTGCCTTTAATAAATCCTGTTTGTGAAGAATGTATTAAAATTATTTAATATCTTTTGTATTCTATTTGCAATGGCCTTTGTTGTCGATATTTAGCAAACTTATTGGTCTCCAGTTGGCGAGGTGTGTTGTAAATTTGCCTGTTTTTGGAATTAAATGTATAACACTTTGTTTTTGTAGTGTTGTTAGTTCGCCTTGTTCCATCGAAAAGTTTAATCGTTTTACCAAATGGCTTTTTATGTCATTCCAAAACATTTTGAAAAATTCTACAGTTATTTCATCCGACCCAGGGCTCTTATTGTTTTTCATTTATTTTAAGGCATTATAACATTCAGCTTCTGTCAATATACCTTCACATTTACGTTTCTCCTCATCATTTAACTTATTATTATAATCATTTGGGAAAAAATTAATATCAGAATCTGTACATTCTTTTTTCTTATATAGTTTGTCATAATAATGTTTTTTTTCTAGTAGAATTTGTTCCTTGTCTGTAACAAGTTTTCCATTTACAGTTAGCTGTGAAATATTTTTTATTTCAAATTTTCTTTTTTCAAGCTCCGCAAAAAAATGTGTATTCTTTTCTCCAGCCTCCACCCAATTTACTTTCGATCGAAAAATAATACTTTCTGCTCGTCTTTTGTAAATTTCTTCGAGACGGCTTTTACAATTATTTAATTCATTGATTGCTTCAGGTGTTTGAATATTGCCATTACTTAATAGATCAATTTGCTGCTGTAATTTAATTATTTTCGTCTGTTTTATCTTTTCTAATACGTTTTGTAGTATATTTGATAGTTTCATTTCTGATTGTTCCTTTAATTAACTCGCATAAAGTGCTAGGGTTTGCTTCATGGTTAATTTTGGCAATTTCCGCTATATTATTTTTAATAATTGTTTTATAATCATTTTCGAAAAGAATTGAATTATTCAATAAAATATCCTGGGCCTCTAAGCTGATCATTGATATTTATCATGATTTGTACCAATGAATGATCTGTTTTTATACTACATTTTATTTCACTTTTAGAAACAGTATTCACCAAATTGTCCGATAGTAAAAAATAATCTAGTCTACATAGGATAGGTGGTCTAGAATTAGAATGCCATGTATATTTTTTTTTTGTTCTGTGTTTTTCCCTCAATATATCAGTAAAATCATATTCGTCTATAATATTTAACATCATTTCTCTCTTCTGTTTGTTTGTACTTTGGAACCCACCTCTTTTATCCAAATGAAAGCTTAGGACAACATTGAAATCACCACCTATAATAATTCGCGAATTTTCATTTTCGAAATTAAAATCTTCTTGTTTTTTTAAAAATATTTTATCTTCGATATTTGGCCCATATACATTGATGAGCAGAATCAGTTTATTGTTTATATCAATTTCAATTGCATGAATTCTACCGGGAATTATTTCTGTGTATTTGAGAACCTTATATGTTAAATTAGAATTAAATAAAATACAGACTCCTTCAGAGTTGCTTGACTTTCCACTAAATAATCCTTCTGCCTCTCAGTCAGTTTCCCACTCCTTTTCTATTTTTATTACTGAATGAGTTTCCTGCACAAAACATATCGCGTAATTGTTATCCTTGAGCCACTGGAATATTTGAGTCAGTTTTAACTTAGATCCTAGTCCTCGGACGTTTAAAGTGCATATGTTAGTTGCCATGGAGAGTTAGGGTGAAATGATACATGTATACCCTGTACGTAGCTGATAAAATGTCTACTGATATCGCATCGTGTTGCTCAAAAGAAGGAGGATGGAGGTAAGACCAGAGATAGGTGATTAGAACAAAGTAAGTTAAGGTTATCATAAATACCCTCATTTTACAGGGGATTCTACTTGATTATATGAAGTATGGAGTACAGGGTTAAACATGCAGAATGTGTTTATCATGTAAGATATTTGTCCACAATGAAGGAAGAACATCTTATAAAAATGGATATATGGTGGACAATGCTTACCACAATATGGCTGTGCGAACGGTGACTCCCATAATCCACTACCGCATCGTCCGTGGCAATGGATGGTACGGGAGTAGACCACAAGAGTCACCGCCCGCAACCATTCGAAATCTTCCATGTAAGCATACAATTACTTAATCAGATAATATTCTTCCATGCACAATTATCATATGCGAAATTGTTGAAATAGTTATCTATTGTGTACCTATAAACATGTTTTACCATATGAAATATAATATATTCATCAGAGAAATATTCATTTTCATATGCCCTCTCTCATTTTCGGCTTGACACATTTATAAGTAGACCACAAAGTAGATTCAGTGCGAACAGTGAGATCCGTGTGCAGACAGCGAATAGTGAGATCCGAGATATAAAAGAAAAACAGCTTTCCAGCTTGAATAGAACACACAAAACCACATGAACACACAGTACAAACATATATATATATGTATATATACACACATATATATACATATATATACACATATAAACACATATATATATATATGAATAGAACACGCAAAACAACATGAACACACAATACCAACATATGTATACATGTATATATACACACATGTACATATTTATACATACACACATATGCTATGCAAAGTTATATATGGAAAGTTATATATATATATAGCTTGTCATTCAAACCGGTGTTCTATGGCCCTGTTTTAATTATCGTCTGCTGTTGTTTTAAATGTTGTCTTCTTTAAGGGTTAATGCGAAAAATGTAAAATAGAAACAACACATGCCATTTAATTCAGCAACTGGAATGTGTAAGTGAAATACAAACATTGTAGACCGAGATTACTATTAGCCTACATGTCATTTGCCAGCTGTTGGTCATTTTCAAGATACCGGTAACCCCATTTTGTTCCACAGTACACGATGAAACCTCAGATTAACAAGCAAGTTGAAGACTTTTGTTGTTGTTGTTTTTCGTCCAGTTTACCCTTGACCTCTGAGGTCTCATGGCGGTTTAGAGTTTTCATAACGCTCTGTCGCACCTCAACCATTTTCTGCTTCGATCGATTGACAATCTGCGTGACATTTGATTCTTCAGATTTGGATTGGTCGGCATCCAGTAACTGCATCATCATGAGGCGTGAATCCTCGCAGCCAATCAGAATGATGTTCTGTGGTGTGACCCCTAGGTTCAATGGCATACTGTGTATTGGGCAGATACTGATCACTGTACGGGACTGCATGTCGCCGACCTTGAGCAAGTTATGGCTAATGTGTAACCAGATGGCATATTTCTCGTCTTGTGTAACTTTCGGGAGGGTTCTCCCCCCTGGTTGGATTCCAGAATAATCACTGTCCGAATCGAACTTGAAACATTTCTCCCCTTTCTGTATATCATACACAAATCTGTCTTTGTCAATTCCATATCTTCCAGCCGCCCCTAGAGATAATCCACTGGTATCTGGAGGGTCATGGCAGGATGAAGTTATCTCCCCTGTTTTTATGTTTTGCACCACCAGCTCCCAGGATTCCTTACCAGTGTCATCGACGTAGATGCGCTGGCCAAGAAAACAGTCACTTTCCGGCGTCAATAGTTGAATCAGTTTCGGGTGAATTCCTTCGAACTTATGAACCAATTGACCGTCATTGACACTGTAAGACCTTGTGTATCCCTTCACACCCATAGATGTGGGTTCTTCAACACTGATCAAGCAATACTCATCATTTTTCGCGAAGAAAATCTGCATCGTGTTATATTTTGCCAACTGGATGGTTGTCCTTACCTCACAACTAGGGACAGTGTATATTGTTAGCATATGCTCGCCCGTCACGTCGTTTTCCGTCAATACCGCCATCTTGTCGGGCTTTAACCCCTGGACGTAACGTTTTAGGTTCAGGCTCGAGATTGGTAACTTCCTAACAAGGTCCCCTGTGACGGTATCCCAGACACTCAGGGCTTCATCGGCGTTGTACGCCCTCAAGATGGCATAGTTTCCGTCCTCCGATATTTGCGGTGGCATTGACTCATCAACGGCGATGTTACATCGTATCGCCCCCAAGGTCACGTCAATGACAGCAACCTCAGTGGATGCCATGCTTCGAATGACTGCGGTAGTTCCCGCCCGGTTTAACGTGACGTACCGAACAGAATCCTTCAACGACAGAGGTTTGTATTCCTCACTGGGAATGTTATGACAGGGCTGGTAGGGAACCAGCTTTATGTTCTTACTGGATGCCCTCGTGGAGTCTTCTAGAAGTCTCATCTGCTCCTTTTTTATCTTACTTCCTGTTTTGAGTAACGCTATCAACCGGCCGGAGATCACCAAGGACAGAGTCTCCGGATTCTGCTTAAGTGTCGATTGTGCTGACTTGAATGCCTTGTACATGATACTCCCCCTTTCCCCATAGAGGAAGTAGTCCAGCAGCAGGTGTTGTATGGAGGTGGCATACAGTTTAGTCTTGAGCCAGGTGAAGTTCATCAAACACAATGATCTCAATTCATTGTTTTGCTTGGCTCGACACAAGTGGTACGGGAGCTTGTTCAACTTCCGTTTGTTGTACCGCACCTTGCTGCCCTCCATTTCAGAAAAAATCAATGGCTGAGCCGAGATTTTGCGGTCTGCTTCACTATCGGGGGACGTAACGCCAACCCGCTTCATCTGCTCTGGGGTGTATTTAAACGGCTTGGGAGCTTGGAACCATTTACCGATGTAGTAGTCAGCCATCAGCGAGTGAATCTCAACATAAAATGTCTGATCCGAGAGATAACGTTTCTTCGCAGTTTCAAAAAACTGACGATGGTACCAGAACAATGCTCTAATCTCGTCAACTTCCTTATCGGCGAGATATTGTGAAATATCGTGTCGCACACGCACCCACAATAAAGGCGGAATCCTGCGTAGCGGTGGTACTTGAACTTGAAATACGCTGGTCAACACAACATCATCCAGTGACAGCAGATCTTCCAGTTCAGTTTCGCTAATCCCGGTTTTTGATGCCGTCAGATAAGCAAGAGCCCGACAGACCAGGATCTGACCGTGTTTTTTCTCGAGCTGAGAGAACAGGCTCTCAATGCTGTCATGTACCGTGAATGCCAGACGACACTGTGACACAGGCATGTATGATGGCCACATAGTCACCCGGTCAGATATCAGCTTCACATACAGCGGTAACGTGCACTTCATAAATGCATCCTCGACAACGGAAAACTGTTCCTTGCTGAGCGTTCGATTTTGTTTCTGTAACCATGACGTCAAGACTTTCACGCTGAGGTCAGCGCTGAACACGGGGACGGAAAGGAAGTTTGATATCCGGAACATCGTCTGTAATGTTTGAATGAGTTCTGAAGCTTCTGTATAAGATGAAACCACGAACCGGACATTCTGAGGTAGTTTACATGGCAACCATTTCAACTTCAGCGCATTATGCTCTTCCGATAACTGATCTAGCGAGTCTAACATTATAACAAGCGGGGTTTCCTCAGTCGCAAGCTTTAACTGTTCGGCGAAGAAGTCTTTCAGGGAATCAAAGTCTTCTGGTACCTGTGACCTGTCCTGGTTGTAGCAGACGGCAATTTGTTCACAGAGGCTCCGCAGCAGACGCCACAGGTTACTGCTGTCTGGCGACGTGCCCAGGAATCTCAGGACGACAAATGGCGTCTGCTTCATCATTCCGGGTACCTGGAACAGAACATGGCCTGGGATTATAGAATATTCAGAGAATGTCCAATATTGGATATTGACTAATAAGAATACAAAGTTTCAAGCGAATCCGACTTATGGTTACAGAGATAATAGGTACCCAAAAATATTAACGCAAATCTTGAGCAGACAGGGTGGCGACTATATGTACCTTCAAAACAATTTTGATGTACATAAAAACCTCTACTGTGCACTGTCGATTAACAAGCCAATATAGTGAAAGTGAACGAGTTCAACATCCCAGAAACAGCTAATATCATTTAGGGACGGGACCTGTCAACAGCTAAGGTCATTTTAGGCCGGGATAAAGGGGTCAAATTCCGTAATACACATATAAAGATGGGGATGATGGGGTGTGGGGGTCGATATAACATGATCATGGCATGATTTCTAAATAAAGTCTACACTCGTTTACTCAAAGTCGGTTAAGTCAAATTCCCTCGTTACGTCGAATTCGTGTCCAAGTCCCATTTCAGATCCTATTATTTGCAATGTAACTGGCTACGGTTACGTCGAATTAATTTCGTTACGTCGAATTTTCGCCAATTCAAACTAATTTTTAGGTCCCGAACACAGAAATGTGTGGTATTTCACTCTCGTTAAGTGGAAGTGTCAGTTTGCGCTCGAAGTGCGAATTCGCGGCGCCAATTTACTGGAACAAAGACTGGAATTGTTTACCTGTATAAACCTGTGTAAACAAACTTTGAATACGTGTTAAAGGTGATTTCCTCGACATCAATTAAACTTAGCTCATCTGATATAATCACCAGTGATCAATAACTAATAAGTGATGACGGCCATGGCATTATTGGATCGTTTTGTGAGCAAAGTCTATCTTTCTCGAATTCACAACAAACAATCGAACATTGCTGACTTTTTCCGGAAGGCGGATATTACCGAGTCGGACAGAGTGTAAACTGTGACCAACATGGGCCGTTTCGAACTGGGGCCGAATTGGACTAGGGCCGTTTGATCACCCTCCATTGATAAATGCTGTGTGTATATATAATCAAGACCGGTATGCACA
This sequence comes from Conchocele bisecta, assembly GCA_029237695.1. Taxonomy (NCBI): domain Eukaryota; kingdom Metazoa; phylum Mollusca; class Bivalvia; order Lucinida; family Thyasiridae; genus Conchocele; species Conchocele bisecta. Next base: position 2,233,104 of record CM055279.1, read on the forward strand.
ACAACTTGTTAATTTCCGGTTTACATGCTTTATTTATTACACATACTATTAGCTTGTTCCACCCTGATAATACAGATGTGTATACTTAGTTCGACTACACATATGCGTGTATAGGAAATCGCAAGTAAACACATTACAGTTGCAAAAGTGTAACTCCGTATGTCACAGGTCGTATGTGAGTTGCGTCCCGGAACGTGTATGGTAATATTTCGAGCTCCTGTTCCGACGGACTTCGAGTAAATGAGTGTAGACTGTACTCGGATTTACTATTTGTCCTATGCATGTATTATGGATATAACACGATTGACTTACAACACGATGGGTATGCATGGACCCCAACCATAGTGGTATAAAGGGGTTCAAGTGTCCTACGTACCATCAATATGAATAGACAGTTTCCTGCTACCTACCATGTTGGCCGTCTGTGCCATGATGGACGTCTTGCCACAGCCAGACTGACCATACAGAACGAGCGGCTCCGTGTTCCCAGCCTTCATATACCCGCCAATCTCATTCAGCATCTCCTCCCGCCCGTGGAACAGTTCACACCTCTCCATGGCCATGGTCGCATGCTGTAGCACCTACAACCATACCAACATTTCTAATGGTCAATGGTCTAAGTTTACATTTCTCCCTGGCCATGGTCGCATGTTGTAGCACATACAACCATATAATGAACAGAGAACAGCAGACCGCGGGGGAGGGGTAACACCGTCGGACTGCCACGCTGGCGACCAGTGTTCGATTCTCGGTCAGTATTTCTGATAAACTTTGTATTTCCTGCTCAACTAGTCCTTTCGAATGGGGAATTTAAAAGGCGGTCCCGTGTATCAGATTTGAAGGAGAGTCTGGGCATGTTGAAGAACCAGAGGGGACTATTCTAATAAAAGCTAGGCCCCTTGTGGCCGGTTTCCTCTGTATCCACCTCCTTCATTTCTCCCCTTCTTGTGAGACGACATGCCAGGTACTTCAGGCATTTACATGAACAGAGCATACCAGTCTAGTTTGTTTCGGTATTTTATTTTCATGGATGACTAGATAACACGTACAAATTCTTCGGGAAGCTGAGGAATTCCTACCGTATCCAAGCATAGCCCGATAAAGTTATCAAATAGGCACTAGCCTGGTAATCTATTTATCAGGTAATGTTTAATACTAGAATTAGGATAGATAAACATTACATGGTTTTCATTAAACTTGTTTACACCGAGTCATTACACTGATCGCATTCGGTATCATCATTTGCCGGCATTTCAACAAATTGAGTGTCAGCGAAATTAGTGGTAACCAGGATATACATATATAATGTCAAATGCAAGGTAAGACAATTTGTTATCAGAACAATTGTTTGTAAAACACAAACTATGTCCCCATGCCCTACCTCAATAAAAGTAACGCACCGTAATATCAGTCCTTCTAGTTATAATTGGTGGACTTTGTCGCATTTTCAACATGTTGCTTAGTTTAACCCATTCACCCCTACTTAACTGGAATGGATTTTGATATGTTATTTTGCAACCAATCCAATCATCACAAAATAATTTTCAGACTAGTGTATTTGTTCTAAAATATATGACAAGAATTCCGCGGAATCAAATGTCTCGCCTTGTTCCGCCTTCACATTGACCCTGGGGCCTTGACCTTGACCCTGGGGCCCCGAGAATAGTCCTATTTTCATGTAAATATCATAGTAAAGGTATGTATAAAGTTTGATGACTGTAGCGGATAACATGTAATGACCGTAACACGAAAACTTAACATTGAATGATGACGACGACGACGACTCCGGAAAAGCGAAACCTTAGGCTCGCTTTCCGCTTTCGCGGGCGAGACAAAAATTACTTGCAAAAAGTGCAGAAGCTTGTTATCTGAGTCACAAACGGACACACGGATGCACGGACAGACGGACACATAGTGCCAACACTACCGAGACCGGGGCCATACAAGCCATCAAGTTCTAAGTTTCCCTGCATACAATACTGAAAATACGATTGTCTTGTCTTGTTACCTCTATATACAGGTCATCCTGTGACAGGCGCTGCTCTTTACTGACGGCCTTGTCTATCAGGGCCACCGTACTGCTGTAGAACGACGCGGCAAACTGATCCAGGTACGATCTGTGCTCCTTCCGGTTTATACCCTCGTGGTCACTCCAGCTGACCGCCGTCCTGCAAACAATCGAGGTTATTGTCCGATAAAAGGGTGGTTGGGAATGGGTTAAAACTGCCGTTCTTTATTGGCCCATTTTGATATTGCTATTTTTATTAACCGTTGCATTTGTTTGTCATCAGGCTCTGATAAGACGGTGTGGTTGTGGAGAATGGGTTAAAACTGTTAGTCTGTTATTGCTGCTTTTATTTTGATGTTATACCTGATAAATGGGAAATTTTGCATTGGTGGCCAGTCTAGAGCCTGAAGCATGAGCCTCACCAGTCACACCGTTTGAGTTTGAGCACACTATTGGAGTACATGCTCAGAGGTTTTCAATTTGTAGGGTGAATAATAAAATGCTCATGTACTCAAATTGTGCTAGACACTAAGATTGTAGTTCATGTAATAACTTTAAATATTTGGACACAATTTATGTACTGGTTTATGAAAATAACATGCTACTATTCCAAGTACAAATTTTGACAAGATGCTTTGAATGTTGAGTGTAGAATACAGGATAAATCACCTCATAATGTTCAAATTCTCCAATTTCTTCACGACTTTCTCGTCCCGCAATTTTGAAAGAATCATCTGAGATTCCTCATCAATGACGCGAGCATCTTGTGACACCAGATCGATGAAGCGACAAGCCTTTTGGTGATCCAGATGCTGGGTAATGTCCTCGATTATTCGTACAAAACACAAGCAGTGCTCTGCGGCATTCTCCGGTAATTTTAGAATCCCATTGAAAATCTCATCCTCTGTCACTGTACAATAATAGGTTAAACTATATTTTATTATATAATGTAACATGTCGGTAACAATTTCAGGGCTGATTTAAACCCACATGAGACATAATTTTTGCAAATACTGTCCATACTTAAGGAATAAAACAATGGACTGTTGCATTTACTGGGGTGATAATACATTTGGTATGTTTAAAGTGCGTGGAGTCCAAAGGACTCGTAGCAAACTTTAAACAGATGAAATGTATTGTTCACCCCAGTAAACACAACAGCCCATGGTTTTATTACTGATATTTACAATGCATTTTCTGATAGTTTCAAAGCTGTAAATAACCAAATAATTATGGCGTTAAAATTAACAATAATCTAGTTTTACGTCATTTTATAGCAATTCCTGGAACAGCGAAGTTGCGAACATTAACCAATCAACAACGACGTCACATATGTCTAATGTATTGTATTGTGATGGGTGTTTACATTATGAATTTATAGAAGGTGTAAACATAATAGCATATACAATTGATATGGGTCTGTCCAAGGTATATTGTGATACTTGTAATATATTCAGTACCGTAACCAGGATAAGGCAGACAAGGCATCTGTCATTTTGCCGATTTTTGTATGCTTAACCCTTTCAACCATAAGGAACTGGAATGGACTGTGCTATGCTAATGTTCCGACCAATCCAATGGTCACAAAATGATTTTCAGCTTCGTCCATTTATGAAAAGGGGGTATTTGTTGTTCTAAAAACTATGAAAATTACTTTCAAACAGTGCAGATCCTGATGAGACGGCTCGTTACGAGCCGGCTCATCTGGATCTGCACTGTTTGCATAAACCGATATAGCGGGCTTTCGGGTTCAAAGGGTTAAACAAATCTCCAGGTGGTGGCGGGGAGAATGTTCCCGGACACCGATATGGAGACTTAGTTCGCCTTGTCTGTTTTTTACCTCTGGTTACGGCCCTGATATTCAACAAAATCAAGTTCAAAAATCTACATTGTCTGCTGTAAATGACACTGAAATTACTTTGCCAATTATTATTTTTCTTTTTTCTTTTCAAAAACTACATCACCGTTTGTTTAAGTACAGAAATGGCAGACGGCAGGAAATCTGGCATACCGGCTCATATATGTATACAGTATATGGGATTGGGATATAACCATGATACTGGGGGCATACACAAGTGAAAGTAAATGTGTTTAACATCCCAACAATAGCTGAGGTCATATAGAGACGTGTCCACAATCTCATTGGACAGACCAGTGGGACGGAAATACCATACAAGCATTTTTCACGCCTAGGTGAGGGTTGAACTCACAACCTCCGGTATTGAAGTCCAATGACATATCCCCTAGAACACGCCACATCCCTATGACCATGATAAGTTTTTGCTTTTGATCAAATCACATGCCTTATTAGCATGCAATTGTATTACCCGTAACTGCAACATATTGCTTAACTTGCTGAGGATACACCATTTTGTTTGTGGAACATCCTAAGTATTTGCTTTATATGTGGCTGTCACTGGAGAAATAGAGAATAGTAGGTTAGTGCCGTGAATGGGAAAAAATATCTGGCAAGGCTCAGGAAACGGGATGGGCGAGGCTCTGCCGAGCACATCCCGTTTCCGTGCCGCGCCAGATATTTTTTTCCCATTCACGGCACTAACCTAATATTCTATTTATCCCGTCAACACCTACAAATGGCTGTAAAATGCAAAAATAGTATTGACTGGATATCAAAAATGTTTCACGGCACCGTGTTTCACGGCACATACGCACTGTATTGACGGGATAAATGGGGCTTATGGGATTTCTGACAAGTGTAGCCGATGATAAAATAGCTATAGCATACACCTGAGGCCTGATAACAATCTATTGTATTTGTTTGAAGCATGCCGAGTAACTCATTGATGGAATGGCGAACAGTGCAGAAACTGATCAGACGGTGTGGATGCACAGGCTGATCTGGATCTACACTTGTCACAAAACTCACAAGCCCCATTTTTCCAGTCACAACCACATATGTGCTCAGAAATATATGCCGCGACCACCATTTGCGTGGCCACAACATAAACTTTCATTGGGAAATAACAACAAATGTATAAACAGTATACACTCGTTTACTCAAAGTCCAAGGGACTACGAAAAATACTTTGAGCTAATGAAAGTTTGAGTTGACAAGAGTTACCTGTATTATATAGGAAAACATATACTTGGGATCATGATTTTGACTATGACTTATCAGTACTGTGACTTAAATGTTTGAACCCGATTCTCGCTGTAGCGGGGTTTACAAACAGTGCAGATCCAGATGAGCCGGCTCGTAACGAGCCGTCTCATCAGGAACTGCACTTTTTGCAAGTAATTTTCATATTTTTTTAAAACAACAACACCCCCTTTTCATAAATGGACTAATCTGAAAATAATTTTGTGACGATTGGATTGGTCGGAAAATTAACATATCACAGTCAATTCCAGTTACTTAGGTTTGAAAGGGTTATCATGGTTATAGGGAATAGTGTTAGACATAAAATCGCCAAAGATCGGAAAGAAATAAGCCAAAGCTGAAGTGTTCAGTATAGGTCCAGAATATCATTAGGAGAAACATATCAAAACTCCGGAGCTTAATCCAGAATTCAAGATGGCGTCCAAGATGGATGCCATAAATGTATTAAACACATTAAGGTGACTATAATGGACATATTCACACATAGAATGGCAGCATATCAGTGAACAATGCATATGTTAAGCTTTCCAATAAGTATGAGGTGCTTAATATATGAATTGATTTTTAATTGTTTTGAATTTAAATTTACTATTATTAAAGCTCTATACGTTTATATTTTAAATAATATGGCATTCAAGATGGCCGACAAAACTTGAAAACGTTGTCCAATAAGCATAACAGAAGGCCGCAGCCCGCATTTTGAGCCCGCATAGGCTGTTGCTATTCAGAGGGTGTATTGATATACCCAATGTGTAGTAATGGTATCAGGGTGTATATATGTGGTTAGATATACATGTATTTGGTACTTAACACGTTTAATTAAAAAATCGTAAAACCGTTAACACAATGTGATTTGACATTGACCTTGTGTGGGAAGGCCAAATGGATAGTAACAAAATGAAAGTATGGATGGTAACAAAATAAACGTTTGCCATTTCAAGTTGACGATTTAGCGTTGCAGATCTACGTATACGGTACTTAAAAAAAAAGCAATTTTGTGAAAAACGTTATACAACGCAATCTGATTATGATTGGAGAGATATAAGTGATGTACATTTCGGGCGGAATCTTCCACGGGCGGACGTACATACATGTATATCATCATGATCACTATGTCTCGCTTTCCACAATGGGCTCGGCAAACAAATACTTCAGCATATGTCTTTCTTCTGGAATTAATTTACATTAACTAACAATTTGATAAAATAAAGCATATTACAATACATTATGTAAGTTCCATCTAATACATTGTGGCCTCCAATATGACTGACAAAATCTGATAGTTTGTATAATATATTGAGCAGTAACAAACTATAATGTTTCAGAAGTATTTTCCGTTTACCATAATTACATTTGTATACGAGTACATTGTAGACATAACGTATACATTACATATAAAATAAATAATTACTTGCGAGTGAAATTTTTTGTTGTTTTGCCGGTCAGCCTATATTTGTATGCGCATGTATGTCTACCTTCAATGTATCAGCTTATATTATGATATTGTCAGATTTTATGCTTTAATATATATATATTTGATAAATTATAATACACAACCCATGTTACTTATCAAAGGTTAGATAGTATGACCTTCTCTGGTGGTTACAAGGTGTACATATTGGTACTGACCTTTCATTTACATTGAAGTATGTGACACATTGTCCATGTCTCATTACCTTGCAATTTTATGTTGACAACTAACGTTTAAAGAGTCTCCTATCTGTGGAAACATGTTTACATTAACTGACAAGCTGTGGGTGGCTGGCTGTGAGCATGAGCCGGGGTAGCGGTGTGTGTCATCCTTACCAGAATCGTGATATCCCTGATTTGGCCCTCAAGTTACAATTTGGCTTTCTTGTACATGACTGTTGAAGCAGGTTACTCCGATTACGTTTAGGGGCTGGTACTATGCGACACAAGTCAGAATATTCTAAATTGAGGGCTAAATATATATCCTTGATGCAAATATTCAGTTCTGATTTTGGGATCCCACTTTACAGATGAAATACGGGATTTACCGCAGTTGATCGGTGCCTAAGCTAACCATAACTGTTGACAGCCTGTTAAACACAATTATTATATTTCTAGGGACCATAATTTTCGGATTAAACTACCGATATAGATCAATGGTACTTATGATCGATAATTTTAATGTGGGCGCTTCGTGACAATACATTAATGCCAATGGTGATTTGTTTAAAAGTTAGTGATAAGTTTCCTAATTCAGCAGGTTATTCCAATTGTTATGCAGTTACAAACATAATTGTGCTTGGTAGTGCTGTAATGAACCAAGTCTGCCAATTTGAGACATATTTAAAGCATAAATAACAATAAAGTGTTGTGTTTGTTTTGATTTGTCATATATATATATTATAGTTATTTTGCGATATTGCTCTAAATTTGGTATAATATAATAAACTAGAAAAAGTCGATGGCGCGCCATCGCAATATACCCACTTTCCCCAAATGCTAAGTCCGAAAGGGGGAAGTAATCCATGATGGAGGGTCGGATAAAAAATCCGAATTCACTTTGCGCATGTGCACATGATAACGAAGCTACATAGCAAATATGAGGCGCGTAGGTATGAAGGTGAAAAAGTTTTTCGAGTTACAAGGAAAAAATGGGAAATTCTGAGTCGGAAAGGGGGAGGTAATCGATGATGGAGGGTCGGATCAAAAATGGGAATTCACTTTGCGCATCTGCACATAACGAAGGTACATACTAAATATCAGGCGCATAGGTATGAAGGTGAAAAAGTTTTTCGAGTTACTAGGAAAAAATGGAAAATTCTGAGTAGAAAGGGGGAGATAATCCATGATGGAGGGTCGGATGAAAAATCCGAATTCACTTTGCGCATTGCTGCACTGATAACGAAGCTACATAGCAAATATGAGGCGCGTAGGTATGAAGGTTGAAAAAGTTTTTCTTTTTTTCGAGTTACAAGGAAAAAATGGGAAATTCTGAGTCCGAAAGGGGGAGATAATCCATGATGGAGGGTCGGATGAAAAATCCGAATTCACTTTGCGCATCTGCACATGATAACGAAGCTACATAGCAGATATGAGGCGCGTAGGTATGAAGGTGAAAAAGATTTTCGAGTTACAAGGAAAAAATAAATGGGAAATTCCGAGTCCGAAAGGGGGAGATAATGCATGATGGAGGGTCGGATGAAAAATCCGAATTCACTTTGCGCATCTGCACATGATAACGAAGCTACATAGCAAATATGAGGCGCGTAGGTATGAAGGTGAAAAAGTTTTTCGAGTTACAAGGAAAAAATGGGAAATTCTGAGTCCGAAAGGGGGAGATAATCCATGATGGAAGGTCGGATCAAAAATCCGAATTCACTTTGCGCATCTGCACATGATAACGAAGCTACATAGCAAATATGAGGCGCGTAGGTATGAAGGTGAAAAAGTTTTTCGAGTTACAAGAAAAAATGGGAAATTCTGAGTCCGAAAGGGGGAGATAATCCATGATGGAGGGTCGATCAAAAATCCGAATTCACTTTGCGATCTGCACATGATAACGAAGCTACATACCAAATATCAGGCGCGTAGGTATGAAGGTGAAAAAGTTTTTCGAGTTACGAGGAAAAAATGGGAAATTCTGAGTCCGAAAGGGGGAGATAATCCATGATGGAGGGTCGGATCAAAAATCCAAATTCACTTTGCGCATCTGCACATGATAACGAAGCTACATACCAAATATCAGGCGCGTAGGTATGAAGGTGAAAAAGTTTTTTTCGAGTTAGACGAGGAAATGGGAAATTCTGAGTCCGAAAGGGGGAGATAATCCATGATGGAGGGTCGGATCAAAAATCCAAATTCACTTTGCGCATCTGCACATGATAACGAAGCTACATACCAAATATCAGGCGCGTAGGTATGAAGGTGAAAAAGTTTTTCGAGTTACAAGAAACGTGACGGACGTACGGACGGACGTACGGACGTACGGACGGACGGACACCCGTGACGAAAACAATATACCCGTTTTTTTTTAAAAAAAAGTGGGTATAATAAAATATGCATTAAATGTACTACACAGTTCAAACGTCCTCAAATGACCCAAATAACAAATTCATATTTAGTAATTCGGGTAAATGTTATATATTTTATATACAAATACGTCATTTTGCGACATTTCTCGCATATAGTGGCTATCGTGAATATCATTTTACACAACATAATATATAAAATAAAATGTCTCAAGTAACGAGTGTAGGCTGCAATATGTATGTAGTTCATATGTGACGTGACTAACCGAGAAATGAGGCTTATGGGATGTATGACCAGTGTAGCTCCTGATCAAATACCACACTCACGTAGCATAATAACGATCTGCATTGCTTGTTAGAAGCATAACGGGCAATTCATTGATTGAATGGCGAACAGTGCAGATCTCGATCAGACTGTGTGTATGCACAGGCTGATCATGGTCTACACTGGTCGCAAAGCCAATAAGCCCCATTATCCTGTCACGGCCACATATAATGATGCATCCCCACCCCACTCCACCACCCACCTACCCGACATGAAGTACTTGTGCTTCTGTTCTTCTGTGATCACACCGTTGCCCAGACAATCCACTGCCGCGAAGCGCAACTCATCACGTAGTGTGTGTAATATGGAGTCCCATTGTGATTTGGCCGAGCTGTTGGCCTGAAACAATATGTGTATTACATTTCATTTAATTCCTACCATAGTTCATAATGGTAAATAGAGCAAGATTATTAGACATGTCTTTCAATTTCCTGAAACAAAGTGAAGTGAGGTTATGTATTACTGTATCAGGATTGCAAGAGTATCCAAATTCATAAATATCCAATATCCAAATTAATAAAATGTGGCTGTAATTGGAGAAATGGATTCTATTGGATTTGCGACCAGTGTAGATCCAGATCAGCATGTGCATCCGCACAGTCTGTTCAGGATCTGCACTATTCGCCAATCCATCAATGAAACGCCCGTCATGCTTCGGACAAGCAATGTATCAGGTTTCAGGAATGTTCTATTTGATCAGCTACACTAGTCACAAATCACATTGTTCCCATTTCACCCGAGTCACAGCCATATATGACTTTCACAACTATTGTGGCAAACCATGCAATTCCTATACATTTCCTTCATCACCGGCAAGAAAAGCTCGACCTTACCTTATCATTATACCCAGGAATCAGCGAGCTGATTGGCTGTAACACATAGAAGGGCGGAGCCTCATTCTCATCCTTGATGTACCATGCCTCCACCAGGGTAATATCCCTCCCATGATCCCTCAGACAAGATGTCAGCAGTTCAAATTCTCCTGCCGGAATGGTTGCCTGAAGTGGCCGATATCCGTGTTTCTGATTGAGGAAAGTCTGAAAAATACATTGATGTAAATGATATGTAATATAAAATTTAATGCAACATTTGTTCAAGATGTTGCCTAGTTTACTACGATTTCTACACACATATCTTAAATAGTTTAACCATCTCACCAAAAATGTTTGGGAACTACATACTTTTAACCATGTTTTCTCCAACTAACCAAATATTAGATTCTTTTCTGCATATTTGTATCTCAAAAACGTATTCAGATACAAATGGACAACTTATATCATCTGGAAAGATTTTCACAAGAATGTGTATTGATCAATCCATAACTTTACAATTGCAACAACGGCAAAAACTCTTCTTTTTCTTTTCCATTTCTCCTCAAATATATATTGATGTTATTGCAATGTAATTCAATTGTGGTAAATTTGAGAAACAAGAAGATAGTTGGCTAAAATTTAAAAAAGTAACCCTTACACCGCTATCTTATTTTTGTTGTCGTCTGCTGTTTATTTTCATATTTTTATTTTTATCATTAAAAACATGCTTTGACAAAAATTTAGAATAATTTGCAACATGCTGTCAAACCATGTTTTTATTGAGAAATAAGGCATGATATAAAAGCAACAGCAGACGATAACTGTTGTGAGTAGTGGTCTAAGGGTTAAGATTGTTTTGGCCAAAAATTAAGTGCCAATATATGTTCACTAGCCATAATAAAAGTTACCTCATGAACAGTGAGGTCAGTTTAAGCCATAACTTACCACAAAGTTCGGTCCCGTGGACAGTTTCTGGCAGTTGCGGATCTCCTTGAGACAGAGGGCTGTTGCTAGGTGATCGTCCGCGGCATCCAGTGGCACACCCCATCGCATGTCCACCAGCTAGAAATCAATAATCCAATGATCCAGCAGACACAGTCCAAAACCATACTAGTGTATAACCATTCTAAACCTTTGGGGATGGGCCATGCATTAATTCCGTAATGTTTCATGTGACATTACGAAAAGTAGTTATTTTTTTGCATCTAGGTTGACCTAATTACAATAGTGCTGTGTCTAGGCTCCAGTTCTAAAGGGACCATTTCAGGTTTTGGGCCCCTTCCCCAGTACAAGTTAAGGGGAGGTTCTCATATTTAAACTCTGTATGCTAGCGGGCGACAATAACATCCAACAATTGCTTTGTAAATATGTACATGTATTTAGAATTTCATTAGAATTGCGTCCTCCGGACTAAATTCTAATGAAATTCCAAGACATATTCATGATATTTACAGGGAGAAATAAAAGAAAATATAATGAATTGCTGTCTGCTATGTTTTAACTATTTATAGCCCACAGGATTCCCAGCATGCAAAGAGTGAAGGAGCATGGGCAGTTGAGGTGAGAAAATGTCCCCAAGGCTCGCTTTAAGCACAACACTGATACAGAATATGACAATTTGTTATTTATCAGACTGCATTCGGTCAATGAGCAGCTAGTTAACCACTTTCAACCATAACTAACTGAAATGGATTTGATATTTTAATTTTCCGACCAATCAAGTTGTCACAATCATTTTCAGACTAGTCTATTCATGAAAAGGGGTTGTTTCTTTCTCTAAACAATACAAAAATTACTTGTAAAAAGTGCAGATCTTGATGAGACGGCTAGTCAAACGAGCCGGCTCATCTGGATCTACACTGTTCGCCAACACTGCGCTATAGAGGTGTGTAGTGTTGAAAGGATTAACTGATAAAGATGGATATACCCAGAAAAATAGCAAAATGTACCTGGATTTGCCGCCAATGCATGTATATAACTGTCTACTTGTAAGGCTAAGCCTAGTCCATACAGCGTCTAAGCCGTTACCATGGCGTTTCAGCCACAGGTACACATTCTCCAGTAACAATATATTTGGCCAATTAATGTGGCTGTGAAGAAATGAAAATTTACAGCATGTAAATGTTTTTATGGAAGACGCACACACCATCACGTTGTGAGTTTATTGGAACTCTAGTTACTGTAGTTACCAACTGAACTCAACAATTGTTATAGCAGCGGTTATCTTTCCCTGTCAAAATACTTTCTCACAGGGAGGCGCCATTAGTATTTCACAAACATTCACAGCGTTAGTGAACATAAAAACACATTTTAGGTAATTTATATCTGGTTCAAGATGTTATACACGTAATATGATGCTGTGATTACTTATTATTCGTATCACAAAACGACATTGTACGTACTTGTAGATTGACTTTGTGTTAACCGTTTGAACTCGGTCGCACGATACGCGGCCTGTCCGCTTCGCCCCAATTCTGAGTTGTGAGCTGGTTCGAGTGACATAATATCAATAATTACACTCGTTTGACATTCTTAATCAAGTTTGACATGGATCCCCAATCGAACCGGAAGATGGTTAGCCCATAGACTGTTGTCCTGGTGACTATGTTGATATCGCGCTACAGTTTGGGGTCAGTGACAATTGGCCAGTTGTTGTTCAGGCGACGGACCAGAAATTGTAATGTCGAAAATTATAATGGCAAAGTGGTTGACACAAACAGGCTGCTACGAGCTGCCTCCATCGACAGTGTTCGGTTTTGGCACCACCGGGGGTTGAAAAAGCCTGAAGATGATGTTCTGTTGCCAGACGGCGTGCACCTGACGTGGACGGACGGGTTGCGAAATATTTTTCAGAGTCTTAGGGGGGCGTGTGCCTCCTTACTGTGAAGACGTGATGTCCATGTCTCATCAGGAGCTGCATTACAAATTAATTCCAATGTGGAGACTCACCCTTTCAAAATGGGCTCTAGAGCCTCAGTATATTTCTCATGGCTGACTATATTATATATGTAGATAATTAGCCGTTGGTTGCGGGATTTCATTTGTGTGAGCTACAGTACAGGCATTGTATACGTTGCCTATTTGTATATATAATTATCGTAATGGTATAGTATTTATACGATAATGGTATATATCGTATGATTATACGGTATTGGTATGTTTATACGATACAGGCGTATAATAGATTTATACAAACATACTATGCTATACGATATTCGTACAGATTGATATAATAATCGTATAGTATAGGTATAGTATGAATAGGTAGCGTGTATGGTGCCTCTACTGTAGCTAGGGGTTCATTTCGGGAGGTGTATACAGAATACTTTGTTGATGCTGATAGTAAACGAGCAATTAATTACCATGATTACGCAGATTGGTTGGGTCGGGGAACATGTTTCAGCTTGCAATCATTTATCTAGCTAGTTGGTTGATTTGCGCACATTTGTCCCCACGGACTTCCGACTCATGGTTTGGCCCTCATGTACCGTACAACAGTCAATGTGGATTAATGACCAGTACTTGAGAGCTGAATCCTGTTATACCTAATTATGCAAGTTACGAGAATAGAGGCATTCCTGTTAATATTTCAGTTGTACCAAGTGACTATGGTGTTACCAGGGCCTGGCACCAGGTCAGGATATTTTCATCTCAGAACTGACAATATAGCGTTTTTTTTGGTTGGCATGGTGTTGCGATGTTAGAAATTTGCATCATCAGGGACGGGTACAATATGGGATAGTCCGATCCTGTTGGCCGTCTTCAATGAATTTAGTTGTTGATGTGTTGTTGTAATTTTTGTATTTTTTTGTTGGGACTGGCTACCTGTTCGTACACGTACATCGTATGTCCCTATGATTAGTTGGACTGGCGGCCTGTGGGTACTTGTCTGTGATTTAAAAAGATATTTAAAAATGAATAAATAAAATTTATACCGTACTCAGTCTGTTGGAAATCACTGTCATTTACTTTGTATGTTCCAATGATAAGTTGGGATTGGCGCCTGTTTAGTACACGTACATTGTATGTCCCTTCGATTTGATGGGATTGGTGGCCTGTTTTCTGACACCAGGTCAGGATATTTTCATCTCAGAACTGACAATATATGCGTTTTTTTTTTGTTGGCATGGTGTTGCGATGTTAGAAATTTGCATCATCAGGGACGGGTACAATATGGGATAGTCCATCCTGTTGGCCCGTTCTTCAATGAATTTAGTTGTTGATGTGTTGTTGTAATTTTTTTTATTTTTTTGTTGGGACTGGCTACCTGTTCGTACACGTACATCGTATGTCCCTATGATTAGTTGGGACTGGCGGCCTGTGGGTACTTGTCAGTGATTTAAAAAGATATTTAAAATGAATAAATAAAATTTATACCGTACTCAGTCTGTTGGATATCACTGTCATTTACTTTGTATGTTCCAATGATAAGTTGGGATTGGCGCTGTTTGTACACGTACATTGTATGTCCCTTCGATTTGATGGGATTGGTGGCCTTTTTGTACTCGTACATGGTATGTCCCTTCGGTGGCAGGGAATGGTGCCCTGTGTTGTACACGTAACATTGTATTGTCCCCTCGATGGAGATGGGATTGGCGGCCTGTTGGTACATGTCGGTGCTTTCATTAGGAGGAATATGATGAATTTCTTCACCATGATGAATTAAATTCTGCAAAGTAGTACAATTACGTACATATTTTTGTTAATTAAGATTCTATATTCTTAATATTCAATAAGAGTTCTTAATATCGGCATGTTGAAATCACAGACATGAACTTTGTATGTCCCTACGAGTAGTTGGGATTGGCGCCTGTTTGTACACGTACATTATGTGTCACACCGATTTGTTTGGATCGTCAGCCGTTTTGATAATTTACCTCTACAATTAATTGTGATGCAATGTATACATACATAAATCAGAATATGTACTCAATTGGTATACTACTCTGGTACAGGTACATAGTCTGTTGAGCATGTTGGGGGGTGTATCATTGATATCATTGAATTATTGTTGTATATTATGTACATTTTACAAATTGTTTCAAGCATAATATATGCTGTATATCGTATTTGTAATTTTATGTATATTTATGCTGGCATACATTTGGGGTATGGAGTCGTTTCACTGGATTACACTTTTTTTTTGAGTTATCCAACGAGAGCCTAGCATAATTATTTTGTTTTAAGGAGGGGGGATCACTATGCTTCGTAGAGAAGAAGACTGCAGCCAAATTCAAAGACGTTGCACAGTGGATTAAAGCTTTCCACATATTTGTGGCAGTCTACTGCCAGAAGCACCCCAGCCAGGCAGCCAATCTGATGAATTACATGAATAGAATTCAGACTATGGCTGCCCAGCTGGGAGACTCTTGTGCCCTATATTATGACGTGCAATTCCGTCAATGGCGTGAGTCTGCTCCCAATGCCTTCTGTGGGAACTGCCAAATGAGATCCTATACATGGAGGCAGTTTCCTTCAGTGTCACCAACAGGTTAGGGGGTGGTGTCCATGAGCGGGGTAGACCTAACGCCAGGTCCTTTCGTGGGGGTCCCGCTCTGCCAATTCACAAAGGGGCGGGACAGCCAAAAAGGGACCCAAATATGCAGGTAAATGTTTTGACTACAACAGGACAGGCAACTGCGAGTGGGGGGATTGTCGGTTCCAGCATACATGTTTCAAATGCAATGGCCCCCATCCCAAGAAGTCCTGTCCACGCGATGGGCTCGACTCCAGTGCCGGTCAGCGGAACATCAGCGGTAGCCAAGGCAACCAACCCAAACCTGCCACTGGTCCCCGTTCCGACCCCAATAAAGCCAAAGCGCCTTAAAGCCGGGCTGTCTGGTTACAATGTTGATAAGGTAGCACGGTTGAATGAGGGGTTCACCTATGGGTTTTCAATACAATACTCTGGTCCACAGAAATTCCGCACATGTAGGAACCTACAGTCTGCTACTGACAACATGTCACTATTGACTGCAAATATTGCTGCTGAGGTTGAATCAGGTGGGTGGCTGGCCCATTCTCGGATCCTCCATTTTTGAACATGGAGATTTCCCCCTTAGGTCTTGTTCCCAAGAAAGTGGCAGGAGAATATAGGGTCATACATTATTTGTCGTATCCAGATGGTCAGTCAATTAACGATGGTATAGCTCCTGGAATGTCTACAGTGCACTATCAGAATATTGACCACGCGATTTCCCTTCTTAAGCAAGCTGGTTGTGGTTCGTACCTCGCCAAAACTGACATTGAAAGTGCATTTCGCTTGGTGCCTGTCTCTCCGTCTGACTATGAACTGTTGGGGTTTTCTATTGAAGGCGAATATTATTACGACAAAGCTCTTCCGATGGGTTGTTCCATTTCCTGTAAATTGTTCGAAGAATTTAGCAGTGCTGCATGATTCATTGGTCGCCGAACATAAACTTGGCTGTTATTCCATTGCCCACATACTGGATGACTTTCTGTTCATTGCCCCATCCCCGCAGATCGATGTAAACGCGATCTGCTTCGGTTTCTATCTCTGGCAGAAGACTTGGGCATACCCATTAAGAAGGAAAAAAACCTTGTTTCCCAGTCAAGTAATGTCCTTTGTTGGTATTGAACTCGACTCGGTCCTCATGGAGGCACGTCTACCAATGGATAAGGTTGACCGTATTCGCCAGCTACTCGGCCGGGTTCAGCGCAAAACAAGATCAAGTTGCGAGATCTTCAGTCACTGATCGGTTTACTGAATTTTGCATGTGCGGTTGTCCCCGTGGGTCGCCCCTTTTTTGCGCCGCCTCATTGACTTGACCATGGGCCTACAGAAACCCCACCATAAACGCCGTCTGAACAATGAAGCGCGTGCGGACTTACGGGCTTGGTCTATTTTCATTGATCATTTCAACGGGAAAAGTTTCTTTTGGCTGATAATTTTGTTACTTCGCAAAAGATACACTTCTACACCGACGCAAGCGATTCTGGGTTTGGCGGGGTCTTTGGTACACATTGGTTCTACGGGGTATGGCCAGAGGGGTGGTCGTCTCTTTCCATAGCCGTCCGAGAAATGTTTCCCATTGTGTGGCTTTTGAACATTGGCTCCCACATTAGCAAACAAGTGTGTCAAGTTCTGGTCAGACAACATGGCGGTTGTTTGTGTCATCAACAAATTGTCTTCTGGTGTCAAGTATCTCATGAACTTGGTCCGCCGTTTAGTGGTGTCCGCATTGCGTCACAATGTTTTGTTCAAGGCGGAGCATATTCCTGGCCAATTCAATATTTTGGCTGATCAGCTGTCTCGGTTACAGGTCCATGCCTTCAAGCAAAGAGCCCCTCAGATGGATCCCTTTCCCACATCCATTCCAGTGCAGGCTTTCAGTCTTTGAATGACACGGCAAAGGACCTACTTAACAAGGCACTGGCCCCCTCGACTCGTGACACATATAGTCGGGCATGGGCGGTATATGATACATTTCACCATACTTGGTTTCACGAGAGACCTGTTTCTATTCCCATAACCACCAATGATATCGTACTCTTTATTGCCCACTGTTTTCAAAACAAGCTAGCTCAGTCAACCGTGACTACATATCTCTGCGTTGAGTTACATGCATAAGGTCAGGGGTGTGGCTGACCCCACTCAGTCATTTGTAGTTAGAAAAATGTTGCAAGGTTATTTGAAGGGAAATCGCTTGCCCGACTGCCGCATGCCCATTACGCCGTCCATATTGAAGGATTTGGTCAAGTCGTTGCTTTCATTTCGGATTCACACTATAGTAGAACTCTTCTAAAGGGTATGTACCTGTTAGCATTCCATGCATTTTTGCGGGTGGGCGAAATAACATCTACACCTCAGAATCATGCTATAGGTGTTGGTGGTGTTTCCCTACAGACAGCCTCGTCCGGAGCAGAGGTGTTGGTCATATCTATGAAAAAATTTAAGTCCCAATATGGAAAACGTATTTTCAATTTGGAAGTTGCTGCAAGCAGGGATCACACTGTATGCCCCGTCCAGGCATTCAAGTCATTTCGCGCCTTTAGAGATAGCGTGCCCGGGGCGTTATTCTCATTCCCAGGCGGGCTATCTGTCTCTAGAAAATGGTTCACTGATCAATTGAAACTCTCACTTATCTGGGCCGGCTATAGACCGGATCAGTATAGGGGTCATAGCTTCCGTATTGGTGCGGCCAGTACGGCAGCTTCCATGGGATTGTCAGATGAACAAATTCAACTGATGGGCAGGTGGCAGTCGTCGGCATTCAAGAAATATATACGTATTCCGCTTTTGCGTTTGTAGTCATTGACAATGTTTTGGTTATGATACTATGTCTTTGTCATGTTGTATATCGTAGAGCATGCTATAATAATGTCTAGTCATACTCACTTGTGGCACTCTTGATAATCTAGTCTTTGTGGTAGCGGTATGAACCAGTCTGCATAGGCATGGCCCCGCCGCTGGTGATAACGTCAAACATACATATCATACTTCATTATGCCACAATTCTGGTGAGCTAAATCTTCATGGTGGCAGCATTAAAAGCTGGTATAGGGCATGGCCCCGCCTGCTGGTGATGATATCAACATGCAAGGCGTACTTCATTATGGCAAAGTTTGGTAATCTGTCTTCATGGTGACAGCATTACAAGCTGGCATAGGGCATGGCCCCGCTTGCTGGTGATGCTGTCAACGTGCTTTAGCATACTCCATTATGGCACAATTTGGTAATCTAGTCTTCATGGTGACAGCATTACAGGCTGGCATAGGGCATGGCCCCGCTTGCTGGTGGTGACGTCAACATGCAAAGCATACTTCAGTTTATACATGTACATGTAGCAATTGATTTGTTTTTTGTAAGCTAGTCTTCATGGTGGCAACATTGCGAGCTGGCATAGGGCATGGCCCCGCTTGCTGGTGATGATGTCAACGTGCAGCTTGGTTTGCATCATTTTTCAGATTGACCTTGCATCTGTATCGCACAATTTTACGTTACCATAGGAATATTGAGCTATGACTTGGGAAATTTTTACAGGTTGAATGCGGGATAATCCATCCCGTTGGCCCGGCCTTACATGACCCTGGCTGTCGATAGGCTGTTAGACACCAATAATCAATCAATCAATTTTTACAGGTTGGATACGGGATAGTCAAACCCGCTGGCCCGGCCTTGCATGACCCTGGCTGTTCACTGTTCATAGGCCGTTAAGCACTATAATCAATCAATCAATCCACTGTTAAATTATGGGATATTTTTCACATCAATGACATCATGAAAATTCTTACGAACACACAATTTGATGTGTCACCATGTTCTTAGAGGTTCTTTAGCAAGTCTATAGAACTTGTAACTTACTTGTTGCATATGATTATACATGTATGACGTGTTGTATATAGTTTAACATTTGTTTTCAATTGTTTCTCGTTATGCTACGGGAGGTATTTGATTGTTTGCTTGTTACATGTTTTCTAAACATTGCATCTGTACTCCTATTCATGTTATGTTAGAGCAGGGCTAAGTGTATATGGTGTGGCATGGACCTGGCACCAGGCCAGGATATTCTAACTCAGGGTTGAATACAGTATATGTAGTTTGTGTAAAGACCATGAATACTGAGCTCTGATTTCGGGAATTTTCCTCAATTTTTGCAGGTTGAATGCGAGATAATCCATCTCATTAGCCCCGCCTTAATTGAATCTGGCTGTTGATAGGCCCTTATACACTACAATCAGCAATCAGTCTAGCTGATCTTATCACTTGTGGGTTTGGTGCTGAGTGACTCCAGTGTGGCATGTACATGGCACCGGATCACGCTGTTCGCTCATGTCTGAAGATATTAATTATGTAAAAATTAAGCTCTGATATGTATTAGGAATTTCTCCGACTATTGTTAGGTTGGATTTTGCTGCACGAGAGGTGATTGTTTTGTGCAGGCGGGGTAGATGTACTGGAGTGCAATAAGTATGCCACGGTGGGCTGCGCTATCTCCGTACCACTATTGTGGTAGGCAGCTAATATGTTGCTGTCGGTGATGTCTAGTACCCGTCTGTACAGGTCTTGTGGCATTCACATGTTGGTGTAAGGTCAGATTATTGTTTTGACCATAGTCGGCAAACTAAGTAACACCCCTACATGTTGAATCTGATTGACTTGCTATTACTGTCTTATACTAGCACCAGGAAACGGGTCTGGTATGGTTTGCGTTGTTGCATATGGTTTTGCCGATATGGGACATGGGTCTCGTCCGCTTTTCGACATGCAACATCACATACTGCTGGCATAGTGTTTAGAACGTGGATATTATGCTTTGTTGCATTACATGCACGTGACATGAGTTAGTGATGTGGGCTGATTCCATACGGTATCAGCAGGTTGGCTTTTAGGATATCTCAATTGAGTGGTAGAGGACAATTTGCCCTATATTTTAAGTGCAATAATATGTTGGCATGAGATTTTCAAACATTACATACTGGGCAGATATGATGCTGGCCTGCGTACGGTGTGATAATGCTGGGCTTCAACCTTTCTCGAGTATAGGATGGGGTTGTATCCGTGGTGTTGTCTCAGCCAGACAGCTGCTAGACAACTCCGCGTATACATGTGGCGGTATATTCTGTCTCCCCCACCTTTGCTATATAGATACAACATGAAAGGTTCATGCTTAGTTGGACACTTAAGCGGTCCATGTCATTTTTATAATAAAAATAATGGCCAGTATTCATTCTACTACCGTTAGTTGACTCGTTTACTACAATATCCATCTACATAAGCAAACAGAGCTATACTCTCTATAGGTTGTGGGTTCTTACAAAAATGAAAATTTACAGCATGTAAATGTTTTTATGGAAGACGCACACACCATCACGTTGTGAGTTTATTGGAACTCTAGTTACTGTAGTTACCAACTGAACTCAACAATTGTTATAGCAGCGGTTATCTTTCCCTGTCAAAATACTTTCTCACAGGGAGGCGCCATTAGTATTTCACAAACATTCACAGCGTTAGTGAACATAAAAACACATTTGAAGAAATGGGACTTATGGTATCTGCGACCACTGTAGTCCCACGCCAGCCTGTGTATCCGTATAGTCTGATCAGGGCATGCATTCTTTTGCCATTCAGTCGGTGAAACATCCACCACACTCCCGAGTCTGTGACATAAAGTACAGATCCATATCCTTATAAGTGAGTGGCGGTTTGACGACAAATAGATCATGCACGCGCAGTAACATGGTTTAGGTCACGTGAACTTAAGGCAACAAGGCATGACCTATGGTTATAAATACAACTTTGTACTTATTGCAACATGTAATGATTCATTTAATAGATTCTGCCGAAAGGATCGCAACTGCGATTAAATGAGATGAAATGTTGTTATTTCATTGCTGGAGAAACTAGGGCAAACACGGCCATTTCATACCTGAAAGTCAAGTCCATATCGCTCCTTGCAGTGGGACTTCAGCCTCGGGTAAACTTCTTCCAATAACAAGTTCCTCTCCTCGAGTGTGTCTACAATACAGGCTGCCAGGTGATTAAAATCGACCTTACCATTTGTAATAATTGGCAATTACGGTCCTGTGCTTAAAAGACTTTCTGAGCATGTGTACACTATTCTCATGCTCGAAATCAGGAAGCTTGATTGGCCGAGTCTCAGCTGAACTGCAAGAATTTGTATTAATGTAACAGTCCATTATCCCTTTCATCATTAGAGATTGATTTCCTAATATTTGCAAATAGTGTAGATCATGACTACAAGGCTTGTAACGAGACGTCTCATCTAGATCTGCACAATTTGTAGATATTTGTTAATTTTTTAAAAAATCACCCCTTTTTCTGCATAATGGAACAGTCTCAAACTTAACATGAAATAGTACATGTAAGTTACTTAGGGTGAAATGGTTAATAACATGGTTGATTGATGGATTGAGTGAACGGGGTATTGTGTCTGCCCAACAGCAGGTTATATACAGATGGGAATGTACCTGTATGGGGATGGCAACATTGGACATTCAGGGGAGAAGGGTTAATAAACAAACCTGTGAATGTTGAGCTGATGAAGATTCTCACGAGCCGAGAGTTGAGTGTTGGAAGGTCATCAAGGCATCCAGCGATGACAGATTTGTATGCCGCATCCGACATCTTACGTCATGGACGTGTGTGTGGCAAAAATCGTGCAAGCCCTATTTAGTTTCATTCATATTAGGTCTCTCGTTAAATACTCTGTAATAATGATGATTTTATTGGTAAAATATTGACATATTCATTGATTGGTTGATGCATTACAGGGCTCCAGATAAGCAATTAGTAATTTAATATTTTCACTCCACCATTTCTGAAGCAATTGGGTATTTCAAAATTTGAATTGGGTAAAATAAAATCACACTATTGTTTACACATCAACAGACAGCAATTATTGAATGGTTTGCTTTGAAATGAAAACATATCTTGGCATTTCATTAGAATTGTCTCCTTGGAGACAATTCTAATGAAATACCAAAATGTGTTTTCATGGAAATAAAGAAAATGTTCTATATTTGTGGTCCGTTTATTGTTTTCTGTAGCATGATAAAGATACGAGAAATGTTTCATTGCTGTTTGATGCACTACTTCTGATCTCAATTGGGTGTTTGGCAATTTTAATTGGGTATTTACGCAAATACACACCTTATCTGGAGCACTGCTCTGTAATAATGATGGTTTTATTGGTAAAATATTGACATATTCATTGATTGGTTGATGCATTATTTGATTGATTGATTTAAAGACACTGTGCCTCAGAGGATGTCAATATGAGGTGTCTGGTGGTGTTTCATTGTACATAATACAAACCAGAGCTCCAGATAAGCTGCGTATTTGCGTAAATACCCAATTAAAATTGCCAAAAACCCAATGAAATCAGAAGTAGCGAGTATCAAAAAGCAATTACAATTTTGTGGTTCATTTATCATGCTGCAGAAAACAATAAACAGACCACAAATATAGCATAGTTTTATTATTTTCCATGAAAACACATCTTGGTATTTCTTTAGAATTGTGTCCAAGGAGACAATTCTAATGAAATGCCAAGACGCGTTTTCATTTCGAAGCAAACTATTCAATAATTGCTGTCTGTTGATGTGTAAACAGTAGTGTGATTTTCTTTTACCCAATTAAAAATTCGAAATACCCAATTGCTTGAGAAATGATGGAGTGAAAATACTCAATTACTAATTCCTTATCTGGAGCGATGGTAAATGACCTATATCAACGAAACATACCCTTTTATTTGATCATATTCCAAGTAACTTGTGCTTTATGTGGCTATATATTATCACAGACTGATAAACACGTGGGATAATGTGATTACGCAAATCCTTTAGCATCAGGAAGCACACTTTGAAAAGCATTGACCCGTATCTTAATTATTTTGTCGTCTGCTGTTTATTTTCAATTTTCCATTTTTATCATCAAAAACATGGTTTGACAGCACTTTAGAATACTTTACAACATGCTTTGACAGCACTTTAGTAAAGTGCTGTCAAATCATATTTTTTATTGAGAAATAAGGCTAGATATAAAAGCAACAGCGGACGACAATTGTTGTGTGTAGCGGTCTAACGGTTAAAGTTTGAAATGATAGAACCACACCAGCTAGAAATAGGTTACCATTCTAGACACCAGGGAACAATTTAACTAAGTTTTGTACGACTAAAATGGTCATAAGTGCAAATTTAGGATCGTCTGGAAATACAGCCTATGCTCAATACATGTAAATCCAATTAAAGTTTATAAGAAAACAGTGTTAATATGAAATTTACAGACCATCATAATTTTGCACTTACAACATTTTAGTCTTATGAAGTTTAGCGAAACGGCCTCCAGACACTAGTCGAATTAATAAATACCAAGTGACATTACTCCGGCATGTCTCACAAACAGTAGTCAATGCAATTCGAATGGGTGGTTAGCTATCAACATGATCAATGTGAGGAAGCTACTGGTGAAGTTTGGTAAAGATCTAATTAATATACCAGGAGAAATTCAAAATTGGTGCCCACGTCTTACTGGATGTGATCTACAATTCAAAGTAGTATTAAAGTTACAGTCAATCAAGTGATAGAATTGTTATCTATGTGAGGAGATATAGAGAATAGTAGGTTAGTGCCGTGAATGGGAAAAAATATCTGGCAAGGCTCAGGAAACGGGATGGGCGAGGCTCTGCCGAGCACATCCCGTTTCCGTGCCGCGCCAGATATTTTTCCCATTCACGGCACTAACCTACTATTCTATTTATCCCGTGAACACCTACAAATGGCTGTAAAATGCAGAAATAGTATTGACTAGATATCAAAAATGTTTCACCGCACCGTGTTTCACGGCAGATACGCACTGTGTTGGCGGGATAATTTAAAATTCATGAAGTTTGGTAAAGATTATCAGAAGATATGCAAATGTATGGTGTACGTCCAAGTTTACCTCGTCATAACCTATATTAAGACAACAAAGTAAGTCATGTAAGTCAACAGGTCATGGTCACACAAATGGCACAGAGTATATATACAAAATTAGCAATTCAATAACTGAGTTTCTCAGACGTAAAGGGTGAAACAACAAAGGTCTTGAATTTGCGAATAAATAGAATTTTGGAACTTGGATATATTCCGGTATATATATAGCCACTTACATGTATCTGAGTAATTGCTTGAGAAATGATGGAGTGAAAATACTCAATTACTAATTCCTTATCTGGAGCGATGGTAAATGACCTATATCAACGAAACATACCCTTTTATTTGATCATATTCCAAGTAACTTGTGCTTTATGTGGCTATATATTATCACAGACTGATAAACACGTGGGATAATGTGATTACGCAAATCCTTTAGCATCAGGAAGCACACTTTGAAAAGCATTGACCCGTACACCGCTATCTTAATTATTTTGTCGTCTGCTGTTTATTTTCAATTTTCCATTTTTATCATCAAAAACATGCTTTGACAGCACTTTAGAATAATTTACAACATGCTTTGACAGCACTTTAGTAAAGTGCTGTCAAATCATATTTTTTATTGAGAAATAAGGCTAGATATAAAAGCAACAGCGGACGACAATTGTTGTGTGTAGCGGTCTAAGGGTTAACGTTTTTAGTTTTGAAATGATAGAACCACACCAGCTAGAAATAGGTTACCAGTCTAGACACCAAGGAACAATTTAACTAAGTTTTGTACGACTAAAATGTTCATAAGTGCAAATTTAGGATCGTCTGGAAATACAGCCTATGCTCAATACATGTAAATCCAATTAAAGTTTATAAGAAAACAGTGTTAATATGAAATTTACAGACCATCAGAATTTTGCACTTACAACATTTTAGTCTTATGAAGTTTAGCGAAACGGCCTCCAGACACTAGTCGAATTAATAAATACCAAGTGACATTACTCCGGCATGTCTCACAAACAGTAGTCAATGCAATTCGAATGGGTGGTTAGCTATCAACATGATCAATGTGAGGAAGCTACTGGTGAAGTTTGGTAAAGATCTAATTAATATACCAGGAGAAATTCAAAATTGGTGCCCACGTCTTACTGGATGTGATCTACAGTTCAAAGTAGTATTAAAGTTACAGTCAATCACGTGATAGAATTGTTATCTATGTGAGGAGATATAGAGAATAGTAGGTTAGTGCCGTGAATGGGAAAAAATATCTGGCAAGGCTCAGGAAACGGGATGGGCGAGGCTCTGCCGAGCACATCCCGTTTCCGTGCCGCGCCAGATATTTTTCCCATTCACGGCACTAAACCTACTATTCTATTTATCCCGTGAACACCTACAAATGGCTGTAAAATGCAGAAATAGTATTGACTAGATATCAAAAATGTTTCACCGCACCGTGTTTCACGGCAGATACGCACTGTGTTGACGGGATAATTTAAAATTCATGAAGTTTGGTAAAGATTATCAGAAGATATGCAAATGTATGGTGTACGTCCAAGTTTACCTCGTCATAACCTATATTAAGACAACAAAGTAAGTCATGTAAGTCAACAGGTCATGTTCACACAAATGGCACAGAGTGGTTAGCCATCAATATGAGGAAAATACTGATTGTCTTTGGTAAAGATCCAAATATCAACATTAGGATAACAGTTCTTGACGTCATTTTGGACGCCATAATCCAAAAGCGAGAATTGGATAGCTGCACGTTTTCCGCTTTAGAGGCAACAGGTTGCACTATATCGCTACACCACGCTACACAGGAAAAATGTGCATACTAGCATTTACACTTCGCGCACTCAAATATAGGAAAAGTCTGCAGGGTGTTGACGTTACTACTTCGCTATGTTGTTATTGAGAGACCACAATATGTAATATGTAATCTTATGTAATTCAGTGTAATGAAATGTAATGAGAGTTATGTCCTGGAATAGCCCAACATTTCAAGAAGGAATAATTTAAATGAACAGTCTTGCATCCTCCGTGAGACATATCGATGGTCTCAGTGGACTCGAAATTATGGTCGTAAACTGCTATGCTAAAGCATAGCAGTTACGACCTTATGTTACTAGACCATCGATATATACAAAATTAGAAATTCAATAACTGAGTTTCTCAGACGTAAAGGGTGAAACAACAAAGGTCTTGAATTTGCGAATAAATATAATTTTGGAACTTGGATATATTCCGGTATATATATAGCCACTTACATGTATCTGAGTAATTGCTTGAGAAATGATGGAGTGAAAATACTCAATTACTAATTCCTTATCTGGAGCGATGGTAAATGACCTATATCAACGAAACATACCCTTTTATTTGATCATATTCCAAGTAACTTGTGCTTTATGTGGCTATATTATACACAGACTGATAAACACGTGAGATAATGTGATTACGCAAATCCTTTAGCATCAGGAAGCACACTTTGAAAAGCATTGACCCGTACACCGCTATCTTAATTATTTTGTCGTCTGCTGTTTATTTTCAATTTTCCATTTTTATCATCAAAAACATGCTTTGACAGCACTTTAGAATAATTTACAACATGCTTTGACAGCACTTTAGTAAAGTGCTGTCAAATCATATTTTTTATTGAGAAATAAGGCTAGATATAAAAGCAACAGCGGACGACAATTGTTGTGTGTAGCGGTCTAAGGTTAACGTTTTTAGTTTTGAAATGATAGAACCACACCAGCTAGAAATAGGTTACCAGTCTAGACACCAGGGAACAATTTAACTAAGTTTTGTACGACTAAAATGTTCATAAGTGCAAATTTAGGATCGTCTGGAAATACAGCCTATGCTCAATACATGTAAATCCAATTAAAGTTTATAAGAAAACAGTGTTAATATGAAATTTACAGACAATCATAATTTTGCACTTACAACATTTTAGTCTTATGAAGTTTAGCGAAACGGCCTCCAGACACTAGTCGAATTAATAAATACCAAGTGACATTACTCCGGCATGTCTTGTTATCTATGTGAGGAGATATAGAGAATAGTAGGTTAGTGCCGTGAATGGGAAAAAATATCTGGCAAGGCTCAGGAAACGGGATGGGCGAGGCTCTGCCGAGCACATCCCGTTTCCGTGCCGCGCCAGATATTTTTTCCCATTCACGGCACTAACCTACTATTCTATTTATCCCGTGAACACCTACAAATGGCTGTAAAATGCAGAAATAGTATTGACTGGATATCAAAAATGTTTCACCGCACCGTGTTTCACGGCAGATACGCACTGTGTTGACGGGATAATTTAAAATTCATGAAGTTTGGTAAAGATTATCAGAAGATATGCAAATGTATGGTGTACGTCCAAGTTTACCTCGTCATAACCTATATTAAGACAACAAAGTAAGTCATGTAAGTCAACAGGTCATGGTCACACAAATGGCACAGAGTGGTTAGCCATCAATATGAAGAAAATACTGATGGTCTTTGGTAAAGATCCAAATATCAACATTAAGATAACAGTTCTTGACGTCATTTTGGACGCCATAATCCAAAAGCGAGAATTGGATAGCTGCACGTTTTCCGCTTTATAGGCAACAGGTTGCACTATATCGCTACACCACGCTACACAGGAAAAATGTGCATACTAGCATTTACACTTCGCGCACTCAAATATAGGAAAAGTCTGCAGGGTGTTGACGTTACTACTTCGCTATGTTGTTATTGAGAGACCACAATATGTAATATGTAATCTTATGTAATGCAGTGTAATGAAATGTAATGAGAGTTATGTCCTGGAATATCCCAACATTTCAAGAAGGAATAATTTAAATGAACAGTCTTGCATCCTCCGTGAGACATATCGATGGTCTAGTGACATAAGGTCGTAACTGCTATGCTAAAGCATAGCAGTTACGACCTTATGTTACTAGACCATCGATATATACAAAATTAGCAATTCAATAACTGAGTTACTCAGACGTAAAGGGTGAAACAACAAAGGTCTTGAATTTGCGAATAAATAGAATTTTGGAACTTGGATATATTCCGGTATATATATAGCCACTTACATGTATCTGAGTAAAACCAGAAAGCCAGGAAAACATGAAGGCAACTCGAGATGCACACAAAACTTCCTTATTAAACATGTTAGAAGTATTTGTCCGGTTACTGGTTTCGTCCGATAAAACCTCCCTCAAAAGACAAGCATTTCTACCAACATAGAATGCACATCGTCTACTTTGTTTAAAGATAAGTGACAAATTTATCTATTGACTAAGGAAATAAAAATGCATACCAAATTATAAATGTGGCAGATACTGGCTAGTATTATAGAGGGTGGACGCACAGTGTCCAAGGGGTAGCACGTCAAATTTTCCCGCCAAAATTAAAAAATTCGAGAAAAAAAATCAAATTTGATTGGATGCGCCGCCGTACCCGCCAAAATTCAAATTTTCCCTCCAAAATTTAAACAACGAGTGCTTTTTGAACGGATGCTCCGCCAAAATTCAAATGTTTTCCCGCCAATATTTAAACGAGCGTTTTTGATCTCCTCCAAGATGCCCCTGCCAACGCTTCGGGACGCGTTTTACCGACCAAACTGTCGAAACTTTCGTTAAAAAACCCGCCCCCTCTCCAAAAGCGTAGGGGAAAGTAAAAAGGCGAGACAACGCCGAAACGCGTAGCCGCCAAACCGGCGAACGACCCCAGACATGTACGAACAAACGGTGACGTATATTTGTTGGAACGCGTTGAGACTCGTTCAAAGAAGCGTACCTCTCCAAAAGGACTTTAAAAGGCGAGACAACATCCGCAAATATATTATTCTTACCCTCTAGTGGGATTTTGTCGTGTGCGTGGTTTAATCAGAAACGCTTGTAGATAGGCTATGCCTGCCTAAAACTAAAGCGCTTGAAATGAATGTTATGTTATGTCCCTCCACTATATAACACCGTAACTCCTCTCTCCTCCTCATTCAGTGGAAAGACTTCGAGATGTTCACATGCGATATTTGTTCCAACGAATTTAAAAGGCGAGACAACATGTTGACGTATAAGAAGACCATGCATATCAATGATGAAAGCGTAGCCGTATCGGATAATGAATCGTATGAAGGAAGTTCGAGTGAAACCTCTGAGGAGCATGAGGAGGATTCCTGGAATTTACTCGTGGAAGAGGCGTTCGAACAATGTCAAACAGAGTTTGAGGAGCGGGTTGAAAAATACACGCAGAGTGATGGCGATCAGTCCGATGCCCGTGAGCACGTATATGAACACATTCAAGACAAATACAGAAAGGCGCTTATGAACAGTTTCGTGAACAAAATGTTATGGTTTAACGCGCTGCGTAAAGAACCCGACTATACGACAATAAAGAAAACTGTTTCCGATCTCAAAATGGACGAATATTTCGATGAGAGGAAGCCTGGAAGTCCGCCACCAGTAAGAGGAAGTACTTGTTCGATCGCATCTGGAAATTTTACGAAGCGCCGGAACTGGAAGAAGACGAACGCATGGATACGGAAGACTCACAAAGCGGAGGAGGAGGGACAGGCGTTAAGACGCCCGCAATCTCCCTAGTTTACCCGGCGCAGCAGCAAGTGGAAATGGCGAGAAGCGAACTGGAAAGAAAGAGTAGGAAGAGGGCGGCGTCACCGATGGACAGAGACGCTAAAATATATAAAATTGGATAGAGTTTCGTTGCGAATGTATAAATGGATTATCTGTACACAACATTGTGTTGTGTTTAACTCCTCACCAGAGGGCCCCAGTGGAGAGATATAGAGCTGGATACTAAACAGTGTAAATGATATAGATTTTCGTGTTAATCTGTAAATGGATTTTCCAGAGCATTGACGAGTGTGTGTACCACTTGGATATTATTATTAGCTAGCATATCAACAAGTTGCCTATTTCATGAATAAATATATATGTATTATTGTTTGTGGGCGTTATATGTTCCGTGTATACGATCTTACACTCTTACAATCGCATAATAATTGCCTCTTCATGCCTCCTCACCCCTCCTGACTGTTCCCCATTGACTCTTCATTGTTCCTCACCGACTCCTCACTGTTCCTTAGTGACTCCTCACTGTTCCTTAGTGACTCCTCACTGTTCTTCACTGTTCCTTATCGACTCCTCACCCACTCCTTACTGTTCATTATCGACTCCGGACTGCACGTACCTCTGAATAGCGACGTCATGACCATTATTGGCACATGCTGGCACATGCTAAATCCGAAATGATCCGCTTGCGCGTATCTGCGTTAAGCCTTGATAGCATTGGTGACATTGTCCTTGAAATATTAATTCGGAACACGACGTAGCTATCATGTACATACACATTCTATCAAAGTTTGGTGATTTCTAGACCTCCTCATATAACTCATCCGTTTGCTTGCCACTTGACATAGCTCAATATACACCTCCTCATAGCTTCCTCATAAATCCGCAGCTCCTCCTCACACATTCGTACTTGCCTCATTCGTACGTAGTTGGTAGTTTGAGGCTCCAATTGTACTGGTACTGGTTCCATCCAGAAAGGACTATCGGGTCGGCTGCGGCAGCACACGCAATCTAGTGTACTGGTTCTACACAGAAAGCCCTCCTCGGGACGGGGGCGGCGGCGGCACAATATGCGCGTGGAATCCATATAGGATAGAAAGCCACCGGTCCACTTTAACCGCCTACCAAATTTGAGGTGAAGTCGTTCAGCAGTTATGCCCCTTCTTCGCTGTAGCTCATTATCATCGAAGAGCTAACCACTGTGTTTAACCGGTAGCCGTCCATCAACTCTAGCCAACTACAAAATTTGAGGGCAATCGGTCGAGTAGATCACGAGTTATGCCCCTCTTTCGCTTTAGCTCATTAGAACCGTCCTCGAATAGCTACCGACTATCCTTAAGCGGTAGCCGTCCGTCCACTCTAGCGTCCTACAAATGTGAAGCCAATCGGTAAAGTAGATCACGAGTTTTTCAATTTTCAAAAGTTATGGCCTAATTACAAATTCTATTTCTAATTAGCGTGTGTGTAATATTGGGGGGTTTTTTTTGCCTCCCATTCGATAGTATATGTTGAACACTATTTACATACCAAATTTGACGACTATAGGACAAACGATTACGTGGCCTAATTAAGGTTTTCTATTGTTTTTGCTTACTAATTACGTGTGTGTAATATTGCGTATTCTCTTTACCTCTCATACGATAGATAGTACATGTTGAACACTATTTACATACCAAATTTGAGAACGATCGGACCAAACAGTCAATAGTTATAGCCTAATTACAAATTATATTGTTTTTGTCAGCTAATTAGCGTATGTGAAATAATGGGTATTCTTTTTTTTTCTCCCATACGATAGTACATGTTGAACACTATTTACGTACCAAATCTGTCGACCATAGCACAACAAATTACAAAGTTATGGCCTAATTAGGGTTTTCTAATGTTTTTGTTTACTAAAAACGAATGTGTAATATTGGGTATTCTTTTTTCCTCTTATACGATAGTACTTGTTGAACACTATTTCCATACCAAATTTGACGTTCATAAGACGAGTAGGTTTAGAATTATTATCTTTTAAAGTTTTTCGGTAATTGGAGCAGTCCATGTTAAGATACTTAGGGGTGAATGGTTCTATAACTTTGTGTTTTTTTGTTTTTTTTTCTGAAAAAATGGGATTATAGTTACTATATACTATTTCGAGGTCACTGATCACGATTTTCGAGGTTTAAGATCGATCAGATGAAAAATTAAAAAGATATAAAAAAATGCGGTTTTTATTTATTATTTATTTTTTTAAACATCTGATAACATATTTGCAATCGCTTGCTTTTATATATTTTTCTGACGTTTTGATTTTTTTTATACTCCATCTAGCAAACATTATAGTGACTGCGTACAATCTGAGCGGGGCCTACACTTCAGTCACAGACGCGCACTCTGATCTGATCTGAGCATAGACTGTTAACAGACGCGCACAATGATCAGGGCTTACACTCGACACAACTTTCCTAAGGTATGTACATGTCTGCTATAAGTTTCAGTTTTAAAAAACCTTATGTATTTGGGTCAGAATGAAATAAGCAGGTATATTCAATTTATATTTTGGTTACCAGGGCGTTGAATAGACCATTCAAAACTTGAGACGATTTGCTTAGTAATACAACTATTTTTAGATCTGGATATATGTAATTTACATGCATTTGAGTGATGCAATATAGACGGACTTCAGTAGTTAGTCGAAAATTAATCCGGGATTTTAACGGCACATCTACAAATAAGTTTTATTTTATGGAATTATTAGAATTGACAGGAATACATGTGTGATAAATTCATGTGTGTTACGTTTTCCCGTAAATTAGCGCGGGAATATACAACGGTGTAACGTCTCATCAACGCACGAGTGTATAATTCAGAGTGTGTGTGTGATGTGTTGTGGTGTATTCGCTTATTAATGTTGGTGAAAGTTGGAATGAATCTTACAGCAGATTACATGGAATTATTATGTGTGCCTGTTACGGAATTATAGTGTCTGCTATGACCTGAAAGTGGTTTTTCGGATTCAGTGAGCGATTTCCCATAAAGTGTGAAAAATGTGTGGGTATGTATTTTATAGTGAATCGCTGTCACTGAGTCCGAAAAACAACTTTTCAGGAAGATCCGAGGTCAAATGAAGATTTTTCCAAAAATTACGTCGAAAAGAAAAGTGAAAAAAAAAAAGATTCTTCGTTATTTGTTACATCTAGTCATTATTCTCGAATTTAATCCGCAAATGAAAAAAAATCTATGAAATTTATTTAAACATCTCCTTCATCGGTGCGCGAGCGTGGTCGCCATTTTTTGTTTCATTTTTAGACAGAATTATAGAGCCAGACTATAGGCATCTACGTACAACATTTGGAAGATAACGGGCAATATCTGAAGTGAACCCCTCGAACGAGTCTCAACACGCTCCAACGTCACCGTTTTGGCGGCTACGCGTTTCGGCGTTGTCTCGCCTTTTTACTTTCGGGGAGCTACGCTTTTTGAGAGGGGGCGGGTTTTTTAACGAAAGTTTCGACAGTAAAACGCGTCCTGAAGCGTTGGCAGGGGCATCGCTCGTTTAAATATTGGCGGGAGAAAATTTGAATTTTGGCGGAGCATCCGTTCAAAAATCACTCGTTGTTTAAATTTTGGCGGGTACGGCGGCGCATTCAATCAAATTTGAATTTTGGCGGGTACGGCGGCGCATCCAATCAAATTTGAATTTTGGCGGGTACGGCGGCGCATCCAATCAAATTTGAATGGTTTTGGCGGGTACGGCGGCGCATCCAATCAAATTTGAATTTTGGCGGGTACGGCGGCGCATCCAATCAAATTTGAATGTTGGCGGGTACGGCGGCGCATCCAATCAAATTTTATTTTATTTTTGAATTTTGGCGGGAAAATTGGCGCGAAATCTAGGGGTCACTGAGTGCATGCTACGTGCTACCCCTTGTACACTGTGCGTCCACCCTCTATACTACTCTGGCTAGTCGTAAACCGTTGTATGGGCCGCAACTTCGATACTGACGAGAGGTTGTTCGGGACGGGATATACACCAACACATATATGTGATGACCAACGCCAGTAGATATGTATTCATGTAGTATGTAGATAACCTCTGAAATGTACAATACAAAAAAAATAAAAACGCACTAAACACTTTCTAGGTTGGATATGTACAAATAATGGAATTTATCCCGTCAACACAGTGCGTATGTGCCGTGAAACACGGTGCCGTGAAGCATTTTTGATATCCTGTCAATACGACATAATCACTGCGTAATGAATAAGTACGGTGGCTACGGGGCGCCAAGTGGGACATGGCTCAATTTTGTCAACAAAATTCATTTTTGTGCCACAAAATTCAATTCGAGTCCCACAAAAATTCACTTTTTGCCCACAGAATCAATTCTGTGGCCACAGAAATTCAATTCTGTGTCACAAAATTCACTTTTGTGCCACAAAATTCAATTCTGTGTCACAAAATTCAATTCTGTTCCACAGAATTCAATTCTGTGTCACAAAATTCAATTATGTGCCACAAAATTCAATTCTGTCATTTCTGCACACGCATGTAAGAAGAACTACCATTGGTCAGAAACTGCACTGGAGAAATGGGTCACGGTCGCCGATCTACACATTCAATGTCGATGATTCATTTCTCATTCTGCCGATGATTCATTTCTCATTCTGCCATTTTGCTTCAACTATCTCCAAACAGTCAAACGTTGACAAACCCATTCGTATTTAAACTCATTTGCGTTATAATTGTACACATAATTCATGTACATGTAGATCTCCCGCGAGTACTGACGTCAGTTATTGTGTATCGCCAGGTACATCTGCCCCAGCTAAATCAATAATACACGCGCTGTGGCCTGTGTTCTGACTGCTGTCTGTGTTTATAAACAGAATGTGTGTATTGGGCCATTTGAGGAAACCATTTGTAGTATTTGTGTAGATACCATGGATACTAAGATGGTGTATACTGTAAATAATGCATGTAGACACATATTTGCGAACACGTAACTTCGCAACTAGTAGACACAGATCCAATACCATTTGTTTCACAAGGTTAGATCTACTGTTAGAATACGACGTCATCTAATATCATTTTCGAGCATAAAACGTTACCTGATAAATAGAATACCAGGCTAGTGTATTTTAATATCAAGTTTATCAGGCTCGGCTCGGAAACGGTAGGAATTCCTCGGCAAGCCTCGGAATTCCTACGCGTTTCCTAGCCTTGCCTGCTAAACTTGATATCCAAATACACTAGCCTGGTATTCTCTATATATGGGCATGCTCTCAGGTCTAGCTATGTCCCGGCTACTTTATGTTTGACCCTGTTTACATAATTGAGGGAAAATTCTGAATATTTTTCTTATTTCTCCTTCAAAGTATATATGCTTATATGGTGTGACCACTCATTTGTAATCATAATATAACCAAAATAACTGTCCATAAAGAAGTATAATATTGATATATTGGGTTATATTTTCCCATTGAAATATTTAAACCTGCAAGTGTACTCCACCAGTAAGTAAAATGGACTAAGACCGATCTCAACCAATCAACGTAGAGATGGCATAGACTATCCTACGCAAACTAATTTTTGTGGACAAAAATGAATTCTGTCCCACAAAACTGAATTTTCTTCACAAAACTGTTATATTAGACTGTTACAGTTGTGAGACTCTCGCGCATGCTATTGTTGCAGCAGTCACTAATAAACGTGGACAGAATACATTTAGAAATGCGTCTTAGTCTATGCGTTTCACAGAATGTACGTATATACATATTTACAATATAATATGTAGGGAAGCAAGTCAAAACGGCCCCTCGTCAAAACGGCCCCTGATCACAACGGCCCGGTTTTGGTCCAAACGGCCCCTAAGTTTTGGGAATTTGGTCAAAACGGCACCTACTACAACGGCCCCCTATTATATATTATAATTTTTTTTCTACACACATATATATATATATTCTTAATATTCATCTAAAATAACAATAATAAATGACCTTGTATTATGAATATTGATGTAAACGAACTTTAAAGGTACATACCCACGCAGTAGACACAAAATGTTCTCTATATCTGAGACATTTTCTGGCAAAATAAACATTCAATTTAGCCCACGCATTGATTGGCATTATTATACATTTTATATCAGACGCAAAATTTCCACACTGATATCAGGGGCGATAACCTTGTTTCCTTAAAATGTTAATTGACAATATTATTTATTCTCTGTGTTTAATTTTTGATGTGCAATGATCATGCTTTAATATAATAATCAGTCGAAAATATTATTTTTTCAGGTGACGCATTTAATTAGTATAAATAATTAAAAAATATCAAGCCTCATTTGCATATGAAAATAGCCTGATACCACCGCGCGTCACTATCATTAAAATAAACATTACTAAATGATTATATCTGTATACCGGGCACTGGTAATTTTTAGAACTGGTGGAAAAGTGACACATTTATACACTTATTTAATTCCTATAAAGTACATGTTGTGCCTACTGAGTGGGTATGTACCTTTAATATGCATGCAATATATTGTTTTTATTTTTTATTATCTTATTATCTTATATTTAAGGGTAGGAATTGGCTCGAGGACCTTCCATACCCAAGTATTTGAGCCCAAAAATGCAGGTCAATGACCGTTGGCCCGTTTGTTTCCGAATTTACTAATATCTGCCATACAGTCGAAATATGTGCATTAAATGAAGGAGGCAATGAGGCGGTTAATTTAACCTAGCTAGTTCATTCTCCTCTCGCACGAAGCCGGTATGTAAGACCTGAAAAAGGCTCAGTGTGAGTGCATGTTATATATGGAGCAGTAACAGTGTTATCCTATATATTATTCGAGTTCAAGTGCGGCGTTTATCTGTTGTTATTACAATAGTAATTTCAAAGAGACACATTATATGTAACTTTAATTCCCAATTACAAATTCGTGGATGGTACTTATAATGAATTTCAAAGTGACACATTACCTGTACCACACACGAACCCACAATTGTCAATTACAGTTTTTACTCCATAACAGCGTGTTCCAAACTTGTCTATGATTGGTCATTATCTGAAATACAGTAGTATGTATCTAAATAATTGATCAGGAATTTATATAATTGCATTTGTTAAGTAAGTATCTGCATGTGGGTTATTATTTATGTCACCGACTACAAGCAGAACTGTTCCGTTAGCAAATTGTATAAACCCAGTATAATTATGTGTCAATACTTTTCCATATGTACAAGGGCCCGGCTGATACACTGATTCAGTATAGCCCCATATCAGCCTGTACATCCACTGATCAGGGTCTACGCTGCAATACTGTCACACCAATCGATAATTGGATTAGTCCTGCTATGCAATCAATCAATAAAATATAATTGACCGTCATGCTAGTGACATCGCGTAGCGATTTTCACGAAAAATATGAAAATATTGTGTAACGAATACGGATAAAATTCGGTAATATAATACAATTTTTGTGTTGTTTTATGAAATTATATTAATTGTCATTATTATTCATTATACTACATTATACAAACTATATACTATCAAAAACTCTTATAAATACATAAAATAAAAATTATACCTGATTTTTTTGGGGGGCCGTTTTGACCAAATATGGGCCGTTTTGACCATTTATTTTGGACGGGGCCGTTTTGACCAAATTAGGGGGGCCGTTTTGACCAAATTCGGGCCATTTTGACATGGGGCCGTTTGACCAGGGGCCGTTTTGACTGTAATCCATATGCGTTCTCAGACTTCGTATTTCGTGAACTGTACGATACCGAAATAATCTGACAGTACATTTAAATACTATTACAGCATCTACAGGTAGACTACCAAGTGTTTACAAGTTCATCATACCAATTAAATGTCCATTTCCTGGGTCAAAACTATGGCAGATATATCTGCTCTAATTAAGAAGTGTTTATTTTCCTGACTGATTTATGGCCCCACAGACTCACTGTGTTATGTATGAGAAAACAGGTATTGTGACATTTGTGAGCGTGAAGCATGACATGTACTTCATCGATGGAATGGCAGTGCAGATCCTTATCAGATTTATTATGTTTAATAGCCAAAAGTTCGTCGGCAGAAAATCGTGGAACAGACAGTACACCATTGTAGTGACAAGTCCCTAACCATAATATATATACCCAAGATGGTCGGACTATTGACAATATGTAGACCCTTGTAGTTCCTGATCATAATGGATATCTACCCAGGATGGTCGGACTGCCTGCAATATGTAGACCATTGTAGTTCCTGAGCATAATGGATGTCTACCCAGGATGGTCGGAATATCGGAAATATGTAGACCACTGTAGTCCCTGATCAAAATGGATATCTACCCAGGATGGTAAGACTACCTGCAATATGTTGACCATTGTAGTCCCTGATCATAATGGATATCTACAGTATATGGTGGGAATATTGGCATTATGTAGACCATTGTAGTTCCTGATCACAATGGATATCTACCCAGGATGGTCTGACTATTGGCAATATGTAGACCATTGTAGTCCCTGATCTTAATGGATATTTACCCAAGATGGTCCCACTATCGGCAATATGTAGACTATTGTAGTTCCTGATCATAATATCAGCAATGTGTAGACCAGTGTAGTTCCTGATCACAATGGATATCTACCCAGGATGGTCTGACTATTGGCAATATGTAGATCATTGTAGTCCCTGATCTTAATAGATATTTACCCAAGATGGTCCCACTATCGGCAATATGTAGACTATTGTAATTCCTGATCATAATATCAGCAATATGTAGACCAGTGTAGTTCCTGATCATAAATGATATCTACCATACCCAAGATTGTCTGAATATCGGCAATATGTAGACCAGTGTAGTTCCTGATCATATCTACACAAGATGGTTGGACTATCAGCAATATGTAGGCCATTGTAGTTCCTGATCATAATTGTACTACGCAGGATGATCGGACTATCGGCAATATATAGACCAGTATGTAGAACTTCCAACATGTATGAATACAGAAATAAAATTTGAAAATCCGTTACAAAAACACTTATCAAGAACAATGTGGGAATGTATACATGTGACAATTATTGCACAAAAGCAATACACATACTGACTGAAGATAATACAATTGTGTGCATGTTTCAAATATGAAACTTTCAAAATAAGTATGCAAGTTTAAGGTTAGCTTAGAATTCTCAGCTATACGGATGACTTTTACTATTTCATCCCTCTTTTATATTATCTGTATCCTTATAGCTGAGACCCGGCCATTATAAAATATGATCAGAATAACAGCCCGTTCTGTTCTCGCATTTTGCGAATAAAAGGAAATAAACGGATAATCCAGATCAAATTCGGTATATTTAGATGTTTATTATTGGTCTGTGCAAGTTTTTTAACAGACCTGCAAAGTATTAAACCGCTCGCTCGTCACTAAATGCCAGGACAGAATGGAGGTTGTTGTGACCATATTTGATAATGGCCGGGTCTCAGCTAATAAGGATACAGATAATATAAAAGACAGATGCAATAGTAAAAGTCATCCATATAGCTGAGATTATCTAAGTTATAAACACACAATATGTACATACCATGTATTATTATATTGCTTTCTCTAAAATATTAATTCCTAAAAACACATTTGATTATTCCGCAAATTATTTATTACACATCCTAAATTCCCACTCCATAATTTAGCCCTATCAAACAGGTTCGCAATTAAAACTTTTGTTTAGTGCACTCAACAAATTTAACATATTCTAAAGCGCTGACTGCATGCAGACTAATACTTTGGAAATTATAATTTTAGGATTTCATTTCAGGGGGAAAATATTGAAATTTATGATGCATTTGAACAAAATAGTGCGTCATTTTTAACCAGCATTGGCCTTGATGACATAGTACACACCTTTAACCCGATAATTTCAGGATCAGCATTCTTTCCTAACACAAGGAACACCCTATAAACAACCTGTGTACAATATTCTCAGAAGACACGGAATCATATGAATTTCAGCTTGTAGTTTGTAAATTTTAATAATTAAAAATGTAGCCTAATCCATTTTCTCATGAAGTGACCTTACACCTATGGGTCATAAATCACACATCCCCCAGGTCCTATAGCCATGGCAACCTACCAAAATATACAACAGAACATGAACTTTATGACTAAATTGCCAATTGCAGAATAAATACCACCAAACAGCACCCAACATAACACCAGAACAAACTACAATCTATACCCTGATCAATTTGTGTAGTTTGATCATGATATTCACTGACCATGCTGACTGTCGGGTAAAGACAATAATGCATAACGATGGAAATGGGCAACGTTAAGCCATAAATCACACTGAAAATGAAATATAAAAAGTAATAAACAAAGCGAAAATACCTTTGACCTAACTGACCTTAGTATATTATATTATTTAACTTGCTACACATTTTTCTTATTTTTTTTAAAAATAATTGCGCTTCTTTATACTGTAATACTAAAAGTAATAAGCAAACATAAACATTTAGTTCAACGTTTTAGCTAACTATTGCTAAAACACACAAATACACACACATTTGAATATATACCACCAATACTCTTTAAGATTATAGGCAGTTGTAGTATGTGTCGACCATGTAGACTATGTAGACTAGTCTACAAACATGCCTACCAGGGAATCTGCCATGATTTCTTGCCATATCTGGTGTTCGATTATGAGTTCGGTAGTAGATGTTTACTTCAATGTTGTTGTTATACCTTTAATGTGTTTCCCTATATTGCTTATGGGAAGTTTGAGGGGAAAGAAGTGAAAGTGAGTGGGTTTAAAGGTACATGCCCACTCGGTAGGCACACACTTTTCTTTACAGGAATTAAATGAGTGTATAATTGCGTCACTATTCCACCAGTTCTAAAAATTGCGAGTGTTTTAAAATGTTTTAAAATTATGTTACGTATACCCTAAACTTATGCTGTGACCATCACAATGGTTACTCCTTGTTTATAATATAAATATTCCTACTAAAATGTTCCTACTTTATTTACCACAATGACAAGCCGTTTATGGATCCAAACATCAGCAAACAGAAAACATAGCATAAACATTTATACATACCTTACATTGTACTTGTTATATAGTTTTCTTCAAAATGTATATGCCTACATACATGTATTCTTAAATTTCTGAAATATTATTCTGTCACATGTATCCATAATCTGATTGTAACTTCTGATAGAGGACAAGAATATACCAGTCAGTTGACAATGATTGCATTTAATAAGAGAAAACCGACTTTGTTGTCTTTAAAAACAACATTTTTGTTTTTTTTGATCAGCATACACCCATGATAGCATAATAAAGATACAATGTTTTGTTAAGATGCATCTTCAGCTACCAAAATGATGAATGACCAGTTTAGACCTGTGTGTGTGCAGACTGATCACACATCTATTCTAATCTAAGTTTACGCCTCTGGCAAATTTAACAATCCCTGTTTTCTTATTGTCCAAGGAAATTGGGGTCATGGTCATAAATCACAGGAAAACATATGTAGGTTGAATCCAATGGGGGAAAATAGACTTCTTACAGAAATGGACATTTATCTCAAAGTATCTTGTCTCATAAACCACCAACATTTTTGGTAAATGGTTAATTGATCAGTAGCCGATTTCACCAACATTGCAAAGTATACTTTAGTAGCAAAGTATACTTTGAGGGAGAAATTTTCAATTTTTTGAAAAATTTATTAATTTTTATTATACTGAATTTATTACATTATCACAGCCATTTAATGGCTGTGATAATGTAATAAACTCAGTATAATAATTCTGCATACTTTTAATCATGAAATATATGCATTTGTTAGTTCTATGTGAAATAATGCATTTCTGGAAAAATAAATGATTACTCCCTCAAAGTATACTTTGCTAGTAAAGTATACTTTGCAATGTTGATGAAATAGGCTACAGGTGCTACACATCTATACTATCCAATTGCCAGACTAAATACCAGATGTAGTCTTACATGGAGTCAAGAACACTCACAAATGTAACAACAATACCGGTTTTCTCGTACACAGCACAGGGAGTCTGTGGTGGCCATAAATCACAGTCAGAAACAAATACCCATATACACTTCTCAGTTAGAACAATGGGAAAACATACAACTTACAAATATGGACGTTCAGCTCTAACTTACTTGTCTTACCAAAGTTGTTTTATCAGTATATACACGGATATATACGGTGCTACACATATATAAATTTATATAAAAAATGGGGAAAGTAGGCAACGTACAGAAATGGATCTTTTTGGTACATATGGCAGTGACCGCATACATGGAGCTTAAAGGTTTTGCAG
This sequence comes from Conchocele bisecta, assembly GCA_029237695.1. Classification (NCBI taxonomy): domain Eukaryota; kingdom Metazoa; phylum Mollusca; class Bivalvia; order Lucinida; family Thyasiridae; genus Conchocele; species Conchocele bisecta. The sequence continues at coordinate 2,275,680 of CM055279.1, forward strand.
CCAGTGTAGATCCAGATCAGCATGTGCATCCGCACAGTCTGATCTGCACTGTACACTTTTTATTTTATTTTTAACAATACCTGTTTTCTCATACATACCACAAGGTGACTGTGGGGCCATAAATCACACTTAATTAGAATAGTAATATCTGCCACAGAAATGGACACTTAATATGCTGAAGTTGTAAACAAATGTAAACACATTATAGTCTATACTTATAATATACACTTTGTCAGTAAACACGTTATAGTCTATCATGTATACTTTGTCACTATCATACATACCTTGTCACTTTCAAAAGGCAAGGCTCATACCCCGGTCAGGGTATATACTGTATTATAATGAATGTATACACTGTTGGTTAGTGTTTCAGACAGAAAACAAAATACCCGATTCCTATCCCGCATCTATCTTTGTTACACTTGTTACACCGTAACACTGTAACACAGAAAATAACTTCTGCTATTCAAACTGTGTCTTTTCGTTTCAGTTGCATCTTTGGTCGTTTTGAGAAATTTGCATAAATCCAAAATGGCTGCCAACAGTTATAGTGGGTCATATAGTTGTTTCCACATGAGGTATTAGCATACATTAACAGCATAAAGTGGATTTACTTGACTTATCGAGATAAGTGATCAAAATTAAATTTCAATTCACTGTTAAATGGTAAAAATTCAACATGGCCGCCAAACGTAACATATTTTGCATATCACTGCTCTCACGTACACTCCATATGAAAACAACATGTATACTGATCTTGGATATATTGACATGATAAACGCTTACAATAAATTTGATACGTAATTAGACACATTTGTGAAGAGCGAAAGTCCAAGATGGCCACCATATATATACAGAAATTATCCCATGACGATAATCACAGAGAATAATAATTAAGTATATAATTGCACATGGGTGTCATATCGTAGTAAATTGGAATAAAAGAACTAACGTTATGTATACTATGAACGCTTTTACTAACTTAGGAATATAATTAGATAACTACCAATAGCAGAAAGCATAGATGGCCGCCAAATATAAAAATAATATTGCCTTATATTGAAAAAATTGCATATAATTACTAGATTATAATTAAACATATCTGCAATATTAGATACTTATATACATGGCAGACGTATGTATACAGATAAATTACCTCGCAGTGACAATAATATCGTGTAATGATTATAAATTTCAAAGGAAATAAATATATGGATAATGGAGGCTCTAGAGATGCAGTATACATGGACAACAATTATTGCCAATAGTCCCAACATAAACAAAATAATATTAAAGTGCAGTACACGAAGACATGACAACAAGAATGCCGCTTTGGTATTGTCAAAACAGTCCAGTTGGGTGGTTGAACCTGATTAGCCACCATATAATTTCTCCCGCAAACCTCTCCATCATACGTCAGAAGGACAGTATTATGCAAGGCAATGATGAATCAAAGATGATTAATACATGTATACTGTACGAACAAGACATTAAACACACAAAATAAATAAGTTTCCGTAAATTTAAAGCTAATATTGTAAATATAACTATAAGAAAACAATGATATAATTATGATGACACAAAAACATTAGCCACACATGAAGGGACGACAGTTAATATATTGTTCAGCATTTTCGTATTAGTCTATTACATTGCGTGATTACTGTATGCCTCATATACATATTATGGTACCTTGGATTTTGTTACGTTCTATATATGATTGTGTACCATGTGTATTGCTGTCTACATGTACTATACTATGTATTGTTACCGTGAGTATTTAGTAGTGACACAACCAGATTGATACATCGGCGATAGTGGTCTGAAAACACACCAATTACTTGCAGCTTACAAAGTAATAAGTGATATTAAAATGCTGTACATCAACCAACATGTGCATACAACCGCTTTGTGGAAACTGACTACTTTCTCAGAAAGAAAACATGAGACCGAAACACGTAATAATATCAGTGGGAGTCCTAAGTGGTTGTACTAAGTAAGTTGAAAGCACGTAATGGTAGCTATAGCCAGAAAGTGGAATAAGCCACTGGGTGGCTTAAATATGTTATTGTATGTAGTCACCGATTGTGACAAAAATATATAGACGTATCATCCATTTGTACTTGTTCAATTGCTATATTCAGACACTCAAGATGTTAATGGCGCTATCTAGAGGAGCCATTTCATGCGATGTTGCACGGTAAATCGCATTGTGCATTCGAGCTTTTGGAGCCAATGATATAAACGACGACATCTGGTATTTTTACAAATTAGGAAGTCCTTGAAGTATATTGTAAAGTACAATATATCTCCCTGCCAACAACAGAAGTATGAATGCTGCTATGGAATGGCAAGACAAGACAAAACAATATCGAAAATATCTGACTGAATGCACAATTTTAAATCTTATATTATATTATAGTATAATTTCATTACTATTATAATGTACTATATTCATATCCGGCCGCCATATTAGACTTACGTTATTGCCGATGCTGTCTAATGGTGTATATCAAGGTAAAAAGGGTTCACTGTGTCTTAATACCAGGATGTTGTATACTTAAATTATTATATGTAGTATCCGAGTGTAATTGCATAAGGTATTTACTACACAAGTTAGTTATCAGGTAATATCATGATATTTGGTGGTCATCTTGGACTAATGCTATTGAAACATGTGTCTAAATACATACCCAATGTATAGGAACAATTATATACCTAAATACAATATTGGTATACAAATTCGCTCTGATATGTATTTCGCTCTGATATTGGTATCAATATCGCTCTGATATTGGTATACAAATTCGCTCCGATTGCAAGTATATAGTGTTTCTTATTTCAAGATACGGTTGCAAGTACATTGTAATATATTCATACATGGCTGCCATCTTAGTTTAGTTTAAACAATATTAAATTATAAGTATGTAAAAGAACAATACATGGTATGATACAAACATTAAATAGTGTGTTGATTGGAAAACAAGCTTAAACAAGCTTATATAAAATAATAGTCACATTTGGCGGCCATCTTGGATTTTTCCATATGCAGTTAAGGAATTGAATTTTAAAGTTACAATAGAAGTATGAATGCTGCTATGGAATTGCAAGACAAGACAAAACAATATCGAAAATATCCAACTGAATGCATGATTTTAAATCTTATATTATATTATAATATAATTGTATTACTATTATAATGTACTACATTCATATCCGGCGGCCATATTAGACTTAAATTATTGCCAATGTTGTCCAATGGTGTATATCAAGGTAAAAAATTCCCTGTGACTAAATACCAGGATGTTGTATACTTAAATTATTAGATGTAGTATCCGAGTGTAATTGCATAAGGTATTTACTACACAAGTTAGTTATCAGGTAATATCATGATATTTGGTGGTTATCTTGGACTAATGCTATTGAAACATGTGTCTACCAAATGTATTGGAATAATTATATACCTAAATACAATATTGGTATACAAATTCGCTCTGATATGGGGTCCGATTGCAAGTATATAGTGTTTCTTATTTCAAGATACGGTTGCAAGTACATTGTAATATATTAATACATGGCTGCCATCGTAGTGTAGTTTAAACAATATTAAACTAGAAAAAGTCGATGGCGCGCCATCGCAATATACCCACTTTCCCCAAATGCTAAGTCCGAAAGGGGGAGGTAATCCATGATGGAGGGTCGGATAAAAAATCCGAATTCACTTTGCGCATGTGCACATGATAACGAAGCTACATAGCAAATATGACGCGCGTAGGTATGAAGGTGAAAACGTTTTTCGAGTTACAAGGAAAAAATGGGAAATTCTGAGTCGGAAAGGGGGAGGTAATCCATGATGGAGGGTCGGATCAAAAATGGGAATTCACTTTGCGCATCTGCACATGATAACGAAGGTACATACTAAATATCAGGCGCATAGGTATGAAGGTGAAAAAGTTTTTCGAGTTACAAGGAAAAAATGGGAAATTCTGAGTCCGAAAGGGGGAGATAATCCATGATGGAGGGTCGGATGAAAAATCCGAATTCACTTTGCGCATCTGCACATGATAACGAAGCTACATAGCAAATATGAGGCGCGTAGGTATGAAGGTGAAAATGTTTTTCGAGTTACAAGGAAAAAATGGGAAATTCTGAGTCCGAAAGGGGGAGATAATCCATGATGGAGGGTCGGATCAAAAATCCGAATTACTTTGCGCATCTGCACATGATAACGAAGCTACATAGCAAATATGTGGCGCGTACGTATGAAGGTGAAAAAGTTTTTCGAGTTACAAGGAAAAAATGGGAAATTGTGAGTCCGAAAGGGGGAGATAATCCATGATGGAGGGTCGGGTGAAAAATCCGAATTCACTTTGCGCATCTGCATATGATAACGAAGGTACATGGAAAATATGAGACGCGTAGGTATGAAGGTGAAAAAGTTTTTCGAGTTACAAGGAAAAAATGGGAAATTCTGAGTCCGAAAGGGGGAGATAATCCATGATGGAGGGTCGGATCAAAAATCCGAATTCACTTTGCGCATCTGCACATGATAACGAAGCTACATAGCAAATATGAGGCGCGTAGGTATGAAGGTGAAAAAGTTTTTCGAGTTACAAGGAAAAAATGGGAAAAAATTCTGAGTCCGAAAGGGGGAGATAATCCATGATGGAGGGTCGGATGAAAAATCCGAATTCACTTTGCGCATCTGCACATGATAACGAAGCTACATAGCAAATATGTGGCGCGTACGTATGAAGGTGAAAAAGTTTTTCGAGTTACAAAGGATGGGAAATTCTGAGTCCGAAAGGGGGAGATAATCCATGATGGAGGGTAGGATGAAAAATCCGAATTCACTTTGCGCATCTGATAACGAAGCTACATAGCAAATATGAGGCGCGTAGGTATGAAGGTGAAAAAGTTTTTCGAGTTACAAGGAAAAAATGGGAAATTCTGAGTCCGAAAGGGGGAGATAATCCATGATGGAGGGTCGGATGAAAAATCCGAATTCACTTTGCGCATCTGCACATGATAACGAAGCTACATACCAAATATCAGGCGCGTAGGTATGAAGGTGAAAAAGTTTTTCGAGTTACAAGAAACGTGACGGACATACGGACGGACGTACGGACGTACGGACGGACGGACGGACGGACGGACGGACGGACGGACGTACGGACGGACGGACACCCGTGACGAAAACAATATACCCATTTTTCTTTACAAAAAAAGTGGGTATAATTATAAGTATGTAAACATGGTAAAGGATCACTACATGGTATGATACAAACATTAAATAGTGTGTGGATTGGAAAACAAGCTTAAAGAAGCTTATATAAAATAGTCACATTTGGCGGCCATCTTGGATTTTTTCATATGCAGTTAAGGAATTGAATTTTAAAGTTGCCCTTTTGTGTCAGCACGTTAATACATTCATCATACTCTCTTAAATGGTTTAATTTCCTCCTGGTGATGCAATTATATGGCACAATATATCTAGGTGGCAGCCATCTTGAATTTATGCAGATTTCTCCAAATGCTCAAGGGTAACAGGTTGTCATCAGTCGGATTCTAAAACTAGAAAGTCTACATAGGCAAAATAAGTAATAAAAAAACTAAATTATTCAAAACAAGGTTAAGCCCCAAAATCGGCTTTTGGCTGCCGGACTAAAACAGAATTACGGAAGTTAATTTATTCTGCCGGAAATTCTTCGGCAAGATGGCGACCGAAGCGTTGTAAACTTTGTACACTTTATGTCGTCGGACAAAAGGAGCGATACACCCATTGTAACTCTGGTTTTGCACTGCTGGTTTAACAACATTAGACGCGTATTTAGACAATAATCGACATATTTCAAATCTTGAAATCAGTCGCTACAGTACTACCGCCAGTAGCTATCTTTGAGGCATATGGCTGTAACGGTAGTAAATCCATAGTGCTAGGTCTAGCGCAAAACGCAACCGGATACGAAATACAATTCAAAAATCGGACACGAAATACAATGCAGCAAACCGAAATCACAATTCACCGTGTAATACCTTGAGATATATATCAAGCAACTTCACTCCCGTAGCGCTCCAAGTTTTGTAGATTGTGTATACTGCTGGATATGAGGACTGAACTGATGTATCGCCGACTCGAACGTGACAGAGAATGAGCAATGCATGCACATGCATATATGCGCAAACGCGCGGGAAATAGCGCTCAACCAATCAGAATGGTTAAACAAGGTCAGGTGATAGAAATAATCTCCAAACCTGGAGTTAAATATCACACATCAACAAATATGGTTACCTTAGAGGCTAATGTAATCTCCAAGACGCAAATGGAGTTTCACGCGATATCAAATACTATGGCACGCCGTTTTACTATTTATTCCCAAAACAAGATATCTCATAAACTTTAGTATATATCTAATATATTATATAAGATATCTTAATTAAAAAGCACTTACATAAGATATCTACTAAACTTTAGTAGATATCTTATAAACTATAGTAGATATCTTATAAACTATATGAGATATCTCATAAAGTTTATAAGATATCTTATATACTTTATTAGATATCTTATATAAAATTTCATATCAGATATCTACTAAAGTATATAAGATATCTCATAAAATTTAGTAGATATCTTATATAATTTAGAAGATATCTTATATAATATATAATATATCTACTAAAGTTTGTAAGATATCTCATATACAATTTTATATAAGATATCTACTGAAATACATAAGATATCTACTAAAGTTTAGTACATATCTACATTAATAATATAAATAAGATATCTACTAAACTATATAAGATATCTTATATATTTTTAGGGAAGTTTAATTAAATTAAAAAATAATGCATTATCCCCAATAATTTAGCATTTTCTTTGCCCAAGTTTAACGACTTATTAACAGCTAAGGTTGGACTATCCCGTATTCTACCAGTACATAATGAAGACATTCCAAAACTCAGACCTCAATATTTACCAAAATATATATATCCAGTCCTGAAAAATATCCTGATCTGGTGCCAGGTCGATGCTATACTATGCGTCAAGCCAAAAGTAATATGATTAGCTCTAATGTTATTACTTTTTAATGGGCATAACAGGATTTAGCTCTTATGTCAAAAATGTAAATGAGGGCCAAACCATGTAAGTCGGCATTCCGGAAAGAAGGAGTGGGTATTGAGTATTGGTGTTTAACGGCCTATCAACAGCTAAGGTCATTTAAGGCCGGGCCAACGGGTTGGACTATCCCGCATTCAACCTGTCCATGAGGGAAATTCCCAAAATCAGATCTCAATATTTACAGAACTATATATTCAGTCCTAAAATCAGAATATCCTTACCTGGTGCCAGGTTCATGCCACACAAGAGTCACTTAGCTCTGTCCCAAAGTAATAGGATTAGCTATAAGCTTATTACTTCTTAATGGAGCATAACATGATTTAGCTCTCAAGTACAGGGGGCATGTAAATGAGGGCCAAACCATGTAAGTCGGCATTCCGTAAAGGATGAACCCCGATCGTTAAATTACCCTTCGCAGCTCCCAACCAACTACCCAATACTTGAAAGGAAACAAAAATACAGTCGAACCTGTCTGTAGAATTGTCATTGGTTGAAATTCAAATTTTAATCAATTAGTCAATTTAGTGCGGCATCAAAGGGAGCACTCAGTATTTCCTACTTTTTATAAGATATCTTATATAGTTTAGTAGATATCTTATATAAGTTCCTTTATAAGATATCTACTAAACTATATAAGAAATATCTAGTAAAATAAATAAGATATTATTATATATAATATAAGATATCTCATAAAATATATAAAGATACTTCTTAATAGTTTATAAGATATCTTATATAAATTATATATAAGATATCTACTAAAGTATATAAGATATCTACTAAACTTTATCAAGATATCTTATATAATATATGAGCATATAACATATAAGATATCTCATAAAATATATAAGATATCTTATATAGTTTATAAGATATCTTATATAAATTATATATAAGATATCTACTAAAGTATATAAGATATCTACTAAACTTTATCAGATATCTTATATAATATATGAGCTATCTATATAGTATATAATAATATATTATATACTTTAGTAGATATCTTATATATATATATATTATATAAGATATCTTATAAACTATATAAGATATCTTATAAACTATATAAAATATCTCATATAGTATATAAGATATCTGATAAAGTTTAGTAGATATCTTGATTTGGAATAAATAGTAAAACGGCGTGCCATAACATACGGTTGTCTTAGAGGCTAACATGCCACACGATGCAATATGTATAGTCTGTTTCCAAAGTATACATATGCGGTAAAGGGCAAAAATACGATGAAAGGACAACAAAGAGACAAATATGATATCATGGTTTTAATGCGAATAAAATACATAAAATAGCAATAAAATCATCTGCTACATTCTCCCCCTTGTTCTAGAATCACGCCTCGACATTCCAGATAGAAAATGCATCGTCTATTCAATGAAGGTATCCCTTGTGTTTACTACTCTTGCTAACAACTGCAATGCATTGTTCTTGTTTACGGTATCTCCGGTAGATGTCTGTTGCATGTGGTAAACGTCATGCCACTTAGATTGCTTCTTTGTTCTCTGTGATCTTCGTGGTTCCGGTACTGGTGGTATCGGCGGTGGTACAATCGCAGCTTTCGTTCCAGCTTCGGACTCTGCATCCTTATCTTCATCCTGATCAGCAGAAGACCGGGCGTCCCCAGCAGTTCCCGAAGGATAGTACGTCACATCAATATACTCATCATCTGTATCCGTTTTATCGGCACCATCCCTATCACATCGCTATATGTCAACCTCTGTAACCGTTGCACCAGTATTATCACTCTTCCTAACCTGTGTCAGTGTCGACTCAAGTTGCTCACTGGTGTCTGACTTCTTACGTCGCCTGGCCGACACCGGTCTCTCCGTGTTAAATGTATCCACCGGTAACAAGTGATTTCTGTGTAAAGCTCGTTTCTTCCCAGCAGTTGATTCCACTATAAACACGGGTATGTCCTCGTTTGGCTTCCTAATCACCAGGTAAATGTCCTCTTCAAACTTGTCAGCAATATTATGCTTACCGTCACGTGCCAATATTTTCACCAGTACCCTATATCCTATGCCTAAAACTGATGCTCTGGCTTTCTCGTCATAATATTTCTTCTGTTTATCTCTTGCTTCCTCTGCTGCTTTCTGAACGAGATCATACGAGTTCTTGAGTCTCTAAAGACTCTTTCGTAAGTCCTGTATGTACTCCGTATGTGGTTGCTACTCTGGCTCAATATTTGTTCCAAACACTAGATCTATTGACAACCGAGGTGTTCTCCCGAACATGAGCTCGAAAGGTGATACTCCTGTGCTTTCATGTCTGATACAGTTATACGCATGCACTAAGGGCGCTATGTGTTTTTTCCAGTTATGCTTCTGATGAGGTTCAAACGTTCCAAGCATGCCTATCAATGTTCTGTTGAATTGTTCTGTCATACCATTTGACATCGGATGGTACACTGTAGTTCTACTTTCTTCATACCAGTTAGCTCGCATAGATCCTTGATCAGTTCACTTTCGAAGTTTGCTCCTTGGTACTGTGAAGTCGGGTTGGTAATCCATAGTGGACAACACAGTTGTTGAATAATGCTTCAGCCGTCGTTTTTGCTGTTTGATTCTTGGTGGGGATGGCCATAGCTTATCTGGTAAAATGGTCGGTTATTACCAGTATGTTGTCTATTCCTCCCTTCGATGGTTCCAGTGAGAGATAATCCATGCACACTAATTCAGTTGGATAACTAGAAGTAATGCTCAGTAAAGGTGCTCTTATATTCGTTGAAGACTTCCGTTTGATACATCTATCACAGTTCCTAACCCACTAGTCAGAATCTGAAGTCATTCCAGGCCACCAAAACCTATCCCTCAACAATGACATAGTTATATCTCTGCCTGGGTGTCCCATATCATCATGTACACCTTTTAATGCTTGGCTGATGAATACTGCAGGTAGAACTAACTGTTTCTTTTTCTGTCCCTTCTCTTCCACCTCTCTATACAATATACCTCTGTCCATATTGAAAGATCGAAAAGTCCTAAATATTGTTAAGTGATCTCGTGTTGACGGATGCTGCCATAGTGGTGCCCTATCTTTCACCGCTGTTATCCAGTATCATAACACCGAGTCCTCGCGCTGTTGTTTCCTTATTTCCCTGACATCTATCTGTGACATCGGCAACCCTGGACACTATGTGACCTCCATCACATCAATTGACATTGATATTGTTCCGACGTATGGCTGTTGTTGTAGTGTGTTGCAGACCGCTTTAACAGAGTGCACACTTATCTGCTCTCTATCCTTTCCTTCTTCATCCGGTCTCTGGGGATACCTTGACATCGCATCTGCGTCTATGTTCTTCTTCCCAGGTTTGTAGATTATGTCGAAATCATATGATGCCAAAGCTGCTAACCAGCGATAACCTGTATCATCCAGTTTTGCTGAGGTAAACACGTATGTTAATGGACTGTTGTCTGTTACAATTGAAAACGAATGTCCGAACAGATAATCGTGGTATTTTTCTGTTATCGCCCAATTCATTGTTGGGTAATTCTTCTCGGCGTTGTTTAAACGTCTACTTGTGTAATCAATTACTCTCATTTTTCCATCCTGTTTCTGACACAATACAGCTCATAATCCCTGAAGACTTGCGTCAATATGCAGCTCAAATGGAACACTATAATCCGCGTATGCTAATATCGGTGCTGACGTCATCAATGTCTTCAGTTCGTTAAAAGCCGCTTCGTGTTTATCAGTCCATTTCCACTCATCGACGTTTCCGTGTTTCCGTAATTTCTTCTGTGTCTGTGGGGGCATAACATACGTCAGTGTTTTTACCACATTGCTAAAATCCTTGATAAATCTTTGATAAAATCCAGCGAATGAGACGAATTGTCTCACGTCTTCTGCACTTGTTGGCGTAGGCCAATTCCTCACTTTCTCATCTTTCACAGGGTCTGTCGATACACCCTCCTCTGAGACAATGTATCCCACATACTTCACCTTCTTTTGCACAAACACACATTTTTTCGATGCTAATTTCAAACTGCACTCTCTATTACGAATTGCAGCCGACTGTTTTCTTTATCAGCCATCATTTGTAACACGGCTTACACAATTACACAATACTCCTGCATAATACTCGAATAACCTTGTAACGACTATCGAATAGGTCTTCGTGTGTGAAATATCGCTCCCGTGGAATACACCGCTGGAGAGAATAGCGCTTTACCGAAACCGTGCACGTACCACCAGTATTGGATTTTGCACCGGTTATATCTGGTTGATATACACTCTTTATGCAGACTTGGATGCTAGCCTCAATAGCGAGTAGGTCATATCTACTAATGACTGAATTATTTCAGATTAATTCGACAGATATCTCAGGAGCTAGACTGACTGTTAGAAAATTCGTCCACTTACGCAAAATTGTAAGCAAAATTATAAGCAAAATTACAAGCGGACAATTAAAGGAAACTTATGCACTAGTGTATGGATATAAACTATCGTATCCATATTCTAGGAGTCGGACATTCAACCATTCTTGTGATCATTGTACGACACAAGCTTTCACTGGGAACTGGTAAGTACATATGTTTATTATTTACTTATCTGACGCATGCCAAGACCGGCAATTCACCGCATTATTATCGTATTCTCGATAATACTGCCCTATTTCGTTTACCTGAGTTATTTGGACCCATTTCGACCAAATGCTTGGTCAATAAAAGCCGTATGGCATGTATCCGCTGGTGTAGATTATCTCCCTTGATCAAATCGAACTGATTCATTCATAATTCGTATTTACGTGTAAATGATAACGATTACAGGTTTCGCACGTGGGAGCATTCCACGAGTATTGTACTGGCATATTCTTATCATGTGTTGTTTGCATGTCACTCCGAGTAATTTCAGTAGCAATTTATTATATTTGTAAATGAAGGGCGAACACGATTGAAATGTTTACTAAAATTTAGCTATGCATTTTATATTACTGTTCATTCTAATATCAGTCATGCGCCCTGTACTATACATGAGCATATTGCCAATTTTAACTTGTAAGAAATGTAACGTGAATTTTCCGGACGACTTTCATTTACTCTATGTTGGACACATGTAAAACTCCAATCCAAGTCGTCTGTACACTCATTTTATTAAGTCATGGACGTTCACAGTGAATTGTAAATAGTGAAAATGCTATTGCGACCAGGATAGATCAGATCAGACAGTTCTACCCTAAATGCACTGATGTATACGTCAGTAAGCTGTAATAAGGACAGGATGTGAAGTATAATTTATTTTAATCGCTGATGCTTTAGGTCAGCCTGTGGAGATTAGAGTCTACAGTGTTTATCATTAGTAATGTAATGCTGTGAGTCTGCACAGGAGAATACTTTGCATAGTTGCTCTTTATTAAATTAGCGCAGTTGGCCACGGGCAGTCGGATCAGGGTAAGGCCGGGTCGCAATTAAATGTTTGTTTACTAGTGAACATATCTGTGTGTACATTGCAATTTATCATGTTTCATCATTGTAATTTATGATGTTGTTTAGTATTGCCATGCAATCATAATATTGATGTCATGTGCACTACTGTGACTATTATGGAGACTATAACACGTTACACTCTGGTAACAAGACCGTTGGTGTTTTGTAGTCCCAGCCAGTCAGCCAGCCAGCGAGCCAGCCAGCCAGCCAGGCAACCAGCGACAGCACGTCTATCGGGTGTTCTTGCGTAGAACCAGTACGTTGCACCGATACTATTCTGGGGTCCACTACACGACATCGTGTACCAGCGGGGACTCTGCTCCGTGTGGACCAAGGCGTATCGAGCGGGTGTTATTATTCCGGTGATGTCATTCCGTCCAAGTACGAGATGAATCACAAAGGACGTCCACCCATGTGAAGTATTCACCCCGTCCGCCCAGAATCGTGACTGTGCCTTGGTTGTGTGACTGAGCTTTGGAAAACCATCGAGAGGACGTTGTCCGTACTGTCTTGAATATTTATTATTTGTGTATATCATTATTTGTAAATACATCATCATTATAACTATATACCTTGTTGTCTCTTTCCTCAACGTGCTTGGTGTTCCGACACAACAATGAACTATCCCAGTGTCAACCTGGCGTGACACTCTCTGAGCCAATTAAAATTATATCCAGTCTTTCCATGTGTTCCTCAAATATGTTTGAAAATATAATAAGATCATCCAAATAAATCACACAGATTTTCATGTTCAAATCTCCTAGCATTTCTTCCATAATCCTCTGATATGTTGATGGACTATTGGATAATCCAAATGGTAATCGGTTGAATTCGAAAATTCCCAATGATCCTACGGTAAATGCTGTTCTCTCCTTATGACCCTCCTTTATTTCTGCTTGGTGGTATCCACTGCGCATGTCCACTACAGAGAAATACTTGGCGCCTGATAGTATGTCTAAAACTTCCTCTATTCTCGGTAGACCGTACGAGTCTCTAACGGTACTCTTGTTAAAAAATATGTAGTCTATACAAATTCTTCTAAGTTTACCATCTTTCTTTCTCACTAACACCACATTCGATGCAAATGGTGAATTTGATTTCCTGATTACACCTGCTGCCAACAGTAGCTCCAAGTGGTATCTAACTTCATCTACCATTGATGGAGGTATACGTCGAAATCGTTGTTTGAATGGCATCTCATTGTTGAGGTTGATATGGTGTTGAACTCCTTTGTAGTGTCCAATGTCTGTCTCACCTTGTGAAAATATCTCGATTTTTCAGAAATAGTGATGTGAGCTCTTTCCGTTGTTCCTCAGTCGTTCAAAGTGGAGTTATCTATGTTGAGTGCGTCGATACAGTCTGTTTCCTCTTCTGTAGTACCTATTGACTTTGTTTGATCAACTACTACTGGCTGTAGTTGACATACAATCGTGTTAGGAGATACTGCCACGGTGTGCGTTGTAACATTTGACACATGCACTTGTATTCTGTCCTTGTTTCTGCAGTCATAATTAACTAGTGTCGGAGTAATGTCTATGTCTGGCGAAATGACTGAGTTTTCTGTAGGCTCTACTATAGCACATGTGGGATGATACTCCATATGATGTCCTAAGTAACCCTATATAGACATCGTACTGTTTGGCCGTATGTATACTACTCCTACGTGGCGCCATGCAGGACAGGTTAATTATGTGTACAAAATTGACTTTTGTAACACTAAAAATCACAAAATTCAATTCTGTGTCACAAAATTCAATTCTGTCAATTCTGTGTCACAAAATTCAATTCTGTGTCACAAAATTCAATTCTGCATACGTTTCGTATACAAAATTCATTTTTGTTATAAAGGATTCAATTTTGTAAGACAGAATTGAGTTTTGTGAAGAAAATTCAGTTTTGTGGGACAGAATTCATTTTTGTCCACAAAAATTAGTTTGCGTAGGATAGTCTATGTCATCTCTACGTTGATTGGATGAGATCGGTCTTAGTCCATTTTACTAGATGGTGGAGTACACTTGCAGGTTTAAATATTTCAATGCGAAAATATAACCCAATATATCAATATTATACTCTTTATGGACAGTTATTTTGTTTGGTTATATTATGATTACAAATGAGTGGTCACACCATATAAGCATATATACTTTGAAGGAGAAATAAGAAAAATATTCAGAATTTTCCCTCAGTTATGTAAACAGGGTCAAACATAAAGTAGCCGGGACATAGCTAGACCTGAGAGCATGCCCATATATAGAGAATACCAGGCTAGTGTATTTGGATATCAAGTTTAGCAGGCAAGGCTAGGAAACGCGTAGGAATTCCGAGGCTTGCCGAGGAATTCCTACCGTTTCCGAGCCGAGCCTGATAAACTTGATATTAAAATACACTAGCCTGGTATTCTATTTATCAGGTAACGTTTTATGCTCGAAAATGACATTAGATGACGTCGTATTCTAACAGTAGATCTAACCTTGTGAAACAAATGGTATTGGATCTGTGTCTACTAGTTGCGAAGTTACGTGTTCGCAACTATGTGTCTACATGCATTATTTACAGTATACACCATCTTAGTATCCATGGTATCTACACAAATACTACAAATGGTTTCCTCAAATGGCCCAATACACACATTCTGTTTATAAACACAGACAGCAGTCAGAACACAGGCCACAGCGCGTGTATTATTGATTTAACTGGGGCAGATGTACCTTGCGATACACAATAAATGACGTCAGTACTCGCGGGAGATCTACATGTACATGAATTATGTGTACAATTATAACGCAAATGAGTTTAAATACGAATGGGTTTGTCAACGTTTGACTGTTTGGAGATAGTTGAAGCAAAATGGCAGAATGAGAAATGAATCATCGGCAGAATGAGAAATGAATCATCGACATTGAATGTGTAGATCGGCGACCGTGACCCATTTCTCCAGTGCAGTTTCTGACCAATGGTAGTCCTTCTTACATCGTGTGCAGAATTGACAGAATTGATTTTGTGGCACAAAAGTGAATTTTGTGGCACAAAAGTGAATTTTGTGACACAGAATTGAATGTGACACAGAATTGAATTCTGTGGCACAGAATTGTTTTATGTGCACAGAATTGAATTTTGTGACACAGAATTGAATTGTGGCACAAAAGTGAATTTTTGGTGACACAGAATTGAATTTGAGAACACAGAATTAAGAATTCTTGAAGCACAGAATTGTATTTTGTGCACAGAATTGAATTTTGTGACACAGAATTGAATTTTGTCGGCACAAAAGTGAATTTGACACAGAATTGAATTTTGTTGGTACAGAATTGAATTCTGTGGAAAATACAGAATTTGTTTATTTTGTGCACAGAAATTTTGTATTTTGTTGACACAGAATTGTAATTTTGTGCAACAAAAGTGAATTTTGTGACACAGAATTGAATTTTGTGTCACAGAATTGGAATTCCTGTCGGCAGAATTGTATTATGTGCACAGAATTGAATTTTGTGACACAGAATTTGAATTTTGTGGCACAAAAGTGAATTGAAGACACAGAAGAATTTTGTGACACAGAATTGAATTCTGTGGCACAGAATTGTATTTTGTGCACAGAATTGAATTCTGTGGCACAGAATTGAATTTTGTGACTCAGAATTGAATTTTGTTACACAGAATTGAATTTTGTGGCACAAAAGTGAATTGTGGGACACAGAATTGAATTCTGTGGCACAGAATTGAATTCTGTGGCACAAAAGTGAATCTTGTGACACAGAATTGAATTTTGTGGCACAAAAATGAATTTTGTTGACAAAATTGAGCCATGTCCCACTTGGCGCCCCGTAACTCCTGCATCTGCACTCAGAACAGTTGCTAGTCTGTTGTGGTTCTTCTTGAGTGTCTTTTCTCTTATGTTCATACATCTGAATGCCAAGTACCACGGCGTAAACAAAGCAGCGTTCTGTAGGTACTTTTCTCCAAGGTCACTTCTACACTTAGTCATATATTGAGTTAGAATATTTGTCCCTAATAGCACCGGTACTCTATCACTATAGTTGATGTTCGGAACCACTAAAAACAAACAATGCTGTATGTGTTCAATTGGTATTCCGCTCACAGTCATGTAAATGTTCACATACCCCGAGTATGGAAGACTGTTTCCATTCGCACATTCTATATGCAAAATTCCATCAAGTGGCTGTAACTCTAATGTTACAAATTATCGCTGTACAATTGTTCATTGATTGTGCCTACACAACTTCCTGTATCTAAAAAAGCCTTGGTGTTTATTCCAGCCAGAGTTACGTCGATTTCATTGCTAGTTCCTACTAATTCTCCTTTGAGACGATTTGAATTGTCGCCCATACTATGCATCATAGGCCCGATCTAGTTTAAACGCTTCGAGTGATCCATTCGCGTTATACATTCCCATAGTGTCCTCGTTGCCTACACCTAAAGCAGAGTGGTCCTTTGTTACTGTTTCTGCTGTCACGGTCCTCACATTCTCTATCTGTCCTGGGTGGCTCCTTGTTGTATCTTGGATTGTAGCTGTTATCATATGCTGGCAATCTCTTCTAGGTGGTCCTCGGCTGTATCCCGCTGTTCGATTGTCATATCCAGGTCTGTCACTTCTGTACGGTTGTTTATTTTCTGCTATGTTCCGATCTTCATACTTCACCCCTCGCTGATACCCCGGGTCTCTGTCTCTATAATCTGTTTTATTTGCATGTCTCTATTTGTTATTCACATTTCGTGTCCACAAAACAAAAACAAAATCAATCAAATGCATGCCATTTCCTGTCAGCACGCACACACACACACGCGGACGAACGCGCCAAGTCAAATATCCGAAAATCCTGAAAACGCGAATGTATTTCAAAGTACGCGTGACCGCTGGTACAAGTCGTCAAAATTACAAGTTATTTCGTAGTGTTGGCACTGCTTGTCAAGCATACACAATTAAATGTATTTCCGAAATGTATTTCCAATGCAAACAATAATGTGCACAATCTTTGAATCAATGAGTAGACCCTGATCTACGCATTCACTCAAGTTAGTGGACACTCGAAGCTCAATTCAGTGACACTGTATTGGCAATCCATGTACCCAATGTATACTTTCACTTTCCAATACACAGGCATGTGACAACTGTGATATAGGGTCATGTGATATAGGAATAACAAAATCATGTGACAATCCTAAATATCGCCGAAATCCGCAGTGAATTATATTGAAAAGAGTGGAATTACCGACGTCATTTACCGAAAATTGAAATAGAATGCCGATACACGAAAGAGAACCGCCGTAATGCAGGCGCGGTTCCAGTGGGGGTCCAGGAGGGTCCGGACCACCCCCTCCCCCCACCCCCACCACCAACACCCCACCCCCTCCTGCTCCCGGCAACAAAAAGAAAAAGAAAGAAAATCTACATTACTCGAATAGTTGGATTACTTTTTTTGTGGCCTAGGTGTCAGGAAATCGCATCTGCGGCGATCTGGCATTTAAAAATTTCCTGGGGGGAGGACCCCCCAGACCCCAGACTTTACGATTTCGCGCTCGCGCAGGTTGGCTACGCCGACTTGTAATTACAGATCCCCCTGCAATTATGTCTGTATCCTCGCCTGTAATGGTAATGAGGAAAACCAGAATGGACATAAACAATGGGCGTAACCTTAGACAGACCAGGGACTTCCTGAAAGGTGCATGCCGGGAATACCTGAAATCGCTATTTTGGGTCAGTTAGTATGTGAATTAATCCGTTAATCTACATGCAGGGTAAATCAGACGTGGTTCATAATCAGTCACTTTCGTTCTACAATTATATTCACTCGCACCAACATGTAGGGGTTTAGTATGTACTGAGCCTAGTTAAAACTCAACCACTGAGTCAGATCGGATGCACTTAAATAGCAATGGGAATTGCGAAACGTGCAAATTGTAGAGAATGCACGGCAAAATTGGCTGACAAATAGCGAACAATGCTATGTACGACGGACAAATCGGGATGTCCTTGTGATCAATATTTTGTTTTGGCAGATTACAGCTAATACATGTGCAACATTTGCTTACCGACCGACGACGCCTGAGAACTCATGTACTTCAGCACAGATCACAAATTACACCATAATCCACCCACATGTCTGTATTGTTACAAGGTCAAACAGTTACACTCCCGCACGGAATCACGCACTGTCAGGTGGAGAATAACTGTACATCCTACAGGTAAAGGTTTGTAAAGGTTCACTGACACACAGATATTACTGTTGTGTTACACACGACGAACCCTATTTAAGAAAGTTGATACATGTGCATGCAACGGCCGTCAAAAACGATATTCATCTCTTTATTCATAATTGATGATTTAAAATTAGAATCATTGTGTTGGCATAATTTAAGGTCGCGTATTGCAGATATTGGAAATAATTTCCTTTGAAAATCTTCATACAATCTAAAACCTCATACAATTACAATGATTATCACAAGGACGGGGTTCCTTTATAGATATAATTATAGTACTTATAGGTTATTATGTTTTATATATGTGGATATATGCATGAGCTACGTAGAATGCGATATTGTGCGACTTTAGTCGGAACGAGTGGCAATTATAACATACAAATATTTGTATAATACAGTGAAGTCCAAAAGAGAGCACACGACACCAGGGCGTTTGGGGTGGTGATTCTGGTTTATTGTTGCAACATACGAAAGAAACCTACAAAGGCATAAGTACTGGCATTAATACATGTGAAGGTAAATTTTAAAGCAGGTTTAACTCCTTCAGCACAAACCGATATAGTGACAAACAGCGCAGACCCTGATCAGGCTGCGCGGATGCGCAGGATAATCTGGGTCTGCACTGATCGCATCGACCATAAGTCCCATTTTGCCATGGTTCACGACTCTAATCCTGGAAACGACATGTATTTCTTGTACATGTATAAAGCTTCAACCACCTCCAAAATCCTTAGGAGTTGTCTCTTATTGCAAAGTTAAAAACTATTGGCAAACAGCGTAGATACGGATGAGACGGTTAATCTACATTTACGCTGTTTCCACAAAGTCAGTGGTCAGTGGTGTTGAAAGGTGTAAAAGTGCAGGCATATTAGAAATATACAGACACGTTTGGGAATATTTAACTTTACGATACAGACATATTAGGGAATATTTAATGTTACAATATGTTGCTAGAGAGAACCAGTCCTCATATACTTCGTCTATAGGTAAGTTAGAATGACAGTACAGAAATGCACAATATCACACTGGCAAAGTATCCTAATGCAATGTGTACACTGTTTAGTACACCGGCTCAGTGCAAATTACCATACACCGGAGCTACACATCATATTGCACGAGACATAATGCACAGCAACCAAATATATAATTCAGCACATCCGCTCATGCTATGCAACCCAATTGGAGATAATCACAATAAAGTTAAGTAACATGAATATGCCGCTTCACTAACATACCCCTATATTATCCCAAGGCGTGCTGTAGCAGTACATATATCTACCGTAGTCACTTGACCGTGACACCACCGACCTTCGCAGTACACCAGCAGCCTAAACATGGACAAGAGTGTCACCACAGATGCTTCGGACAGTTGAGAAATGTAGAACTGGGAATACTGTTTATCGTAGTATCGTACTATCGTCATCGTGCTATCGTACTATCGTCATCGTAGTATCGTACTATCTTCATCGTAGTATCTCCTTCCGGATGGACATGCGCATTCGCATCAAAACAATGGATGACAAGGTAATTCGCCGGTATTTTGATACATATAATCATCATTAGATTGATTTAATTTCATTTAATAGGTATTTAAGATAGATATTTGAAAAATTAATCTTCTTTGCGCCGTTGGCGCCGAAATTCTTGTTTGCGCTATTAACAAGGTGTGTGATCACGTGGTTTCCGAACCCGATTTTCCGACGTGACGTAATCTGTGACGTCCTTTTTACAGTCGATTTTCATTAAAATCTTCCTAAGAAACCGACGGATTTTGATGATATGTAGCGCACCAAATACGATGGCATAATGATATGTTTGTTATGGGTGCTCTGAAAGTTCTTTACAATAACAGACATGCGCATGCGCGTGTCCATCCGGAAGGCGATACCACAATGACGATAGTACGATACTACGATGACCATAGTACGATACTACAATGACGATAGTACGATAGCACGATGACGATAATACGATACTACGTTAAACAGTGTTCCGTTAAGGCCATCGTAATATCGCTATCGGGTCGATACTACGAGATCACGACATTACGATGACGATAGTACGATGCTACCATGACGATAGTACGATACTACGATGAAGATATTGCGATATAATATCATAGTATCGTCATCGTACTATTGTGGTATCGCGTTATTTTCATCGTGGTATCGTACTATCGTCATCGTGCTATCGTACTATCGTCATCGTAGTCTCGACCCGATAGCGATATTACGATGGCCTTAACGGAACACCGTATATTTCAATATAATATGTATCAGTGAATGAAACATAGCATACCAAACTGTGACCGGCTTATGGGACATGATAATTGTTTAAGCTCATAAAATCATGTGAAGATGTTATGAATGGTGAAATTAGACTGGTAATAAGCACAAAATGCATACCTAAACATACAAATGTCAATTTTAAGGTATCACTGTGCTAAATATAGTACACATCGGCCAGGGGGTATGCTTTAGTAGTCCGGTATAAAAAAATAGTGCAGACGTTTTGAGGCCACAGACCCAGTTTGCTTGTAAATCCTGATCCATTACAGCCCAATTTTACTTGAGAAACATTTTGGGGTGTTTTTAACACCAGTTTCCAGCATATTTCTAGCATTTAAAAGAAATTACTGAGCCTGCTTGTCACGTGATGTGAACACTACTTCACATGACACTTTGATGATAAACAATATGGCGGACAGGACAATGTTGAAATTTTCTTTCTTAGGAGTAAGTGAACATATTGTTTAATTAGTGAAAATCCGGTGCAGACAGGTTGCAGGTTATGAACAGTTAGGTTCCACAGCATCCATACGAATAGTGAAAGTGTGAGAGAATGGCCATATTTGGAGGAATCGATTAAGTTGTATAGTAAAACTAATTGGTGGTTGCTAGCCTATAAGCATTTCCGGGTCATCAGTGGATGTCGTCTGCTTTCTTTGAAAACAATTCTAAACGGTTTTAATCATGGCTACAGCAAGTTTTATTAAGAGAACAAAGGACAGAATTGCTGGAAAATCAGTTTTATTTAATGAAAATGGTTGCATCAAGTGGGTCGGGATAACCACAGGTGTACGAGTCAAATATGGAAAGATTAAAGTTAAATTTCCAAATGATGCAAGAACAAAATACTATTATACACATAGAGTAGCATTCATGTTACACCATAATGTGTTTGAAATACCCAGGCATCTTGAAATATCACATTTATGTGGTTGTTCCCTGTGTGTTAACCCGGCCCACCTGAGTGCTGAGTCGACAATTATAAATAATTCTCGAAAGAATTGCCATAGCGAAAAGCGCTGTCTGAGCCATGCACTCGACGGCGTCACATATCCACCCTGTATCTGCTAATAGTTCCTGTTTTATTAATTACGGTAAATTAACTGTATACCTATCTACATTATGTACATATCTACATACTAATTACACAGATTTGAGATGCATCAGGGAGCCAGATGAGCCTGTTACTGACTAGTTCAGCCATATTAAAGTGGCGCGTCGCTTTAATTGGCACTGTGTATTTGATTACTAACCGGTATCAAGTGTATAGCTCCCCAACAGGTAGCAACGTTTTTCTAAACATTATTTATTGACTCGGTTGATACTTGCAAACATTATGACCAAATTTGGCTGCGCGATCAGGGTCTACGCCAGTACTTCTTGGCTACATTTTTCCAGAAAAAAATTCAAAATTTAAATTTAGCAGAAATTATACTGTCAACATTGCTTGCCACAGTAACCTTTGAAACACATGACTATTGTGCAAATTATTCCTGGCATTATGCTCTTTATTTGTTCTAAGTTACCATTATGTTTGGCATGTGCTTGCCTCAACTCTGCAATGCACCTGGATCTTACAGAGAGAGCAAATCGGTTTCTCAAGTTTGTTTTCTTGACCCCACGAAACATGTTCGAGCTAAATGGCGCCTTGTTTATTTCTCGTTTCAGGGAGTTACTCAGATGGCGGATATCTTTTAGATGCGTTACCGTTACCCCTGGTTGAGCGGCATCTACACCTTTGTGTGATTTACTATCACCGTCCCCCGTGTAATGACTAACATGTAAGTCACTATTTATCTGCTTCGTAACTATTTCATTCCATTTCGCTTCATTACCTATTGACTCATTTTTCGGGGAGGTTGGCAGTGCAGTGACCATGATGGTTTGGGCAGCTGATATCTCCACCCTGATTTCTTAGCTTACTACCTATTATGCACAGCTTACTGCCAACAAATGCCCCAATGATTAATTTATCTTTGGTATTATTCTCGCACATAGTGGTTGTCACGATTGTACCCGCTTGAAATGGTGTACTGTCGCTATTGAATATTGGGTTATTGTAGCAAGATTCACCTTCAACTCGAACCGTCTTGCTACGTTTATTGCCACAGAGTTCATTCTCTCTGGCCACAGTTTGTCTGATTTCAAGCATACTTTTAATGTTTAAGCCAACCATAGTCTCTGCTATCCTATTTGACTGCTTTTGCATAGAGTTATACGTCGGCGGAATTATGTTTGTGTTTACCAACAGCCGACAAGCACCATAATTACTGATTGGTGTGCTCATAAGGCCCAGCTGCAAACCCACATTAGCTTTCCCTGATTTCCTACCCTTTTGACTTGACGGAACCTCTTCATATAGTTTATAATATTTACTTTTATATCTACATCGGGTGCATTTTAGCCGCTCAGCCCAACAAATGCCCCATTTTCTTGATGCGGCCGCATCAAATACCATTTCGCCACTACAGTGCGTATTGAAGGCGCGATGACTGTTTATTTCAGTATTAAACATCTTCTGGACCTCATACGGTCGATATAATTTGTTTATCAACAGATCGGGGTGTACGGATGCATTTTGCGGTACGGCGCATTCGTCAACGAGTTTCGGACGCCTCGACAGAGAGCGCAGAACAGTTACATCATTGTCCGTACCATCAACATCTTTACAGGTAAACGTTTTATTTTCATTTACATTAACTCGGGATTCAAATGAGTCTTTGGTTAGCCTGATGTACCTATGATTTGTTCCATTTGGTGAGTAAGAAGAAAGGTTTTTACCTTTATTTTCATTTACCCGCCCCGTTTGAAATCCGCAATTTACCCCGCCTCCTATGCTTATTGGCGGGCATGTTTTCATTAGGTTAACCAAGTTCACTCTGAGCAGTACATATCGGTAGAGAAATATATATGGGATAGCATTGCTCATTTAACAGGCAGTGTCTATACCCTAAGGAAACAAGTGTCAACACGGGCACACGTGTTTCAATTTCCTGTGACATTTTAACACTTCTATGTCTGAATTCGCTGGCAGCACTCATACACTGGGCTGGTTTCAATTTAATTTGACACGTATCATTCTGGCATGTCACTAAGTTATGCGGACAAATGTTTCTATGCAAATTACAACATGTAGATTGACTAAATACTTCGAAAGTCACTTTTTCGCCTGTTTTTATGATAAAAAAATGACAAAAATACTCCGAAATCACCCGACTTTCGATAAATTTAATCGTTTTAACCCCATAATTGTGGAACAGCCAATATTTTTGACAAGCACCATCTATTTTATAATAAATTTTTACAAGTGCATCAACAATATAGACTTTTCCTAAGAAATATATGAGAAAATAATACTCTGGAAAATTCTGGTGAAAATGAAGTTTCCGCAGCTGGACAGCCATAATTATATGACCATTCTTAAATTGCCACTGTTGAAAAGTTAGTCTTCTAAATAATGTCAAATTACATTTGCTGTCACGAAATAGGTCAGACAAGACAATGGTAGGCAGTTTATTGAGATATTATAGCAAAAAAAATGCCCTTCATAGGTATCACTGTGCTAAATATAGTACACATCGGCCAGGGGGTATGCTTTAGTAGTCCGGTATAAAAAAATAGTGCAGACGTTTTTTTGAGGCCACAGACCCAGTTTGCTTGTAAATCCTGATCCATTACAGCCCAATTTTACTTGAGAAACATGTTGGGGTGTTTTTAACACCAGTTTCCAGCATATTTCTAGCATTTAAAAGAAATTACTGAGCCTGCTTGTCACGTGATGTGAACACTACGTCACATGACACTTTGATGATAAACAATATGGCGGACAGGACAATGTTGAAATTTTCTTTCTTAGGAGTAAGTGAACATATTGTTTAATTAGTGAAAATCCGGTGCAGACAGGTTGCAGGTTATGAACAGGTAGGTTCCACAGCATCCATACGAATAGTGAAAGTGTGAGAGAATGGCCATATTTGGAGGAATCGGTTAAGTTGTATAGTAAAACTAATTGGTGGTTGCTAGACCCTATAAGCATTTCCGGGTCATCAGTGGATGTCGTCTGCTTTCTTTGAAAACAATTCTAAACGGTTTTAATCATGGCTACAGCAAGTTTTATTAAGAGAACAAAGGACTGAATTGCTGGAAAATTAGTTTTATTTAATGAAAATTGTTGCATCAAGTGGGTCGGGATAACCACAGGTGTACGAATCAAATATGGAAAGATTAAAATTAAATTTCCAAATGATGCAAGAACAAAATACTATTATACACATAGAGTAGCATTCATGTTACACCATAATGTGTTTGAAATACCCAGGCATCTTGAAATATCACATTTATGTGGTTGTTCCCTGTGTGTTAACCCGGCCCACCTGAGTGCTGAGTCGACAATTATAAATAATTCTCGAAAGAATTGCCATAGCGAAAAGCGCTGTCTGAGCCATGCACTCGACGGCGTCACATATCCACCCTGTATCTGCTAATAGTTCCTGTTTTATTAATTACACTGGTAAATTAACTGTATACCTATCTACATTATGTACATATCTACATACTAATTACACATATTTGAGATGCATCAGGGAGCCAGATGAGCCTGTTACTGACTAGTTCAGCCATATTAAAGTGGCGCGTCGCTTTAATTGGCCCACTGTGGGTAATTATGGATTACTAACCGGTATCAAGTGTATAGCTCCCCACAACAGGTAGCAACGTTTTTCTAAACATTATTTATTGACTCGGTTGATACTTGCAAACATTATGACCAAATTTGGCTGCGCGATCAGGGTCTACGCCAGTACTTCTTGGCTACATTTTTCCAGAAAAAAATTCAAAATTTAAATTTAGCAGAAATTATACTGTCAACATTGCTTGCCACAGTAACCTTTGAAACACATGACTATTGTGCAAATTATTCCTGGCATTATGCTCTTTATTTGTTCTAAGTTACCATTATGTTTGGCATGTGCTGCCTCAACTCTGCAATGCACCTGGATCTTACAGAGAGAGCAAATCGGTTTCTCAAGTTTGTTTTCTTGACCCCACGAAACATGTTCGAGCTAAATGGCGCCTTGTTTATTTCTCGTTTCAGGGAGTTACTCAGATGGCGGATATCTTTTAGATGCGTTACCGTTACCCCTGGTTGAGCGGCATCTACACCTTTGTGTGATTTACTATCACCGTCCCCCGTGTAATGACTAACATGTAAGTCACTATTTATCTGCTTCGTAACTATTTCATTCCATTTCGCTTCATTACCTATTGACTCATTTTCGGGGAGGTTGGCAGTGCAGTGACCATGATGGTTTGGGCAGCTGATATCTCCACCCTGATTTCTTAGCTTACTACCTATTATGCACAGCTTACTGCCAACAAATGCCCCAATGATTAATTTATCTTTGGTATTATTCTCGCACATAGTGGTTGTCACGATTGTACCCGCTTGAAATGGTGTACTGTCGCTATTGAATATTGGGTTATTGTAGCAAGATTCACCTTCAACTCGAACCGTCTTGCTACGTTTATTGCCACAGAGTTCATTCTCTCTGGCCACAGTTTGTCTGATTTCATGCATACTTTTAGTGTTTAAGCCAACCATAGTCTCTGCTATCCTATTTGACTGCTTTTGCATAGAGTTATACGTCGGCGGAATTATGTTTGTGTTTACCAACAGCCGACAAGCGCCATAATTACTGATTGGTGTGCTCATAAGGCCCAGCTGCAAACCCACATTAGCTTTCCCTGATTTCCTACCCTTTTGACTTGACGGAACCTCTTCATATAGTTTATAATAATTACTTTTATATCTACATCGGGTGCATTTTAGCCGCTCAGCCCAACAAATGCCCCATTTTCTTGATGCGGCCGCATCAAATACCATTTCGCCACTACAGTGCGTATTGAAGGCGCGATGACTGTTTATTTCAGTATTAAACATCTTCTGGACCTCATACGGTCGATATAATTTGTTTATCAACAGATCGGGGTGTACGGATGCATTTTGCGGTACGGCGCATTCGTCAACGAGTTTCGGACGCCTCGACAGAGAGCGCAGAACAGTTACATCATTGTCCGTACCATCAACATCTTTACAGGTAAACGTTTTATTTTCATTTACATTAACCCGGGATTCAAATGAGTCTTTGTTAGCCTGATGTACCTATGATTTGTTCCATTTGGTGAGTAAGAAGAAAGTTTTTTACCTTTATTTTCATTTACCCGCTCCGTTTGAAATCCGCAATTTACCCCGCCTCCTATGCTTATTGGCGGGCATGTTTTCATTAGGTTAACCAAGTTCACTCTGAGCAGTACATATCGGTAGAGAAATATATAGGGATAGCATTGCTCATTTAACAGGCAGTGTCTATACCCTAAGGAAACAAGTGTCAACACGGGCACACGTGTTTCAATTTCCTGTGACATTTTAACACTTCTATGTCTGAATTCGCTGGCAGCACTCATACACTGGGCTGGTTTCAATTTAATTTGACACGTATCATTCTGGCATGTCACTAAGTTATGCGGACAAATGTTTCTATGCAAATTACAACATGTAGATTGACTAAATACTTCGAAACGTCACTTTTTCGCCTGTTTTTATGATAAAAAATGACAAAAATACTCCGAAATCACCCGACTTTCGATAAATTTAATCGTTTTAACCCCATAATTGTGGAACAGCCAATATTTTTGACAAGCACCATCTATTTTATAATAAATTTGTACAAGTGCATCAACAATATAGACTTTTCCTAAGAAATATATGAGAAAATAATACTCTGGAAAATTCTGGTGAAAATGAAGTTTCCGCAGCTGGACAGCCATAATTATATGACCATTCTTAAATTGCCACTGTTGAAAAGTTAGTCTTCTAAATAATGTCAAATTACATTTGCTGTCACGAAATAGGTCAGACAAGACAATGGTAGGCAGTTTATTGAGATATTATAGCAAAAAAAATGCCTTTATAGGTATCACTGTGCTAAATATAGTACACATCGGCCAGGGGGTATGCTTTAGTAGTCCGGTATAAAAAAATAGTGCAGACGTTTTGAGGCCACAGACCCAGTTTGCTTGTAAATCCTGATCCATTACAGCCCAATTTTACTTGAGAAACATGTTGGGGTGTTTTTAACACCAGTTTCCAGCATATTTCTAGCATTTTAAAAGAAATTACTGAGCCTGCTTGTCACGTGATGTGAACACTACGTCACATGACACTTTGATGATAAACAATATGGCGGACAGGACAATGTTGAAATTTTCTTTCTTAGGAGTAAGTGAACATATTGTTTAATTAGTGAAAATCCGGGTGCAGACAGGTTGCAGGTTATGAACAGGTAGGTTCCACAGCATCCATACGAATAGTGAAAGTGTGAGAGAATGGCCATATTTGGAGGAATCGGTTAAGTTGTATAGTAAAACTAATTGGTGGTTGCTAGCCTATAAGCATTTCCGGGTCATCAGTGGATGTCGTCTGCTTTCTTTGAAAACAATTCTAAACGGTTTTAATCATGGCTACAGCAAGTTTTATTAAGAGAACAAAGGACTGAATTGCTGGAAAATTAGTTTTATTTAATGAAAATTGTTGCATCAAGTGGGTCGGGATAACCACAGGTGTACGAATCAAATATGGAAAGATTAAAATTAAATTTCCAAATGATGCAAGAACAAAATACTATTATACACATAGAGTAGCATTCATGTTACACCATAATGTGTTTGAAATACCCAGGCATCTTGAAATATCACATTTATGTGGTTGTTCCCTGTGTGTTAACCCGGCCCACCACCTGAGTGCTGAGTCGACAATTATAAATAATTCTCGAAAGAATTGCCATAGCGAAAAGCGCTGTCTGAGCCATGCACTCGACGGCGTCACATATCCACCCTGTATCTGCTAATAGTTCCTGTTTTATTAATTACTGTAAATTAACTGTATACCTATCTACATTATGTACATATCTACATACTAATTACACATATTTGAGATGCATCAGGGAGCCAGATGAGCCTGTTACTGACTAGTTCAGCCATATTAAAGTGGCGCGTCGCTTTAATTGGCACTGTGTATTTGATTACTAACCGGTATCAAGTGTATAGCTCCCCAACAGGTAGCAACGTTTTTCTAAACATTATTTATTGACTCGGTTGATACTTGCAAACATTATGACCAAATTTGGCTGCGCGATCAGGGTCTACGCCAGTACTTCTTGGCTACATTTTTCCAGAAAAAAATTCAAAATTTAAATTTAGCAGAAATTATACTGTCAACATTGCTTGCCACAGTAACCTTTGAAACACATGACTATTGTGCAAATTATTCCTGGCATTATGCTCTTTATTTGTTCTAAGTTACCATTATGTTTGGCATGTGCTTGCCTCAACTCTGCAATGCACCTGGATCTTACAGAGAGAGCAAATCGGTTTCTCAAGTTTGTTTTCTTGACCCCACGAAACATGTTCGAGCTAAATGGCGCCTTGTTTATTTCTCGTTTCAGGGAGTTACTCAGATGGCGGATATCTTTTAGATGCGTTACCGTTACCCCTGGTTGAGCGGCATCTACACCTTTGTGTGATTTACTATCACCGTCCCCCGTGTAATAATGACTAACATGTAAGTCACTATTTATCTGCTTCGTAACTATTTCATTCCATTTCGCTTCATTACCTATTGACTCATTTTCGGGAGGTTGGCAGTGCAGTGACCATGATGGTTTGGGCAGCTGATATCTCCACCCTGATTTCTTAGCTTACTACTATTATGCACAGCTTACTGCCAACAAATGCCCCAATGATTAATTTATCTTTGGTATTATTCTCGCACATAGTGGTTGTCACGATTGTACCCGCTTGAAATGGTGTACTGTCGCTATTGAATATTGGGTTATTGTAGCAAGAGTCACCTTCAACTCGAACCGTCTTGCTACGTTTATTGCCACAGAGTTCATTCTCTCTGACCACAGTTTGTCTGATTTCATGCATACTTTTAGTGTTTAAGCCAACCATAGTCTCTGCTATCCTATTTGACTGCTTTTGCATAGAGTTATACGTCGGCGGAATTATGTTTGTGTTTACCAACAGCCGACAAGCACCATAATTACTGATTGGTGTGCTCATAAGGCCCAGCTGCAAACCCACATTAGCTTTCCCTGATTTCCTACCCTTTTGACTTGACGGAACCTCTTCATATAGTTTATAATATTTACTTTTATATCTACATCGGGTGCATTTTAGCCGCTCAGCCCAACAAATGCCCCATTTTCTTGATGCGGCCGCATCAAATACAGTAGTATATAAGAGTCAAAATGATACAAGTTTATTTGTGGATGAAAAATTGCACACAACATCCTGTTTTGAGCCAACATACGTGTGGAAAAGTAGGTGAATTTTTATCTCCAAAATATGAGAAAATATGACATACAAGATTGAGAATTTTGTTTCTCTCGTATGAATCCACAATTGGGACGAAAACATCCACTATTGTGACCAAAACGGCGCCAGTTGTACTACAAGTCCAATTGTGTATATCGGTACGAATTGTGGATACTTGTGTCCAATAGTGTATGATTTCGTCCCATTAGTGGATACATTGCAAAAATCGGCAAAAACATCCACAATTGGGACGAAAACATCCACAATTGGTACTACCAAAAAAAAAAAAAAAAAATCACCAAAATATGACAAAAATATGACAAATACAATGAGAATATACACAATTGGACCAAATCATCCACAATTGGACGAGAGTATCCACAATTGGGCACGATATCCACAATTAAACTTGTAGTACAAAAGACGATGTTTTCGCCCGATAGTGGATGGGGTTCTAGTACATTCTGCACGGAGCCACAATTGCTTCTGTTGTATGTATCCACAATTGGGACGAAAACATCCACAATTGTACTACCAAAATTGAAAAAAAAAATCACCAAAATATGACAAAATATGACAATATACAATGAGAATATCCACAATTGGGACGAAGACATCCACTATTGAACACGATATCCACAATTAAACTTGTAGTACAAAAGACGATGTTTTCGCCCGATAGTGGATGGGATTCTAGTACATTCTGCACGGAGCCACAATTTTTGGAGGATTCCCCCACACAACTCGCCACCTCGTCTCGTTTCGCCTCGGCACATCCACAATCGAACGCCCAATTGAAGATATGTTTCCCATTGGAATAGACAGATACAATGCCATACAAGGAATGCGAAACATGCGGCAAGGGTTTTGACAAGCCCGCAAATCTTCGAAGACACATGTGTCGCAAGAACCCGTGCAGACCTCCCACGAGAGAGTGTCCCGGATGTGGAGGGAAGTTTGCCACATACAAGACTCTCTGGCAACATCGCTCGAACAGGTGTCCCGAGGGGCCAGAAGATAGAACCACGGAGGGTAGCAAGAAGAAGGCTGCGACCAGGAAGAGGATCCTGGTACTGGAGAGGAGGGTGGTAGAGTTGGAGGAGGAGGTGGCTAGCCTACGGGATGGAAAACCTCGCGAGGGAGCGAGACACGAGAACGACGACGACGAGATCGATTGGACAGATCTCGATCTGTAGAGAGAGATTCTGCACATTTTTGCACATTTTTGCACATTTTTGCACTAGCCAGTTTGCCCCATCTCGACCCCCAACGGCAAACAAAACACCAGAAAACCTCTCCCAAGAGACAAACAGAAATGATACACACATTTGTGTATCTGGACACATTTGGGAAAAGTGTAGAAAAAATTCGTCTCCCAAGAGACAAACAGAAATGATACACACATTTGTGTATTTGGACACATTTGGGAAAGACGGTTTGGAAAAAGAGGCTCGCATCTACAAGACCTTTTCTCGCAGAGTGCGAACACACGACTCGGCGATTTCTCGTTTTCGTGTTTCTACGGCCAGCGCCTTCTCTAGATCTGCAATCCGGAGTTGTAGCCGCGCGTTTTCGCTTGGGGGGCCATCCGGACACGAGGTGTGGCCGTGCCTAGCTAGGGACCGTTGCATGGGAAAAAGTCTTTCCGCAACCATCGCACAAGAAGCGCGGCGGACTACACCCATTTTTTCGTTTCTCGTGTCGCGCCAAGTTGTACTTTTTGGCAAAGACTCTACCACACTTTTCGCACTCCATTTTCCCAATAGTGTTTTGTGTCTAATTGGGCGCAAAAATATTTTGGAAAAGATCGAAAACCTCTCTCCAAAGGAGGTAGAAAAATGATACCACCCAATTGTCCACATTTGGACTTTTGGGAAAGTCGAAGAAAAATCGTCTCCCAAGAGCAAAACAAAATCTAGACCACACCGAAAAACAGAAAACCTCTCCCAAAGGAGGTAGAAAGACAACTCGAAAAGACAACTCGGAAATACAACTCGAAAAGACAATTCGAAAAAGACAAAGAACTTTTTTTCCAAAAAAGGCTACTCCATGTAGAACGGGTCGCTACTACCAGATTGCTGGTGTACGGAGTCGCTAGTTTTTTCCTTCGGCGTACCGGACTGTTTTGCGGAGTGCACGAACTGGGCGTCGGTGTCTGTTTTGTTCTTCCAGAGTCTACAGGCCTCTAGACCCACGAATGGGAACAGTGGTCTGCAGACCGCGTACGCCACCACCGCTACACCCAGCCACCACTTCGCATTCTCTACGGTTCTCCAGACGTCGTGCACCTCCCACCCGGATTCCGTCTGGTACTCTTCTTCCTCCGGGCACTCGTCTTTCTTCGGACACTCGGAATCGGCATCGTCGAAAATTGCGTCCAACAGTCTACGTTCCAACGCGTCCAACCGGTTCTCCAAACGTCTCTCCATGTCGGACAGGTGCGTCGATTCTTCGAACGAGCTGGCGTTTCGTACATCTTGAAGTAGATCCGTGGGGAACTCGGTGGGGCCCGCAAAACCAGGCGCGGACACCCTGTGTACTACGGGGGTAGGGGTTTCTTGTTCTTCGGGGGTTTCTTCGGGTTTTGTACTACGTTCCGCATCGACATCGTCCCAGATTTTTCGAAGTCTGGCACTGCCGATCCCGTACTTCTTTTTTGTTTCGTCGGCCGTCGACTTTCCACGGGCGGAAATAATTTCTCGAATATTTTCCGGAGACAAGTAGGTTTTTGGCATGTTTGCAAAATAGCTTTTCTATCTAGAGAGGGGGACATTTGTCCAACATGGAATTCCCAAATCGTTCGAAATGGTCGAAATGCTTGCTCGGGGTGCTCGGGGTGCTCGGGGTGCTCGGGGTGCTCGGGGTGCTCGGGGTGCTCGGGGTGCTCGGGGTGCTCGGATTGCGTGCCAGATTGCTCGGATTTCCTGGCGCGCAATCCGAGCAATCTGGCACGCAATCCGAGCACCCCGAGCACCCCGGGCACCCCGAGCACCCGAGCACCCCGAACACCCGAGCACCCCGAGCACCCCGAGCAAGCATTTCGACCATTTCGAACGATTTGGGAATTCCATGTTGGACAAATGTCCCCCTCTCTAGATAGAAAAGCTATTTTGCAAACATGCCAAAAACCTACTTGTCTCCGGAAAATATTCGAGAAATTATTTCCGCCCGTGGAAAGTCGACGGCCGACGAAACAAAAAAGAAGTACGGGATCGGCAGTGCCAGACTTCGAAAAATCTGGGACGATGTCGATGCGGAACGTAGTACAAAACCCAAAGAAACCCCCGAAGAACAAGAAACCCCTACCCCCGTAGTACACAGGGTGTCCGCGCCTGATTTTGCGGGCCCCACCGAGTTCCCCACGGATCTACTGCAAGATGTACGAAACGCCAGCTCGTTCGAAGAATCGACGCACCTGTCCGACATGGAGAGACGTTTGGAGAACCGGTTGGACGCGTTGGAACGTAGACTGTTGGACGCAATTTTCGACGATGCCGATTCCGAGTGTCCGAAGAAAGACGAGTGCCCGGAGGAAGAAGAGTGCCAGACGGAATCCGGGTGGGAGGTGCACGACGTCGGAGAACCGTAGAGAATGCGAAGTGGTGGCTGGGTGTAGCGGTGGTGGCGTACGCGGTCTGCAGACCACTGTTCCCATTCGTGGGTCTAGAGGCCTGTAGACTCTGGAAGAACAAAACAGACACCGACGCCCAGTTCGTGCACTCCGCAAAACAGTCCGGTACGCCGAAGGAAAAAACTAGCGACTCCGTACACCAGCAATCTGGTAGTAGCGACCCGTTTCTACATGGAGTAGCCTTTTTTGGAAAAAAAGTTCTTTGTCTTTTTCGAATTGTCTTTTCGAGTTGTATTTCCGAGTTGTCTTTTCGAGTTGTCTTTCTACCTCCTTTGGGAGAGGTTTTCTGTTTTTCGGTGTGGTCTAGATTTTGTTTTGCTCTTGGGAGACGATTTTTCTTCGACTTTCCCAAAAGTCCAAATGTGGACAATTGGGTGGTATCATTTTTCTACCTTCTTTGGAGAGAGGTTTTCGATCTTTTCCAAAATATTTTTTGCGCCCAATTAGACACAAAACACTATTGGGAAAATGGAGTGCGAAAAGTGTGGTAGAGTCTTTGCCAAAAAGTACAACTTGGCGCGACACGAGAAACGAAAAAATGGGTGTAGTCCGCCGCGCTTCTTGTGCGATGGTTGCGGAAAGACTTTTTCCCATCCACGGTCCCTAGCTAGGCACGGCCACACCTCGTGTCCGGATGGCCCCCCAAGCGAAAACGCGCGGCTACAACTCCGGATTGCAGATCTAGAGAAGGCGCTGGCCGTAGAAACACGAAAACGAGAAATCGCCGAGTCGTGTGTTCGCGCTCTGCGAGAAAAGGTCTTGTAGATGCGAGCCTCTTTTTCCAAACCGTCTTTCCCAAATGTGTCCAAATACACAAATGTGTGTATCATTTCTGTTTGTCTCTTGGGAGACGAATTGTTTCTACACTTTTCCCAAATGTGTCCAAATACACAAATGTGTGTATCATTTCTGTTTGTCTCTTGGGAGACGAATTTTTTCTACACTTTTCCCAAATGTGTCCAAATACACAAATGTGTGTATCATTTCTGTTTGTCTCTTGGGAGAGGTTTTCTGGTGTTTTGTTTGCCGTTGGGGGTCGAGATGGGGCAAACTGGCTAGTGCAAAAATGTGCAAAAATGTGCAGAATCTCTCTCTCTACAGATCGAGATCTGTCCAATCGATCTCGTCGTCGTCGTTCTCGTGTCTCGCTCCCTCGCGAGGTTTTCCATCCCGTAGGCTAGCCACCTCCTCCTCCAACTCTACCACCCTCCTCTCCAGTACCAGGATCCTCTTTCCTGGTCGCAGCCTTCTTCTTGCTACCCTCCGTGGTTCTATCTTCTGGCCTCTCGGGACACCTGTTCGAGCGATGTTGCCAGAGAGTCTTGTATGTGGCAAACTTCCCTCCACATCCGGGACACTCTCTCGTGGGAGGTCTGCACGGGTTCTTGCGACACATGTGTCTTCGAAGATTTGCGGGCTTGTCGAAACCCTTGCCGCATGTTTCGCATTCCTTGTATGGCATTGTATCTGTCTATTCCAATGGGAAACATATCTTCAATTGGGCGTTCGATTGTGGATGTGCCGAGGCGAAACGAGACGAGGTGGCGAGTTGTGTGGGGGAATCCTCCAAAAATTGTGGCTCCGTGCAGAATGTACTAGAATCCCATCCACTATCGGGCGAAAACATCGTCTTTTGTACTACAAGTTTAATTTTGGATATCGTGTTCAATAGTGGATGTCTTCGCCCAATGTCCCAAGTGGATATTCTCATTGTATTTGTCATATTTTGTCATATTTTGGTGTGATTTTTTTTTTCAATTTTGGTAGTACAATTGTGGATGTTTTCGTCCCAATTGTGGATACATACAACAGAAAAACAATTGTGGCTCCGTGCAGAATGTACTAGAACCCCATCCACTATCGGGCGAAAACATCGTCTTTTGTACTACAAGTTTAATTGTGGATATCGTGCCCAATTGTGGATACTCTCGTCCAATTGTGGATGATTTGGTCCCAATTGTGTATATTCTCATTGTATTTTGTCATATTTGTCATATTTTGGTGATTTTTTTTTTTTTTTGGTAGTACAATTGTGGATGTTTTCGTCCCAATTGTGGATGTTTTTGCCGATTTTTGCAATGTATCCACTATTGGGACGAAATCATACACTATTGGACACGAGTATCCACAATTCGTACCGATATACACAATTGGACTTGTAGTACAACTGGCGCCGTTTTGGTCACAATAGTGGATGTTTTCGTCCCAATTGTGGATACATACGAGAGAAACAAAATTCTCATTCTTGTATGTCATATTTTCTCATATTTTGGAGATAAAAATTCACCTACTTTTCCACACTATGTTGGCTCAAAAGAGGATGTTGTGTGCAATTTTTCATCCACAAATAAACTTGTATCATTTTGACTCTTATATACTACTAATACCATTTCGCCACTACAGTGCGTATTGAAGGCGCGATGACTGTTTATTTCAGTATTAAACATCTTCTGGACCTCATACGGTCGATATAATTTGTTTATCAACAGATCGGGGTGTACGGATGCATTTTGCGGTACGGCGCATTCGTCAACGAGTTTCGGACGCCTCGACAGAGAGCGCAGAACAGTTACATCATTGTCCGTACCATCAACATCTTTACAGGTAAACGTTTTATTTTCATTTACATTAACCCGGGATTCAAATGAGTCTTTGGTTAGCCTGATGTACCTATGATTTGTTCCATTTGGTGAGTAAGAAGAAAGTTTTTTACCTTTATTTTCATTTACCCGCTCCGTTTGAAATCCGCAATTTACCCCGCCTCCTATGCTTATTGGCGGGCATGTTTTCATTAGGTTAACCAAGTTCACTCTGAGCAGTACATATCGGTAGAGAAATATATATGGGATAGCATTGCTCATTTAACAGGCAGTGTCTATACCCTAAGGAAACAAGTGTCAACACGGGCACACGTGTTTCAATTTCCTGTGACATTTTAACACTTCTATGTCTGAATTCGCTGGCAGCACTCATACACTGGGCTGGTTTCAATTTAATTTGACACGTATCATTCTGGCATGTCACTAAGTTATGCGGACAAATGTTTCTATGCAAATTACAACATGTAGATTGACTAAATACTTCGAAAGTCACTTTTTCGCCTGTTTTTATGATAAAAAAATGACAAAAATACTCCGAAATCACCCGACTTTCGATAAATTTAATCGTTTTAACCCCATAATTGTGGAACAGCCAATATTTTGACAAGCACCATCTATTTTATAATAAATTTGTACAAGTGCATCAACAATATAGACTTTTCCTAAGAAATATATGAGAAAATAATACTCTGGAAAATTCTGGTGAAAATGAAGTTTCCGCAGCTGGACAGCCATAATTATATGACCATTCTTAAATTGCCACTGTTGAAAAGTTAGTCTTCTAAATAATGTCAAATTACATTTGCTGTCACGAAATAGGTCAGACAAGACAATGGTAGGCAGTTTATTGAGATATTATAGCAAAAAAAATGCGCTTATAGGTATCACTGTGCTAAATATAGTACACATCGGCCAGGGGGTATGCTTTAGTAGTCCGGTATAAAAAAATAGTGCAGACGTTTTGAGGCCACAGACACAGTTTGCTTGTAAATCCTGATCCATTACAGCCCAATTTTACTTGAGAAACATGTTGGGGTGTTTTTAACACCAGTTTCCAGCATATTTCTAGCATTTAAAAGAAATTACTGAGCCTGCTTGTCACGTGATGTGAACACTACGTCACATGACACTTTGATGATAAACAATATGGCGGACAGGACAATGTTGAAATTTTCTTTCTTAGGAGTAAGTGAACATATTGTTTAATTAGTGAAAATCCGGTGCAGACAGGTTGCAGGTTATGAACAGGTAGGTTCCACAGCATCCATACGAATAGTGAAAGTGTGAGAGAATGGCCATATTTGGAGGAATCGGTTAAGTTGTATAGTAAAACTAATTGGTGGTTGCTAGCCTTAAGCACAAGCATGAAGATGAGAAGCAATATGAACAAGGGAAATACAAAAATACAAGTGTGGTGGGTGGGGAAATGGCGGGAAACACTGCATCAGACAAGCGGCGAATTTAGTGGGTTCCGCTTTAACTATTGCGCACACTGTTCTGTATTACATATTTTGATACCCGGCCCACATTATGGCTCAGGTTACAAACCCAGAAATACCTTCAGAGCACCCGTAACAGCAGGGAAAATATCAAAAATGCACTGCCAGCCGAACCTCGTGGCTTCCATTAC
Organism: Conchocele bisecta; assembly: GCA_029237695.1. Classification (NCBI taxonomy): domain Eukaryota; kingdom Metazoa; phylum Mollusca; class Bivalvia; order Lucinida; family Thyasiridae; genus Conchocele; species Conchocele bisecta. The sequence continues at coordinate 2,313,997 of CM055279.1, forward strand.
AAAACTCTGACGTCACTCTACATGTACCTCCAAATGAAGAGTATTCACCGCGACAAGAGGTCCACATACACCCTATCGCTCACCTGGTATCAACCGAGACCTCACACACTTCCCCACCAAATTTCACTGACAAATTGGAAATTGTTAGTGAAACCACACAGACGTACATGTGTAGCAGTGATACATTCAAAGTCATACATTGTCAATACTGTATCAAACAAAAAAGTCAACAGAAACGTAACTACTTCTGTCGGCTAAGCAATTCAATCAAGGCAAAATGTGCCTTACTGAGGTTTGCGAGAACGTCATCTGATTTACATGGCACATCATTGGTGACTTCACGCATGACCGAAGTTCTGGTTAAGTGATATGGATTGGAATGCTGTCCGGCCGTGGTTCTAGTGGTATGTCACGGCTGCTGCTCATTATCTGCAGACTCCTGCGAATCAACCTCGGACCCAGCCCCGTCAGATTCAGCAGTAGCAACCGAGAGACAACCAGAAATATAATTGTCCACATCCAAGTCCGCCAAACGTCTCCACTAGTCTCACTACTACTGCTAGAGTTGACAATGCTATATACCCTACTTCTAAAACTACTGTCTGCATCCTGAGATAAAGTCGGTCCATCTTTGACTACCTCCGCAGTATACTCATCATCAGAGCTGTCATCTGCAAAGGTTGGGTTTGCGGGTATAGGCTCGTGTTGACGCTTATTTTCTGTGTCACTATCGCTCCGAACCATACTATAGTCCTTCAGATCATGCCTCCCGACCGTTCGAGAAATGGTAGGGTCTGCACAGCTTGTAACAACATACACATTCATACACGTTCCCACTGGGATCACGTCGCCTAACTACCTTATACACATCAGGCAACCAGGCATCCTGGATCTTTGCCCAACCCTTAACAGAAGAACCCGTGTCCCAATAGCCAAACTGGTATCTTCCGACGTACTATCATGTCTCTCGTTGCTCTCTTTCGCCTTTCTCTCCTGATTGTCTGAAGCTTTTGCGAATACCTCAACAAGACGTGTGTAATGGTCTCATACATACTCGTGCACCGGCTCCTCAGTATCATCATCCTGGTTGGTATTGAGGTACATGTTGATGGGTAACTGGGGTTCACGGCCAAAGAAGACGTAACATGTACTAATTCAGTAGACGAGTGCTCGCAACAGTTGTAAGCGTATACCAACTCGGGAAGATCTTGCGGCCATTTCTTCTTTTGACTTGGTGTGAGTGTTCTGAGCCGGTCGTGCATGGTGCGGTTGAACCGCTCGCATTGGCCATTTTCCTGAGGGTGGTAAGCAGTTGTTCTGCTCTTTGTGACACCGTAAATGGAACACAATTCCTTCACTAGACTCGATTCAAAATTCCGGCCCTGGTCTGAGTGGATACGCTTGGGGACACCAAGGCGAACAAACCATTCCTTCACCAAAACCTGAGCAACAGTCTTCGCAGTCTGGTCTTTCGTGGGAAATGCCTGGGTATATTTGCTGAAAACATCTGTGCAAACCAGAACGTTTTCCACCCGGCAAGCTGACTCTAACGCAGTGAAATCAATGGCCAGTACATCCAGTGGCTGCTGGGCCAGGAGGTTACCCGTAGTAGTGTTAACCTTCCTCCCAGCTTTAGCCACTGCACACCTTGAACATGCCTTACAGTAATCCTTAACACTCTTTACCATCCCAGGCTAGTAATAACGCTTGCGGATAAGGCCTAGCGTCTTCTCGGCAGATGCATGACCAAGATGGTAATGTGTCATCTCCAACACCTTGTCATATAAACACTGAGGGATGATCATCTGCCTCACCTCTACACTATCAACAGTTATCAATCGGAAAATAATATCATTCTCCACGCAGATCCTAGGCCACTGCTTCAACAATCTGCGATAAGGTTTGCTTTCCCTGCCCAAGGCTTTACCTGATGGCACGTCGCTAACCAGGTAGGTACACAATCTGGAAATGTATGGGTCAGTGCACTGTAGCCTAGCTATTTCTTCTTGTTGTAGAGATGCCAACGTAGCAGGTACAGGTACAGTCTTAGGTGAGCGGACCAGGACTTCATCAAGCCAGACAGGGTCAATTGTGTCACGAAATACCTCGGCAACCTCCCCAGGAATGACTGTGCCCGGTAGCGAGACTGTGTGAGCAACTCAAATCGATAACTGTCAGAATCGAGGCCATGTAGAGGTCTCCGACTCAATGCATCAGCATTTCTGTTGCTACGACCAGACCTGTACCTGACAGTGTAATTGAAATGAGCTAGGTCTGAGATCCAACGCATCTCAGTGGCACCTATCTTCGCTGTCGTTTGCACATAGCTAAGGGGATTATTGTCTGTGTACACAACGAAACGGGAGCCAATCAAGAGATCTCGAAACTTTACCGTCACCGCCCAGTAGAGGGTCAGTAGTTCCAGTTTCATTGAACTGTAATTGTTCATATTGCGCTCATGTCCCCGAAGCCCATGGCTGGCATAGCCAATGACAACCAACCGGTTTTCCTGCTTCTGTGACAAGACAGCACATAAACCCTTGAAATTGGCATCAATTTCCAAGATAAACTCCCTGTCAAAGTCCGGGTAGCCTAGAATCGGTGCAGATGTCAGTTTGTGCTTAAGTGCTCTGTTTTACTCATCACACTCCTCTGACCACCGCCAGCTACTTTTCTTCGTCCTCTTTTCATTGCACAATGCATGGAGTGGCCTAGCCAACTTGGCGTAGTTCTCAACATAACGCCTGTAATAGCCTGTTAGACCAAGAAAACTTCTAAGATCATTCTCAGAGGTTGGTGTTTGCCATTCCACGACAGCTCTCACTTTGTCAGGTCAGTCGCTATCCCCTCCTCACTGACAATATGAGCTTCTCCTGAAGAAGTGGCACTTCTCTGGTTTGACCTTGATGTTGTACTGACCCAGACGACTGAAAACCATATCCAACCGTATAATCATTTGCTCAAATGACCTGGCTGGAATAAGAACATTGTGAAGATATATGAGAACTGTCTGGAATTGTTGGTCACCAAAAAACATGTCCATCATGCGAGCGAAGGTGGCGGGGGCATTGCATAGACCGAATGGCATACACAAATACTCATAGAGGCCACCCGTACCAACACGGAATGCAGTGTTCTCTATATCTTCCATGGCAACTGGGATTTTGTGAAATTCGTGGGCCAGGTCAATTGTGAAAAAGTACTTTGCACATATCAGACTCTCTAGTGCTTCCTCAATCCCAGGTAAAGGTAAAACATATTTCCGTGTGCTTGCGTTCAAACGCCGATAGTCGACACAGATGCGCAATTCCCCAGTTGGCTTCCGGACCAACACCACCGGAGATGCATAAGGACTGCGAGATGCTTGAATAATTCCCTGGTCAGTGATTTTTTTGTAGATACTCGCGGACTTCCGTACATTGGCTAGGGGGTATTCGCCTGTAAGGCAACTTAACAGGTTTATCGGACACCGTCCGGATGTTGTGGGATACATCACGACAAAGACCAACATCATACTGATGCCTACTAAAGACGGACTTATGCCGCTCCACTAAACCAAGTAGTACCGCCCTCTGGTCTGGTGACACTTCATCGACGTCAACGTCCGAGAGCAGCTGATCAGCCTCCAACACAGAAGCTTCTTCCTCTAGCTTGCCTTTCTCAATGCGCACTTCACACTCACTAACCTCACACAGCTCAATCGTTTTATGTTCAACTTCGGACACAACGCCCAATCGGATCCTGCTTCTCAGATAAACATCTTTATCCCCAAAGTTTGCCACCTGAACGGGTACCTTTCCAGTGCTGTCAACACGTACCATACTACGGCCAACCGCCATACCAGTCGGTAGATTCCTTACGGCTACATCATGGCGCACTACAAGGGCATTGAATACACAACCACTATCAGCAGGTGTAACCCTAGCCTGAACCTGTTGCACTGATCTAGCTGGTATCATGGCATTACCATTAAGCTTGACAAACCCAGACTTAAAGGGACATGTCGCGTGACACGTGCATTCTTGTACATTCCGGATTTCCGTATAATTGTATATTTGTGATTTGTGGTACTGTGTTGTATTGTTGTGCGTACTATTGATTTCACATACCTGTGATTCCACATACCTGTGATTTCACACACCTGTGATGTTTACATACCTGTGAGTTAGCATGTACATTTGCCATGTACAATGTGCGTGTAATAACGGGGCTTATGTTGTATTGATGGAAATACGATTATGCGTGTCCTTTTTGCGGATTTAAATATACGTCCATTTTATGAGCAATGTTTTACTGATGTCACGCCATATTTGCCACAGACTATGCATGTGTGTGGTAGAGAACTCGTTGACTGCGTGTGCTGGTTTCGCTAGGAAAAATACCCATTTTAGTATTACGGACGTCCACTATCCGTGCCGGCCGAGTATGTCCGCGTGTCAGTTGTTCACCAGATAAGGGACCTTCTGTAGGTGAAGCCAGTATATAGCGCAGACCATACCATGGTCTGCCCTGTTATGTATGCTACGGGTTACTGTTTCAGCATAGCCTGGTACTGGCCAACACGGATATATCAGATCCCATACTGGTGAGACATTGTGTCGTGATATTTCCGTAAATGACCACGATATTTGAGTTTAGTACGTGCTACACTCTCATTTGAGTGTACAGCCCGTAGTACCGATATGGACGGGTTTGGCGGGGCCAAAAAGCGACCTTCGCATTGTCGAGACCAGTCGAGTAGATTTCGGATTATGAGATCTGGGTCTATAGTGTGCAGATTTATGGTAATGTGGGATATACCATGTTGGATGGTATTTATTCCGCGAGGGCTGTACACTAGTTTGGTTGAATTTATGGCGTGGGAACATATATTTATGCCAAATATAACCCACGGGTGAAATGGCAAAAGCCATGGTTTTGTAATATTTATGTGAGATGTCGAACGAGGGGTAGGCATATTCATTATTCCGTGCATGGTTTCAATGGTGAGTATATAAGCGATGTCTCGCTATGTGTTGGTGGGACACATATTTTCTGGTAACAGAAGAATAGTATTGTACTGTATTCACCAGTGACACGGAGGATTTTGGTATGTACCTACAACATTTTATTTCGGCTGTGATTTGCCGTTGTTCGATTCCCGTTTTAGTCCGTTGTGCATCCTGTCTGTCTGTATGTGCTTATTCGTCCAGTAATTGGAGACACATTTCATTTTGTAGCCTCTTGAGATCGCTCCAGCGAGCCACATTGGGCGTTTTGGTCCACTTTTGGTGTAGCAGCTCCGGGTACAGGCCTGTATAGAGCAGTGTGTGATTGCTACATCGCGTTCAGCAGACAGTCACAGCCATAGATTAGTGAAGTGAAACGCCATACACACATATCATATCATTATACTACCACCGAGTTGAATGTCACCTAAGTGAAACTTTTCCCGGCGTCTTAGCCAACGTGATAATCGCCATTTGTATTATATCGGAACATTACATCCGGTCTACCACTTCCGGTATTACAACCAATTGATTCACCATGGATACTTTACATCCGGTCCACCACATCCCGGTTGCTACAGTCGAGTGATGCCATAGGAACTTTACATCTGGTCCACCATTTCCGGAAATAATAGTACCTTTGGAACTTTACTTCCGGTACCAGCTTCCGGAACATTATCATTATTGACTATCATGTGATGTAACCATATCCGGCTTTGACTTATGACATTCAGACTTTGGAAATACATTGCATAGGCAATACATATGTATACTTTGATAGTGTATGGTAATACTCCTATCATGGCATATCATGGCTAAGGGATTGTAGCAAGACTACATATATTGTTTATGGATTAATCCACTTGAAGTTGGATAATAGCCATATTGGTGACTATACCTCATACTGCGGGTGAGGCAGATCTTGGGACCTTGATACTCAGAGGTTACCACTATCTATTGAGATACGCCAGCACTGGGGTAGCTCAGATGATTGTCATTTGTCCTCCAATGTTCTTTCGGCCATGTTATACTTGTATGTTATTTCACTTTGATTAGCGATCATCAAAGTACTTGTGCATTCATACTATTGTCCACTACGGGACCATTGAGATGCCACATACCGAGTTTATTCGTATATAGCTTTTAAGTTGCGTTAAAGTATAACAGTCGATTGGCTTACAACCTTGTAATTGAATAGTATCATGCACAGTATAGTGATGTTCGCATATCAATGTATCATGTATTCCTGTGTGTGCCCCATGTAATATAGTGTACATTATAAGTGATTAAGTGACTACGTGTACTTATCTACTCTAGCCTATCCCTTACACTTCAACTGCATTGTTACCACTTTTCATTCGTCAGATGAAGCTATATTGGCCATAACGTCATAACAATTAAAGTATACTTGGTTCATATGATAATAGGGGAGACAATTTGTCTCGATCATTCCTGACCTTGGTAATGACCTTGACAGAACACTCCCTATCTTGAGAAACCTTTTCTGAATGAAGTGACATAATGTGCGACCAAACACCCGGCAGTGACTCGTCCCCATGCACCTCATCTTTCAGAATCCTAATAATATTCGAGCCTATGACCCCAGGGACTTCGATTTTCCATTGCGTGAGTGACGAGGATGGTGGGTCCTGTACCACTAGGAATCCCACTCGAAGCTTGTGGGGTTCAAAGTAACCCACGTATGGGATATCCAGACCGTTAGCAACAGTGATATTTATATAATTGGATACATCCATCAACTCAGTATCAAAATGTTCCAGGTAAAAGTTTTCAGTCACTGTCGACACCTGTGCCCCGGTATTGACAAGACACCTCACTACAACACCATCAACATCAATCTGAGTTTCTGGACGCTTACCAATTGCCCGATCAAACAGTAAGTCCACATCTGCCACCGTCACAGCCTCGTCACTGGCATTTACACCGTATCCCTTCTTGTCCATTGTTTCCTTACGACAATCACGCTTGAGATGGGTCGAAGACCCGCACGACCAATATTTCCTCCCACCGTAAGCAGTTGCCTTTTCTGTGCCCCTTTCTACAGTCAATCCTTGTATCACCTATCAAATATTTCCAACAGGCTTAGAGAACAGGTGACAAGGTCCTCAGAACCTTGAGAATACGAGAAGAATCGTTTCAACAATTGAGTGACTGAATCACCATCACCATATGTATTTGAACATTTTCTCCGGATCATCACCTATTTCAGACATACGACCCAATATGTCAATACGAGCTTTCCCAGCCAAGTGGTTGTTAACAAATGTGACGCCATCCTCTCTCTCCAGCCAACAGATGTCCCTTGACGTCCCTTATACATTATTCCACAGACTGATCAGAGGGTGTTGTAGGCTTACCTTTAAAGCGGTCCAACTTCCGGGAAGGATGAACTACAACTTTCTTCTCCCGATCACTCACATTCACATTTACCAACCTGGAAATCAGCTCATCATTTTCTCTCCTTACTTCCTCTCTCAACCTCTCTCTGTCAATCAATCTCCTAGTATCCAGGTTTAAGCTCTCAGCACGCCTCCGTTCCTCTGAGGCTGCATTTTCCACCCTCAACAACCTATCGTGCAACTTAGCAATCTCGCTCTCGTGATCAGGCTCTTGGTCAGCCTCTTCGCGCTGATCCTCCTCAAGCATGATCTACTCTCCAGGACAGTAGTGTTGATGTCAATAAAAGGAGAGTATGCCTACAATAAACTACTGCATGTCATGTATGTCGTGTATCAGTGTACATACAAATAAACAGACAGTCAAACAGACATGGGTAACACTTGCCCAATCACTTGAAAGTTTTGGTGCTATAGACCCGGTCACGTGTCACGGGACTAACTTGTTTACAATATGTATCACGTACTATACGATGTATTGCCAGAATAGTACACTCTTATCTTGCATTATGTTGCACAAAACACTAGATGGCCCAATAACATGTTGCAATACTGTCTGTGATGATATATTAAATGTCCTTACAATACAATTTAACACACAGTCCAAGTAATACTAGTTACCCTATCATTAATGCCAGTTCAAGTGTTATTAATTTGAGCTCAAATTTCATGAAATTTCAACTAATATGAGTTCAAGTACATGTAGCACAAATTCACAAGTTTCATGACAAGAATTCATATACATGTAGAATAATAATATGTGTCATAAATTACCTTTTCGAGCCAACCATCAGTCGGCAACTGCCTTCATCTGACTGTTTCGTTCTCATGTATAAACGTTTATGTTAAGTGTAATCCAGACATCATTCCCATTTTTCGATAAAAAAGTGTACTTCAGAGTATGATAATTTGAAGGATTGTACAATTCCATAACAATAATGTAAACGTGTGTATGCAGATAATGTGCGTATATATGTGTCCCACGTGGGGGTAAAATTTACAGTTGACAACTTCAGGACGCTATGATGAACATTGGAATCAGAAATCGAATATGTTACAAATTAACAGGTATTCAATACATTTATAGGAATTGTGATTTTACTTTGACACGTATAATAAATACACAAGTACATAGATTACACATGTAGACAGGACAGAGTCAGTATTTACTAAGCCACATCTGTTTTACCACAGGTGGAACACTCGGACCTAGGACCCGATAAATTGCTCATTTGTAAACCGTTACCCCACCCACAAATGTCCGTACAAAATACATTATTAGCATTTTCAAGGTAGGCAAGAGCTTGGAAAAAATGCCGTAGTTTCGGACTTGCTCAAACACCACACATTTAGATTTGTCTGCTGACTTATGTCTCTGGTAAATCGATAAATGTATTAGGTCTTCAAATATATTCACTTCAAGCATCTGCTTTTAGCATTTCGTTAGTTACGGGCAAATTAGCTACCAAATACAAGAAGATATAATTGTGTGTACGAAAGAATGTCACACATTTTTGTGGGCTGTGGAAGCATAAATTACGTGTAAAATCTGGCTGAAATCCCATTACAGTCTCAACATATTGACGTGAATCACTGAAATAAACATCAATAAGTCCGATGTTACAATTTGTGACTAACAAGTGTCATTCACCAACCTTGAATGATCTAAAACGTGAGTTTATTTTGATTTGTGTCCCAATATTTCGACATAAGTCACATAACCTTCTGTGAACTTTACTTTCGGATTTCCTTTGTTATATTCGCAGAATGATCAATAATGACGTCACGTGAAAACCTAAACTGGAGCATGGCAAATGCTACAGCCAATCAGGTGCCGATGGGTGAAGCCGAGTATATGGGATTCTTTCGGAAAGAGAAATTTCTCTGTAACGTCGTGTAGCTAAAACGTGTGTAACTAACAATATACTAAACACAGATGTTTAAAGTGAATATATTTGGGGGCCTAATTAAGTCATTTATCATTTGTCGGAGGCGTATTCAGCAGAAAAGTCGAAATGTGTGGTGTTTGAACGAGCCCGAAACTAAGCATGTCTAGTGCATTTTTCCAAGCTCTTGAAAAGGTTATACTGTATAGTGTACGGAAACGGGTGGGTGGGATAACGTTTTTCAAATGAGATATTTATTGAGTCCTAGGTCCGAGTCTTCCACCTGTGGATTTTACATGACGTCGGAAATATATTATAAATGTTTTGAAATATCGCTAGTATAAGTATATATTAATAATAATATACATGTAGTGGATACATTTGTGCATTGTGATGAAACAAAGGGAACTTTCTGTGCGAGTACAACTGTAGCACGAAAACGTCACTGGTCCACTATCGCAAATGTTAATAACGAGGACGTAACGTACGTTATGTCAAAACAACGTTGCTGAGACAAAGTGACGTCAGATGGTTTATCAGTTTAACACATATATGTGATGACCAACGCCAGTATATATTTATTCATGTAGTATGTAGATAACCTCTGAAATGTACAATCAATACACTAAACATCTAGGTTGGATATGTATATATAACGTACATTCTGTGAAACGCATAGACTAATACGCATTTCTAAATGTATTCTGTCCACGTTTATTAGTGACTGCTGCAACAATAGCATGCGCGAGAGTCTGACATCTGTAACAGTCTAATATAACAGTGAATGTCTGTTGAAACGATGCGTACCCACCGATACACATCGTATCACCAGCAAACGTCATTATACATACTACGTGAATAAATATATACTGGCCTTGGTCATAACATATATGTGTTGGTCTACATCCCGTCACAACATAAATATCTGTATCACATCGTATCACCAGCAAACGTCATTATACATACTACGTGAATAAATATATACTGGCGTTGGTCATCACATATATGTGTTGGTCTACATCCCGTCCCGAACAACCTATCGAACTTGCGGACCATACAACGGTTTACGACTAACCAGTATCTGCCACATAAAAACGCACTGTCATTGTCAATTAAGATTTCAACAGCTTTATATTCTTCGTAGAAAAATACATTGTTTAGAAAACAAAATGTTGTTTACAATGTTTCCAGCGAGAAGATGTCTACCTCTAAACGAGCTAAAACTAAAAGAGTCATCTCCCTTAGAACATATTCATAGGTCAACTTAGTGTTACACTCGTAAGTATGCTCCAAAATGGAGGATTATGTGGAACAGTGTTCTGAAAATGGCACCCCATGTATTATTCCGGATACCGTGTTGATATTTATGTCGTCTTTGGAAACAGATAATCAACCGTGTTCTTGGATTATCCAAAAATGCGCGAACAATGGATTATCTGTGACTGTGAAATTTCCCGCCAAAACGCGCAATGGGGGTCAGCGAACTGTAGGCCCGAAGGCACCAGGAAAATGTGACAAAGTGACAATTTCCTTGGAACCTGCCATTAGGAAACGGAAAGTGAAGTCCCGTCTTCCAGGAAACGTGACTCACTCCGACGGAAAGCGTGGCTACAGCGGAAAGGAAATGCTACCAAACTCCAGCCCACTACAATAGACACTACTGACGTAATTTCATCCCATTTCGACCCAGTGGGCACGGCGGGCAATGAAGCTCTAGCGAAAATATTAAACTGGAACGTGCAGAGTTATCTCCTCCCAGTTATATTGGACACAGTGAACTGGAATTTATAGAACCATCTATACCCAGTCAGTGTAATGGCGAACACAATGAAATGGAAAGCAATGAACCACGTAGTCCCAGTCAGCGTGAAAGCATTCATTCAGAAATTGGACATCCAGTTTCTCCCAGTCATAGTGTATGCAATGAACTGGATAATGGAAAGTTAGTCTTGAACGCAACGATACAATCATCTCCCACCCCGCCTCACTCTGACTACGAAGACAGTGATCCAGAGTTTCAAGTGGAACGGTGCTTGGGGATACTTTTGCGCATATTGCCCAAAGGAGACGGATATAGAGGCAGAATGCAAGCGTTGTTCGAGATGCAGGTTTGTGCGGGAATGTCACAACAACAACAACAAAAAACAACAAATATAATGCCAGTCATTTACATACCATTGACATTGAGCCAACTGAAGATGCTGAAAGTGGTAATGAAAATTATGGATTTGGGTAAAACACAAGAACGTGTCCTCTCTGTCTGGCTGTCTGTCTGCCTGCACTTTCTCCTCTCTCCCTTCCCTTTCTAAGTTTCTTTTTTGTTTCTCCTCTTTTTCTCCCCACTTACTCACTCCTCACTGTCTCTCAGTCTCATTTCTTTCACATATCTAATACATTTCTTTCTCTCCCCTCTCTCCTGTTTCTATCCTCTGCCTCTCCCTATCTCTTTTCGCTCTCCCATTTCCCCTATCTCCACTTTATCTCATAATTTACATAAATATCTTTCTTCTGTCTCTTTCCGTTCACATCTTTCACACTCTCTCTTCTTTCTCTCCTCTGTCTCTTTCCGCTCACTTCTTTCCCCCTCTCTCCTCTCAGTACTACTATGAAAAATAGTCTCTTTCACGAAACCTGCCCAAATATTACGGCCATATAAACAATGCAAAAACATTTTTTTTTTTTTTTTATTAAATTTTAGAATGGGCCGTCTTTTTATTTCATGAGATTTGGTCAAATATTGATTTTATTACGAATAATTGATTTGTCTATGGGAACTTAAAATGCGGAAAAATGAGGTGGAGGAACTGTGGGACGAGTGAAAAAAATAAACAAGTTTGGAATTTGACTCCGAAAACTGGCTAAATAGCTTGGAAATAATCTAACTAAGAAAACAAAGGTTAACTTTTGAAAATCGGTCCAGTATATCTGACATTCGAAATATGTCCCCATATGTTAAATCTCTCATGGAAATTGCTTTTTTCGCTATAAAATCAATATTTGACCTAAGTTTGAAATAAAAAGAAGCCTCAATCTTAAATTTTGTTTTAATTTAATATTATCTAAAATAATATTGTTTTTGCATTGTCTATATAGACAGCTTTCACGAAACAGACAGCTCTCCTCTGCCTCTCTCATCTGTCTATTTTTGTAGACGATTTCATAAAAATTGCAAAGTATACTTATCAGTTATCTAGCAAAGTATACTTTGAAGGAGTAATCATTTATATTTCCCCAAAATGCATTATTTCATATATACTAACCACTGCATATATTTTATGATTATGTAATAAATTCAGTATTATAAAAATTAATAAATTTATTCTTAAATTGAATTTTTTTCCCTCAAAGTATACTTTGCTAGATAAGTATAATTTACAATGTTGGTGAAATAGGCTACTGGTCTCCTCTTTCATCTGTCTATCTCCTGTGACTCCGCTAACCTCTTTCCGAATCCCCTCTCTCCTCTTTCTCTCCTCTCTTCTCTGTCTCGTTACACTCACATCTTCCCCCCCCCCTCTCTCCTCTAGCTCTCCTCTGCCTCTTTTGTCTATTTCCGGTCTCCTCTTTCCTCTGTCTCTCTCCTATGTCTCCGCTTACCTAGTTCCCCTCTCTCATCCTCTCATCTGTTTCTTTCCACTCTCCTCATTCCCCCTATATTCTCCCCTGTATCTTTCCACTCACCTCTTTCTTCTTTCTCCCCGCTCACTCCTCTATTATGATCTCCTCTCTCTTCTACAGTCTCACTCCACTCCACCCCCCCCCCCTTCATCTCTATGTCCTCTGTCCATTTTTTTCTTTCCTCCGGCTAATTGTCCTTCATTTGCCTCCTCTGTCTCATTTTCTTTTTCTCTCCTCTTTCTTATTATGTCCTCTGTCTTTCTCCTCTTATTTCCTCCTGTCCTCTCTGTCTATTTATGTCCCCCCTCTCTCTCTCTCTCTCTCTCTCTCTCTCTCTCTCTCTCTCTCTCTCTCTCTCTCTCTCTCTCTCTCTCTCTCTCTCTCTCTCTCTCTCTCTCTCTCTCTTCCCTTTGTACACCCCCTCTGTCTCCTTTTCCGTCTCCTCTATTTCTGTCTCATGTCTCTATTTCTATGTCTCTCTTCTTTGTCTCTTTTTGTCCCCTCTCTCTCTCTCTCTCCTGTTTTTATCCTTTATATTTTTCTCCTCTCTTTCTCTCTATCTCTCTTCACTGTCTTTCATCTCTTGTTCTGCCCACCCCATCTGTCTCCTTACTTTTTCCCCTCTCCTCTATGTATGTATCATCTTTCTTTCTATGCCTCTCTCCTCCGTATCTTTCCCATCCTATCTCTAGCTCTTCTTGCTCTCTATCTCTCCTTTCTTGTCTCTCTCCCCCTGTCTCTCCCCTATTCTTCTCTCCTCTCTCTCTCTCACAGCGGTATGGGAGTATATAGAAGCTTTATGTTTCCGCAACTATAGATTCCTCTCCATTTACTGAAAGTCCGTCTCCGTCCGTCCGTCCGTCCATCCGTCACAAAATTTGTGTCGCGCATATCTCCAACAGTTTTTGAGTTAGAGTCGTGAAACTTTACAGGCATACTTGTCATCGTGTGCAGTTGCGCACCTGGGTTTTTAGATGCGGATTCTTCCTGTATGTACGGAGTTATGGCCCTTGACTTAGTGAAAAGTGGGGATTTTCAACTTGTGTCGCGCGTATCTCCAAATGTATTTCAGTTAGAGTCTTGAAACATTACAGGAATACTGGTCATCGTGTGAAGTTGCGCATCTGGGGTTTTAGATGCGGATTCATCCAGTATTCTCGCAGTTATGGCCCTTGACTTAGCGAAAAGTGGGGATATTCAACTTGTGTCGCGCGTATCTTCAAAAGTATTTCAATTAGAGTCGTGAACCTTTACAGGAATACTGGTCATCGTGTGAAGTTGCGTACCTGGGGTTTTAGATGCGTATTCATCCAGTATTCACGGTTATTGGCCCTAGACTTAGTTAAAACTGGGGATTTTCAACTGTCGCGCGTATCTACAAAAGTATTTGAGTTAGAGTCGTGAAACTTTACAAGAATACTTGCCATTGTGTGAAGTTGCACACCTTGTGTTTTAGATGCGGATTCATCCAGTATTCACGGAGTTATGGCCCTTGACTTAGTGAAAAGTGGGGATTTTCAACTTGTGTCGCGCCTATCTTCAAAAGTATTTCAGTTAGTCGCAAAACTTTACAGGAATACTGATCATCATGTGAAGGTGCGCACCTGGTGTGTTAGATGTGGATTCATCCAGTATTCACGGAGTTATGGCCCTTGACTTAGTGAAAAGTTGGGATTTTCAACTTGTGTTGCACGTATCTCCAAAAGTATTTCAGTTAGAGTCGCGAAACTTTACAGGAATACTGGTCATCGTGTGACGTTGCGCACTTGGTATTTTAGATGCGGATTCATCCAGTATTCACGGAGTTATGGCACTTGACTTAGTGCTGTGGCCATTTATAGAAATCATTTTTCGGCAAAAATCTCATATACGATAATGTTGATTATATTAGGTGTCAGCTCACTTATACATGTACTTTCGGCTTTTTATGCCTGACGTTTCAATTTCCATATTTCCTCACTTTCATTGTATTATCTCACAATATACAGCTAATTTATGCAGAAAATACAAGGTAGCTACATATATGCCATTGCTGCCTTAAATTCTACTTTTCCAAATCCTGATAACATGCAGTGGTGGTATTGGGGGGAGACATATGTTTTTGTCTGAAAAACAATCCTCTAGTCCTATCTGTTTCTCACCATCACTTCATTATAGTCCAGGAAGCATACATCTCAAATACTGGGCCTAAATAGGCTACTATTTAATACTATCTTTCTCAGCAGAATCATATACAATGTTATTCACAGAGCTGGCGTAAAGTATTATTCTCGCTTATAGAGATGATTCAAATGGTGGTTAAAACACAGATTTTACAGACATGGTCCAAATATTGTCTGACATTCATTTATACTTTAATGCATAGACATGAAAATATATGATTTTATTGTCACGCCCGCTTGCTGACAGCACAATATAGTCGGAACATTGGTGTACGTGCGTCCAGGTTAAAGCTTTTGGTTAAAGTTTTTCGGTATACTATCAAAGCCCCATAGGGCGCGACATGCTGGCCGCGGTCAGCTAGTTAATTAATGGAAACGCGCGAATCAGAATGTGGCCAAACATGGGTAATTATGTAAATTAAAAAACTTACGGGCATATTGGAATTAAATTTGTGTCTAATTCCTGAAGGGTGGAGCAGAATTTACGTATATTTATTTGATAGAGCGGTAAGCGGGTAGACTTGTGGAAATTTGTGTGTTACCGTCTAATTCCCATGCACATGTATGTCCACCACCTAACTGGATACAAAGATTGGTGCAAGTGGCTCTGACTGAAGGAAATAGGGATTACTGTAATAACCCTAAATATTCGGACACCATTTGTTTTGAGAATAGAATAAAATAGGTTCCCCAAAACAAAATGTATCCAAATACATTATTATTATGATAAACAAGTACAGCCATTATATCCGTAAATATTTGGACATTCTTTGCTGTGAGATGTGTGTTTCCCAGAGTAAAATGTGTCCGATTATTTAGGGTTATTAAGGTATGACATGTGTGACCAGTCTAGCTCCTGGGGCCCGTTTCACTAAACTTTGTACGACTAAAATGTAGGATCGTCTGGAAATTTCAATTGATGGATTTACATTTATTGAGCATAGGCTGCATATGCTCAATAAATGTAAATCCGATAATTGTTTACAAGAAAACATTATTTATGTGAAATATACAGACTATCATACTTTTGCACTTACAAACATTTTAGTCGTACAAAGTTTAGTGAAACGGCCCCCTGGTCTTCTAGCATACTTCTACGGCCTGGTAGAGATATACAATGTTTGTATATATTCACTGACTGAATGACGAACTGTACAACACCTGATCATACTGTGGATGCATGTGTCGATGCACCACCTGATCAGACTGTGTGGATGCACAGGCTGGTCTGTGTTTACACTGGTTGTAAGTGCAATAAACCCCATTTGTCCAGTCAGAGCCACAAATTAAATGTTAACCAATTACATGTCGAACACCCCCACTACTCTCTGTTAGTAGGGGTGTAGCAATTTTAAATTATTTTCATAAAAATTCTCGTCAAGAATATGTGTTGTGACCACTTATAATATGGTGTGACCACTCATTTTAAAAAAGAAATTGAAGAAAAGTGTGTGTCGTCGGTAGCGGTTGTTATGCTCCTCGAAAAAAAATTCGGGGAGCATATTGTTGCCGCTTTGTCCGTCCTTCTCACGTCCGCGTCGGCGTCACACTTTGGTTAAGATTTTTAGTCAAGTCCATATTATTCAATACTATTAGGCCTAGAGCCACCAAACTTGCACACATTAATCACCTTGCAGTGTACATCTATAACCACTATCAAATATATGACCTTGACTCACTTTTCCACTTAAATTACTTAGTTATTTCCCCTTGGTTAAGATTTTTAGTCAAGTCTCTATCTATAGTATTAGGGCTAGAGCCACCAAACTTGCACACATTGATCGCCTTGCAGTGTACATCAATAACCACTGTCAAATATGTGACCCTCATGTGACCATGACACACTTTTCCTCTTAAATTACTTAGTTATTTCCCTTCCAGCAACATGGAGTCGGGGTGGGGGTGTGGGGTACGAATGAAAAGTCGACACGCAAGAAAATTTTGACCGGAGAAGGTGGGATAAAATGTGTTTTTGTTATTTTTTGTGAGGGTACGAGTGAAAATAAATTGACAGAGCAAGAGCATAGCAATAACCCAATTCAACTCCCAGCTAACTAAATAGCCAAAGATAAAAATGTACCTGAGGGCCAAACGAGGCAAATCGTGATTCCTATAAGGAGGAACCCATACCGTTAATTTACGCCGTCTCATTCGCCCGACCACCACCCACTTCTTTTTTTCTTTTTTTTTACGATATTTTGAATTGTAGCCAGCGCCAACTGAGCGAGTAGTCGGCTAAATCGCCGGCAGCCGGCACTTACGGAGAGCTCTGTAGACATAGACATATGGCTTTCACTACCGTCTATAGCAAAGTAAATAATAAATGATAAAAGTCAGATAATTAAAAATAGAAGTTAAACATGTTATAGAGACATGGCATGTTAGTCTATGTATAGCAGGCCGGTACAATATTCAGTTCTGATTTTGGGACCCCCCCCCCCCATTTGTATATGTACTTGAACATGTACATGTATTTGTACTGGTATATGGGATTTAGTACTAAATCCATTGACCCGGCCTTAAATCACCTTAGCTGTTGATAGGCCGTTAAACCCCAAGAAACAAGCAAAAAAACTAACCATCCAGTGGGATTCGGGTGACCTTGACCTTGGTAACCTTAACATTTGTGTCAATAATTTTGTACATACATGTACGTCCAAATGTTGAATACCTCCTGATCTGTTAATCAGATCCTTTAGCAAACTTCATCAATAGCTTCCTCACATAGACACCCCACAGCAGCCCCGATCAATAGTCTGCCATGGCATTGTTTTATTCACCGCTACTGGCCTGCATTGACAGGTAACCGTGATCATGGTGACCTTGACCTTCATGTCAATACTTTTGGACGTACATCCAAATGTTGAATATCTTTTGATCCGTTAGTCACATCAGCTCCAAACTTCATCAACAGCTTCTACCAGTGTAATTCGGCTGACCTTCATCTGGGTGTCAACACTTTTGAACATACATCCAAATGTTGAATATCTGCTGATTTATTACCGTAGTCATATCATACAATTTCATAAATAGCTTCCTCGCATGGATAGTTATCCATCCAGTGTCATTCCGGTAACCTTGACCATCACCTTAGTGACCTTGACTTTGGTGTCAATAATTTTGAATGTCTCCTGATCCGTTTTGTCGGATCATTACCAAATATAGGCAAGACCAATAATTTTGGACTTTGTGATCTTGACCTTGGTCACATTGACCCTCATGGCGATCACCTTGTTTCGTGAGTGAGACCCCAGCGATCACCTTGTTTATCCCCCTCCCCCAAATGCAGTATCATAAATGTGTACATAGTCGATATGGAAAGCAGATAGTGTTTGGACTGTGCTTGTGTGTTTCCGGTTAATAAGTTTGCCAGAGTTTCTTCAATCTGCCATTTCTATAATTTTATAGTTCTATACACGTTGTTCATTTAGACTGTTTATCATATTAATATTTTTACCCTGATCATCTGATTGACTACCACATCTAACATACTATTTTACTATTATTTTTATTCTTCATCTACATTGCTTGGCCCTAAATGATACTATTTTGTGCTGATGGGCCGTTAAGCACCATTCCATTCCAATCGGTCATTTAATGTTCTTGTTTCATGTACTTACACACCATAGTTGCTTGTCCTAAAGCTGGATGCCGTTGTGGAACAAAATGGCGTTACCATACCATTGACACACCACCCACTGACCAGTATGACACATGTAACAAGTACTACATGTATTAACAAGCTACGTTTACTGAAGATAGAGTCCTTCCAATGTGTAGCTTCTAAAAAGTTATTAGCTATGCACACATCAAGATATTTGCATCAAGCTTGTGTTCAAAGAGCAGGATTTTCTTCACGAGCAATTTGTGTTACCAGATAAAAATGCAAATGCTGTATCATATGTATACATAGTCGATTACTACATATATCTACATCTTCTAAAAGAGATTACAGAACTACATCACTAACCAACTCTAAGCAACAGTTTTCTTTATCCAGTAGGTATTTCGCAGGTAGTAAAACGCTTTCTGATGTAGCAGACAATTTGAACAGGGCTGTTAATAATAAATCTAATGATCATCATAAAACTGTTCAGCCACATTCAACAGTGACAGAATGGGGAAATACAAATAATATATCCTCCGAAGATAAGACAAAGAAAACTATGTCAACATCTAGTAAAGATACCATTACGTTGGAAAACATATTTTCTGATTTCAGCAAAGAACGAATTCGGAAAAAGTTGTTTGACGGGATGCCGGAGGTTTCTCAACCATACGAAAAGCACGAGAAACTAACAAATGATGCAGTGCTGGTTCCCTTCTGTTACGTGAATGGGGAACCATCCATCCTGTTCATGAAGCGATCAATGTATTTGAAGAACCATAGAGGAGAAATAAGGTATTAACCACTGGCACCTAGGGCACCAAGCGTATGTCAAGATATTATGTTGCAATTCTTTTCTAGTTTGTGTTCACTATGACTTAACCCATTTCATGCCATTTTGATTGGGAAAAATCTGAAATATTTTCTTTAAATGGCCTTAGACGTATATGTCGCGACGACCATGAGTGGTCGCAACATATACTTTCATTGAGAAATAAGAAAAATAAAATATTTAAAAGATTCGTACCAATAATGGTGTATTCTGCATGTAATGGGTTAATAATAATGTCTCTATGGTTGTATAGAGACATAGTCACAGAAAGCACCTACTGTACAAGAATTGCAACATAATATTTCGACATACAAATGTTGCCCTGGTGCTTGTGGTAATAACTGGTCAATTGCATTGCATAAACTGTTTTTCTTTCAATGTACATGTAATAACACATTGTATTAAAAAATCATAATACACTAGTGTAATAAATAGAGGATATTCTATCGAAATTGTTTGAATAGCATGAAATAATACACGAGTGTATGTCGGCTTCAGCGTAAACAATGAGTAAGCGAACAAAAATGCATTGTATGATGTTTCAGGGGCGTTTGCCACTGCGTATGAATTTTTGTGGGCTGTTGGAGAGTGCACGTGGGTAATTATACAGGTGTTCTCTTCACAGTGTGTTATTTGTAAGTTGACAATTACAGGGTTTCTCTCACAGATAAATCCATGCATATAATGGCTTGAAATGTAATAAATGTAAATGAGGCTACTACAGTATATACATGCTTGGTGATCAATAGTTACGGGCAGTGACTCTGCAAAACTCCCGTATAGTCCATATTATAGACGGTACAGGAGTTTTGCAGAGTAACAGACCGCAACTAGGTGATCGATACATCTTCATAGTATGATTATGTGCTTATACAATAAGCTTAATGGTGCTTATGCCATGCCCCCATGGTCATCACATCTGTCTGCCTTCATTGATTTGTGACCATCTTTGCCTTACTTAATATATGCTATTGCTACATGAATAGATTAGTGACCTTGACTTACTAACTACTATATCATGGATTTTCATATGACCTTGACCTACTGTTTATGCTTCAGTCACTTCCCAGTACCGTAACCAGGATGAGGCAGATGATGCGGTCACCACCTCTTCTTTCAATTGGCTGATTTTATTTTATGCTAATAATTAAACAAATCCCCGGGGTGGTGGTGGGGAGAATGCTCCCTGACCCCCATATCGGGACTTGGTGCGCCTCATCTGGTGTGTACCTTTGGTTATGCCCCTGCTTCCCGTCATTGACTTGTACAATATTAAGTTTTCAGGTTTTGGTCTATTTCACCCTATCCATCACACTTCCAGATAATGTTTGTTCATGAGTACAAAGCACATGAACATGTCTTGGAGTAGTCATGCGTCTGGTTTACAGTGAAACATCTCTAACTCATTTGCAATATCTTTTCATGATCACAAAGCATTCATAAAGTGGTAATATGCCTGATTTACAGTATGTCTGGGATCGAGGTTCCACTGTGTCCAATGGAAAAATCTCAACCAGACACCCTGGGGACCTCCCAGGGTGTCCGGTTTAGAGAGGTTACTGTCTTCAGGGGTGGATCCAGCATTTGGGGAACTAGGGGGTAGTCCTATTTTCAAGCTCTTCGAAATGCACTTTCCTGTGTTTTATGGCATTTAAATTCAGACTCCAGCTGGTAAACTGTGATCTATGTAAACTCCTTTGCTGAACGGGGGGTGCAAAGACCGAAACCACCCCACCCCTCCGCCCCTGGTATTATAATGTAGTCATTGCTCATGGTCAGTTTTCCAGGTGGCGTGCATGACGAGGGTGACCGCGATATGACACACACGGCATTGAGGGAGACTTATGAAGAGATCGGGCTGTCCTCCGATAAAGTGGACATCTGGGCTGAGCTGTGGGGCTCACCCAGTACTGTAAGTGTACAAAATATGTGCAACAGTTTGTAAATACAGTGAAACCTCTCTATACCGGACACCATCGGAGGTCCCCATGGTGTCCGGTTTAGAGAGGTTTCACTGTAAATTAGGTATATGACCATTCTGAGACATGTGTGTGTGCTATCCGATCATGAACAGGCACTGTCACCTGAGATAAATGACCAATAAACCCATAAAAATAAGATCACATATGTTGTATCGGTGTCCGGTTTAGAGGGGTTTCACTGTACTGACTGATTTCAAGACGGGGAGTATATTTGTATCGTATTTATGAACCAAAATGTGCATACCTGTCACCGGTAAAAAGTTGACTTATTAACTAGATGAGAATATTAGTTATAAAACAAAATTCCACAGCTGGTGAGCCATCAAGAAAACAGCATTGACCTTGAGCGGATGAAGGCCACATTCGATAGGGCTTATGTGAATGTATGTGAAGTATTGTGAATATCAGATAGGCAGTAGGTAAGTTATCACACGGATCCAAAGAATTTGAGCAATAGACAATCTATTTTTAGCACCCTTGACCTTGACGATACAAAACCCACATTTATTTTAGCTTAGTGTGTAATAAAACTACAATATTGTAAGGGACCTGCAGTCTGGTTTTTGTCAGGATGATTATCCAGATATAGGGTTTGGCAGCTCCGCACCAACAAGGATGTACCTATCAACTAAATATTGGCTGAGAATATAATATGAGAGCGAATGTCAATTCAACAAGTTTAATAAAGTCTTAACACATGTAACAACAGTTAAAGTATTCTTTACAGCGTAATATTATGTACAGCGGTTATTTTGTCAGGATATCCGATGTGGTACTCTTGTCGATGCCTATAAATGAAAGCGGAGCAAGGCCGATCAGTTTCGCGCACGCGTCTCAAATACAACGGATCGCGATGGTATTTGGATGGTATATGTGGTGGGATCTAACCGTAGTGAACCAATACTTAATTTAACAGGGGAAGTTACAATACTACACAATGCCTTATTCTCTTGTGAAAGTGATTTATGTATCAAACACGCCACTAGAAATCACTATTATAAGTGCATAGTCACTGCACTAAAACATAAGGAATTATCGTTTAGCCACTCCACTAATTCATAAAATATAGTAGTTTGGTGTATTCACGTTTGTGTATTAGCCACTGCGCTAATATAAAGAACGTTGCCAAAACATCAGGGGTTTAAGCACTCTAATGGGATTCAGTCCTGTTTTGTGTATTAGACACTCCACTGGCACTGAGCGCTCAGTGTTTATAAATTAACACGATGTGGATCAACCGTGTCTTTGGTAATAATTAATACAAGGTAATATTGTGTATCTGTATTTGACACTTACAATGAGTTTAATAGAAGCAGGTAAGTGCACAAGTATCAATATTGGCTCAAATAAAGCTGGTTATTGGTTTCGTCGAGTATTGGTTTTCGAAAAGTAGCGCCTATGCAACTATGTAGTAACTACGATTAGATGCTGAAACTGGCCGTGCGCCGTTCTTTTATAGACATCTCAGAGTACCACGTGATGGCTATTAACCAATGAAAACACTGGAAATTTGGATCATTTCCTACGGTTTGCTCATAAAACAGTTAATAGTATTCTAACTAGGAACTCCGGTCGGCCGGACTTTCGCTCCTTTTACTCCGCTTCTGACAAAGTGTCAGAAGCAGGAAAGAGGAGGAAACCGGAGTTTCTCATAAAAGCGGAAAATATGGAAATATCCATTATACAGACTGCGGATTTCAGAAAATGACCGTCAACCAATCAGAAGTCTCGAAAGCTGACACACCTCCAGCGACTCGACGAAGAAAATCGGGTTTTGCATTTAAACTAGGAACTCCACTTATTTAACTTTGAACTCCTCTTTCTCTGTTCCAAAATCTGAGTCCAAATCTAAAAAGGGGAGTACGCCGTAGTTCGCTGTATTTAAGTAAAACCAAATAGAAGATCACAAAATGTGATCGCGCACTTGCAAAACCAACAAAAAGTTCGCTTAGCAACGAAATACTTCGCTTCACAGAAATAGTAAGCTTTCGAGACTAATCGACTAATCTCCGTTATTCAGTCATTCGCTCCTTTTATAAAGGTACAAGTAAGGATTGTAATTCAAAAGTGTCAGAGAGATGGAGTTTGTAACAATAGAGAAAATGGAATAAAACGAGCGAATGAAAGACGCGGATTGATTTGACATTCAACACTATGAATGCCTAAACATTACACTACATACACGTAGGAAATAATCCACGTTAAACAGGCAATGTTTAACGCGAAAAACAACTCTTAATCGTATTAAAACATTATTCCTAGGGAGAAAAATCGGAAGTTAACCAATATTTGTGTATTATACTTGGTAGATCTCACAGCTTCCGATAATTTGTCGATGCACCGGGCGCACCGGTTCAAAGGTCAAACACGCGGAAGTGAAAGTTTAGAGAAATGTCTTGATCCAAAAATCAGTCAGTTTTAACCAAATATCAGCTAAATTATGACTTGTCATTACTCATGACACCTTCCAATGGGTGTTTGCATATAGACAGACTTCAGTTACGATCGGATGTGCTAAATTCAGACCGAATATCGGATTATGCGGTGCAGAATATGTCATTTCCACATTGTGGCAGAAATGGACACATGTCAAACAGAGAAAAATAATTGGAATCTCAACTTCCAAGTAACCTCTGCAACTAATCAACATGTGTCGGTAAGCATGGTTAAATATTCAACATGTTCTCGTGTTATAGTACATTACAGTTTGCAGTGTTTAAAGATGGGTGGGGTAACAAGTGACAAAGGGCACATGACCACAATCACTGATCCTTACAATATATACATACAATAATTTTAAAATACTGATTTTCAAACTGAAGAGTGAAAATGCTCTAATAAAGTTGAAAATTCACTTATTGGAGCTCAAGTACATATAAGTGTATTTTCAACTATTTATATTGGACAAAAAATCATGAGATAAATTCAGTAATACAGCAAAAATAAATATGCATTGAACTTGAAACCTGAGGGTGTGTTATACTCCTTAGCCACAAATGTATCAGGGACCCGTTTCACTAAAATGTTCGTATGTGCAGATTTAGAATAGTCTGTAAATAATAATTGATGGATTTACATGTATTTAGCATATGCAGCCTATGCTCAATAAATGTAAATCCAATACGTGTTTGCAAGAACAGATTGTTAATGTAAAATTTACAGACTATCATAATTGTGCACTTACAAACATTTTAGTTGTACGAAGTTTAGTGAAACGGCCCCCTGGATCCCGGATGATTAATGTTTGTTTATGTTTCACAGATGTCCGGTAGCTGGGTTACCCCAGCCATTGGCTTCTGTGGGGAGATGGATACAGACTTACTCAACCTGAATACCGATGAGGTAAATGGTGAAAGGGAACCAGGGGGCCGTTTCACTAAATTTCGTACGACTAAAATGTTCGTAAATACAAACTTATGATAGTCTGTAAATATCACATTAACACTGTTTTCTTGAAACAATTATTGGATTTACATTTATTTATTTATTGCTCAATAAATGTAAATTCATCAATTGAAATTTCCAGACGATCTAAATATGCACTTACGAACATTTTAGTCTTGCGAAGTTTAGTGAAACAGGCCCCAGCTCTGTTTTGTTACTAAAATTTTGATTTAATCCAAATTTTACTCTGAAATTGAATCAAGTTTTTTTTCTGTCAAACAGAACTGTTATTGAACAACATAGAAGTTGCATGTATTATTAATTTATATTGTAAATGTACTATTAACTTATACTGTAAATTGTAGAACTGTCAAAATAGCTGCAGTTATTTTGTGTCTTTTTGTATAAATACCTGTACAGGTTAAATATGGGATTCAACTCTGTTAACCTAAAAGGACCTTAGCTGTTGATTAGCCAACACCATTAAATAAAAGTGGGTGGCAGATGGGAGCACGCGATGGGTAATTTAACGATCGGGGTTCATCCCGACTGGAGACCTGGTTTGGCCCTCACATACGTCTTTGGCATTTTGTATGTAACAGTTGAATCTGGTTATACCCCTTATATGAGTATTATGATATTCGTAATCCTATTTTAGGGGAAGGGGCCAAGTGACTGGGTGTGGTATGGACCTGGCACCAGGTCAGGTTATTCTAATTTCAGGGCTGAATATATTTGTTCTCGATGTAAATTAAACACTAATAAACAAACAAACAAATAAATAAAATAGTCATAGCGGCAAATATCAATGACAGTAGCTTTCAAATGGCCTAAGCCATCATATTTGCACACTAGCACAGCGCTCCAGATAAGCTGGGTATTTGCTTCAATACCCAATTAAAATTGCCAAAAACCCAATTGAAATCAGAAGTAGCGAATATCAAAAAGCAATAACAAGTTCGTAGTACCTTGATCATGCTGCAGAAAACAATAAACAGACCACAACTATAGCATTTCTTTCTTATTTTCCATGAAAACACATCTTGGCATTTCATTAGAATTGTCTCCAAGGAGACAATTCTATTGAAATGCCAAGAAATGTTTTCATTTCGAACCAAACTATTCAATAATTGCTGTATGTTGATTTGTAAACAGTAGTGTGATTTTATTTTACCCATTTAAAATCTTGAAATACCCAATTGCTTCAGAAATGATGGAGTGAAAATACTCAATTATTAATTCCTTATCTGGAGCCCTGCTATCATGAGCCAGTGATGGGCACAGCAAACCATTTGGAAACAAATGACCTTCATGTGACCTTGACCTACAATTTCCATATTTACATAGTTATTTACCTTGGTTAAAGTTGTTGTTAGAGCTTGTAACTTCAATACTAGTCACCAATCAGCCATCATACGCGCACACCATCATGAGCCAGTGATGTGCACCGCAAACTACTGTGAAACAAATGACTTTCATGTGCCATTGATCTATAGTTACTAATAATTACATAGCTATTTCCCTTGGTTAAAGTTTTTTGTTAGAGCCTGTATCTCTTTAAATGTTAAACCGTAATCATGGTAATAGCAGGAGGCATGATACTTGGTATGTAGCTTCCTTACAATGTGTAGATGTGCCGGTAGTTCTGAATTATCACACTTTTGGACTTCACAATTTTGCCTTTTAAACCATAATATCTTTAGATTGGGTCCTTGATATGTATCTAATGTATGGTGTGTAGATGCACAAAGTGAATTTCTATTTTAGATTTGACACTCGATTATCTTCCCCTTTTGGACTTAGAATGTTGCCTTGTTTACTATCAAAGCGATATGTGGGGCATCCGTGTTCTATGAACACATTATCTAGTTGTATATCAAGTTCATCAAGCCCGTCTCGGAAATGGTAGCAATTCAGAGGATTGCCTCGGAATTCCTACCAATTTCCTAGCCGAGTCTAATATACTACAGTTCAAAAGACACTAGCCTGGTATTCGCAATGCTTCAGGTAGCAGCAGTGTTCACTAGTCCTATCTCTGCTTTCTGTGACCCGGCTTACCAGAGGCAGACCCAGTGGAGGTACCCAGGAACCGGTGGATACACCACCCTTCCGGTCTTCACGGTTGGAGAGCACAGAATATGGGGGCTAACAGCGATCATGCTACACCAAGTGTTGACTCTTGTAGCACCAGGACTCTACAACTTCAAACTAAAGCATCGAAGTTGATACTCGCTCTATTGTGTTTTAGTGCCCTTTATGGCGTATAGTGTAAATTCAGTATACTGTGCCCTCCCATGATATTGGAGTGGACATATCATGTTGCCGTTGTCTGTCCATCCCATCATAAACGCTGGGTCATGGATTATCTCCCCCTTTTGGACATACAATGTTATTACATTCCGTAATGGTTTTGGTATTTTGTATATACATTCACCATGGTGTGTAGATGCTCAAGTACATTTCGATTTTTGATTCGGCCTTCTAGCCATGGATTACCTCCCCTTTTGGACATTTCGAAATATTGCCCTGAGCTCATCAAACTTTTAAAGCCACTGGTTCTGAGGTATGACAGAAAGTGATGAAACAGATTCACTAAAACTATTTTCTGTTTATATCCAAGTGATAGCTGGGGCATCCATGATCGATTAATTCATGATCTAATTTTTGTTGCGACTGCTTTAGCATCGTCGTCTGCGTCAGCGAATGTCAGAACGTCTGTACAAGTTTCTTCATCCAGCTTTAATATTACTTGATGGATTGCTTCAATATTGTAACACTCTTGATAGTTGTTGGCATGGAAAACACGCATGCTGCCATTAATATGCCTTTGACCATTTTCGTGTTTAAATCATGCACTTCTCTGATGTGCGAAGCGGAAAGCGAGACATAGGTTTTGCTTTTCCGGAGTAGGTGGCGTCGGCGTCGGCGGCGTCATCATTCAATGTTAAGTTTTCGTGTCACGGTCATTACTTCAACACCTTATCAGCTACAGTCATCAAACTTTATACATACCTTTACTATCATATGTAGATGAATATAGGACTATTAAAAACAATTCCGGGCTCCAGGGTCAAGGTCAAACTCTATTTCTTTCTATGCGACAAACTGAACATTAATGCATGAAGACCCGTTTTCTCGTGTAGAGAGAACAATAGCCTTTTCCGGTTCAACAATAGTGACTGGGAGAACCATTAACCTGTGCATGTGCTAGCATGTGCAAATGTCCAGACTTGACCACTAACTGACCACTACCTTACTACAGGTAATTTATACAGGTAAATTTACATTTCCGTAAACTGTGTTGACAATATTGTGGCAATATGTGGACCTGTGCAGATATGATATGTACATAAATATAGGACTATTAAAAAACAATTCTCGGCTCCAATAGTGAGAATTTTCTTTTTTTTTTAATTTTTAAACTATTTTTTTTTTTTTTTTCCATTTTTTTTGTCTCGCCCGCGAAGCGGAAAGCGAGACATAGGTTTCGCTTTTCCGGAGTCGGCGTTGGCGGCGTCGGCGGCTTGGGCGGCGTCGGTGTCATCATTCAATGTTAAGTTTTCGTGTTACGGTCATTACTTCAACACCTTATCAGCTACAGTCATCAAACTTTATACATACCTTTACTATGATATGTAGATGAATATAGGACTATTAAAAAAAAATTCCGGGCTCCAGGGTCAAGGTCAAACTCTATTTCTTTCTATGCTACAAACTGAACATTAATGCATGAATACCCGTTTTCTCGTGTGCTCTGTACACCTTACCTGTAGAGAGAATAGCCTTCTCCAGTTGAACACTTGTGCATGTGCAAGCATGTGCAAATTTCCAAACTGACCACTAACTGTCCAGGTAAATTATTACAAGTAATTTATACAGGTAAATTACATTTCCGTAAACTGTTGACAATATTGTGGCAATATGTGGACCTATTTTAATTTTTTTTTCCATTTTCTTTTTCAAATTCTTTTTCAATTTTTTTCTAGTAGCATAAGGTCGTAAGTGCTATATACGGACTATTATCATATAATAAAACAATTGTTGACTAGTAAGCCATATAATCTGATATTCTATTGCTCACTAGTCAACAATTATGTCTCCCCCATGAATGGGGAGACATATTGGTTTTCGCTTGGTTGTCCGTCCGTCTGTCCGTCCGTCTGTCCGTCCGGCCAAACGAGAGGGCACTTGTTGGGTGCAAAAGTACCCAACAAATGCTCTCTCGTTTGCTGGGCAAGCGTTTTAGGGGTCTTATTGGGTAGGGTTAGGGTTAGTGTTGGGTATTTTTGGGTTATTTTTATACAGTAAAAACCCAACAAGTATCCATTCGTAGGAACTCCGTCCGTCCGTCCGTCTGTGTCCGTCTGTCTGTCCGTCACAAAATTTGTGTCGTGCATATCTCCAAAGTTTTTGAGTTACAGTCGTGAAACTTTACAGGAATACTGGCCATCGTGTGAAGTTGCGCACCTGGGGTTTTATATGTGGATTCATCCAGTATTCACGGAGTTATGGCCCTTGACTTAGTGAAAAGTGGGGATTTTCAACTTGTGTCGCTAGTATCTCCAAATCAATTTCAATTAGAGTCGTGAAACTTTACAGGAATACTGGTCATCATGTGAAGTTGCGCACCTGGGTTTTTTAGATGCGGATTCATTCAGTATTCACGGAGTTATGGCCTTTGACTTAGTGAAAAGTGGGGATTTTCGACTTGTGTCGCGCGTATCTCCAAAATGTATTTCAGTTAGAGTCGCGAAACTTTACAGGAATACTGGTCATCATGTGAAGCTGCGCACCTGGCGTTTTAGATGCGGATTCATCAAGTATTCGCGGAGTTATGGCCCTTGACTTAGTGAAAACTGGGGATTTTCAACTTGTGTCGCGTGTATCTCTAAAAGGATTTCAGTTAGAGTCGCGAAACTTTACAGGAATACTGGTCATCGTGTGAAGTTGCGTACCTGCGGTTTTAGATGTGGATTCGTCCTGTATTTACGGAGTTATGGCTCTTGACTTAGTGAAAAGTGGGGATTTTTAACTTGTGTCACGCGTATCTCCAAATGTATTTCAGTTAGAGTTGTGAAACTTTGCAAGAATACTGGTCATTGTGTGAAGTTGCGCACCTCGGGTTCTAGATGCGGATTCATCCTGTATTCACGGAGTTATGGCCCTTGACTTAGTGAAAAGTGGGGATTTTCAACTTGTGTCGCGCGTATCTCCAAATCTATTTCAGTTATAGTCGTGAAACTTTACAGGAATACTGGTCATCGTGTGAAGTTGCGCACCTGGGTTTTTAGATATGTATTCATCCTGTATTCACGGAGTTATGACCCTTGACTTTTGGGATATTCAACTTGAGTCGCGCGTATCTTCAAAAGTATGCAGGAAATACAAGGTAACTACATATATGCTGTTGCTGCCTTAAATTCTACTTTTCCAAGTCCTGATAACATGCATGCAGTGGAGGTATTGGGGGAGACATATGTTTTTTTGTCAGAAAAACAATCCTCTAGTTGTATAATATGTTCGGGTCAGAGAAAATTGCTTTCTGGCCCAGGCTCGAGGTCGAGGCGGCGGGACAAGGCGAGACATTTGATTCCGCGGAATTCTTGTTGTAATGCTTGCTTTAGCTCATGTCCATGATCATGTTACGCTCAAATTCATCGGCAGGCGCGACACCACTTCTGTGGTGGAATTCATGTATTTTGCCCAGGCTTGAGGGGCCAATGGTCTATTATTCATAAACAATCAGCACTGAAGTTTTCCTTTTTTCAAGAATGTTTGTTGCGAGAAAGTTCAAAACCAAATTTCATTTAAAGCTTTGAAACTGAAGTCCCGTCCCTAAATGACCTTCACTGTTGCTGGGCCGTGAAATCCATTTCATCCCGTCAACACAGTGCGTATGTGCCGTGAAACACGGTGCCGTGAAACATTTTTGATATCCAGTCAATACTAGTTTTTCATTTTACAGCCATTTGTAGGTGTTGACGGGATAAATAGAATAGTAGGTTAGTGCCGTGAATGGGAAAAAATATCTGGCGCGGCACGGAAACGGGATGTGCTCGGCAGAGCCTCGCCCATCCCGTTTCCTGAGCCTTGCCAGATATTTTTTCCCATTCACGGAACTAACCTATTATTCTCTATCACTTTTCCTTCAAAGCTATCAGACTTGTTATTGGGAAGGCATACTGACACATTGTTTGGAAAGATTCATACCATCTTGCAAGATAAAGTCGAGCAATTCATGATAATTTCCAAACACGACTCCCAGTAAAAGGTACATTACAATTTCAATCGTATTGTCATGGGATGTGGCTGTACTATCACATTTCATACACCGACTTACGCAAAACTCAATGTGAAAAGCTACACATTACTAAAACTGGCAAAACTTGCACAAAAATTGCAATGACCAAAAGGATTAGAAAAAAAAATAACTGAAAGAAACATCAATACTACTATATACTGTATATTGTATTTGATAAAATGAATGCTTTTCATAGCATTTGATATTGTGATATGTAGAACATTGTTTCTGTTATTAAATTGTTATTATTTAACCATGGTTTCTCCTTGTCTTTACTAGAACTACCATAATAACTATAAATATTCGGACACAATTTGTTTTGGGAAACCCTTATATTAAAGGTACATGCCCATTCAGTAAGCACAAACTGTTCTTTATAGGAATTAAATAAGTGTATAATTGTGTCACTATTCCACCAGTTCTAAAAATTACGTGTGCCCGCTATACAGATATAATCATTTAGTAATATTTATTTTACTGATAATGACTCGCTGTGGTATCAGGTTATTTTCATATGCAAATGAGACCCGATATCTTTTAATTATTTATAATAATTAAATATGTAACAGAAAATAAATAGTATTGCCCGTTAACTTTTTAAGGAAACACGGTTATCGCCCATGATATCAGTGTGGAAATTTACGTCTGATATAAAATGTTTAATAATGTCAATCAATACGTGGAGTAATGGTGAATTAATTATAATGTTTATTTTGCCTGGAAATATCTCTGTTGATGTCTGATATAAATAACGTTTTGTGCCTAGTGAGTGTGGGCGTGTACCTTTAAACTGTATCCGAATACATCATTGTTTTTCCTTGGGAAACCATTTGTATATATAGGTTTCTCTGAATAAAAATAGTCCAAGTATTCTGATTTTGGGATTCCCCCACACCCCCCACCCCCCAATAATAAATAAATGATCTGAATAAAATAATAAAATATATCCGAATAGTTAGGGTTATTACGGTACTGTGGTGTGACTGTAGAGTGTTGGATCATAAGTGTGTTGTCGACCTTTTGAAGGCACTCGCAGTGTCTCTGATGATTTCTCTATGATGAGGGGAATATATTATTCATATTTCCGTCCGTCCATAAGATTTGCGTAAAAGTTTTCAGGTACACATTATATCTGCACCACAGATCGGATTGACTTGAAACTTGGAAGCTTTTTCATCATCCATATTTTCATTCTATAGCCCATCAATGTGGCTTTCATGCTCAGGGTCAAAGCCAAATGAATATTTGTTGGAAAGTATACAGTATCAGAAACATTGATAAACAAGGGAGATAACTTATATAACTGTTTTATGATATGTCGCTGTGCCATTGTTCAAGAACATTTCTGTATATTTTCGGCTGTGACTGGAGAAATGGTGCTTATGGGATATGTGACCCTTGTAGCTGCTAATTAAATCGCACACTGCTGGTGCCTGATAACGATCTATGTTTCTTGTTAGAAGCATGGTGGTGTTTCATTGATGGCGAACAGTGCAGATCTGCACAGGCTGATCTGGATCTACACTGGTCACAAAACGAATAAGCCCCATTATTCCAGTCACAGCCACATTTATGACCTGTCAAAACAGGAATGGGCTTATTGAGTTTTTGATCAGTGTAGTCTCTGATCAACTTGTATACCAATCCAATCAGGTATGGCCAAAATATTTGTTAGTCTCAACTTTACTGTTTCTTCGACTGTAATATGGACAGTGTGGATGATAATTAGACTATGCAGATACATCGGCTGATCTGTATGGGGTGCTTTTTTAGACTTAATACCATTAATGATATCACCTATTCCAATGAGTGATATGATGATATCAGCATTTCAAATGTGTGATTAAACACGAAAGATTTGATATCACTCATTAGAATGAATGATATCACCTATTTGCATGGGTCATATCACTCATTCAAATAGGTGATATCAGTCAATTGAATGCGTGATATCACTAATTCAACACAAAGGGTGATACCATCTGTTTGAATGAGTGGTGTCACTTATTGGGATATTACCATTTTAAATGAGTGATATCAACACTTTACATCTCAATGTACCAATTCGAAAGGATGATATCACCTATTTGAATATGTGATATCACTCATTCAATTAGATATCACAAACTAATATTAAATACAAAACGACTCCCGATAGACTCCCGATCAGTAGTCGATTTCATCAAAATTGCAAAGTATACTTTCCTAGCAAAGTATACTTTGAGGGAGCAATCATTGATTTTTCCGAAATGCATTATTTCATATAGAACTAACGATTGCATATATTTGATGATTAAAACTATGCAGAATTATTATACTGAATTTATTACATTATCACAGCCAAAATTGGCTGTGATAATGTAATAAATTCAGTAAAATAAAAATTAATACATTTATTCTAAAATTGAAAATTTCTCCCTCAAAGTATACTTTGCTAGGAAAGTATACTTTGCAATGTTGATGAAACAGGCTACTGTAGTCGATTTCATCAAAATTGCAAAGCATACTTATCTAGCAAAGTATACTTTGAGGGAGGAATCATTTATTTTTCCCGAAATGCATTATTTCATATAGAACTAACGACTGCATATATTTGATGATTAAAAGTATGCATAATTATTATACAGAATGTATTACATCACAGCCAAAATGGCTGTGATAGTGAAATAAATTCAGTATAATAAAAATTAATAAAAAATTGAAAATGTCTCCCTCAAAGTATACTTTGCTTGATAAGTATACTTTGCAATGTTGGTGAAATAGGCTACTGTGGTTACGCAGGTTAAAACGGGATCGGCCTTACATGATGTACATGATCTAAGCTGATAAACACCAATAAACACCATTGGCCGTTAAACACCAATAAACAAACAAACATACACCAGTCTCCGCGAAAGACGTCGGTCCGCCGGACATGTCCGTTAAAAGTGCCGCCGGTCCGACGGTAAACCGGAATTCGCCGGACCGAATGTCGGACTATAACATGTCGGACTAAAAAATTATTTTAAGCTTTAATGAAATCACCTTCCTTTGGTATGCACTTCTGGTGCTAGCTAGCTTTTCTTATATGACTGATATACTTAAAAAGCTACAAAGCTCTTAAATATCACAATCAATTTTATTTTTTATAAAAAAAAATTTGTCGGTCAAATTTTGTTGGGTCTGGTCACGTTTATGGCTGTGACTGGAGAAATGGGGCTTATGGGTTGTGCAACCAGTTTTGATCCAAATCAGCCTGTGCATCCACTGTCAGTCAGGATCTGCACTATTCGTCATTTCCAAGCAACAATATATATAGATCATTGTCAGGCTACACCGGGAGTGTACTATTTGATCAGGGTCTACACTGGTCACAAATCCCATAAGCCCCATTTCTCCAGTCACGCTGGGACTGGAGAAATTGGGCGTCTGACAGTTTTAGCCAGTCTAGCTTCTGTAGCCTATTTCACCAACATTGCAAAGTATACTTTGAGGGAGAATTTTTCAATTTAAGGATAAATTTATTAATTTTTATTATACTGAATTTATTACATTATCACAGCCATTTTGGCTGTGATAATGTAATAAATTCAGTATAATATTTCTGCATACTTTTACTCATCAAATGAAATATATGCGGTCGTTAGTTCTATACGACATAATGAGATGAAGGCTCCGTTTCAAGTTTCATAAAAAAAGACCAGTGGGATGGAAATACCATGAACATATGTGGCTATGACTGGAGAAATGGGGCTTATTGGTTTTGCAACCAGTGTAAATCCAAATCAGCCTGTGTATCCTCAGTCAGAATCTGCACGGTTCATCATTACATCAGTGAAACATCCGTCATGCTTCTAACAAGTAATATAGCTCATTTTATCCAGTCAAAACAGTGCGTATGTGCTGTGAAACACGGTGCCGTGAAACATTTGTGATATCCTGTCAATACGACCTAATCACCACGTATGAATATATGCGGTGACTGGGGTTACTTTTTTTTCATGTTAAAACCATTTGTAGGTGTTGACGGGATAAATAGAATAGAATAGTAGGTTAGTGCCGTGAATGG
Organism: Conchocele bisecta; assembly: GCA_029237695.1. Taxonomy (NCBI): domain Eukaryota; kingdom Metazoa; phylum Mollusca; class Bivalvia; order Lucinida; family Thyasiridae; genus Conchocele; species Conchocele bisecta. The sequence goes on from CM055279.1 coordinate 2,349,222, forward strand.
GAAAAATATCTGGCGCGGCACGGAAACGGGATGTGCTCGGCAGAGCCTCGCCCATCCCGTTTCCTAAGCCTTGCCAGATATTTGTTCCCATTCACGGCACTAACCTACTATTCTCTATATCAGGCAACAAGTTAATCACATAGGCCCCATTTCTCTAGTCACAGCCACATATTTGTTCATACCTTGAATCGGGATTAACTCAGTCTTTGAATAGAAAATACATTCCTTTGAATTGGATCAAATAACATGGTGAATTTTCAAAGTTATCTGGTTAGCGGAGATGATTATGAGCACGCTTCTGACATCGGGGTAGTACATGAGATGATGCAGTGGTCGCCAGATCGGACAAGTCGGTTTGTCCGGATACTCTAGTTTCCTCCCACATTATGGACCTCTGATGCCAATGAAGGCATTTGACTAAATGCTCTGACGCTTGTTTATAATTGTTTTTATGACTCACTGTGTCGCGGGAAGGGCAAAAAGGTGAACAACAAGGGTGTGTTGGTATAAGGGTCACCGGCTGTGACCTATATTAGCAAGAGAATGCCAAGTACATACATGTACGTACACATGTTAAAGGTAAATAAAAAGGGGTCACCAAGTGACCTATATTGACAAAGGTACGTAATGTATGTACGCATTAACAATAATTTGGTAGATATGATAGACAAATCCATGAATAACCAAAGTATAATGAGGGGGTCGACAGGAACGGCCCCACAACAATAGATATGTCGTACCAGCGACTAGCTAGAGCAAAAAGGAGTCGGAAGGGGATGGTGGGTGGTTAAAAAGACAATGTAAAGTGTACTTGTTGAAACAATAAACCAGAATGATCTGATAGCCAATCAGTGTAAGGCAGTTGTGACGTCACAGGAGATAAATAGGTGCGGCGCCAGAGGCGAAGATATAGACTCCACCGAGAACATAAAGTACGTTATATGTGGATTTATATAACTTGCATTTATGACTCACTGTGTCGCGGGAAGGGCAAAAAGGTGAACAACAAGGGTGTGTTGGTATAAGGGTCACCGGCTGTGACCTATATTAGCAAGAGAATGCCAAGTACATACATGTACGTACACATGTTAAAGGTAAATAAAAAGGGGTCACCAAGTGACCTATATTGACAAAGGTACGTAATGTATGTACGCATTAACAATAATTTGGTAGATATGATAGATAAATTCATGAATAACCAAAGTATAATGAGGGGGTCGACAGGAACGGCCACAAAGGCAGATGAACTTTTAGAAAATCTGACTTCCCCCACATTAAGCGTTGGATAGGGGTCGAGAGAAAGAAACCTGACCAAAGCCGGCCGCTGGTACTGAACACGAGACTAATGGCAAAAAAGCAACATGTGAACGAGAATTGAAAATACATGTATGGCACCAAAAACAAGCTGTACGCATGAGATCGTTCACTAAGCCTGGCTGCGAGCCAAAAAGGGCTTGACAATATGTGTGTCGCATAATGTTCAGACTGTCAACATGGCATATATTACAGTCAACATCCAAAGTTGAGACTAACAGTAGAAGTACATGTAGCAACATGTGAACAAGAAAGGAGAATAACTGTATGGCACAACTAATAAACGCGCGGGACACTACCTCAAACCCAGATCTTACACTAGCTAAGCCTAGTATGCGAGCCAGAAAAGGCGTTTGACTACATAATATGTGACCTGTTAACTGTTGAGACAGGTAACTTGATAAAACACAACATTAATGTCGGTAATATATACAATATGTACAGCGTTGAAAACATGAAAATGTTTGCAGGCAAAAGAACCAGGCAACCTCCCTGTCAGCCCAAGCAGCCAGGGAGCGTGCACTGATCGTGACTAGTAAGTGAGCGTAACATGTGAGTCACAACGTTTATATATCCCATCAGCCCAAGCAGACGGAATCGCGGCATGTTGTAGAATATAGACCATGTCAGCCCAAGCAGATATATCAAGGACATGTGAATAACAATATACAGATACTCATCAGCCCAAGCAGACGGAATCACAAAATGCTGACAAATACAGACCATGTCAGCCCAAGCAGACAGATCAATGGATGTAGTGACAAACTGACAATATATACATATCCCATCAGCCCAAGCAGACGGAATCGTGAGATGTTCTGGGAAATAGATCATGTCAGCCCAAGCAGACAGACCAATAGCATGTATTAAGTGACAATATATACATAACACAACATGTTTAAAACAACAACAACAAAGACAGAACCTAGTTGTCAGCCCAAGCAGACAGATCAATGGCATGTACCTGTAAGTGACAAAATATACATATCCCATCAGCCCTAGCAGACGGAATCATGACATGTTCCATAATATAGATCCTGTCAGCCCAAGCAGACAGACCAATGGTACGTAAGTGACAATATGATGTATATACAAATCCCATCAGCCCAAGCAGACGGGACCACGACATGTTGTATAAAATAAAACCTGTCAGCCCAAGCAGACAGATCAGTGACAATACAATACACAAATATACATCTATACCATAAGCCTAACCTCCGGAATAGTGACACATTACAGAGAATGGGTCATGACAAACATAGTCGACCGGCGTCGTGTTGGCGGAAAACCTGCCAGCCCAAGCAGACGGATTGGGGACCGGACTGTGACTGACAAAACAAAACAGACCTTCATGTAAGCTGGGATACTGCGTCCCACCTACTCCAGGGGAGCCGGATCAGGCCTGGTCGATACGAATATACTTCCTGAAAGCATCGCTATTCCAGCGCCCGACTGATCGAATATAGGCATCTGAATAACCCCTTTGTGCACAATCCGAAGCTTTCCCAATGCGAAAGCTATGCGACTTATACCTCGCACAGTCCAAACCACAGAACTCCAGACATTTCCTCAACTGTCTATCAAAAGCCGAACGCCTCACCGCAGATCCATCCATCAGGACGAACAAGGGACCAGAAGTTTTCCCTCTGTAACACAAATACTCCGCAAGCGCAGACACGGGTGAAACCTTTGTATACCCCCGGGAGAAGGAAATCACATGCGGCTTGCCATAGTTATGTTTGAAAGTTCTGAACGTGACTGACACCGAAATGGGGGTATCGTCATTCGGGTCAAGTGACATCTGAACATCCTTGAACTGAACTAGATTGTGACCGGATTGGGCCCGTGTAAGAGCAATCTCGCCGCAACGCGCAAATGTGCTGAAGGCAAATAGAAACATTGCTGAGTACAGAACACGACAGAAAATATTGGATGTCGTCGACCGTAGTGAATGAACAATCTTGTCAAGCACAGGAACAGTGATCGGAAGCCGCAGATCATACGACGGTGCAAGGCGCTGAGCACCCCGGACCAAAGATGCAACGAGAAAACTAAACTGTTGGGTCGGCAAGATTCATGATCTTGTGTACATAACCTATGGCGGACAGGTAAGTAGAAATCGTCCTATGAGACAGTGCAAGGGAGTGCATGTGGGCCACAAATAGGGCCAAACAGGTGACTGACAGCGGCGGCTGTACGACAAGCCCAAACAGTGAATTTGAAAAGACATGAAAGTGTTCCCATGCCTTCCTATATGTATCAACAGTGGACGGTGACAGTGACGCACTCAGCAGAACGTCAAGCTCCTGCAAAACTCCAACGGCTGAAGTCGAGACGGCAGGTCTGTAGGCTCCTCCTCGCTGTTGGGTGCCAGCTCTCGGAAACGCGCCAACTGCAAACGAGAAAGAGCGTCAGCTCTATTATTGTGTCGACCTGGAATGTGACATGCTGTAAATAGAATGTTCATGTGCAGACAGACCAAAACCAGCTTCCTGACCAAGAACATGACCGACTTATCCTTGGACGATTTCTTGTTGAGAATGGCAACGAGCGCCTGATTGTCAGTGTGGAACAGAATGTGGTGGTTCCGCCACAAATGTCCCCGAAGTTCGACGGCAATGGCGATTGGGAACAGTTCCAGAAATGTGATGTTAACCGAATGCCACACCGGGGGGAAGCGGCCATAGAACCATCTCCGCTTGTAACACGCCCCATAACCTATTGAACCGGACGCATCAGTGAACAGCTGCAATGAATCACTGCTCAATTTCACGTCGTGTAGGAAGAACGACGTCCCATTGAAATGCGACAAAAATTCGAGCCACAAGTTCATGTCTTGACGCACTTGCTGTGTCAGCTTGATGTGATGATGGAGCTTAGCCACGCCCATGGACAGATTAGTCAACCTGCGGAGGAAAGTCCGGCCTGGCTGTATGACCGAGCAGGCGAAGTTGAGGAAACCGATAAGTGACAAAAGCTCGCGCAGCGTGCATGAAGTCCTGCCCATGAAATCCTGCAGCAAAGCGCGTGCCTTAGCCAATTTGTCCTCCGGCAAACGTGCTTCCATCCGCACAGCGTCAAGAGATATGCCCATGAAAGTCATAATGGAATCAGGCGGAAATGTTTTGGCTGCGGACAGAGGGATGCCGATCATGGAGCAAAGCTCCATGAAGATGTGTAATGCAGACATGGTGCTCTCATATGATCTACCAATGAACAAGAAATCGTCCAGAATATGAACTACCGATTGTCCGGCGAATTTCCGACGTGCGATCCATTCTAAGGCCGTGCTGAAAGTCTCAAATATCTTACAGCTGGACGCCGCACCCATCGGTAGGCACATGTCATAGTAGTACATATTGTCCCATTTGAAACCCAACAATGGGTAGTCATCCGGATGGACAGGAATAATCCTGAACGCAGACTCGATGTCCGTCTTTGACATGAATGTACCTGGTCCGATAGACCTGATTGCCAGTATCGCATCATCGACACGCGAATATCGGACTGCAGAGTGGCAGGTGGGTATACCCCCGTTCACAGAAGTGTCTGAGCCATGAGGATACGATAGGTGGTGGATAAGCCAAAACTCATTAGGCGTCTTCTTAGGCACGACGCCAAGGGGGCTCACTTTGAACTCGGGAAATGGTTTACCCGTGCTCCCGGGGGAAACCCGACCAAGTGACACCTCCTGCTGAATTTTGGCTGTAACAACCTCCCTATTAGTGAGTGCTGACTGCAGATTGGGGCTGTCCTGTGATGAGCTGTCGCCCTGAAATTCAAGTCTGAAGCCACTACGGAAACCCTCAATCAAATAATCAGACACAACTGGGTCATAGCCATGCAACAGATGCTGCAGTACCGCCCATCTCACAGGCGTACGAAACCGCTCAAGACGACTTGGGACCATTGGACTTCCCTGCAGCTGAGGCGACGGACAAACTACCTGAGGCCTGGGACCCTGCAGAGAACTTCTTTTCGTTTTGAATGCGCTTATAGCATTTGGCCGAAGGGTGTTTTGCCCCACAAAAACTGCAGGCGTGGCAGTACTTGCAGCCGGTGGCATGATGTCCCTCTTATTGAAAACCTGTGGAACAGGTAGGTTTTCCGACAGGGGGATTGAACCTGGAGGAGCCGAGTGTTGCGGCAGGGGAACCCGATTTGAAGCCCCGTGCGTCATTCCCCTGCCGGTTACGAAAGGGCATACGGGGTGCAAGGGCGTCAAAGTAGAGCTCATGATAGATGGACCCCCACGGGAGCGACATGTGTTGCTTAACCTTCCTGAACCGCTGGTCATAGCCAAACCAGTCACCCTGCTTCCTGGCGATGCTGCGAATGATAGCAACATACTGTGCCAGCGGCTCTGCAAGCTCAGGGAAACGGATGCGCATAATCGACGCATAAGTGGCGAAGGCATCCGTCCACTGTTCAATATCCAGGAACCTACGGCGTGGCGACGTCACAACCTTGGCAGTCCCATCCTGCGATATGGTCAGAGACACCGGACCTGACGGGGAGTCCTCTGACATAACAGAGAGCTCGACAAACTCCTGCGCCCAAATCTTCTCCTTAACTTTTAATGGCACGAACACGTGAAGTGGGAGGGTCCCCGATCTGAAAGCCGACCCCGACGTCATTGAGACGATAGACTGAGACCGCCCAGGCCCAATGGCCTCGGGGAACTGTACCTGGACGGCTGGCGCCGGACCTTGCCTACCTGCAGACTGCTGCATGGTATCCGTCTGCATTACAACGCCCGCTGGAGCCTCGAAAGACTCCGTCCCATCCAAACGTATAACCGGCGCTTGCGTTGGCGAGGCGCTGACGGAGTGTACCGTGGGTCGTGTAAGTCCTAGTCGAGTGGAAACTTGTTGGCGCACCATAGTTGTGATGTCTGCGGTCAACTCCGACACCAGGGGACTCTACGTCAACCTGATGAGAAACGCCTACAGCGTCGTCGTTTGACGGCTCCGATGTGGTAGCAGTGTGGGAGGCCGTCCTTCTCTTTGGCGGGGCCGGTGCAGTTGCACCGGGCCGAGTCCGTTTACGCCGATGCATGACCTGGAATATACATTGTCCCTGACTGAATGTGTGTGCCTGTGAACGACCGACTAACACAAACGTTTACTTTGACAATAGCCATCATAGGTTGAAAACCATATTAATAAATTAACTACGCGGAGACGACTCACACTCTAGGACGCTAAGAATGTCAATAAAAATGCCTGCGCGGAGGTCAATACGCGGGCGCCAAGAATGAAATATGCATTAAGAGTCACATACGCGGAGTAGACTCACAAACCTTCGGGCGCAAATAAACGGTGTCGAGAAGATACCTGCGTGGAGGACAACACCAGCGGGCGCCAAACAACTAGGTAATAATCACCTACGCGGAGGTGACTCACAAACCTTCGGGCGCAGAGTAAAGGGTGTCGAGAAAATGCCTGCGCGGAGGACGACACCAGCGGGCGCCATTATACAAATAGGCGCTAAAGAGAACACCTGCGCGGAGGTGACTCACACAAATGAGGGCGGCGGGCGCCATTATACAATAGGCGCTAAAGAGAACACCTGCGCGGAGGTGACTCACACAAATGAGGGCGGTAACTCGCCATGAGCTAGCGCCATGAACAAATATACACGTCAAATAAGGAACGTGGAACTGGCCACAAGGCGTCAATAGCACAATAGAACATGAGCGTGGATAATGGCAATGTACAATACTCGCAAAACAGCAACAATACAAACACAGAGACAACAGAATGCGAACAGTGGCGTTCACATGACATGGCAAAAATCGCATACCACCACCAGCGGTCAACAAGATAAGAAAATAACATGCCACAATACACAATACAGTGTTCCCGACTTAGTGAAGGTACATGCAATTGATTGGAAATTGGGGTATACTGGCCTATCAACAGTCAAGGACATGCAAAACCATGCCAACAGGAAGGATTATCCTGTATTCAATTTGGAAAAATACAGGGAAATTCCCAAAATCAGAGCTCAATACTCCATAGACTATAAACCCAGTCCGGAAATCAGAGTATCCTGACCTGGTGCCAATTCTGTGCTGTACCAAAGCCATGTAACTCGCTCCAAGCAACCTGAATAGCTATAAGCTTATTATTTCTTATCAGAACACAAAAATAATAATAATAAAAATTGTACACCTCAAATGGATTGATTGATTAATTATTGGTGTTTAACGGCCTATCAACAGCCCGGGCATGTAAGGCCGGGCCAACAGGATGGACTATCTTGTATCCAAACTATACAAATAAAATTAGGAAAATTCCCAAAATCAGAGCTCAACATTTACATAACTATAAATTCAGCCCTGAAATTAGAATATCCCGACCTGGTGCCAGGTCCATGTCGCACCAGCACCAAAAGGAGAATTAGATCTTTGGCGCACTGTCATGGAGCAAGTAGTATACGTGAGCATGATCATGAATGACGCTTAATATATATATGAGCAAAACATCCGAGCATACACGACACCAAGAGCAATTGTCACAGAAACAAGATGAATAGTGATAAATGTTGGCAAAATTTCACAATACCTATGGCATGCAAATGAACAATTTAACAAAACAAATCAAATTATATACATGTACACAACTAGCTGGAGCTCAGAAAGAAAAAGCTTAGAAAGGGATTCAAATCAGGTTCAAACATGGTGAAAGACCACGCGTATACATGAAAAATGTAGACAAATTCATGAAATGGCGGAAAATAACAGACTTCCAAGCAAGTCCGTCAAATTCCGCAACTCAACAGGAGCTCTGTGAAAAAGTATGAGCAGCATAGTCAACTGTGGAAACACTGATGAACCTGTATGTCTGTTAAACAAATTGACAAAACCTTGAAATAAGACATAGGAGGGAACTAATACAACTCAACATCCCGAGATAAATGAATGCATGACAACTGGGGCACAGGAGAGGGCAGGTTGTGTTTAACAATGTCAAGTTAGGGGACAAATGCTATAGCTGGTCTCTTCTTCACATATCGACTGCGCGCACCGCCGCCATTGCTGCGTGTCGGAGAGACCGATTAACCGGAGTTGGCCGAACGGGTTCAAATGGACCCCATCTTCGCAGAAGATGTGGGTTTCACATCCTAATGTTCGTCTGTGGCGCCACAACTGGATATCATCGTGTTGGTCCAACAGGTCGCCCAAAATATCAACGACCGCCAACCGCCCCTCCTCGTATGCCACTGTCGATGTGTTGAACGGTGCGAATCGTGTGAACGGTTCACACACGAGCACTCTCTCCACCCACCCGAAACGAATCACAAATGTGGCGGGCCAGGTCGTCGAAAGCATAAGCCACCCGCAATGCACACGCCGGTGAGAAATTAGACGAGTCAATGTCGTTACCGCCCATCTGCAAGATGACCACTCTTGGTTGCACCCTGTCCAGGAATGGGTTGAAAACTTCACCAACTCGGGCACGATCGCACACTCGTAGGCCGCCCATACCATGTAGCCGCACGTGACACTGGGCTAGACCGAATTCTGGCTGTAGTCCTTGTACTCTGTAGTCCCACATGTCATGATTGATGTGCCGAATGAAACTGTGCCCTATTATAGCGATATCAACTGTCTGGTAGCCAGCCATCTTGTTCATGTCAATACACAGGCAATAACACGGCTGTGTAGATGTTTAACACGTCGAAGAAAAAAGACAATGTAAAGTGTACTTGTTGAAACAATAAACCAGAATGATCTGATAGCCAATCAGTGTAAGGCAGTTGTGACGTCACAGGAGATAAATAGGTGCGGCGCCAGAGGCGAAGATATAGACTCCACCGAGAACATAAAGTACGTTATATGTGGATTTATATAACTTGCATATGTCTGTGGATAAATAAAGTTTGAACTTAAACTTTGTTTTCGTCAAAGTTTTTTAATTTACCAGTCATGTTGTCAGATTGTAGACTAATGTTATTAATCACAAACGTCACTACTCATACTCATGGTATAGATGCCAATGAGATTCTCAATGCATGCCAATGGGTGGCAAATGGGAGCATGCGATGGGTAATTTAACGATCAGGATTTATCCTTACCGGTATCCAAAGCGGAGACCTAATCTGGTTATACCCCTTGTATGAGTAATATGATTGTTCCTAATCATATTACGTTTAGGGGAAGGGGCCAAGTGACTTTGCTGTGGTATGGACCTGGCACCAGGTCAGGTAACAAATATCCTACTGTCAGGGCTGAATATATAATTATTTATTTCGATGTCAATATTCTGTTCTGATTTTTGGAATTTTCTCCCCAATGCAGCAGGTTACATGCGGGATCGAACTCGTTGACCCGGCGTTAAACAACCTTAGCTGTTGGTAGGCCGTTAAACACAAATAAATCAAAATCCCTGTATGCCATAAATTGTCCATCAGATCATATATTACATATACATGATTCCACATGTAAGAATTCCATAACGTATATTGTGGTTGATAAAGTAGAAGTTTTAAATAAAATAGAGGCATTAACAGTTGTTTATCTGACAACGACCCACTAGATATTTTGATTGACCCGGCGTTAAACAACCTTAGCTGTTGGTAGGCCGTTAAACACCAATAAATCAAAATCCCTGTATGCCATAAATTGTCCATCAGATCATATACTACATATACATGATTCCACATGTAAGAATTCCATAATGTATATTGTGGTTGCTAAAGTAGAAGTTTTAAATAAAATAAAGGCATTAACAGGTGTTTATCTGACAACTACCCAGTAGATATTTTGATTTACCATGGTAATTTTGAAAATTACCGGCAAAATATGTGGCTCATAAGTCACTGGATTGTAAAAAAGGCTTAGGAAACATCAGTGTATAACCTTATCAACCTTTTAAAATCATAATGAATAGACTGATCAAAACATGTTACCCGTTACGTACCTGGCGTCGAACCCGGGATCAATTAGACCGTAGACGTTTCCTCTCTCTCAGTAGTATATATACATATGTTTGTAGCCGATTTCATCAAAATTGCAAAATTTACTTATCTATCAAAGCATACTTTGAGGGAGTAATCATTGATTTTTCCGAAATTCATTATTTCATATAGAACTAATGATTGCATATATTTGATGATTAAAACTATGCAGAATTATTATACTGAATGTATTACATTATCACAGACAAAATGGCTGTGATAATGTAATACATTCAGTATAATACAAATTAATACATTTATCTTAAAAGTTAAAATTTCTCACTCAAAGTATACTTTGCTAGGAAAGTATACTTTGCAATGTTGGTGAAATAGGTTACAGGTTGTTGAGTAACGTTACTCAGGGACATAAACAGAATCAGCATGACAAAGAGTGTAATCCCTGACCTTTGTTTCAACTTTCAAAAGTAGCAGCGGGTGATTCCAGACTGGGAAATATAGTTGGCCGGATTTTATATAGGGTATTTTTGATGCTTGGAACACCTCCGACCCGAGGGATATTGACAAATTTCTGTGCACCAGGATTTAGAAAAAATCAAAGTTCGGTATGTCTAAATTGGGTGTGCCCGTTGCCCGTCACCCCCATCCCCGGTTGAGCAAAACATTGATAGGTGCAGCATCATAGTTATGAAGTACACACATAAAAGTTACATTCTTGTCTACACTAAAATCTGTGTCATACCAGATCCATTCATTACCTTACCTTACTATCGGTGACCAGTGATATATCAAATTAACAGTGACTTATAAAAGTCCACATCACCTGTACAGTAATTTTGGAAAAAACTATGGTGAAATAATCAGCATCGGATAATTTTATCAGTGAGAAGTTTTGTTCACACCGTCTATATTCGGAAACCTTTGTTTCATTCGTTGGAGGTTGTTGTCTTTGTTGTAAAAGTTTCAGGAAGTGCTAACTTTGAACAGGTTTACACCAGACGCGAAGGCTTCCACTAGCGATATATTGGCTTATGTACGGCTCATAAACAGATGACTAGGCCATGGAAAATTACCCTTGTGAATGTGTTAATGTGTTAACTAGCATGCGTCTCATTCTTTAAATGGTTTTTGACCAAAAGTCAGAAAATTCACATCTCAATCTGATCCGGAATCAGTATCAGTGATTGCGTCTGCAGATTTCATTCATCTTGCAGAAGGAAACAATAGGAATATATGCAAAGTTGCCACATTGTGGCCGTTTGGTGAAATTACGGCTTGTAAATTAATTTATAAAAGTGGAATTACTATTGACAATGCCCGTGGCGTCCATGAACATGTTTGCAGTCACAGGCAACACTGAATATTATCCCACCCACTTGAACCCACATTAAAGATACTATTTACAATGAATTTAATAAAATTTAATTACTTTAGTAGCCCTGTGGTTTTGACACACACCTATTTTTACAATTCTGAGGTGTTTATTTTAACATAGACTGTCATAGTTGTTCAATCCACAGGTGATTCTAGCGTGTCTTGGATGGTCAATTATTGTTTATTAGCCAGGTTTTTTTAAAAAAAATCCAGGCTATTGGATTGGCGAAAGCCGGGCGGCGTCCACAATCAATGTTAAGTTTGAGTCCATTTCTTTGTTACTGTACCACCTAGGACCACCAAACTTTCACAGCTTCATAATCAAGGGGTGCCCACCACATATCACTATCCAACATGTTACTTTTTTTTTAACTTGACCCATTTTTTCCGCGTAGTTAAATTTAATGTTAAGTTTTCGCGTTTACAATGTTAAGTTTTCGTGTTTAAGTCCATTTCTTTGGTACTGTACCACCTAGGACCACCAAACTTTCACAGCTTCATAACCAAGGGGTGCCTACCACATACAACTATCCAACATGTGACCATTTTTTTACCTTCACCTATTATTTCTACGTAATTGACTTAGCCATTTTCAATGTTAACTTTTTAACGTACGTCTGGTTAAAGTTTTTTGGTTAAAACTTTTTAGTTATACTATATCTCTGCAACTGCTTCGCCCATTACCTTGAAACTTCACATGGGTGTTTATCATCATCCATATTTTCATTCTAACCCCCAACCGTGTGGCCCCTGTGCCCAATGTCAAGGTCAAATTACTTTGAATTTTTTTGTTAAAGTTTTTTAGTGTACTATATCTCTGCAACTGCTTCACCCATTACCTTGATACTTCACATGGGTGTTTATCATCATTGTCGCACCCGCTTGCGGAAAGCGCGATATCGTCGGCATTTTGGCATCCGTCCGTGTCCGGTTAAAGTTTTTTCGTTAAAGTTTTTCCATCTACTATATCTATTTTTTTAAGTGTCCATGCCTCGCCCCAAGGCGCGACATGCAGGCCACGGCCAAAAAGTAGGTATAATAATTATGTTATCCAAGTGTCTATGCTTGGAGAAAACCTGGCCTTCGTGGCTTTGCCTCGTTTCTTGTATATACATAAAACACCTTTCTAAACATACTATTATATTTACACCCGGGCACATTTTAATTGTGTTGTACATTGTTTAGAAAGATGTTTTATGTATATACAAACAACAATTGACCATCCAAGCAAGACACGCTAGAATCATCTGTAGTTCAATCAGTAACTCTATCTGCAGACAAACAGTGAAAGTTACATTTCTACACAGTGTTAGAAGGTTAAATATTTTAAATATCTGTAATTTTTGGACTATTAATTAATCTGAAAAGGGATGTGCATACAAAACCTTAAGATACTGGCAAAAACTGCAGATCTGGCTCATTGCTAACTTTTATTGTAATTTCAATGCTGAATGTATATGCACTGCCATCTTTATCTGACCTTGTTGTTTAATGAATGTAAAACATTGATCAATCACTCAATCAATCACAGGATGTTCAATAGCTTCCAGAATTCAAGTGTTAAAATGGCCGATTATGCAAGTCTAAATTTAAGTGTAAAATACAAATTTAGTATGTATTATTTAGCGTATTTAACCCCAGTGCTGCAAATTCCAGGAGTGAAAATAAAATTTGAAGAGTCAAATTGCCTGAAAAGGTCACTCTACTATTTATTGAAAACCTTGTAGTTTTATAAACTAATGATTCAATCAATCAATATATCATTCAGTCTATAATGTCATTTACAGAAAAAATACCAGAATATCCTCGCTATATGCTTGGCATTTATTGTTAATTATTGACTATGCAATCATTAAAACTTTCAACCCCACAGGTCATAAGCTAACATTTGCAAACAAATGAGCCGGCTCATAAGGATCTGCAGTGTTTGATATTACATGTAACAACTATTTTCGCTCCACGTTAAACACTTACATTTATCCCACTTTTTCCAACTGCAAACTTTTTGCAGTACGGCAAAATAGTCCTTCATTTTCCAATCGATCCAATTCATATTTGGTATATGTGGCAAGTGAGGAACATGAATATTTTTTATTTGGTCCAAATCGCTATAGAGTTATGTCCCTTTTACAAATTTTACGAAAATGCAACTTTATGCTTGACTTTTACTATTTCTACAGTTTTCAGCCCATTAATTTATTTCATACCAAGTTTAAATGCACATAATAATCAGCTGATGGTGTACATTAGCACCGACCATTTGACCTTAATGTGACATTGTCATAGTTTTTCCCCTTCATTGACGATTATGCCTCGACGGGCGTATGTTGTGACCTCTGGCACTCTTGTTAAATTACTGGAATAGTCCTATTCAGTGTGCATGAAACGGTCAATGTTATATAGTTAAAGGTGAAAGTGTTAAGCTGAAAGTAGAAAGCTGTTTCCTTTTCAGAAAGCCTGTACGTATGGCAGACACACGGACCAGTGGCCAGATATTTGGTACTCCGCCAGAGCCGCTCTTCAACCACCGGTCCCACAACGTCTCGCCACAGCTGCTTCACGACTGGATGTCCGTGCTGTCACAGAGGAACAACATGGCCATCTCTGCAGCTAAATACGTACAAGTACGGTACAATCTGTCTCCATCGTAATCGGTAGAAAGTGAATGCGTTTAACATCCCAGCAGTAATTTATGGACGGGATCTCGGTTTCAAGTCTCATTTGAAAGACCAATGTCATTAAAGTACATTGTATTGTGAAAGTATTTTTGATGCTTACGGCAAGGTTTGAACACACAACCTCTGGTGTTGAAGTTCAATGCTCTAACCTCGCGGCCACTACCCTGGCATCCATCACACAGTACGGTACAATGTCTGAATCGTAAACCACAGGTGGAAGGCAAGGGCTCCAGATAAGCTGCGTATTTACGTAAATACCCAATTAAAATTGCTAAAAACCCAATTGAAATCAGAAGTACCGAGTACCAAAAAGAAATACAAAATTTGTGGTACCTTTATCATGCTGCAGAAAACAATAAACAGACCACAAATATAGCATATTTTTCTTATTTTCCATGAAAACACATCTTGGTATTTCATTAGAATTGTCTCCAAGGAGACAATTCTAATGAAATGCCAAGACATGTTTTTATTTTGAAGGAAACTTCAATAATTGCTGTCTGTTGATGTGTAAACAGAAGTGTGATTTTATTTCTCCCAATTAAAATTTTGAAATACCCAATTGCTTCAGAAATGATGGAGTGACAATACTCAATTACTAATTCCATATCTGGAGCCCTGGAAGGCACTGACCTAAACCACCGCCTGTGATTATCTTGCCAAGATGTCTATGTTTCTGAACATCTATTGGCAATATCACATCAGAGCTCCAGATAAGGTGCGTATTTGCGTAAATACCCAATTAAAATTGCCAAAAACCCGATTGAAATCAGAAGTAGTGAGTATCAAAAAGCAATGCAAAATTTGTAGTATCTTTATCATGCTACCAGGGTTGGCAATTTCCCGGGAAATAAGAGTATTTCCCAGGACGGCGGGAAATACCGGGAAATACTGGGAAATACCGCGGGAAATACTGGGAAATACCGGGAAATATGAATCTTGGTGGTCTTTTTCATTCCAAAATGTCAAGATGAGTCTCTATATTCCCCTATATCTACTATGGTTTATATCTGTGTAGACTGATAAGCCTACAGGTAAAACATTTTGCAATAAAAAAAGAAATATTAAGTTTATTTAGAGAAAAAAAACATCATTATTTTCTAGACAATTTTCTTCCCTGTTTACAAGTCTATGTTAAGTATTTGCCAACTGTCTATTTTATTGTATATGAGAACACCCCTCATTACTATAGTAACCTGTCACTAATAAAAGCTGCTTTTGGAATTTTGAGAAAATCCCTGTTGATAATAGGGATAATCCATGTACAGTGTAAGTGTAATTGTTTTACAACTTGACATGACTATATACAGACCACCTGGGTTCTTATTATACAGTATGACACAAAAGGTGGGAGAGAAGGCTGAAATAACAGCCTGTTGTCATAGTCTGATTGTTTATTATAGTATATTAAAATCTCATCAATGTACATGCAAATAAGTAGGCTTTTGGCTAATTTTAACGATTTTAGGTACTGTATCTCATACTGCACATATTGCATGCTAAGATCATTTATTCTCATTTTTTGATACCGAATACATGTATTAGTGTGGAAGAAGGTTGACAATTAACAGCCTGTTGTCTAAACATAGTCTGATCATGATGACGTTATCCTTGTGTATTTTATCTAGCAGACACTCAGATGTTTCCTAAAAAATGAAGAAGTAATTTACAAAAAAATAATACAACCAAAATATAAATGTCATGGTTGCCAAATATTCCACCTGATGAGTACCCCTAGTTGGGAATGAAACAGATCTATACATTGTAATTAACCCCTATATCTAATTATTAAGTTGTTGATTGTTTAATTAACTATTACTGAGCTTAAAACTTAATTTAAATAACTTTAATTATCAAATAATAACATCAAAATTCATATTTCCCAGTATTTCCCAGTATTTCCCACTTTGGGGAGTATTTCCCGGGACGGGAAATACCGGTATTTCCCGCCGGGAATTCCCGCCCCCGGTATTTCCCGGCCAACCCTGCATGCTACAGAAAACAATAAACAGACCACAAATATAGCATATTTTCTTATTTTTCCATGAAAACACATCTTGGTATTTCATTAGAATTGTCTCCAATGAGACAATTCTAATGAAATACCAAAATGTGTTTTCATTTAGAAGCAAACTGTTCAATAAGTGCAGTCTGTTGATGTGTAAACAGTAGTGTGATTCTATTTTACACAATTAACATTTTGAAATACCCAATTGCTTCAGAAATGATGGAGTGACAATACTCAATTACTAATTCCTTATCTGGAGCCCTGTCAACTAACAATCTAGCAGTTTGATTGGCTGTGCCTGAGCTGTAGCACCCCAAGACCCCATGGTTTCCAGTTTGGAGAGGTTCCACTGAATTCCATATGTTGACCCACAACGTAACAATGTCATTTAACCCTTCCTACGCTGTTGACAGAAATTGCCGTCTGCTGTTTTTCATTTTTGCTTTAATTCTTAACAAAAAACTGGTTTTGACTGCACATGAGAATCGTCTCCACTGACGATTCTCATGTGCTGTCAAAACCAGGTTTTTGTCGAGAAATATTGAAAATAAAACAATTCCAGCAGACGACAACATTTAATTCAGCGTAGTATGGGTTAATAATATGACATATGAAGCACCTATTTGAACCAAATATGTGATTGTGACTGGAGAAATAGTGCTTATGGGAATTGTGACCAGTGTAGCTCTTGATCAAATTGCACACTCCTGTAATCTAGATTGTTGTTAGAAGTATGACGGGTGTTTCATTGATTTAATGGCGAAACGTGCATGCCTTGATCAGACTGCGCGGATGTGCAACCTGATCTGGGGCTACACTGATCGCATAACCCATAAGACCCATTTATCCAGTCACAGCCACATTTCTGCATTTTCACTATTTATTGAGTGACCCTCATATGAATGTTGTACCTCAGTGTAGTGTTTTTTGTCGCATACAAAATTATGAGATGTACCCAAACTTGCTTTTGTTGAAACCTGTCAGCGTTTTATGCAACCTGCTGTATATTGATACACTAACATACTACAACACCAGTCTCCACATTGTATTTCAGGGTTCCGCCATCACCTCTGACAGTGTGCAGTTTCTGTTTTACACGTGTGAACGTCTCCGGATGCCAAGTGAAGTGAAGTATCTCAGTCTGGAGCTCTTTGATAGGTACATATACATGTAGTATATGCCCTAGCTAGGATTGACATAGACGTATGAAACAAGCCATGTGATTTTTTACCTAAGAAGATGTGCTATTTTTCATGAAAAATATTTACAAAAAATGTGCTATTTTCTGTAAATAATCGTCAAATGTTGGCAAAATTTTCATTGCAAATGTGGAATCCTAATTACTTTTGGGGGAAGGGTCCAAGTGACTTTGGTGTGGTATGGACCTGGCACCAGGTCGGGTTATTTTAATTTCAGGGTTGAATATATTTATTTCGATGTAAATATTCCGTTCTGATTTTGGGATTTTCTCCCCAATACAGCAGGTTACATGCGGGATCGAACCCGTTGGCCAGGTTTAAATGACCTTAGCTGTTTATAGGCCGTTAAACACCAATAAATCAAATCCTGATTTCAAGCATGAGAACCAAGTACATGCCCAGAAAGTTTTATATCACAGGCACATCATTATTGCAGGTTCATGATACAGCACATTGTAGACCTGCATGAGTACGTCCTCAAGACGAATAGTGTGAAGAACAAGACCCGTGATTGGCTCGAAATCAACAAGCGAGTCGAAAATCAACTTGTGCTACGTGTCGTATCTTGTATACAGATCGCTAGCAAACTTACGTCGCACTACAGGGTTGGTGTATAAGTTTGTACATTTGTCAAATTATCATATGAACCATTGATGCTTTGTGTCTTATCGTGTATACTGAGCATTGGCATATGAACATATGGCATATGAACCCCAATCTCAAAGGTCATGCCTATAGCGGTGCCTAAAATAATTCCATGGCGGATACAAATAATTTAACTTGGACTCACAAAATGGCATATACATGCACTTAGGAGGATACATTTTCAATTAAGCATACATGTACATTTATTAATCATTTTGTTTAATGAAATAAAATATTTTCTGATGAAAACAATGGTTGTGGTAATGCAATGAATAAAGCGTATGAAAGATGCATACTTTAACTCTTTGCATGCTGGGAAACTTGTGGGCTATAAATAGTTCAAAACTAGCGGACAAAGATTCATCACATTTTCTTTTATTTCTCCTTGTAAATATCATGAATATGTCTTGGAATTTCATTAGAATTCTGATGACTCCATTCTAATGAAATTCCAAGACATATTTACAGAGAGAAATAAAACATATAGTCCTAATTTGTTTGGCGGATATTTTCGCTGCTAGCATGCAAAGCGTTAAATCATCAAATATAATCAGGTATTGAGTCCCGGGCGGGCGCGGAGACTGCTACTGGAGTCCGGCCACAAGTACAACGCAGAGAGCATCCTCAACTCGGAGCTGCGCATCCTGAAGACACTCAACTTCTGTGTGTCTGTGCCGTCTCCTCAGGTGTATCTCGAGTCGATCCTTGAAGTACTCGGTAAGGTCCTGAACATGTGCTCGTTTCTGAGACCTCAATCAAAATGGCTGGATTTTGAGCTCGAGTCTATCTCAATGTACTGCGTAGTGTCCTGAACATATACTCATTTCCGATGCTCGATAGGTGTGTTGGATTTTGAGCTCAAGTCTATCATTGAAGTACTCGGTAAGGTTCTGAACTGAACATCTGCTCGTTTCTGAGAGCTCAGTCTCGGCCAATCAAAACAACTGGATTTTGAGCTCGAGTCTATCCTCGAGGTACTGGGTAATGTCCTGAACATGTGCTTGTTTCTGATACCCGATAACTGTGCTAAGTCTCAGGCAATTACCTATTTCAACGCTAGACATCTTTTGTGATGTTTGCAAACAGTGTAGATCCAGATGAGCCGGTTCGTAACGAGCCGTCTCATCAGGATCTACACTTTCTGCAAGTAATTTTCATATTTTTTTAGAAAAGAAAAACACGCCATTTTCATAAATGGACTCGTCTGAATAGGGTTAAACCACAGGTGGAAGACTCGGACCTATGACACCAAAAAAAATGCCTATTAAAAAAATCCCATTACCCCACCCACTTGGTCTCGTACACTACCATATTCTATTATAAATAGTGGGTTAAACGGCTGGATTTTTATTACAGATTTGGAGAGTGCTCTGAATGTTTTATAATCACAAGCCTTGAGTAGTTTCAGGCAGTTTGAGCACAGCTCAGGCTCGACCAATCAAGTACTGGAAGATACTTGAAATAAGGAAGTTTGGTTGGTCGAACCTGAGCTGTGCTATGGCGTAAAAACTACTTCTTTCGACTACCACGTGTGAATAGCTGCTAGATTTAGTGTGGTGAAACCTTGTAGTAAATTTGTATTGCAGGACAAAAGGAACCAACTTCGGAGGTGAAAATCCTGTACGGGGTGTCCCAAAAGTTACTGGATATGGTCTACTTGAAATACGAGGATGTGTACGATCGACTACACAATGTCGCTGCTGGGGAATCGCCAGTCACAAGCACAGATAGGTACGACCAATCTCGAACATTAACCCTTTGACCCCTGGAATATATTATATTAAATTTGCAACCTATCAAACCGTCACAAAATGATTTTCAGACTATTACATTTATGAAAAGGGGGTGTTTTTGTTCTTAAAAATATGAAAATTACTTGCAAAAAGTGCAAATCCTGATGAGACGGCTCGTCACGAGCCGGCTCATCTGGATCTACACTTTTTGTCAATACCACTATACAGGCCTGTGGTGTTGAAAAGGTTAACCATGTTTTGTCACCTAAATTTATTTAGAACTATGCGATGGCTCTTTATCAGAAAATGTCCAGATCTTGCATTCGCCAGCCTGCACAATTTCCTCACACAGAAGCAACCATGGCAAACTTCCAATCCCTGCTATTTTTATTTATCCCGTCAACACACTGCGTATGTGCCGTGAAACATGGTGTCGTGAAACATTTTTTGATATCCTGTCAATACGACCTGATCACTGCGTATGAATATGTGCGGTGACTGGGGTTATTTTTTTTGCATTTTAAAGCCATTTGTAGGTGTTGACGGGATAAATAGAATAGTAGGTTAGTGCCGTGAATGGGAAAAATATCTGGCGCGGCTCGGAAACGGGATGTGCTCGGCAGAGCCTCGCCCATCCCGTTTCCTAAGCCTTGCCAGATATTTTTTCCCATTCACGGCACTAACCTACTATTCTCTATATACCAGACTACTTATGCATACCCCCTGGGCGATTTTGCGTCATTTGGTATAGTCTAATCTGAAGCAAGCATGGCAAACTTGGTAAGTAATTTTTCAATCCCTGCTATAATATGTGGCAGTGATTGGAGCATTGAGGCTTATGGGATTTGTGACAAGTGATCCTGATTGTGACCAGTGTAGCTCCTGATCAATAGCATGCTCATGTAGCCTGATAACGATCTATATTGCTTGTTAGAAGCATGACGGGTGTTCCATTGATGGAATGACGACTAATGCAGATCCTGAAGAGACATATGCACAGATGCAGATGCACATACTAATCTGGATTTACACTGGTTGCAAGTCCCATAAGCCTCATTTCTTCAGACACAGCCACATATGTGTTTTCAGGGAACATTTTGCGTGTGTGCGTGCAGACAAAATACTCCTGACAGCGACCCTGATCACATCGGCCGCCTACATTGTCGACCGCCACTCACACGAAATGGTAGGTCACACAGTATGTCTCAACTCACTTTATTCCATATTTGTTACCCTGTGTTTATACATCAGAGAATGCTTTGCATGTGTTAGAGTATATTTCTTTTCTTATTTATTGCACAGGTTATCAGGGTATCTTCATTGAGTGATGATTTAATATGATATTTTGTTAAATGAGTAGAAGAAAAATGGAAAATAAAAACAGACAGCAGACGACAAAATTTAAAATTCATTATTGTAGGGGTTAATAAAGACACTGTATCCCAGATGATGTAGTTTTTCGCATCATGCTCTGCAAATGACCTATAGCAACCAATCACACCATTTCATTTAATCGAAGTTCAAAAAATTTGCATTTTGATTACATTCAAGTACATACCGTAATAACACTAAATATTCGGACAAAATTCATTCTAGGTAACAGATATAAATATCTGGTTTCCCACAACAAAGAGTTTCCCAAATGCTTAGGGTTAGTAGGGTTGTACTGGTTTATCGCAATAACTATATTTGGATACAATTTGTTTTGGGCAAACCCCTATTTTTTTAGGGGTTTCCCAAAACAAATGGTGTCCGAATAGTTAGGGTTATTACTGTATTATCAGAAACTGTGATAAACAGGAGAGATAATTCAATTCTTCCACAGGTGCTGTGCAACCTAAGCAAGATAACAAACATCCCGCGAGAGGACATATCGGACTTCGCGTCGGTCATCCTGCAGGTGTTGATGGAGGCCAGCGATGATCACACTGACCAGGGGATAGTTGGCCAGTAGATCCTGCTGAACAGAGATGGAGATAAAAAATGCCCATTACCCTACCCAACTATTGTATGTTACATATTCTATACAGAAATTTAAAGAGGCATATCAGGATATTTTTTTTAAAAATACTATAAAAACGTGTTTTCATCATGGCCCTGTGTAAAGTGGTTTAATTGAAGATATGATGATACTAAGAACCGCTGGGTTGTTTCTATTTTCACTCATATAGGTACATAAGTATCGGATTTCCTATCTTGTTGCGTTCATCAACAAGATACAAAATCTGATACTTGTGTACCGGTATTGGTGAAAATAGAAACAACCCAGCAGTCCTAGTATCGTCATATATCTTCAATTAAACCACTTTACACAGGGCCATGATGAAAACACGTTTTTATTTTTTAGAGTATTTTTTTCAAGCATTCCAGTAGCCTATTTCATCAACATTGCAAAGTATACTTATCTAGCAAAGTATACTTTGAGGGAGAAATTTTCAATTTAAGGATAAATTTATTAATTTTTATTATACTGAATTTATTACATTAACACAGCCAATTTGGCTGTGATAATGTAATACATTCAGTATAATAATTCTGCATACTTGTAATCATCAACTCTATGCAGTTGTTAGTTTTATATGAAATAATGCATTTCAGGAAAAATAAATGATTACTCCCTCAAAGTATACTTTGCAATGTTGATGAAATAGGCTACTGATATGCCCCTTCAAGGTCATAACAATAAATCTTTGGTTCTCAGATATCGCTGCATCAGAGCTTATCATCATGGACAAATGAATACATTATAAATTTGCTGCATGATCGATCAAAAACACCACCAATGAAAGATACAAGTTAAATCCAATCATGTCTGGTGACAATATGGTAATATATTATTGTGCATATATGCACAGGCTGATCTTGATCTACACTGGTCGCAAATGAGTTATAGTAACTTATTAAACATATTTGTCAACCACATGTTAAATTGACATGCAAAATGTATCTGGCGACTTGAAAGAAATCCGAGATGAGATTCTTGTAAAAAAAAAAAATACTCTGTGTCTGAAAACACTTGTAATTTTGTATGGCCTAACATACAGTACACCAATATGTGGTTGAGGTAATTGCATTTCTTTCATTGGGCATTGTTTTATGGCACAGGTACGAGTCTCACCTGTGAGATACAGGTGGAGGACTGGCTGAGGGGAGATCAAAAAATGTTTCTGGCCTCTTATCTGTGACTGAAGAATTGCGGCTTATGGCATTTGTGTATATTAATTAAATGTCCGGATCTTCTAGCTTGATAAGGATAAAAAATGTTTGTCAGAAAAATTACTGGCATCTTATCAAGTGTATTGCGACCAGTGTAGACCCTGATCAGACAGCGCGACTGCACAGGCCAGGCTGATATGGGTCTTCACTGGTGTGGCAAATGCCATAAGCCCTCTTTTTCCAGTCATAGACACTCAATGACAGTTGCAGTTTTTATTCATTTATGTACATGTATTTTCTCCAGAGTATTTCTCACTCTGTGACTGTGAGTAGAGGCGTTATATGTGGCTGTGACTGGAGAAATGGGGCTTATGGGTTTTGCTACCAGTGTCGATCCAGATCAGCCTGTGCATCCGCACAGTCTGATCAGGATCTACACTGTTTGCAATTACATCAATGTAACACCTTTCATGCTTCCAACAAGCAATAATGAATATAGAACATTATCCGGCTACATGAGTGTGTTATTTGATCAGGAGCTACACTGGTCACAAATCCCATAAGTCCCATTTCTGTAGCCACAGCCACATATATGGAAACTACAATCACTTGGGTCGCTGAATGCCAAATTGCAGTTTCATAACTTTAAAGGTACATTCACAATTACCCCACATATTGATTGGCATTATTATACATTTTATATCAGACCTAAATTTCCACACTGATATCAGGGGCAACAACCGTGTTTCCTTAAAATGTTAACAGACATTATTATTTTAATATAATTTATTCTCTGTATTTATTTTTTGATGTGCAATGATCATTCTTTATTATCTGTCGTAAATATGATTTGTTCAGGTGACGCATATAATTAGTATAAATATTTTAAAAATATCATGCCTCATTTGTATATGAAAATAGCCTGATACCACCACGAGTCACTATCAGTAAAATACATATTACTAAATGATTATATCTGTATAGCGGGTACTCGTAATGGAATAGTGGAATGGTGGAATAGTGACACACTTATACACATTTAATTCCTATAAAGAACATAGTGTGCCTACCGAGTGGGCATGTACCTTTAATATGTAGTATGTGAGAAATGCTATTAAAAACATACACCTCGGGTCAAAGATGGAAATCTGCAAATAATGAACTAACTGATAAATTGTAAATAAAATACAGATAATGGAAAAATCATTACTGGAAACATAATTTGAACAATATCGCAGACATGAGAGTGTGTGTGTATAATGGCACATCCACTACACAGAAATATGCAGGTGATAATCCTAATGATCTCAATATTCCATTGTTATTTCTCGTTTCCATAATCTTTTCAATCTTACCATTGTAATTTTGACAATCTCAATATTCCATTTTTATTTCACATTTTGACAATCTCAATATTGCCATTGCTGTACGCATTTCTATATATAATCTTCTCAATATTGTCATTGTTATTTCTCATTTCGATACTCTTCTCAATATTTCCATTGTTATTTCTAATTTTGACAATCTCAATATTGCTATTGTTATTTCTCATTTTGACAATCTTCAATATTGCCATTGCTGTTTCGTATTTCGATAATCTTCTCAATATTGCCATTGGTATTTCGATAGTCTTCTCAATATTGCCATTGTTATTTTGCATTTCAATAGTCTTCTCAATATTGTCATTGTTATTTCTCATTTCGATAGTCTTCTCAATATTGTCATTGTTATTTCGCATTTCGATAGTCTCGATATTGACATTTTTATTTCGAATTTCGATAGTCTTCTCAATATTGTGATTGCTGCTTCTGTTATCATTTTTTATGATATTTCTCAGAAACTATTTAAGTCAGAATCTGCAATTTGATTTGTATTCATCCAAATGACTAGTTCAGTGCCGTAATCAGGACAAGGCAGATGAGGCGGTTGTCTCATCTGTCATTTTGCAGATTTCTTTTTGACACAGTTTGTTGCTAAGAATTAAACACCAGGCTGGTGGCGGGGAGAATGCTCCCTGGCCCCCATATCGCGACTTGGTTCGCCTCGTCTGGTTTTTACCTCTGTAGCCTATTTCACCAACATTGCAAAGTATACTTTTCTAGCAAAGTATACTTTGAGGGAGTAATCATTTATTTTTCCCAAAATGCATTATGTCATATAGAACTAACGACTGCATATATTTGATGATTATAAGTATGGAGAATTATTATACTGAATTCATTACATTATCACAGCCAAAATGGCTGTGATAATGTAATCAATTCAGTGTAATAAAAATTAATAAATTTATCCTTAAATTGAAAATTTCTCCCTCAAAGTATACTTTGCTAGAAAGTATATGGGCCGCGTCATGCGAAAACCGGGCTTAATGACAAAACAATCATTTTTCACTTTTTTGCATATTCTGAATACCGCATCTTTTAAAAGTCATATACCACAAAAACTATCACTGTATCTCAATTATTTTTCATGTTACATGTATTTTTGTAACTCGTGGTAGAATCGCAAACGACGTTTTAGCTCAATGACGTCGCAATTACGACGTTAACACTAACGGGCGACTTCAACGTCAATAAGAACGTTTAAGCGTAATGGAGTAGTAAACGAATAGGCCTGCCATGTAGGTTGATTTTAAGTAGTGTATGTATAATTTTATACTATTAGTGAATAATTGACAAACGACACGTAACCTTGGGCAAAGTCAACATTATCTTGTGTGTACTTTTTGCACAACTACGAACGCCAAAAATATATGAGCCGCGCCGTGCTAACCCGCGCTTAATGACAACATTTTCATTTTTTACTTTTTCGCGTATTCTGAATTGTACATCTTTTAAAAGCCATATTCCGCCAAAATTATCAATGTATCCCAATTATGTTTCATTTTAGAAGTAGTTTTATGACGCGTGGTAAAAACTTATATGACGTTTTAGATCAATGACGTCGAAATTACGACGTTTTTATCAACGGCGTATACATGGGGTGTTGGTCCGGACAAGTCCTATATATTTGTCATCTTTGATCGCATGTCAACCAAATTTGGATATCTCGTAGCCTGGCCAAGTGTCTCCCATTAGGCCAAGACAAAGTATGAAAATAATGTTTATGGCTCGTGTTGCAGTTGCTAATGTAACGTTATGTTTTGGATTGCGGCCCAAGTAACGTAATTTCGTATGAATAAGTTTCAAATAAGGCAGAGTGAGGCATTTCCCTGTTGTTTGCTGCTGTCTGAAATAATTTTGGGGAATGATAGCGAAAACATTTAACATTTCGTATGCGACGACATATTTTAAAGTAGACAGTAGGCCGCTTATAACATTAACTTTGTGATAAAACACGATACCGGGCAGATTTGGTAGCGTGATACCTTATAATTGTCGCCGTGTGTCTTTCTTGAGGATCTCATTACCACCGCCTGGTCTACATTAGTATGCAGTCAAGTGATAAACTGATGATTTGATACTACACAAGCACTTTCGACTACAAAAGCAAGTTTATGACCATCACATTTCCAATTAATATGTTGATGCATTTATTTTAAATTCAATACAAACCCCGGATATTTATGTCATTATATAGCTGCGTGTCTACCTCCATTTATGATAAAATGAGTGGCATTAAATGGCATATCATTCGCTAAGTACTGGATATAATTGTTCAAAAAGTCTCAATTTACCAAGATAATAGATGGTAGTATCGTTGGCATACACTAGGTTGTTCATATTTAAGATTATTTAGGAATCAAAGTGCAATGTAAGCGAAGACTTCGCTGATATGTAGCCAGTTAAATTATGAGTTCACCATTTTGAATTCATAAGGACAACCGACGAAAAAGAGTAAAAATGTCAAAGAACGACATTGATGACAATGTACAGCGCCTGAAGTATTTCTAAGTCATTGATGCTGCGAGGAACTCGTGCAAGTATCCTTGCTATAATATGTTGTCACGATACCATGGCCATAACGTCAAACATGTATTCACGTCCAATGACGTCACAAGTACGTGACGTCAAGTCATGACGTCATACTATGTGTACCGAGGTACAAGGTATCGCGTCTCATATTAGTGAAAGTTTCAGTAAGTTATCATGTTCCGTTTTCTGTTCACATTTAATGTTAACTAACACGAGTAAACGTAAATGGGAGGGCCAACTGTGAACTTTTACGGCGACGCTAGACAATTTGAAACGTCGTTTTTCCGACGTCGTTTACCGCTTTTCATGACGTTGTCATTAAGCCCGGTTTTCGTATGGCGCGGCCCATATGTACTTTGCAATGTTGGTGAAATAGGCTTCAGGTTATGGCCTTGTAGTTTAAAATCCAAACTGCAAATGGAACCATTGTCTGTAGAAGAGGTCAAACACATTTTATTCTACCCTCGTACGGTAGAGAAATCAATGAATTTTGTGCAATCAATGAAATTATCTGTGATATCGTTAGTATTTTGATATGATTATGTTTATTATTTGATGACCCTTGTTGTTAACTGTTCCTTGTGCTGTAGGATCTGCAGTGTGGTCTGTCCATTTGAACTTTGCATAATTATTTTGCACTGTTATTGTGACGGCTGATGAATTTGATAACACTTAAAATTTAGTACTTTCATGTGCTCATTTGAAAAATGTGTTTTTAGCTCACCTGAGCGAAGCTCATGTGAGCTATTGTTACCGCAATGTGTCCGTCGTCGTCGTCCGTCGTCGTCCGTGAACATTTTCAAACGTCTTCTCCTCGGTAACCATTGGGTCTATAGTCACCAAACTTCATGGTCATGGTCCTTAGGTAGGGGGATTACAAAATTGTTAAAATGACGTCATTACGTAATCCAAGATGGCCGCCGTCTAAAAATAGCACAAATTCTTAAAAAATCTTCTTCTCAAGAACCGCCAACCGGATTTCGACAAAACTTGGTAGGAATGATCGATGTACATTGCTCTTTCAAAGTTGTTAAAATGGTGACCCTGGGGTCAAAAATGGGCGTGGCCCGTGGGGTCAAATTGGGGTCAAATAAATTTTATTTTTGACCGAATATGGTCATTTCATATATCAAATTGAAGGTATCAATGAGGGATCACTCTGGTGCATTTTTGTCGAAATCGGATTGTTATGTCATCCAAGATGGCCGCCGAAAGGTCAAAAGGTCGTTCTTTTATTAGAGATTTCAAAATTCTTCTTCACATGAACCGCTTGGCCCATGGTAGCCAAACTTAAAAGTTATGGTCCATGGGTGAAGCCTTTTCAGATTTGTTAAAATGGAGGTCATCGCTAATCCAAGATGGCCGCCGTCTAAAAATAGCATAAATTCTTAAAAAATCTTAAAAAATCTTCTTCTCATGAACCGCTTGCCGGATTTCGACGAAACTTGGTAGGAATGATCGATGTACATTGCTCTTTCAAAGTTGTTAAAATGGTGACCCCGGGGTCAAAAATGGGCGTGGCCCGTGGGGTCAAATTGGGGTCAAATTTTATTTTTGACCGAATATGGTCATGTCATATATCAAATTGAAGGTATCAATGAGGCGATCATTCTGGTGCATATTCTGTCAAAATCGGATTGTTATGTCATCCAAGATGGCCGCCGAAAGGTCAAAAGGTCATTCTTTTATTAGAGATTTCAAAATTCTTCTTCACATGAACCGCTTGGCCCATGGTAGCCAAACTTAAAAGTTATGGTCCATGTGTGAAGCCTTTTCAGATTTGTTAAAATGGAGGTCATCACTAATCCAAGATGGCCGCCGTCTAAAAATAGCATAAATTCTTAAAAAATCTTCTTCTCATGAACTGCTAGCCGGATTTCGACGAAACTTGGTAGGAATGATCGATGTACAATGCTCTTTCAAAGTTGTTAAAATGGTGACCCCGGGGTCAAAAATGGGCGTGGCCCGTGGGGTCAAATTTGATTTTTGACCGAATATGGTCACGTTATATATCAAATCGAAGGTATCAATGAGGCGATCACTCTGGTACATTATTTGTCGAAATCGGATTGTTATGTCATCCAAGATGGCCGCCGAAATTTCAAAACGTCGTTCTTTTATTAGAGATTTCAAAATTCTTCTTCACATGAACCGCTTGGCCCATGGTAGCCAAACTTAAAAGTTATGGTCCATGGGTGAAGCCTTTTCAGATTTGTTAAAATGGAGGTCATCGCTAATCCAAGATGGCCGCCGTCTAAAAATAGCATAAATTCTTAAAAAATCTTCTTCTCATGAACCGCTAGCCGGATTTCGACGAAACTTGGTAGGAATGATCGATTTACAATGCTCTTTCAAAGTTGTGAAAATATTGACCCTGTGGTCAAAAATGGGTGTGGCCCGTGGTGTGAAATTGGGGTCAAATTTTATTTTTGACCGAATATGCTCATGTCATATATCAAATTGAAGGTATCGATGAGGCGATTGCTCTGGTGCAATATTTGTCGGAATCGGATGATTGTCATCCATGATGGCCACCAAAAAGTCCATTTATTCAAGATTTTTAACGTCTTTTTCTCAGGAACCACATGGCCGATGCTGGACAAACTTCATAGGAAGTTAAGATCCTTGGGTGAAGCATTTTCAAATTTGGTAAAATGAGAGACATCGCTTAATCCAAGATGACCGCCATCTAAAAATAGCACAATTTTTTTAAAACACATGAACTCAATTTCACATTCTCCTCTGGTGTTCATGGAGTCAGGTGAGCTAATTAGGGCCATCATGGCCCTCTTGTTTTAAAATTCATGTACATATATCTCCACAGTCAGGTAGACCTGAAACTTCCCTTAATACTTTATCATCATCGTCGTCATCGCCACCGTCCATATCCATGTTTTCCATATAGCCTTGTTTCTTATGAAATCGATACACTTGTTTAATACACATCATGTTAAATCATCACTCGTGTAAGATCCTCCATTTATCATAAGTTCTCAAGGTGATTGTTGACAACATTGTGGCCGTCACTGGAGAAATGGGGCTCATGATTTGTAACCAGTGTAGCTCCTGATCAAATAACACATGCATGTAACCTGACAACGATCTATATTTCTTGTTAGAAGCATGTCGGTCATTTCATTGATGGAAAGACGATCAGTGCAGATCCTGATCAGACTGTGCGGATGCACAGGCTGATCTGGATCTACACTGGTCGCAAAACTCAGAAGCCCCATTTCTCCAGTCACAGCCACAATTATATAGACTGTGATATTGGTTATTTACCATTGTTTGATGGCACACATACAGGTTCATTTTATTATTCATATCGTGTTCAATAACTTTTAACGTTGAATTTTTAAAAGCCAGGTGCTTCACATGTTTATGAAAAATAAAGTTTATTTGAAACAATTTGATAACTCTTTTGCAGTTGTTCACGATTCCACGGCTTGTACTTAAAACTTTCTGAGCATATTGTCCAATGTACCGGAGGATTAAACCTTTGGTGGTTGGTTGGAAGCACGCGATTGGTAATTTAATGATTGGAATTCATCCTTACCAGAATCCCGACTGGAGACCTGGTTTGACCTTAGGTACGTCTTTGGCATTCTTGTATCCGAGTTGAATCTGGTTATACCCCTTATAAGAGTAATACGATTATTCCTAATCCTATTACTTTTAGGGGAAGTGGCCATGATTTTGGGATTTACATCTCAATGCAGCAGGTTAAATATGGGATCGAACCCGTTGGCCCGGCTTTGACCTTAGCTGTTGAAAATCCCCAAATCAGAACGGAATATTTACATCTAGAAAAAATATATTCAGTTCTGAAATTAGAATAACCGGACCTGGTGTCCGGTCCATACCACACCAGTCACTCGGCCCCTTCCCCTAACATAGTACTCACATAAGGGGTATAACCAGATTAAACCCTCACATACAAGAATGCCAGAGACGTACGTGAGGGCCAAACCAGGTCTCCAGTCGGGATTCCGGTAAGGATGAACCCCGATCTTAAATAACCCATCACATGCTCCCACCCACTAGTCCCAGACAGGACTACTCAAAGTGACAAGGACAGACCAAATAAAGTGAAAGCAAATGGGTTTAAAGTCCCAGCAACAGCTATAAAGGTCATATAGAGGTGGCACCACAGTTTAAAGTCTCATCCGCCAGACCAGTAGGATGGAAAGACTAAGGTAGGTTTTCAACTCGCCTTCAGTGTTGAAGTCCAGTGGGCCGTTTCACTAAACTTCATACGACTAAAATGTTCGCAAGTGCAGAATTACGTTAGTCTGTAAATTTCACATTAACAATGCTGTCTTGTAAACAATTATTGGATTTCATTTTAATATGGAGCATAGGCTGCAGCAGCCTATGCTCAATAAATGTAAACCCATCAATTGAAATTTCCAAACTATCCTAAATTCGTACTTACGAATATTTTAGTCGTACAAACTTTAGTGAAACGGGCCCCTGTATTCTAACCCTGTGCGACAGCCTAAGGACATACCAAATAAAGTGAAAGTGAATGGGTTTAACATCATAGCACCAGCTATGGTCATATAGAGGCGAGACCACAGTTCAGGCTCATCAGACCAGTGGGACTGACTACGCAATATAATTTTCACGCCCAGGCTGAGACTTGAATAGAATGGTGCTTAATGGCCCATCAACACAAAAGATTATTTAGGGCCAAACAGAGGCTCAGGCTGAGGCTTGAACTCACAACCTCCAGTATTGAAGTCTAATGACATATCCCCTAAGCCACGGCCCATCGTGGGACAAAATGATGAAATAAAAAGATCTGATACAGGGTTTCCATATATAAATATTTAATCAATAATATAATCTGGACATTAAAAACCTCTGTACACCAATACAATATACGAGACGATGTGGCTTATATAGGCACTAACCCATTACATGCGGAATACACCTTTATGGGTACGAATTTTTTTATTTAAATATTTTATTTTTATAATTTCTCAACGAAAGTATATGTTGTGACCACTCATTTGAATCCTCTCGACGAGCCAGTTCAAATGGTGGTCACAACATATATTTCTGAGCTCGTATAAAGAAAACATTTAGGAGAAAATTACATATCCTCAGCATTAAATGGGTTAACCAATCTACACAATGTAGTTACTGATCAACCCTTAGAATGTGGGAAATGTAAATTGTCGTCAGCTGTTGTTTTATATTTTGTCTTCTTTTTCAATAACTCGATGGCCGCGAACGACTATATCACGCTGTCCACAAGAGGGTGCGACAAAAAAAATTATTTGACAGCACTGTAGAATAATTTCCAGAGATCCTGTAGCCTATTTCATCAACATTGCAAAGTATACTTATCTAGCAAAGTATACTTTAAGGGAGAAATTTTCAATTTTAAGATAAATTTATTAATTTTTATTATACTGATTTTATTAAATTATCACAGCCAATTTGGCTGTGATAATGTAATAAATTCAGTATAATAATTCTGCATACTTTCAATCATCAAATATATGCAGTTGTTAGTTGTATATGAAATAATGCATTTCATGAAAACTAAATGATTACTCCCTCAAAGTAGACTTTGCTAGAAAATTATACTTTGCAATGCTGGTGAAATCGGCTACTGGGTTCGAGTTCGAGCTCTGTGATGCAGTTTTCAACCCAATCTTTCATTTTCTCAGTACCTCAAATCACATTTTCAACCACAAATTTAACATAATGGCATGTTTGTTTATTTGTGTTTAACGGCCTATCAACAGCTAAGGTCATGTAAGGGCAGGCAACCGGCTTTGATCCCGTTTTAACCGGCTAGTACATGCAGTAATTAAATTCCGACCAACCCTAGAATAATCTTGACCGTTGCTTGCACAGACATTTTTTTTTGGCCTAATGCATACCTAACGACATATACAAGTATGTTAGGGATAACGACATATACAAGTATGTTAGGGATAACGACATATACAAGTATGTTAGGGATAACGACATATACAAGTACGTTAGGGATAACGCATCAGTGATAGAAAAATATTACTTCCTAATCAAGAAAGCAAGGACAGTGATTACATCATGGCCCTATTTTTATCAGGTAGGTATACAGTATAGAGAACACAGCAAACTGTTGAGAACACACTTTATGTAAGTATACACAAGATAAAATCACGACACATCATGTGAAAATAAGGATTTTTAGTCCAGCGTAGAAACTGGAGCCTCTTATAATGCTTTCCGAGCATGTTAGTATATATGGAACTGTGATGGTAATTATCGATTCCAGATATGATACATTCTTTCTGCGTATGTTCTCCAAATTCATACTCGAGAACAGGCTTTTTATTTGCCGAGACTGAGCACAGCTCAGCCTCAGCCAATCAAACTTCCTGATTACGAGCATGAGAATAGAGTACATACTCCAAAAGTTTCACCAGCACATGCCCAGGCGAGGCCACGAACCCAGTGTGATCTGGATCTACTTGTATGAATCACTTGAACCCAGATGCTGATCACGTGATCTTCGATATAAATGCATATTGACCCGAGAAAGTTGATTCAAAATGTCGCATTGATCCGATGGCGGAGCGACATTGTGGATTGGCTAAAGTCTCTTTGATGTCATTAAATTCTATGACGTTGCTAATCATATCTCGCTCTTCACCATTTGGCAACAAGATGATTATGAATTGCGCCAAAACGGCTCAATGCAAGATTAATCGTCATTATCAGTGTAAATGGATATTTATGCTATATTATTGAAAAGGGGACACATATGGGAATTTATCTATTGATAATAAAACTATTGCCTCGTCGTCGTATCGGTCAATACATAGAGAATACCAGGCTAGTGTATTTTGATATCGAGTTTATCAGGCAAGGCTAGGAAACGCGTAGGAATTCCGAGGAATTCCTACCATTTCCGAGCCGAGCCTGATAAACGTGATATCAAAATACACTAGCCAGTAACATTTTATGCTCGAAAATTACCACAAATGACGTCGTTATCTATGGACAGAACGAGGACTTGTTTACGTTGCGTCCTTACACTGACGTCATTCGGTAACGTCACGTGACGTCAACCGACCAATGGAACGTCAGTTTTCACTTCGTTGTAACCCGGATGTGTGTATCAGGTCAATGCCTGATACAACAATATGTTATCAGTCCGTACGTATTCGGTCAATACAGAGCAGGTTACCTGACACATGGTTTTATCGACCTGATAAGTGATATCAACGTTAATCGGGTAGATAAAATCATGTATTGACCTCACAACAAGGCGATAATTGAGCAATATTAGCTGGTCAAAACTTTATTTTGGGCTAATTTTCTAATGATGAGTCGCATAATGGTAGAGAACACAGTTCAGAGGTATATACATATTGCGATACAAATAGTTTGATCAAATCACACCTATAAGTATATGCACATGTATAAAGAACACAGTCCACAGGTCATTCAACTGAGATAGAAATAGTTTGATCAAATCAAAACTATAAATACATACATAGACAACAAAATTCAACAGAAATATCCATTGAGAAAACAGAAACAACAGCCACAAATTGATTTGCTTAGATTAATATAAATCACATGTAGCTTCATCAGGGCTCCAGATAAGGAATTACTAATTGAGTATTTTCATTCCATCATTTCTGAAACAATTGGGTATTTCAAAATTTTAATTGGATAAAATAAAATCACACTACTGTTTACACATCAACAGACAGCAATTAATGAATAGGTTGCTTCGACATGTCTTGGCATTTCATTAGAATTGTCTCCTGGAAGACAATTCTAATGAAATACCAAGATGTGTTTTCATGGACAATAAGAAAAATATGCTATATTTGTGGTCTGTTTATTGTTTTCTGTTGCATGATAAAGGTACCACAAATTTGTTATTGCTTTGTTACTCGCTACTTCTGATTTCAATTGGGTTTTTGGCAATTTTAATTTGGTATTTAAGCAAATACGCAGCTTATCTGGAGCTCTATCTTCATTCAGGGAGAGGATTTTTTGTTCACTGGAATGTTGAAAACACGTGATTCTAAATGTACAACTATTACTTCATGTAAATGGTGGAAAAACTTGAACCTGAAAATGTTGGCGAGAATCAATTTGAGAGTTAAAGAAGACCCATAAAATATCCCAACAACAAATACATTTTTTCTTCTAAACCAATAGTTATATTAATTTAACGTCATTCCAGTATCAGAAAATATCCAATCGGTTGTTTTGGCCAGATATGTAATTTTGGACATGTACTTTTAAATTTGAAAAGTAGCATAGGGATGGCATATACTATTACTATCTTGAATGCTAGAAGTCAAGCAAATTTAATTGGTTGAACCAGAGTTGAGCTCAGACTCGACCAATCAAATTATTTTGTAAACATGATGAAATAAGTATTATAATTAACCCTTACTACGCGGGAGACGAAAATTGTCGTCTGCTGTTTTTCATCTTTGCCTTAATTCTTAACAAAAAACCTTGAGAAATAATGAAAATAAAACAGGTTTTTATCTAGGAATATTGAAAATAAAACATTTTCAGCAGACAACTGAATTTAATTCAGCGTAGCAAGGGTTAAGGTCCCTGAACTTTTTATAGAGTATATAAAATGCCCATGAACATGTATTAAATCACAATATGTAAATCATATATAGATCAGATAATGAGATTTAACATTATGTGAATGAGTTTATCAGGTATCACGGTTTGCACTGGCCGAATACATACCGACTGTTAACAAACTGTCAAATTCTGCGTTCTCTCGATATGCATATCCGGGTCACAACATATGACCAAGCCATGTGATTTTGTACCTAAGAAGATGTGTAATTTTCAACACAAAATATTTAAAGAAACCTGTGATATATTTTGTAAATGATGTCAAAAGAGTTTGCGAAATATTCATTGCAAATGCGGAGTTCTATTCCGCAATAATTCCAGCACAAAAATACTTACACAATTCCCTAACATTTGATTGGCCCGTAGCAAGTCTCTGTCCAAAATTTATATCCCAGTAAACTCCCATGCCGAACTACTTTCCGTAACCGTCAGGCACAGTTAAAATACTTTTTAAGAAAACGTAAAATAAACACATTTTCTTGATGAATTTATTTCAAATGCTGGAATTATAAGGAATGAATGGCCTTTTTGTGGAATTTATCGGGGATATAAACTTGGAAAAGTCGCGGGAATACTGGACGAGGCCTTCCGGCCTTCGTCCAGTATTCCCGCGACTTTTCCAAGTTTATACCCCGATAAATTCCACAAAAAGGACATTCATTCCTATATTGGCTCTGAATATTTTCGTCAACTTTTGACATCAACTACGGAAAATCTTATAAAGTTTGTAAATATTTTTCATGAGATGTCGCACATCTTCTTAGGTAGAAAATCACAGGTTTTGTCTCATTTGTATCCATGGAAACCCTTGCACCTGACAGCCAGTAACACATTCCCTAGCACTTGTTCATTCCTTTGTTTCCATGGCAACCTTTGTGTCACATTCACCCCCTATCAGACAGTGATGCACTCCGTATCATCTATTTACTCTGCCGTCTCCATGGCAACTTTTGAAACACCTTCACCCCTGTCGGCCATTGCGAGCATTCTCCATGTGATCTCCCAGAGACAGGATTCCTTCGGAAACTCGTTGTCGACGAGGTTAACCAGGTAGTATGTGTCGTGGATCGTGTCGATTATTTCCCGCGACTTCGAGCCCGCGGAATACAAGTTTCCCCAGCACTTCTTCCACAGACCGAAGGCTTCATCCTGCAATGTAGAAGTTAATTAGATGAAAATGGCTTGTTGACTTCCTGTTGATTACCGTGATTTATCATTTAACCATTTCACCCACAGGTTGAAGTAACGGACCGAGGTCTATAAATACATTAAATATGCCTAAAAGCATCAATAAATGAATAAAAAAAAACTAAATATCTTTTTTACTCCCTCCATATAGACTCTCCTATATGGAGTCTATATGGAGGGAGTAAAAAAAAAATGTTAGCTTCTTTTTCTTCATTTATTGATGCTTTTAGGCATATTTAATGTATTTATAGTCCTCGGTCCGTTACTTCAACCTGTGATTTCACCCCTAAACAACTGGAATGTAATGGATCTTGATATTCTTAATTCGCGTGTCATTTGTGGATGTGAAAACTGGGGCTTGTGGGCTTTGCGAAGCAGTGCAGATCCAGATCAGCTGGTGCATCTGCACAGTCTCATCAGGATCTGTACTGCTCAGCATTCCATCAATAAAACACCGTCATGCATGTAAATCAATAGGGCTATTCCTCTTGCTATGATAAACATGCATAGTGAATTTGGTTACAATCCCTCAAGTAGTTATCGCGATGACACAGATACAGAATGCAAAAATTAAAAATGGTCTGCAAGGGGAGATAAGTCACCCAAGAACATTTTGAAAATCTATACGGTTCTTTGACTTGCCGTGATAAACATGTGTACCAAATTTGGTTAAGATCCGCCATGTGTTATTGTGCATGCCTGCCGATAAGGTGAATACCTCAGAGATTCCGCAGGCGATCGCCACTTTCGCAATTGGCGATAAAAATAAACAATTGGCGATAAAAAATTACAATTGACGATAAAAAATTACAATATTTTTTTTTTTTTTTTTTCTTCGAAAATTGTAATTTTTTATCGCCAATTGTTTTATTTTGTTTGAAGTGGCGATTTTTTTATTTTCCCCAGCGGAATTCCTGATACCTGATATGTCCCGTTTTTCAAAAAGGTGTATAAAAAGCTTTCTGTAAGTTCTTGGTTAACCACCCACCTTCCAGGCAGTGAACACTATTGGCTGTACGACTATTTCACAGCCCGGGAACATACCCCAGGTCACAGCAATTAGCTCCATCTGGTCACAATTTGTGTAGTCTACCCACCCCACATACAGCTATATAGCCACCCACCTTCCAGGCAGTGAACACTATTGGCTGTACGACTATTTCACAGCCCGGGAACATACCCAAGGTCACAACAATTGGCTCCATCTGGTCACAATTTGTGTAGTCTACCCACCCCACATACAGCTATATAGCCACCCACCTTCCAGACAGTGAACGCTATGGGATCCACGACGGTGGGCTGGACTATTTCACGGCCCGGGAACACGCCCCAGGTCACAGCTATTGGCTCCATCTGGTCACAGTTTGTATAATCCGCCTCTCCCTACAATGTGTATTTAGAATCCCATTATATTTATAGGTTTGCTTACAATAACAGTAGTATGAAAATTTGGGGATTGTTTTCCCCGCTATTTTCTCTATTTATTGAAAGTATATGCTGTTACCACTCATATGAACCGTCTCGATGAGACGGTTCAAATGAGTGGTAACAGCATATACTTCTACTGGGATTCCGCTGGCGATTTCGCAATTGGTGATAAAAATAAACAGCGATAAAAAATTACAATTTTCGTATCCTATTGGTTATTCCTTTTTTTTTTTTTTGAAGTGGCGATTTTATTATCCCCAGCGGAATCCCTGCTTCTAGGGAGAAATAAGCAAAATAATCAGATTTTTTTCAATAAAATGTATTGTATCCATAGACTTGGTCAAAAATGGTATGTAGGCCATAAACAATGCGCTTCAGAAACAAAGACAGAATGTTTTTATCTTGTGTATCTCCATAAAATATGCAAATGAAAAGAAAGTATGATTTTGAGCTGCCATCTTGTTTCCGACACAGATTGTAAAATGTTTACTGCATAAATTCAGAACCAACAGTGAATTAAAAATCATATTACACTAGTGTAATAAAAATGTGTTCATAGAACACGGATGCCCCACATATTGCTTCGATAGTAAACGAGGCAAAATTCCAAGTCCAAAGGGGAGATAATCCTTGACCCAGGGATGGAATCAAAAATCAAAATAAACTCTGCACATCTACTGATCATAAGGAAGCTACATACCAAGATTCAGCTCTGTAGCTATTATGATTTAAAAGTTTTACGAGTTACAAAGCAAAAATGCCAAATTCTAAGTCGAAAAGCAGGAGATAATCCATGACACAGACATCAAATAAAAAATCTAAATAAACTTTGTGCATCTACTCCTCATAAGGAAGCTACATACCAAGTTTTAGGTCTGTAGCTATTACAGTTTAAAAGTTTTACAAGTTACAAGACAAAATTGAAAAATTCTAAGTCGAAAAGGGGGCGCGGATAATCCAGGACTCGGTGGTCAAATAAAAAATAAAAATAAACATTGCACATCTACTGACTCATCATAAGGAAGCTACATACCAAGTTTCAGGTCTGTAGATAGTACGGTTTAAAACGTTTCCGACTTACAAGCCAAAATTGGGAAATTCTAAGTTGAAAAGGGGGAGATAATCCATGACCCAGGGGTCGAATCAAAATAAACTTTGCGCATCTACTCATAAGGAAGCTACATGTACATACCAAGTTTCAGGTCTGTAGCTAGTACGGTTTAAAGGTTTTATGGCTTACAAGGTTGGTGACAGAAGGAAGGACGGACGTGACGAATGGACAAGGGTAACACTACTGTCTGTTTCATGAAACCTGCCCAGATTTTATGGCCATATAAACAAGGCAAAAACAGTATTTTTTTTGATAATATTAAATTTTATCAAAATTTACTGAATGAGCCTTCTTTTTATTTCGTGAAATTTGGTCAAATTTTGATTTTATTACGAAAAATTGATTTTGTCTATGAGAATTTAACATGGGGGAAAATGAGGTGGAGGAGTTGTGGGAGGAGTCAGAAAACGAAAGATTTTGGAAATTGACTCCGAAACCGGCTAGATAGTTGGAGATGCACCAACTAAGAAAACAAGTTAAATTTTGAAAATCGGTCCAGTATTTCTGAAATTCAAAAAATTTCCCCATGTTAAATCCCCATAGAGTGAAGATATCTATGGGTATTTAACATGGGGAAATTATTTTTTCACAATAAAATCAATATTTGACCAATATTTCACGAAATAAAAAGAAGGCTCCCTCTTAAATTTTCCTTTAATTTAATATTATCGAAAAAAATATTGATTTCGCATTGTTTATATAGCCGTAAAATTTGAGCAGCTTTCGTGAAACAGACAGTAAATGCCCCCTCCACTATCGTGGTGGGGCATAAAAATGAGACTGCTGCAGAAAATGTGTTTGTTCAAAAGGCTGGCAACTAATCAAATACAGGAACATGCAAGTAACATGAGATTTGTATTGCGGTTGGCATACTTACGTTATGGTTGAGGATGTGGTAGTTCACATGGGGATACTCAGACAGGATTTTCTTCAGGGCCACAACGTTCTTGCCACTTGTGAAAAACTCCAGGTATGCCTACAATACAATACGTAGGGTGTCAAACGTGATACTTAATGAAACATGTCAGGAGCTAGATTTGTCAGTAAGTGAGGGCATACATTATATTCCCATTGTGGGCCATAACCCCAGATTTCCTAAGGATTTGTCATTGACATAGGAGTAAGCGGCGGTTGGTGAGTGAGTGAATAGGGTTTAACGTCCGCTTTTCTGACATAGAGGTACAAGCCTCAGGGAGTCTACACGCAGACGGGTCAACGGGGTCGTGTCCCGTATCCACCTGTCCGAGGGGGGTAAATCCCAACTTCAGAACTCAATATTTACAATAAAAATATATATTCAGTCCTGAAATTAGAACAACCTGATCTGGTGCCAGGCCCTCGCCACACCAGCATCATTTATCCCATCCCCTAAAAGTAATAAGATTAGCGCTAATCTTACTTTTATATATGGGGCATAGCCCGACTCAACTCTCACTTACAAGAAAGCCAAAAATGTACATGAGGGCCAAATCCGGTATAGTGGGTTCCGGAAAGTATGAACCCAATCGTTAAGCCAGTTTAGTCGCCTTTTACGACTAGCAATGGCTACTGCAGCACTATTCTCAGGATCAGTTGATCCCGCCCCGGTGCCTGCACGGGGCCTTAAGCGGCGGTTGGAGATTTTCCACATTGGCATGCAATGGCACACTTCGACCTAGGCCAGACTCGATTTACTTCTCTAACTTGGGGACCGCGGAGTCGCATAATCACAAGTAAAACTTCAAATTCCAGTAAATGAAGGACTCCTTGCTTAGTGGAGCTCTACAAATCAATAATTCCAGCACAAAAATATTTACACAATTCCCTAACATTTGATTGACTCGTAGCAAGTCTCTGTCCAAAATTTATATCCCAGTAAACTCCCACGCCAAACTACTTTCCGTAACCGTGAGGCGCAGTTAAAATAATTCTTAAGAAAATGGAAAATAAACACATTTTCTTGATGAATTTATTTCAATTGCTGGAATTATAAGGAATGAATGGCCTTTTTGTTGAATTTATCGGGAATATAAACTTGGAAGTCGCGGGAATACTGGACGAGGCCTTCCGGCCTTCGTCCAGTATTCCCGCGACTTTTCCAAGTTTATACCCCGATAAATTCCACAAAAAGGCCATTCATTCCTATAATATCCCGTTGTCTCCTTGGCCTACCCACTCTTGGACTATCCAATACCTTTTGGAAGATGTAGCCATTTTTGGTGCCCCAGCCGACCTTGGGATCAGTGGAGGGGGCAGCGTTGACGTTCGGCTGGGAGTTGATGGTGAGGATCCCGCTCCCGTTCAGGTGCACAAGTTTCTCTGCGATGAGGCCCGTCTCGGGGGACAGCTCGTCATCATTCCACGGGATACGTGACACCTGGTGGATTGATTTACGTATTGATTGGTTGATTGATTGGGGTTTTACGTTTGTTCAACATGAAGGTCATATACAGATGGGAATGGACCTGTATGCAGGAATATTTTCACTGTCCTTACATTCATAATGGAAATGTCCATTCAACGCGTTTACATCCCAGTACATTACAT
Source organism: Conchocele bisecta (assembly GCA_029237695.1). Taxonomy (NCBI): domain Eukaryota; kingdom Metazoa; phylum Mollusca; class Bivalvia; order Lucinida; family Thyasiridae; genus Conchocele; species Conchocele bisecta. The sequence goes on from CM055279.1 coordinate 2,391,046, forward strand.
TAGCCCCACGTGACGTCGCATTACATTGTTGATTCGCTAAAGTTTGTTTGATGTCATTAAAATACATGACGTTCATCGTTTTGTCAATAACGTCACGCTATTGACCGGCAATGTTGCTGTTCCAGATTATTCTTAATTTTAATGCCATATTTTCTTATTTACATTTTTTAATCTATCAGCAAATGCAGTGTAAACACAAGTAATAAAACCTTGGGCTTGTTGCGTTTACTGTGGTGTATAATACACTTGGTCTGTTTAAAGTGCGTGGAGTCCGAAGAGGGCTCCACACACTTTAAACAGACCAAATGTATTGTCACCCCAGTAAACGCAACAGCCCAAGGTTTTATTCATTAAGTACTCTACTTTGATTGATTGAATGATTTCTGATCTTGTGCCAGGTACCCTTAGTACATTGGATCACGTGATATGAATCTTGAAAGATGGATTAAAGGTACATGCCCACTCAGTAGGCACAACATGTTCTTTATAGGAATTAAATAAGTGTATAATTGTGTCACTATTCCACCAGTTCTAAAAAATACGAGTGCCCGCTATACAGATAAAATCCTTTAGTAATACATGTATTTATTTTACTGATAGTGACTCGTGGTGGTATGAGGCTATTTTCATATGCAAATGAGGTATGCTATTTTTTAAATATTTATATTAATTAAATGTGTCGCCTGAAAAAATAATATTTTCAACAGATTATAAAGTACGAGTATTGCACATCAAAAAATAAATACAGATAATAAATAGTAATGTCCGTCAACATTTTAAGGAAACACGGTTATCGCCCCTGATATCAGTGTGGAAACTTACATCTGATATAAAATGTATAATAATGCCAATCAATACGTGGGGTAATGGTGAATGAATGTTTATTTTGCCAGAAAATGTCTCAGATGATGTCTCTGATATAATTCCAGCACAAAAATATTTACACAATTCCCTAACATTTGATAGGCCCGTAGCAAGTCTCTGTCCAAAATTTATATACCAGTAAACTCCCATGCCGAACTACTTTCCGTAACCGTGAGGCGCAGTTTAATTCTTAAGAAAACGGAAACTAAACACATTTTCTTGATGAATTTATTTCAAATGCTGGAATTATAAGGAATGAATGGCCTTTTTGTGGAATTTATCGGGGATATAAATTTGGAAAAGTAGCGGGAATACTGGACGAGGCCTTCCGGCCTTCGTCCAGTATTCCCGCGACTTTTCTAAGTTAATACCCCGATAAATTCCACAAAAAGGCCATTCATTCCTATAATAAAGGACAGTTTGTGCCTACTGAGTGGGCGTGTACCTTAAATGATCAGAATTCATCCTTACCGGAATCCCGCCTGAAGACCTGGTTTGGTCGTCAGGTACTTCTTTGTCATTCTTGTATGCGAGTGTTGAATTCGGTTATATCCATTATCAAAGTAATAAGATTAGTACTAATCCTATTACTTTTGGAGAATGGGGCTAAGTGACTCTGGTGTGGTAAGGACCTGGTACCAGGTCAGGTTATTATAATTTCAGGGCTGAATATATATTTTTTCTGCAAATATTCACTTATGATTTTGGGATTTACCCCCAATCACAACAGGTAACATACGGGATTCGACCCCGTTAACCCGGCTTAAAATGACCTTACCCGTTGACAGGCTGTTAAACACCATTAAATCAAATCAAATCTTACATTTAAAATAACGTGAAATGTGATGTCACTATCTCACTAATTTATTGTCTGTTTCCTGTCCATTTGTTACAGTATTTCCTTCATTAACCCTCACTAAACGGGAGATGAAAATTGTCGTCTGCTGTTTTTAATTTTTGCCTTAATTCTTAACAAAAAACCTGTTTTGGCAGCACATGAGAATCGTCTCTACGATTCTCATGCGCTGTTAAAACAGGTTTTTATTGAGAAACTTTGAAAATAAAGCATTTCCAGCAGTACTTTTGTCTCATGTGCCCGGACGGACGGACGGACGCACGCACGGACACCCGGACGTCATTGTGATCACTATGTCTCGCTTTCCGCAAGCGGGCTTGACAAAAACTGGTCTATACGAACATTACCTTCTTATGGCCATTCATAAATGTGACTGTGACTGGAGAAATGTGAATAGTGCAGATCATGATAAGACTGTGTGGATGGCATTCCATCTATGAAATGCCCTAACAAGAAATATAGATTGTTCAAGAGTGTGCTATTTGATCAGGAGCTACACTGGTCACAAATCCCATAAGCCCAACTTCTCCAGTGGCAATCACAACTGAAATACCAGGGGGCTGTTTCACTAAACTTTGTACGACTAAAATGTTTGTAAGCGCAAAATTATGATAGTCTGTAAATTTCACATTAACAATGATTTCTTGTAAACAATTATTGGATTTACATTTATTGAGCATAGATAAATTGAGTTCAATAAATGTAAATTTAACCCATTAATTGAAAATTCCAGACGATCCTAAATTTGCACTTACGAACATTTTAGTTGTACAAAGTTTAGTGAAATGGTCCCCAGATAGCATACCTTGACTCCGGCCTTGTTTATATTGCCCGTGAGATAGTTTTGAAACACAGCAAACACATCCTGCTCACACGTCAATTCCGTTCCCCACATCTTTAACAAGTCATCTCCCGACGATTTACTCGACAGATAGAATAAATAATAATCGTGAAGGTCACCGAATGCGGCCGCAGACGAATTCCCCCATCGTCCATTCGGGAATTCATCCCAACTTGAAGTCCGGAAAACATAGCTTTTAGGTCGACACCGCCAGAAGATTGGTCGAATTTCTTCCTGAACTCTGCTGTGATTGGCTGTTGGTTTCCATGGTAACGCTCGCCACGGATCTTCAGTCCAGAGTCCGATTTGTCGCAATATTTCAATTGTGGCGACTTCTCTGTTTAACGTGTAGAAATGTAAACCGTTCACGATGCCATTTTCAAATAGAACTTTCAGCATGGACACAGTCTGCTGGATACCATAGTTACGGATCGCCTCGTCGTTGTCTTTGATGGGGTTTATGTCGTCTATCACTTCCTGCGGGACCTCCAGTCGGGACAGCTTCACTATATGTCGCAGCGACTGGTACGCCTATGGAGAATAGAGAATAGTAGGTTTGTGCCGTGAATGGGAAAAAATATCTGGCAAGGCTTAGGAAACGGGATGGGCGAGGCTCTGCCGAGCACATCTTGTTTCCGTGCCGCGCCAGATATTTTTCTCATTCACGGCACTAACCTACTATTCTATTTATCCCGTCAACACCTACAAATGGCTTTAAAATGCAAAAAAAGTAACCCCCGTCACCGCACATATTGATACGCAATGATTAGGTCGTATTGACACATTAATTATCAAAAAAGTTTCACGGCACCGTGTTTCACGGCACATACGCACTGTGCGGACGGGATAAAGAGCTTGATTTGACCTTTGGGGAGCATGTTTGGGCAATAGTCAACATCCGGATGATGATAAATAAGCATATGAAGTTTCAAGCAAATGCGATTTGCGGTATTAAACCGAGATAGTAGGTAGCAGAAAACTTGAACGCAAAGCAAACAAATTTTCTAAATCATTGATCCTGAGAACAGGAGCCACAAAAGTAGCTGTAGAATGAAAATATGGATGATGACAAATAAGTATATGACGTTTCCAGCAAATCCGACTTATGTTAACAGAGATAGTAGGTAGGTACACAAAAACTTTACCGCAATTCTTGCACAGAAAGACGGACGGATGAACAGAGTGGCGACTATATATACCCCAAACATGTTTACAGATTTCATGACAATAAACAAGCAAAACAAGCCTATGAAGTTGCAAATTAATTTGACTTACAATTTTCGAAAATAAATCCAATTTTGGATTTTTTTTGTTGAAAATTGTAATTTTTTACAGTTGCAAAGGTATCATGTTTAATTTTATTGACAGAATGACTATTAATTGCAGTTTTACATCCGTTCAACATTGAGGTGATATACAGATATGAATGTACATGTATGTTGTTACCGCATATTTGAACCGTCTCGTTGCATAATGGTCATTCAGCAGTAAAATTAAGGAAAAAAACTTTCAGCACTAAGAAAGTGTACTGGTCCGGTACCAGGCAGCCTTACTACGGCGGATCATTTGCTCCGGGTGTGAACACCAGTAATATTCACCGTTAAGATATGAATCCCTAAAGAAATGTCTGGGAACTTTGCTGAGAACTTTGCTGAGAATGCAGGAAATGGCGTTTCACACCACTTGGATTTCAAAAATTTCCGGGGGGACATGCCCCCGCACCCCCCTAGTACTATTGGGCCCTTCAAGCCCTCAACATTGGGCCCCCCCAATAATGTTCGGCTTCCGCCGCCTATGCTGTTAACACGCACATACACTACAATAATCCAATAATCGGATGACTAGGACACGAGGAAAACTGTGTACAAATCGCTATTGTATGGCAGGTCAGGGGGCATAACTCCTAGGAAATACAAATAGGCAACTGGTATTATGGAACATGTGATCCAAATAATGTCACAATGACACGCTTTCTTCTCAGAATCACGACAGTCACCTTCACTATGGCATGCCTCTAGAAATTAATTTGCACAATTCTTGGCAATATTTTAAACCATAGTATGTCAGATATACCATGCATGTCAGATATACCATGCATGTCAGATGTCAGATATACCATGCATGTCAGATGTCAGATAAACCATGCATGTCAGATATACCGTGCATGTCAGGGGGCATAACTCGTACCCAGAGCTCCAGATAAGATGCGTATTGGCGTATTTTACGTACTAAATTTAGCAGAATATGCATTGATTATCAAAAGTCTGAGTGCAACATACTCACAGCAATGCGAACATACAAACTGATTTTCAAATTGAGTAGTGAAAATATTGCAATAAAGTTGAAAAGTTACTTAGTTGAGCTACAAAAAGCAAACAGTTGTACACACTGTTTGCTTTTTGCAGCTCAAATAAGTGAATTTTTAAAAAAAAATTATCATATGTTCCCTAAGAAAATCAATAATACATTTGTAAAAGCAAAATATGCATTGAATTTTAAATATGGGGGTATAATACTCTTTAGATACAAAACTTATCTGGAGCTCTGCTCATACCTGAATAGGCAGTAGGCCGGGTATTATGGGACACGTGATCCCAATTGCACGGCAGTCGTTGTAGAACTTGATGTACGTCTCAGCCTTAAAGAAGAGCTGGGTGACAATAAAGTCAGCGCCGGCATCAACCTTCACCTTGAGGTGTTGAAGGTCATCCTGGTACGATTCACTCTCGGGGTGGCCCGTTGGGTAGCCTGTGTATGCGAGTACATGCTTAGGGTTTATTCAACAATCATACTGGATTTATCCCTCGCACCCGCCCAGAGATGTCTGTAAATCTTATAAAAAAACAAGTGCAACACATTAAGTTAGTTTTCAACATTATACACATCGGCGTTCAAGAAGATAGAAAATCTGATACTTATATACTGATATCGGTGAAACAATCCAGCAGTCCTAGTATCATCATATATCTTCAATTAAACCACTTTACACACGGCAATGATGAAAACATGTTTTTATTTTTTATAGTATTTTTTCAAAAAATATATACTGATATGCCCCATTAAAGGACATATGAAGGGCAAAGTTCAACGTCTTGAACTATACACCATGATAATATAAAAATATTTACACAATTCCCTAACATTTGATTGGTCCGTAGCAAGTCTCTGTCCAAAATTTATATCCCAGTAAACTCCCACGCTGAACTACTTTCCGTAACCGTGAGGCGCAGTTAAAATAATTCTTAAGAAAACGGAAAATAAACACATTTTCTTGATGAATTTACTTCAAATGCTGGAATTATAAGGAATGAATGGTCTTTTTGTGGAATTTATCGGGGATATAAACTTGGAAAAGTCGCGGGAATACTGAACGAGGCCTTCCGGCCTTCGTCCAGTATTCCCGCGACTTTTCCAAGTTTCGCGGGAATACTGAACGAGGCCTTCCGGCCTTCGTCCAGTATTCCCGCGACTTTTCCAAGTTTATACCCCGATAAATTCCACAAAACGGCCATTCATTCCTATAGTGAAACTCATCTTCAACTTCATTCATTAAAGGCCATTCATTCCTATAATAATTTCTCTGGTGACTTACCCGCGACACAGATGACAAAGTAGTCGCCGTATTCCTCACGAATCAGCTTCACAAGGTCGGACGCGTAGTTGAGTCCGCCGTCCTGGAAGCTCCAGTTGTCACCTCCTTCGGGCGGGTCTGTGGGCGGATTGATGGATTGGGTTTTTATGTCCATTCAACAACATGGTCATATGATATACAGACATGGTTACAACTGTATGGGCGATTGATCGATTTATAGGGTTTTTTATGTCCATTCAACAGCAATGTCATATACAGACATGAATGTACAAGTATGGAGGACTGATTGGCGTTTTATGTCTATTTAACAGTAATGTCATATACAGATAGAATGTACCTGTATGGGCGATTGATTGGTTGATTGGGGTTTTATTTCATTTCAAGAACATGGTCATATATAGACAAAAAAGTATCTGTATGAGCGATTTTTCGAGTGATTGGGTTTTTATGTCCATTCAACAGCAATGTCAAGACAAAAATGTACCTGTATGTGGGACTGATTGGGGTTTTACGTCCATTCAACAACATGGTCATACACAGACTAGAATGTACCTATATTGTATCAATTGATAGGCGTTTTATGTCCATTCAACATCAAGGTCATGAACAGCTAACAATAGATCTATATGGGGGATTGATTGATTTAATAATTGGGGTTTTACATCAGTTCACATGAAGGTCATACACACAGTCGAATATACCTGTATGGGAAGCACAGTACAACCAGCACTTGAATTACAATAAAAACCTTCAACACTGAGAGACCGGGTCTTGGTCCGGTGCCATATACAATCACTACTCTGAATCACATGGCCCCAGGTGTGAATCCCCGTAACATTCATCATTAAGGTAATAATTCCTATCTGAAAATGTCCTATACATGTACGTATCAAACGCACCGTGCAGTTATAAATTTCCAAGAAGCTGTGCAATGTTCACTTTTTACTACAAAATGACATGTCATAGTTTCACAACTGGTCTTCATATATTGTGGTGAACACACCCACATCCCTATTTGCAAACAGTGTAGATCGTGACGAGCTGTCTCATCAGGATCTGCACTTTTTGCAAGTACTTTTCATATAGTTTAGAAACAAACATCCCCTTGTTATAAAAGGACTAGTCTGAAAATCATTTTGTGACGATTGAATTGGTCTGAAATTTAACATATTCCAATTACTTAGGGGTGAAAGTGTTAACGTACCTCCACGAAGTGCCATCAGATTCCTGATCCCCAGAGATTTCGCTTTCTTCAGATTTTCTTTGATCCCCTCGACGGTCTGGTTCGCGCAGGTGATGTGGAGCATTGTCTCGAGGCCGCAGTAGTTGAGCATCGTGGTAGCGATACACGTCGAGCTTGTCGCCTTCTCGCAGTTGCCGGGGTCCCCCGCGGGGTGCCAGGTGATGTCACAGAACAGAGGCTTCCCCACTGCCATACGCTCAAACCTGCAACAGTTAGAGAAAAAAATAAAAACTAGATGGCTGCTGCCCACCGGGACTTTGATAGTATAATGAAAAAATTTAACCCGGACGCATGTACGTACGGACACCAATGTGACGACTAATGCATTGTCCGCAAGCGGCGTGACAAAAAGTATGGGTTGTATAAAACTAGAAATGTGGCCTGTCGGCACACGAATGCCCCCGCTGGCAGCCAAAGAAAATGAGGCATATTTGATTATAAGCCATTTACCCGAGCGTTAAGGTTTTGAACGCACCTTGACCCTGGGCTTAGTGGGGGTGGGACAAATGTGGATTTGTCACAGGGCGGTAGAGGACCATTGTAGCAATGCGTGTGTGAAATGTGAAGCAGATCCGAGCAAGGAAACACAAATTATAAGCCATTTACCTGAATGTTAAGGTTTCAAACGCACCAAGTCTGTGACCTTAACCCTGTGCTTAGCGGGGGCAGGACAAATGTGGATTTGTCACAGGGCGGTAGAGGACCATTGGAGCAATGCGTGTGTGAAAGTTAGTGTAGGATTGAGAAACGCGCACGTAGATTTGTCTCAAAGTGGCAAGTAAACAATTAAAGTGGAAAAGGTGAAGGTCAAAGGTGAACGTCGAAGTAATGGGTGGTGGAGTGTGTAAGGCATGTTCATATGTATCATGTGTATAAATATTTAAGCGATTGGCAAAAGTATTGAGAAGTTATTGTAGGATTGAGAAATGTGCACGTAGATTTGTCCCAAAGTGCTAAGTAAACATTTAAAGTAGAAAAGGTGAAGGTCAAAGGTGAAGGTCGAAGTACTGGGGGGTGGAGTGTGTAGGGCATGTTCATATGTATCATGTGTATAAATATTTAAGCGATTGGAAAAAGTATTGAGAAGTTATTGTAGGATTGAGAAACGTGCACGTAGATTTGCCCCAAAGTGCCAAGCAAACATTTAAAGTGGAAAAGGTCAAGGCCAAAGGTCAAGGTCGAAGTAGTGGGTGGTGGAGTGTGTAGGGCATGTTCATATGTATCATGTGTATAAATATTTAAGCGATTGGCAAAAGTATTGAGAAGTTAGTGTAGGATTGAGAAACGTGCACGTAGATTTGTCCCAAAGTGCCAAGCAAACATTTAAAGTGGAAAAGGTCAAGGCCAAAGTCGAAGTACTGGGTGGTGGAGTGTGTAGGGCATGTTCATATGGTAAGGTAAACTATTTTCACCCAACACCACTCCCACCTCTATTACCAAACATGGGTGGGGGAGAGTGGTCACCTGTATATGTTGAATAGTACGTGCTAGTGGGATCAGATATGCAATGCTAATTCATTGCAATTAGATTTTTTAGAGGGCACGCCCCTGTCTGGGTCCGTGTCAAGGTCGATATACCTTAATTATATATCGGGTGGCCCAGCAAAAACGTATACACACTTGAAATGTGAATAACTAAAAAACTAGTTGCACCATTAAGATTATATTTAGCACATCTCATCTCTTTTAACATATACATGTAATAGAATCACATTAATGTGGAAGCATCGTTGGATTGGTTGAATTATTGTTTGCCCTAGTTTCTCGACCAATGAATTTTGCCTGAATTAATCGCCAATATCTATTAAATTACATGTAATCACTAAATGTTTCAATAAATAAAGTTATATTTAGAACCAGAGGTTCTGCCTTGTTGACCTATTTTCCTGTGACATCATGTCATTGCGTGTACACAATACAACAGTTCTAGTTCATATATTGAATTTTTAATAAAATTATTTCTCGCTCGCTTGCATCAAATTGTGGATATATAATTATATGGTTGTACCAGTGGTTAGATGTCATCATGTTGAATAATATATGGCCTTATAGGCCAGGTTTCTTATCCGATAGACGTCATAAATAATAAGCTAAACCACTTCCAGGTATTTCATCTTGAAATGCAAGTCGTGGCACAATAGATCAGTACCCTGTGTGTCTATTTATAGTAATTAGGATATTCCAACTAGGCAATACACATAAAATGAAAACAACAAGTTGAACCCGACAGTGATATTGATCCGTTGTCTGCGGCGAAAACGGGCGAAAACAACTAAGGGCGATGACTTAACTCGATACAATGAAATGAAATCCATTGTAATATAGCACCTATGTGCATAATAATTGGATTAAATTAACAAGTTATCATATGTGAACTTTCGCTGGTCACGTCTACGATGTTGTTCTAAAAATAGAACCAAGCACGCGACGCATGGCGAGGGAAATTTACACAATTTATTTCACTAATTGTCAATCGCCTAGCCGAAATTTTCAAAAACATTTTTCGAATTATAAGTTAAACTACTTTATGTCACCTGGCAACCAGATTGACAGCTCCATTTGTTGTCCTTGGAGGGAAAAACTCCAGCGAAAACCAGCGACCTCCCCTGGCGATGCGTTTGTTTATGCGGTCAATCAATCGTTTATAGCGGGGCGCCTTAAGGGGCGGTGTTTCGCGCCCGCAGTCTTCGTCCAGAGAACATGTCGAATTGATGGATGCGCTGCTCGCGGACTCTAGTAGGATTTCAGGCATTGTTGGACAGGTCACACAGAACACTGGTCATTCTACAAAACAATACAATAATTAATAATTGATATGGTTTGATTGATCATGGGCACCTGACACTAAAATGAAATGCACATACTAGCCTACTATATATAAACCAAGGATGTTGTTAATTCTCTGCAAAAACTAATAATTTATTTAAAACATGCATTGTCAATTCTAATTGAAGGTATCAGATGAATAAGGGGACTCCCCATGGAATTAGCCCCCTTCTTCCACTCGTCCTTTCAATTACAAACAATAACGAATAAATTCGTGCAGAGCGCACCAGATCGGCTAGAGGTCATGAACCCAGTATGTGGAATGCTCTAACAACATTGGCTGTCCGGTCAGGTCACGTGAGGTCAGTGACGAGAACGATCCAGATATAAATGTAAACAAATAGTATTTAAATATTGGAAGGTTATCTAGCAGTGTTTATAAAAGTATAGTTTGGCGTAGCGTTGAAAATGAACAACGAACTTGCGCCATTTTCACCAGTGCCGATCGAAATACGGATATATGTCCGTTACTTTGTTTACTGACTTGGACCATGGATTTTGCGTAATTAATGCAGCTATTGATCCAATGATCCAAGTTAGCACTGTGCGACGGCGTCTGGTCAGACAGAGAAGTTACACAGCCAATAAACAGACGCTCCACATCAAATAATCGACGTTACGCTTACTGATATAATACCATAGCGAACAGTGTAGACCCTGATCAGACTGCGCGGATGCGTAGGCTGATATAGGTCCACACTGATCGCACAAAGACAATCAGCACACCTTTTTCCCGATGTTGGGCATATAATTACTAAATATAGCGACAATCAGATACATATTTTCCTGCAATACACAAATCAGCTGATCGTGTTATGTCAGTGTCACACGAATTTTACAATCGGAAATAAAATAGCAAGTCTGCAGTATGCAACTGATAGGAGTCATAGACTATAAAGCTGTAGCGATCTTTTATGTTAATTTTATCAAATAATTGTTCTCCTTAAATTTACCGTTAATCGCCCAGTCAGTAAAAATCCAGAAATTATTAATATAGATCCGCTCCGCGTTGCAAAACTAACCAAAGAGAATGAAATTTGGTCGCACTTTTAGTTATATAGACTGAGCGTTTCACGTCTGACCAATCAATACGCGTAACACAGTCAAACAGCCAATGAAATGCCACGTTTTATTACGGAATCGTCTACTTTGGCTGTGTGTAATACTAAGGGTGATTGGTGCTTACAATATGTTGTTTACTTTTCATTCACAGATGACCATCTGCACGCATCGTTGACCAGGTCAACACGTGAGCGAGTCAATTAGTAAGCTGACCCTCTGGGCAAAATCAGATGACTGAGTTGATCATGATCTCATAATTCAGATGTGTTTTGTGGAACCGATATCTCAACACCCCTAGTCTATGAAAGTAACATACTCCGCCAAAGAGGTTCACAACGGGAAAACTAAACACTCTAAATATATATAATCATTTGTGAAAAATATAGCGGCTTTCAATAATCATGAATTTTGTATTTTTGGACGCTATTGGTTTGGAATTTATGAAAATATTCCGTACAACAGATGAATTGTTATGCTCCCCGACTTTTTTTTCGCTTTGTCCGGCGTCTGGCCGTCCGAGTTTTAGGTTAAAGTTTTTCAAATTGCTTGATCTCTGTGACTGCTTGGGATATCAACTTGAAACTTTATATACGCATTGATCACCATCCATATTTTCATTGTATACCCTATACACATGCTGCCCAGGAGCCCAAGGTCAAGGTCAAATGACTAAACGTTTTGTTAGAAGTTTTACGTTAATGTTTTTCAAATTCAATTAAAACTAGAAATGGACACTTGTCGACAAGCGCATATGAGTATCCCCCTCCCCAGATACACAAGTAGTTTGAAAGTTATGCTCCGGAGACAAAATCAGTGACGGAAAAAAACAAAGGGAGATAACTAAAAAATTAGTGATGCAAGAGTTTTCATTCTTGCGTGACACACCTTTAGGGTTGTGGTCTATGCATGTGTGAAGTTTCATGAACATATTCCAAAGGGTGTTCGAGTTATGCTCCGGACACGAAATCAGTGCACGAAACAACAAAGGGAGATAACTAAGAAATTAACGACGCAAGAGTTGTCATTCTTACGTGCGACACACCTTTGGGTCGTCTTCTATGCATGTGTGCATGAAGTTTAATAAACTAGAAAATGTGTCCATAGAACACGGATGTCCCACATATCGCTTTGATAATAAATGAGGCCAAATTCCAAGTCAAAATTTTCTTTTACCTGAGCGTTAAAGTTTTTGACGCACCAAGTATGTGACCTTGACCCTGGGCTTGGCGGGGGCAGGACGAACGTGGATTTGGCACAGGGCGGTAGAGGACCATTAGAGCAATGCATATATGAAATATGAAGCTGATCCGTGAAAGAAAACAGAAATTATAAGATATTTACCTGAGCGTTAAAGTTTTTGAAGCACTAAGTATGTGATGTTAACCCTGGGCTTGGCGGGGGCGGGACGAACGTGGATTTGGCACATGGCGGTAGAGGACCATTAGAGCAACGCGTATATGAAATATGAAGTTGATCCGTGAATGGAAAGAAAAATTATAAGATATTTACCTGAGCATTAAAGTTTTTGAAGCACCAAGTATGTGACCTTGACCCTGGGATTGGCGGGGGCAGGACGAACGTGGATTTGGCACAGGGCGGTAGAGGACCATTAGAGCAATGCGTATTTGAAATATGAAGATGATCCATGAAAGTAAACATAAATTATAAGATATTTACCCGAGCGTTAACGTTTTTGAAGCACTAAGTATGTGTCATTGACCCTGGGCTTGGCGGGGGCAGGACGAACGTGGATTTGGCACAGGGCGGTAGAGGACCATTAGAGCAACGCGTATATGAAATATGAAGTTGATCCGTGAATGGAAAGAAAAATTATAAGATATTTACCTGAGCGTTAAAGTTTTTGAAGCACCAAGTATGTGACCTTGACCCTGGGATTGGCGGGGCAGGACGAACGTGGATTTGGCACAGGGCGGTAGAGGACCATTAGAGCAATGTGTATATGAAATATGAAGCTGATCCGTGAAAGAAAACAGAAATTATAAGATATTAACCCAGCGTTAAAAATTTTGAAGCACAAAGTATGTGACCTTGACCCTGGGCTTGGCGGGGGCAGGACGAACGTGGATTTGGCACAAGGCGGTAGTGAACCATCATAGCAATGTGTATATGAAATATGAAGCAGATCGGTCGAAGGATGAAGAAATTACAAGACATTTACCCGAGTGTTAAAGTTTTGTGACGGACGGACGGACGGGAGGACGGGACGCACGTTCCTACGAATGAATACTTGTTGGGTTTTTACTGTATAAAAATACCCAACAAGAGTACCCAACACTATCCTAACCCTACCCAATAAGATCCCCGTACGCTTACAACAAGTACCCATTCGTGTGTGCGGACGGACGGACGGACGGACAAGGGTAACACTAAATGCCCCCTCCACTATCGTGGTGGGGCATAACAATATTCCAAAGGGTGTTCGAGTTATGCTCTGGATAGAAAATCAGAGCACGAAACAACAAAGGGAGATAAGTAAACAAGAATTCCGCGGAATCAGATGCCTCGCCTTGTCCCGCCTTGACCTCAAGCCTGGGCCCGAAAGCAATTTTCACTGGCCCGAACATATTATACAATTATTGACTAGTGAGCCATAGAATATCAGATTATATTCTATGGCTCACTAGTCAATAATTGTTTTATTATATGATAATAGTCTGTATATAGCACTTACGACCTTATGCTACTAGACAAAAATTGAAAAAGAATTTGAAAAAAAAAAATGAAAAAAAAAAATGGAAAAAAAAAAGTTTAAAAATTAAAAATAATAATGCTTGCTACTGGAGCCCAGAATTTTTGTTTAATAATCCTATATTTATCTACATATATCTGCACAGGTCCACATAATGCCACAATATTTTCAACACAGTTTACGGAAATGTAATATACAAAAAAAAATAATAATGCTCGCTACTGGAGCCCAGAATTTTTGTTAATAGTCCTATATTTATCTACATATATCTGCACAGGTCCACATACTGCCACAATATTGTCAACACAGTTTACGGAAATGTAATAATGTACCTGTATAAATTACCTGTAATAAGTTAGTGGTCAGTTAAAAAATTGAAAAAGAATGTAAACAAAACAAGAAACGAGGCAAAGCCACGAAGGTCAGGTTTTTTCCAAGCATAGACACTTGGATAACATAATTATACCCACTTTTTGTAGACTAGATGGCCGTGGCCTGCATGTCGCGCCTTGGGGCGAGGCATGGACACTAAAAAAATAGATATAGTAGATGGAAAAACTTTAACCAAAAAACTTTAACCGGACACACGGACGAACGGACGGACGTATGCCAAAATGCCGACGATATCGCGCTTTCCGCAAGCAGGTGTGACAATGATGATAAACACCATGTGAAGTATCAAGGTATTGGGTGAAGCAGTTGCAGAGATATAGTACACGAAAAAACTTTAACAAAAAAATTCAAATTAATTTGAACTTGACATAGGGCACAGGATCGCGCTTTCCGCAAGCAGGTGCGACAATGATGATAAACACCCATGTGAAGTATCAAGGTATTGGGTGAAGCATTTGCAGAGATATAGTACACAAAACAACTTTAACAAAAAAATTCAAAGTAATTTGACCTTGACATTGGGCACAGGATCGCGCTTTCCGCAAGCAGGTGCGACAATGATGATAAACACCCATGTGAAGTATCAAGGTATTGGGTGAAGCAGTTGCAGAGATATAGTAAACGAAAAAACTTTAACAAAAAAACAAAAAATTCAAAGTAATTTGACCTTGACATTGGGCACAGGATCGCGTTTTCCGCAAGCAGGTGTGACAATGATGATAAACACCCATGTGAAGTATCAAGGTATTGGGTGAAGCAGTTGCAGAGATATAGTACACGAAAAAACTTTAACAAAAAAATTCAAAGTAATTTGACCTTGACATTGGGCACAGGATTGCGCTTTCCGCAAGCAGGTGCGACAATGATGATAAACACCCATGTGAAGTATCAAGGTATTGGGTGAAGCAGTTGCAGAGATATAGTACACAAAAAAACTTTAACAAAAAAATTCAAAGTAATTTGACCTTGACATTGGGCACAGGATCGCGTTTTCCGCAAGCAGGTCCGACAATGATGATAAACACCCATGTGAAGTATCAAGGTATTGGGTGAAGCAGTTGCAGATATAGTACGAAAAAACTTTAACAAAAAAATTCAAAGTAATTTGACCTTGACATTGGGCACAGGATCGCGCTTTCCGCAAGCAGGTGCGACAATGATGATAAACACCCATGTGAAGTATCAAGGTATTGGGTGAAGCAGTTGCAGAGATATAGTACACGAAAAAACTTAACAAAAAAATTCAAAGTAATTTGACCTTGACATTGGGCACAGGATCGCGCTTTCCGCAAGCAGGTGCGACAATGATGATAAACACCCATGTGAAGTATCAAGGTATTGGGTGAAGCAGTTGCAGAGATATAGTACACAAAAAAACTTTAACAAAAAAATTCAAAGTAATTTGACCTTGACATTGGCACAGATCGCGTTTTCCGCAAGCAGGTCCGACAATGATGATAAACACCCATGTGAAGTATCAAGGTATTGGGTGAAGCAGTTGCAGAGATATAGTACACGAAAAAACTTTAACAAAAAAACAAATCAAAGTAATTTGACCTTGACATTGGGCACAGGATCGCGCTTTCCGCAAGCAGGTGCGACAATGATGATAAACACCCATGTGAAGTATCAAGGTATTGGGTGAAGCAGTTGCAGAGATATAGTACACGAAAAAACTTTAACAAAAAAATTCAAAGTAATTTGACCTTGACATTGGGCACAGGATCGCGCTTTCCGCAAGCAGGTGCAACAATGATGATAAACACCCATGTGAAGTATCAAGGTATTGGGTGAAGCAGTTGCAGAGACATAGTACACAAAAAAACTTTAACAAAATAATTCAAAGTTATTTGACCTTGACATTGGGCACAGGGGCCGCACGGTTGGGGGTTAGAATGAAAATATGGATGATGATAAACACCCATGTGAAGTTTCAAGGTAATGGGCGAAGCAGTTGCAGAGATATAGTATAACGAAAAAGTTTTAACCAAAAAACTCTAACCAGACGTACGTTAAAAAGTTAACGTTGAAAATGGCTAAGTCAAATAATAGGTGAAGGTAAAAAAATGGTCACATGTTGGATAGTTGTATGTGGTAGGCACCCCTTGGTTATGAAGCTGTGAAAGTTTGGTGGTCCTAGGTGGTACAGTACCAAAGAAATGGACTTAAACACGAAAACTTAACATTGTAAACGCGAAAACTTAACATTGAAAATGGCTAAGTCGACTGCGCGGAAAAAATGGATGAAGTTAAAAAAAAAAGTAACATGTTGGATAGTGTTATGTGGTGGGTACCCCTTGATTATGAAGCTGTGAAAGTTTGGTGGTCCTAGGTGGTACAGTACGAAAGAAATGGACTTAAACACGAAAACTTAACATTGTAAACACGAAAACTTAACATTGAAAATGGCTAAGTCGATTACGCGGAAAAAATGGGTGAAGTTAAAAAAAAAGTAACATGTTGGATAGTGATATGTGGTGGGCACCCCTTGATTATGAAGCTGTGAAAGTTTGGTGGTCCTAGGTGGTACAGTAACAAAGAAATGGACTCAAACTTAACATTGATTGTGGACGCCGCCCGCCGCCCGCCCGGCTTTCGCCAATCCAATAGCCTGGATTTTTTTTCAATAAACCTGGCTAAAAATTGGAAAAAAATATTAAAATTAAAAAAAAATAAAAGAATAATGCTCCCTACTGGAGCCCAGAATGTTTTTTAATAGTCCTATAGTTATCTACATATCATATATACACAGGTCCACATATTGCCACAATATTTTCAACACAGTTTACGGAAATGTAATATAATCATTTACCTGTATAAATTACCTGTAAGTGGTCAGTGGTCAGTTGCACATGCTAGCACATGCACAGGTGAATAGTCTGTATATAGCACTTACGACCTTATGCTACTAGACAAAAATTGAAAAATAATTTGAACAAAAAAAATGAAAAAAAAAATGGAAAAAAAAAGTTTAAAAATAATAATTCTTGCTACTGGAGTCCAGATTTTTTTTTTTTAATAGTCCTATATTTATCTACATCAATCTGCACAGGTCCACATAATGCCACAATATTTTCAACACAGTTTACGGAAATGTAATATCCAATGTAGTAATTTACCTGTATAAATTACCTGTGGTCAAGAGTGGTCAAGACTGGATATTTGCACATGCTAGCACATGCTTGCACATGGACAGGTGAATGGTTCTCCCAGTGTCTATTGTTCTCTCTACAGGTAAGGTGTATAGAGCACACGAGAAAATGTGTACAGAGCAGACGAGAAAACGGGTCTTCATGCATTATTGTCCAGTTTGTAGAGTGCTCAAAACAAAAAAGGGAGATAAGTCAAAAATTAGCTACGCAAGAGTTGTCATTCTTGTGCGCGACACACCCCGGGTCGTGGTCTATGCATGTGTGAATTTTTAATGAAAATATTCCAAAGGGTGGTCGAGTTATGCTCCGGACAGGAAATCAGTGCGCGAAAACAAAAAAGGGAGATAACTAAAAAATTAGCTATGCAAGAGTTGTCATTCTTGTGCACAACACACCTTCGGTTCGTGGTCTAATTGAATGTGTGAAGTTTCATAAAAATATGCCAAAGGGTGGTCGAGTTATGGTCAATCAGTGCGCGAAACAAAAAAGGGAGATAACAAAAAAAATAGCTATGCAAGAGTTGTCATTCTTGTGCGCGACACACCTTCGGGTCGTGGTCTATGCATGTGTGAAGTTTCATGAAAATATTCCAAAGGGTGGTGGAGTTATGCTCCGGACACGAAATCAGTGCGAGAAACAAAAAAGGGAGATAACTCAAAAATTAGCTATGCAAGAGTTGTCATTCTTGTGCGCGACACACCTTCGGGTCGTGGTCTATGCATGTGTGAAGTTTCATGAAAATATTACAAAGGGTGTTCGAGTTATGCTCCGGACAAGAAGTGTCTGCGACGGACGCAGCGCGATGTCAAATCCATTTTACGTCGGGGGATACTTCCGGGGGATACAATTAGCATCCAAATATTTATTGTGACTAATAAACAGAACATGCAAATTGAGTTAACCCTTTCTAGAATGTACCTCTGTTACCAATCAAGACTATATATGATGTGAAACTTCATATACACATGTATCACCATTTATTGTGATTAATAAGCATATTACACCAATGCCCAGGGTCAAGGACTTTGCATTTCAATCCAGGCGTCATCGGGGAGCATTTGTCGGATTCACCGACCATATAGTTTAAGGACCAGTTCTATATACATTATCATCGTTTGATTCAAAGTTAACTGCTTTGTAAATGTGATATATGTATATATATGTGTATATATGTATAGCATATATGTGAATACTGCCTCATTACTGTATCCTATACGGCACATGGAGTGGCCAAGTCGGCTATCTTTGTGTGTTCCAGCCATCAGCCAGTTTCACCTGTTCTGCCGTTTGACAAAGAACTTAACATGTGAAGTAGAACTTATAATGTAGCTAATCACACGTAGAACAGATTCC
Organism: Conchocele bisecta; assembly: GCA_029237695.1. Taxonomy (NCBI): domain Eukaryota; kingdom Metazoa; phylum Mollusca; class Bivalvia; order Lucinida; family Thyasiridae; genus Conchocele; species Conchocele bisecta. The sequence goes on from CM055279.1 coordinate 2,409,938, forward strand.
TATTCATTATATTACACCACACTATGTAAAATATGTCTGTTTTCTGTACAGGTTTAAGTGTGCCCGTCTTTTTAACAACATGAACCGCCATTATAGGTAGCCTAGCATACACAGAAAATCTCACAGTATATCACTTTTACCTGGCCAACCACACAACACGTACCATATATACCCACAACTGTACTCTGTTATTAGCTACCAAATCCAGTGACATGTAAGCAGTTACCCGAGTGTATCCTCCCTGGTGTCTGCTCACCTACTGTGCTAGTAAATATGGCTTTACCTATGGCCAACGTGTACACCAACATAGGCTGTGCATCTGATTGAAAAGTTTATACATCACAATTTATTTTGAGATTGATGGGAGAAATGCTCTGTCTATTATGTATTGCACCAAATTTTATTTGGTTTACTGTCATATTATTTGCTGTATGTGTCAAACGCACGAAGTGGTGAAACTGTACGATGGCTTGTACAGACAAAGATGGCTTTTGTGGTGACGTGCCACGATCTCCCACTATAATGCCGCATATATACGTGATCGCGACCAGTCACAACAGAAGCGACAGTTTGCTCGTTATAACACGTTACAACATAAGGGGGTATACTAGCAGCAGGTAGGGCGAGTAACACAATCCTTGGAGGCCCCTGACGCGGCCGCACCCCTCCCAGCGCCCAGTGCCTTCAAGGATTGTGTTACTCCCCTCCCTTCTGCTACACGTAACGACAAAAGGGGTCAGTCTACTGGGGTCATAATATTACGTGATCGTGACCAGTCACAATAGAAGGCATTTTGAAGTGACATCGTTAAAACACGTCACCACAACAGGGGATACAATGATACTTGATCGTGACCCGTCACAACAAAATTTTGATGCGAGATCGTGAATATAATTTGACATGTAACGGTAAAAGGAGGCTAGATCGTGGCACGTCATGACAAATGTGACAAATGTGGCACAAGAATGCAGGATCGTGAAATGTCACGGCTATTGACCCATTTTGTCGTGACGTACGTGTTCTAACGATATTGCATCAAAATGCCGTTTCTGTTGTGACGGGTCACGATCACGTATTATTATATGCTGCTTTTGTCGTGACGTATCTGGTGGCATACAGTCACTTTTGTGTCATGGCCTTGTTGTCGCGACTTGTCACAGTCGCATATTATAGCTAGGGTTCTTCCTCTTGGCATGATAGCATGTGTACAGTAGTTGGCTACGGTCCGTCATGCAGAACTTTAGTTGTTGCGTGGACAAGGATACATAATGCAGACATTAAATGCACACGAAGTTCTTTCCCATTGGAAAGCAGGAACTGAAAAGTGTCATCTGATGTTGTGGAAGACATTACTATTATATTTACAGGCATTGATAGGCATTGTGATGACAGACAGGACAGATGACTGCACCATCTGATTCCATCCAGTAATATTATTGCATGCATGCGCCCTCACAGCGTTGTGTGGTTATTAACCCTTTGAACCTGAAAGCCGCTATATCGGTTTATGCAAACAGTGCAGATCCAGATGAGCCGGCTCGTAACGAGCCGTCTCATCAGGATCTGCAATTTTTGAAAGTAATGTTCATATTTTTTAAAACAAAAAACACCCCCTTTTCATAAATGGACTAATCTGAAAATCATTGTGTGACCATTGGATTGGTCGGAACATTAGTATATCAGGTCCATTCCAGTTCCTTAGGGTTGAAAGGGTGTCATTTTCTGTTTCCCAGACCATCATTTTATCAAACCTTCATACATTAAGCATTTAATCAGCATTGGGTCAGATAATTCGAACTGTTCTTACAGCATTGGGTCAGTGGCCTATTTCACCAACATTGCAAAGTATACTTTTCTAGCAAAGTATACTTTGAGGGACAAATTTTCAATTTTAGGATAAATCTATTAATTTTGATTATACTGAATTTATTACATTATCACAGCCAATTTGGCTGTGATAATGTAATAAATTCAATATAGTAATTCTGCATACTTTTAATCGTCACATATAAGCAGTGGTTAGTTCTATATGACATAAAAATAAATGATTACTCCCTCAAAGTATACTTTGCTAGATATGTATACTTTGCAATTTTGATGAAATCAGCTACTGATAATTCGAACTATTCTTACAGAACACAGTAATCAGTTTATACGTAAATAATTTATTACACACTTGTATATTTACATATATTAAAGTGAATTTATAAATGCATGATTTAAACGCAAACAATTATATACCACACAGTTACACAGATCCCATGATAAAGATATGGTGACATAACACTATGTACATCATTAACTATTTACATACTAGCAGCGAAAATAACAGACAACAGGTTGGGGGTATTTTTCTTATTTCTTTCTGTAAATATGTCGTGGAATTTCATTAGAGTTGAGTCCTCCGGACTTCATTAGAGTTGCGTCCTCCGGACTCAATTCTAATGAAATTCCAAGACATAGTCATGATATATACAGGGAGAGAGAAAAGAAAATATAATGAATTGTACTTTGCAATGTTTAAACTATTTATAGCCCACACATTTCCCAGTATGCAAAGAGTTAAGCATTACCATAATAACCTTAAATATTGGCACATCATTATGTCTAAATACATGGTTGTTGTGATAAAGAAGTTGAACTACACTACCTGTAAGTATTTGGACATTGATGATTCCTTGCCGTGAGAAACTAAAGTCTGGGAAACATTATTTTGTGACTATGGCACTCTTGGGAACATTTGACATAGATCTGGTAGATAGTTTGGACATCTCTCACCCAGCCGGTTCAACTAATTTGAGACAAGCATGTGGTTTTGAAGATATCTCATGAAAATATAAACTTTTGAGATCATTAATGGAACATTTTGTAAATATTTTTCATATAAAATCGCACACCTTGTTAGGTACAAACTCTCATTGCTTGTCTCATTTGACACAAAACTGTCAGCACTATCTACAGTAAATCTTCCCAATTTTTCTAAGAATAAAAAAGTTTAGTTCTCAGACACAGAGTTTGCGGAAAGTGATGAGGCAGGGCTGATTTTTTATATTTATTTTTTGTAAGCGATCCTAATTTTTAATTACTTTCAAGTTGCCAGATGGATATATACATGTATGTACATTTTGCATGTCAATCTAACATGTGGTTCACATATACTGTATGTTTCATAAAGATAAAACTTAATTAAATGTGAAAAATCACAAGTTTTGTTAGACACGATTTGTTTTGTTTGTTTGTTGGGCTAACGGCCTATCAACAGCAAATGTGATTTAAGGCCGGGTCAATTGGCTTAGTACTAAATCCCATATATTACCTGTACAAGTACATTTACATGTTCAAGTATATGTACAAATGGTGGGTAAATCACACAATCAGAACTGAATATTTACAATAAAACAAGAGCTCCGCGGAGCAAAATGTCCCGCCTAGCGCAGTTTGATAGTACATAAGGAGCTTGTAATAACCTTGGGGTTAGTGAGCAACATGGGCTTTCTGTAGAATGATGCGAGATGTTGTTACAAATGCATGTATGGAATATTAAAGCATAAACTGAGCGTTAACTTTTCCAAACACGGAAATTTCTAAGTCAGCGACCTTGACCTTTGGGGTTTGCGGGCACCATGGGCTTTCTGTAGAATGATGCGGGATATTGTTACAAATGCATGTATGGAATATTAAAGCATAAACTGAGCGTTAACTTTTCCAAATACAGAAATTTCTAAGTCAGCGACCTTGACCTTTGGGGTTTGCGGGCACCATGGGCTTTCTGTAGAATGATGCGAGATGTTGTTACAAATGCATGTATTGAATATTAAACATAAACTGAGCGTTAACTTTTCCAAATACAGAAATTTCTAAGTCAGCGACCTTGACCTTTGGGGTTTGCGGGCACCATGGGCTTTCTGTAGAATGATGCGGGATGTTGTTACAAATGCATGTATTGAATATTAAAGCATAAACTGAGCGTTAACTTTTCCAAATACAGAAATTTCTAAGTCAGCGACCTTGACCTTTGGGGTTTGCGGGCACCATGGGCTTTCTGTAGAATGATGCGAGATGTTGTTACAAATGCATGTATTGAATATTAAAGCATAAACTGAGCGTTAACTTTTCCAAATACAGAAATTTCTAAGTCAGCGACCTTGACCTTTGGGGTTTGCGGGCACCATGGGCTTTCTGTAGAATGATGCGGGATGTTGTTACAAATGCATGTATTGAATATTAAAGCATAAACTGAGCGTAAATTTTTCCAAACATGGAAATTTCTAAGTCAGTGACCTTGACCTTTGTGGTTAGCGGGCACCATGGGCTTTTTGTAGAATGATGGGCTTTCTGTAGAATGATGCGGGATGTTGTTACAAATGCATGTATGGAATATTAAAGCATAAACTGAGCGTTAATTTCTAAGTCAGTGACCTTGACCTTTGGGGCTAGCGGGCACCATGGGCTTTGAATGATGCGGGATGTTGTTACAAATGCATATATGGAATATTAAAGCATAAACTGAGCGTTAACTTTTCCAAACACGGAAATTTCTAATTCATTGACCTTTGGGGTTAGCGGGCACAATGGGCTTTCTGTAGAATGATGCGGGATGTTGTTACAAATGCATGTATGGCATATTAAAGCATAAACTGAGCGTTAAAACTGAGTGTTAACTTTTCCAAACACAGAAATTTCTAAGTCAGCGACCTTGACCTTTGGGGTTAGCGGGCACCTTGGGCTTTCAGTAGAATGATGCGGGATGTTGTTACAAATGCATGTATGGAATATTAAAGCATTCCATTTAGGGAAACAGAAGTTACAATGAATTAACCTGAGCGTTAAGTTTTAAAAACAGAGCTAAACACAAAAACTTAAAGTTGAATGCATGTGAAAAGTAGGTCAATGAACCATGAAAACTAGGTCAAGGTGTGGCTCCCTGTGTGTGAGATGGTTACACCACAGTGTTGATGTATACCGAAGCATTCCATCAAGGGAAACAGAAGTTGTAATACATTAAACCGAGCGTTAACTTTTCCAAACACAGAAATTTCTAAGTCAGTGACCTTGACCTTTGGGGTTAGCGGGCACCATGGGATTTCTGTAGAATGATGCGAGATGATGTTACAAATGCATGTATGGAATATTAAAGCATTCCATTGAGGGAAACAGAAGTTACAATAAATTAACCTGAGCGTTAAGTTTTAGAAACAGAGCTAAACGCAAAAACTTAACGTTGAATGCATGTGAAAAGTAGGTCAATGAACCATGAAAAGTAGGTGAAGGTCACATGGGCTCCCTCTGTGTGAGATGGTTACACCACAGTGTTGATGTATACCAAGTATGGAGGTCGTAGGAGTTATAGTTTTCTGGAAACTGAGCTAAACGCAAAAAGTTAACGTGAAATGTTGACGCCGCCGCCGACGCCAACAGAAAAGCTATGCCTATGTCCCGCTTCTGCTAAAGCAGGCGGGACAAAAACTATATATTCAGCCTGGAAATCAGAATAATCCTGATATGATGCTCGCCACACCAGAATCACTTGGCCCCCTCCCAAACGCAGTAGGATCAGTAATAATCTTACTACTTTTAAAATGGGCAATAACGCAATTAAACTACCAGGTAACAAAAGAGCCAAAGATAAAAACGTACCCGAGGGCCAAAATCAGGCAAATCGTGATTTACACTGTCGATTTTGCACGACCAACCACCCACTTACATATTTTTGCCAGGTCACGTTTTTAATCGATCATGTCTATTTACAATATTTTTTTATTTGTTCATGACAAAAAAAGATCTGAATAACAGGGAATTTTCTGATGCGGCATAATCTGGAACAAAAGTAATTTATATGGCCTTATATATACTTTTGTAAAGTACACATACAAGTGTCAGGTGATATAATGAAATATATGATATATACAACATATCTGTATGCACATAACAAAACAAACAACCGTGTAAGTTTAACTTACATGATTATGAAATATACAAGCAAGGCAATGGAAGCTCTGTTTCTACTTCACTGATTTTCCAACATAATAAACGTACATGCATGGCCGAGTAGAAGAACCGTAATAACCATAAATCTTCGGACACAATTGATTCTGGCAAAACACATATAAACATATGGTTACGCACAACAAAGTGTCCCAATATTTAGGGTCAGTATGGTTGTACGTGTTTATCACAATAGCAATTTATTAGATACAATTTGTTTTTGGAAACCACTATTTTATACTAGAAATGGACGCTTGTCGACAAGCGCATGTGTATCCCCCTCCCCAGATACACAAGTAGTTTGAAAAAAGGGTGTTCGAGTTATGCTCCGGAGACAAAATCAGTGACGGAAAAACAAAGGGAGATAACTAAAGAATTAGTGATGCAAGAGTTGTCATTCTTGCGGGACACACCTTTAGGGTCGTGGTCTATGCATGTGTGAAGTTTCATGAAAATATTCCAAAGGGTGTTCGAGTTATGCTCCAGACACGAAATCAGTGCAACGAAACAACAAAGGGATAACTAAAAAATTAACGACGCAAGAGTTGTCATTCTTACGTGCGACACACCTTTGGGTCGTCTTCTATGCATGTGTGAAGTTTAATAAACTAGAAAATGTTCATAGAACACGGATGTCCCACATATCGCTTTGATAATAAATGAGGCCAAATTGCAAGTCAAAATTTTCTTTTACCTGAGCGTTAAAGTTTTTGAAGCACCAAGTATGTGACCTTGACCCTGGGCTTGGCGGGGGCAGGACAAACGTGGATTTGGCACAGGGCGGTAGAGGACCATTAGAGCAATGCATATATGAAATATGAAGCTGATCCGTGAAAGAAAACAGAAATTATAAGATATTTACCTGAGCGTTAAAGTTTTTGAAGCACTAAGTATATGATGTTAACCCTGGGCTTGGCGGGGGCGGGACGAACGTGGATTTGGCACAGGGCGGTAGAGGACCATTAGAGCAACGCATATATGAAATATGAAGTTGATCCGTGAATGGAAAGAAAAATTATAAGATATTTACCTGAGCATTAAAGTTTTTGAAGCACCAAGTATGTGACCTTGACCCTGGGATTGGCGGGGGCAGGATGAACGTGGATTTGGCACAGGGCGGTAGAGGACCATTAGAGCAATGCGTATATGAAATATGAAGATGATCCATGAAAGAAAACAGAAATTATAAGATATTTACCCGAGCGTTAAAGTTTTTGAAGCACTAAGTATGTGACCTTGACCCTGGGCTTGGCGGGGGCAGGACGAACGTGGATTTGCACAGGGCGGTAGACGACCATTAGAGCAACGCGTATATGAAATATGAAGTTGATCCGTGAATGGAAATAAAAATTATAAGATATTTACCTGAGCGTTAAAGTTTTTGAAGCACCAAGTATGTGACATTGACCCTGGGATTGGTGGGGCAGGACGAACGTGGATTTGGCACAGGGCGGTAGAGGACCATTAGAGCAATGCGTATATGAAATATGAAGATGATCCATGATCCATGAAAGAAAACATAAAGTATAGATATTTACCCAAGCGTTAATGTTTTTGAAGCACTAAGTATGTGACCTTGACCCTGGGCTTGACGGGGCAGAACGAACGTGGATTTGGCACAGGGCGGTAGAGGACCATTAGAGCAATGCGTATATGCGTGTTCGAGTTATGCTCTGGATACAAAATCAGAGCACGAAACAACAAAGGGAGATAAGTAAACAAGAATTCCGCGGAATCAGATGCCTCGCCTTGTCCCGCCTTGACCTCGAGCCTGGGCCCGAAAGCAATTTTCACTGGCCCGAACATATTATACAATTATTGACTAGTGAACCATAGAATATCAGAATTATATTCTATGGCTCACTAGTCAATAATTGTTTTATTATATGATAATAGTCTGTATATAGCACTTACGACCTTATGCTACTAGACAAAAATTGAAAAAGAATTTGAAAAAAAAAATGAAAAAAAAAAAATGGAAAAAAAGTTTAAAAATTAAAAAATAATAATGCTTGCTACTGGAGCCCAGAATTTTTTTTAATAGTCCTATATTTATCTACATATATCTGCACAGGTCCACATAATGCCACACTATTTTCAACACAGTTTACGGAAATGTAATATAATCATTTACCTGTATAAATTACCTGTAAGTGGTCAGTGGTCAGTTGCACATGCTAGCACATGCACAGGTGAATAGTCTGTATATAGCACTTACGACCTTATGTTACTGGACAAAAATTGAAAAATAATTTGAAAAAAAAAAATGAAAAAAAAAAAAAAAAAAAAAAATGAAAAAAAAAAATGAAAAAAAAAATGGAAAAAAAAAGTTTATAAATAATAATGCTTGCTACTGGAGCCCAGATTTTTTTTCCAGTCAAATTGAAAAATAATTTGAAAAAAAAAATGAAAAAAAAAAAATGACAAAAAAAAGTTTAAAAATAATAATGCTTGCTATTGGAGACCAGATTTTTTTTTAATAGTCCTATATTTATCTACATATATCTGCAGAGGTCCACATAATGCCACAATATTTTCAACACAGTACCCAATGTAGTGATTTACCTGTATAAATTACCTGGTCAGCAGTGGTCAAGCGCTGGACATCTGCACATGCTAGCCCATGCTACCACATGGTTTTCCCAGTTTCTATTGTTCTCTCTACAGGTAAGGTGTACAGAGCAGACGAGAAAAGGTGTACAGAGCAGACGAGAAAACAGGTCTTCATGCATTATTGTCCAGTTTGTAGAGTGCGCAAAACAAAAAAGGGAGATAACTGAAAAATTAGCTACGCAAGAGTTGTCATTATTGTGCGCGACACACCTCCGGGTCGTGGTCTATGCATGTGTGAAGTTTCATGAAAATATTCCAAAGGGGGGTCGAGTTATGCTCCGGACAGGAAATCAGTGAGCGAAAACAAAAAAGGGAGATAACTAAAAAATTAGCTATGCAAGAGTTGTCATTCTTGTGCACGACACACCTTCGGTTCGTGGTCTAATTGAATGTGTTAAGTTTCATAAAAATATTCCAAAGGGTGGTCGAGTTATGGTCAATCAGTGTGCGAAACAAAAAAGGGAGATAACTAAAAAATTAGCTATGCAAGAGTTGTCATTCTTGTGCGCGACACACCTTCGGGTCGTGGTCTATGCATGTGTGAAGTTTCATGAAAATATTCGAAAGGGTGGTGGAGTTATGCTCCGGACACGAAATCAGTGCGAGAAACAAAAAAGGGAGATAACTCAAAAATTAGCTATGCAAGAGTTGTCATTCTTGTGCGCGACACACCTTCGGGTCGTGGTCTATGCATGTGTGAAGTTTCATGAAAATATTCCAAAGGGTGTTCGAGTTATGCTCCGGACAAGAAGTGTCTGCGGCGGACGCGGCGCGCTGTCAAATCCATAGTATCCGGGGGATACAATTATAGGGTCTCGTCAAAACAAATGGTGTCTGAATACTTAGGGTTTTTATGGTAATTTCTAATATGTGTGACCAGCGCAGCCCCAGATCAGCCTGCTCGTCCATACAGGCTGGATCTATGCTAGTCACCATTCAGTTGCAGGCAAAATATAAGTATACTTATCTAGCAAAGTGTACTTTGAGGGAGTAATCATTTATTTTTCCCGAAATGGATTATTTTATAGGGAACTAACGACTGCATATACTTGATGATTAAAAGTATTACATTATCACGACCAAAATGGCTGTGATAATGTAATACATTCATTGTAATAAAAATTAATAAAGTTATCCGATTGAAATTTCACCCTCAAAGTGTACTTAGCAAGATAAATATACTTTGCAATTTTGGTGAAATTATAGATTTGTATCGTATTTCTATGTATAACGATAGTAACTCACTAAAAAGTGACCACCACCCACCCCCTGAAGAGTAGCGATCAAATCTGATTCGATACTCTGCAGGGGACGGCTATGGATGGCAACGTAACTCTGCTACGGATGGCATGGCAGTTTTGCAGAGATACTGACCGTGACAAGTCACCATTCAGTGAATGAAATATTAAGCCACAAACACATCAATGTAACTGTAGTAATGTGGAGTATTGGCGGTGTTACCAAAATTATCGGATTTACATTTATTGAGCATAGGCTGCATGTGCAGCCTATGCTCAATAAATGTAAATCAATGTAGGACACGATCATCCTGCACTATCATCCTGCACTATCTCAAAAATGCCCTCCCAAAATAAATAACTGATCTGTTCGCTCCATCCCACTTGACCGAACTGGAGCAACATATTTTAACATGTCAATATAATTAGTGCATATATTTAGCATATTACTTGTTACATGCATAGGCAGTTTGTGTGATATATATACCATATCTATATGACTGAGTGAATAAACAAAAAAAACACACAATCTGATGATGGTCTGCACTTTCCTTCACTCAATTACCCGAGCGTTAAGGTTTCAAATGCACCAAGTGTGTGACCTTGAACCTGGGCTTAGCTGGGGCGGGACGAATGTGGATTTGTCACAGGGTGGCAGAGGACCATTGGAGCAATGCGTGTGTGAAATGTGAAGCAGATAGCGGGAAATAATACGAGTGTGCATCGGCTTCCGCGCAAGCAACAAGTGAGCGTAGCGAACGAGTTGTTTGCACGGACGCCGACGCACACTCGTGTATTATTTCCGCTATTCAAACATGTACAATGGAATATCCTATTTATTACACTTCCACGGTGGATATGTATGCACATTTAGTCTATTTTTTGGATTATAATCAATGAATTGTGATGTGCGCATGGATAGTTATACAGTGATATATTTTCCCGCGTTTTGGCGTTACGTTGTGTGACGTCAAATGTGACGTCATGTAAACTTTTTGCATTCCAAATTACGCAGCTGTTTCTATGAGCCAGATATATTTGAGTGCATGTTTGGAATGTGTTGAATCACATTAAAATTCTAGGTTAGTCGAGACCCATTCCAAATTTTCAAATAACTTTATTTTGACTGGAATAAAAATTAAACATTTTGCATGGTAGCTTGTGGTTTCCAAGAAAACAGGCGCACAATTATGGGTATTCTCTTCACGGTGTATTATTTGCAAGAGTGTAATAATCGTTTTTATTCATTGTGAAATGACTAGAATTATTTCAGATAGTTTTGCACTGCAATTGATGTACACCAACTTTTATTAGGCAATGCATGTTGCTGTGACTGGATAAATAGAGAATAGTAGGTTAGTGCCGTGAATGGGAAAAAATATCTGGCAAGGCTTAGGAAACGGGATGGGCGAGGCTCTGCCGAGCACATCCCGTTTCCGAGCCGCGCCAGATATTTTTCCCATTCACGGCACCAACCTACTATTCTATTTATCCCGTTAACACCTACAAATGGCTTTAAAATGCAAAAAGGAAACCCATTCACCGCATATATTCATACGCGGTGATTAGGTCGTATTGACAGGATATCAAAAATGTTTCACGGCACCGTGTTTCACGTCACATACGCACTGTGTTGACGGGATAAATAGGGGAAATATGGCATTTATGAGCAGTATAGTCTGTGCAGTCTGATCAGGGTCTACACTGTCCACCATACAGTCAGTGTGAAACATCAGTAAAGCCTCCAACTAATAATTCTGATCCTTTAAGGCTTGTGATGCAAGATCAAGAGCTTTAATATATGAATATACACAAATACAATAAGCCTCATTTCTCCAGTCACATTTGTGGCTGTGACTGGAGAAATGGGTATACTGAGATTTTGACCAGTGTAGCTGCTGATCGAATAGCACGATCTTGTAGCCTGGTAACAATTAGAAGCATATCAGGTGTTTAATTGATGGAATGGGTAACAATGCAGATCCTGATCAGACTGGATTGGGAATGCAAAACCCAGAAGACCCATTCTCCAGTCACAGGCAATAGCACATAATATTAGGCAAATACAAAAATATCCTAGAAGACGTGTTAAGTTATCTCATCCACATCTTTGCCCTGGATACAAAATTACTAGATGGCCGTGGCCCGCATGTCGCGCCCGCCCAGCCTTCGATACTATACCGAAAACTTTAACCAATAACGCAAACTCGGACGCATGCATGTACATAGATACATACGTATGCCAATATGCTGACCATAATTGCTGTCCGCAAGCGGGCGCGACAAAAAGACACTAAATGGTCAGCTATAAACAACATTTAGCAGTTAAGATACCAGTGTATTGAGCATTAAAGCACACAGCCCATAGGCAATATCAAATTAAATCAAGAAAATGTAGCCTGTCGGCACACGAATGTCCCCGGTAGCCGATTGGAGAAACTCCAGAAAACTTTTTAATCTGAGCCATAGATGGACAGACACAAGGACGGTCACACAGTTCAAACACTATGATGACCTGATCTGGGGCCCATTTCATCAACATTGCAAAGTATACTTTACTAGCAAAGTATATTTTGAGGGAGCAATCATTTATTTTTCCCGAAATGCATTATTTCATATAAAACTAACAACTGCATATATTTGATGATTAAAAGTATGCATAATTATTATACTGAATTTATTACATTATCACAGCCAAATTGGCTGTGATAATGTAATAAATTCAGTATAATAAATTTATCCTAAAATTGAAAATTTCTCCCTCAAAGTATACTTTGCTAGAAAAGTATACTTTGCAATGTTGGTGAAATAGGCTACAGGTGCCAGCACACCAGAATCACTGGTGCCCCACTCCCTAAAAGTAATAGGAATAATACTAATCTTGCTACTTTTACAATGTGTATAACCGGATTCAATTCTCAAGTAACACGAAAGAAAAAATAAAATGTACTCGAGGGCCAAACCGGGGATATCAGGATTCCAGTAAGAATCAAACCCTTACACATACTCCCGACCAGACTACCGCTGGATTAGTACTAATCATACTACTTTTATAATGGGCATAACTGGATTCAACTCTCACGTACCAAAAACGTACCAGAGTGTCGAACCCGGAATATCTGAATTCTGGTAAGGACTTCCGACAGGTCGCCCATGAGAGCAACAACAAACTACATCTCGTCATGAAGAATCCGCTTCACGTTGACGATTTTACTCTGTATGAAGACGTCCCTGTGTTTGTCAATCTCCAGCCACGATATATGGCCGTCTCGGTCGTCATCCATCATGTCTAGGAGACTTCTCGCGTCCGATTTCGCCTGGTCGGGGTTTCTCGGGTCCAAGTACACCTGAAAATAACATATATATATGGTTGTGACTGGAGAGAACGTGAATGGGTTTAACGACCCAACTAAGGTCAGTTAGGGAAGGCTCCTCGGTTTCAAGTCTCATCCAAAAGACTAGTTGGATGGAAATACTATGAAAGTCTTTTTGATGCCGAAGGTGAGGTTTGAACCCATAACTCTGGTGTATTGAAGTCCAGTGCTTTAACATTTTGGCCACAACCCATCCTGTCACTGATCCAGATAAGGTGCGTATTTGCGTAAATACCCAATAAAAATTGCAAAAAACCCAATTTAAATCAGAAGTAGCGAGTATCAAAAAGCAATAACAAAATTTGTGGTACCTTTATCATGCTACAGACAACAATAAACAGACCACAAATATAGCATATTTTTCTTATTTTCCATGAAAACACATCTTGGTATTTCATTAGAATTGTCTCCAAGGAGACAATTCTAATGAAATGCCAAGACATGTTTTTATTTCAAAGCAAACTATTCAATAATTGTTGTCTGTTGATGTGTAAACAGTAGTGTGATTTTATTTTACCCAATTAAAATATTGAAATACCCAATTGCTGCAGATATGATGGGAGTGAAAATACTCAATTACTAATTCCTTATCTGGAGCCGTGACACGCCATTTGATTTTCAGAGTACATGCAGAATTGTATTCCGCATGTACTCTGAAGGTGTTGTCAACTTTGGCTTTATTTATGAAGAATATTGTAAATTTTGTAAATGTATTTAATGAAATTACGCAGATGTTCGAATGTATACAATCGCATGGCGTGTCTCATATATGACTGTGACTGAAGAAATGGGACTTATGGGATTTGTGATCAGTGTAGCTCCTGATCATTTATCACACTCCTGTAGTCTGATAACGATGTATATTGCTTGTTAGACATGTTAGAAGCATGACGGGTGTTTCATTGACAGAATCACGAATGGTGAACAGAGCAGATCCTGGCAGACTGTGTGGATGCAATTTTAGTGGTCGTGACTGAGCCCAGCACAGCCTCGGCCTATCAAACTGCCAGATTTTGAGCATAATATTCAACTACAGTCAGTTTCACAAACTTTCACGAATTTGTACTCAAAATCAGGCAGTTTTATTGGTCGATACTGTTTCCAGCTCAGTCTCGGCCACCAACCTGCTTGATTTGAGCATTAAATTTTGAGTGTGACATTCAACTAGTCAGTTTCACAAACCTTCAGTTCGTCGCGTGTGACTCTGCCATTGTGATCCGCGTCAATCTGTTTGTTGAACTCGTGACTTCGTTCCGCCTGCCATTCCTTGTCCAGCTTAGCTTGCTCGTCATCATCCACATCTCCCAGGGGCAGTGTGACAAACTCTCCCTCCGTCAGTTCACCGTCGTCATTCTTGTCTAAAAATATAGGACTGTGACTGTGACTGGAGAAATGGAGATTACTAGTATGTGAATTGTGACCAATGTAGTTCCTGATAGCACAATCCTGCGGCCTGATAACGATCTATTTTGCATGTTAGAAGCACGATGGGGGTTTCGTCGATGGAATGGAACAGAGAAGATCCTGATTTAGACTGTAGACAAATGAAGTAGACTAGTCTTTTAAAGAGGTTGCCGAAAATCAGTACCTTCCCTTTAAATTCAAACTTTATTTGCTCTACAACAATTACAAAGTGAAAGTGAATGGGGTTAACGTCCCTGCAACAGCTGAGGTCATATAGAAATGGGCACAACAATAAAAAACAAGCTTGAGAGCACTTATGCTTTCATTGGTGTAAGGGTGGTACTTAATGTGGAAGGAAACCAGAATATCTGGAGGAAACAAAATTGCCCTTTCATGCGACCACTATACCATCTCACTCGAACTGAGGCCGCATTGGTAAGAAGCACACTTGTTACCTATTGCATTAACCAGACAACCATTAACTTCCCATAGAGCAACGTTTCTACAAATACAGAGAATTATGAACTACCTACATGCAGCTGCAGAGTACAAAGTTAACACCCACCCATTCGATACTCCAATTAAGTCAGGTGGGTGACAACTGAGTAGATTGTGAGTGGCTTGCAACGGTCATGCGCTCAAAGTGGCCCAAATTAGTAAATTGGGCGAGTGCTATTTTTTTTTACTTCTTAAATGCGACAATACCTAATTATTAAAAAGGTGGTCTTGAGCATGTTATTGATTACCTGATGGAGTTAGTCCCCTTTTCCCACTAACCCCTTCTATTGTTAAGGTGTTAAGATACCTAAGGCTTCTACAATTGTCTTCAGCATATTATTGAGTGCCTGGTCGCTCTGTTCCGGGTGTCGGAATGCCAGGAACTCCTTCTCTGTGAGTCGGTTGTCCATCGGGTCTATGTCTGCATCAGTCCACTTGAACTTGTACCGAATCAATGACTCGCGATCTACAGAGTATATATTGATTGACTGATTGGGGTCTTATGTTCTTTCAAGGACGAAAGCATTATACAGACGGGAATGTATCTATGTGGTCGGGGTGGGTGGGGGTTCAACACTAACATTACCATGAAAAACATTAAGCAACAAAAGCAAGTGAGCAGAGGCGCACTGATACCCCTGGCCGCTGCCTTCACCAACAAACAAAAACTTTAACGCAAAACTTATGGACGGACAAATAGAAATAAGACAAGAATTCCGCCACGGAAGCGTAAGGCGCCTGCCAAGGCATTTGACCGTGAACATTACAAGTAAATAAATGACATTGAGAATTTGGATGTGGGGGTGTGCGTAATGAAGCATCATCCCTAGACAAACATTGATGTGAAATATTATCAAAGTCTGACAAGGGGTTAGATATTGTGAAAAAACAATAACTTTAACGCATTTCTGTTACAAAAGTGGTGAACATTACAAGTAAATAAATGACCTTGACCTTAAGAATTTGGATGTGGGGATGTGCGTAATGAAGCATCACTCGTAGACAAACATTGATGTGAAATATTATGAATGTCTGGCAAGAGGTTAAAGAGATATTGTGAAAAAACAATAACTTTTAACGCATTTCTGTTACAAAAGCGGTGAACATTAAAAGTAAATAAATGACCTTGACCTTGAGAATTTGGATGTGGGGTGTGTGTGTAATGAAGCATCATCCCTAGACAAACATTGATGTGAAATATTATCAAAGTCTGGCAAGGGTTAAAGAGATATTGTGAAAAAACTTTAACGCATTTCTGTTACAAAACAGGTGAACATTAAAAGTAAATAAATGACCTTGAGAATTTGGATGTGGGGGTGTGCGTAATGAAGCATATTCCCGAGACAAACATTGATGTGAAATATTATGAAAGTGTGGCAAGGGGTTAAAGAGATATTTTGAAAAAAACATTAACTTTAACGCATTTGCTTTACAAAAAAAGGGGACGACGCGGAAGACGACGGAAAAAGCGCCGACTAGTCGCCTCTGCTAAAGCAGGCGTGACAAAAACCAGACGACGACAGAAAAAGCACCGACTATAGTCGTGCCTCTGCTAAAGCAGGCGCGACAAAAACTATATATCCCTTGACATGCTTTGTATGCCGGGGGTATAATGAAAGACATATGTCCTGATCTGATGCCAGTCATCCTTACTACACCAGATGACGTAGCCCCAGGCGTGAATCCCAGTAAGATTCACAATTAAGATATGAACCTTTATGGATGGATTAATCAATACAATACACGCACACACATACCCTCACATTCTCCCATCCAGAATATGGAATGTGAGATCATGTTGTATCCACATGCAATTGTGGTATGAAAAGCTCTTAAAATCATACACAATTTTATCCGATATAAAACATCAACATGGTAATTCATAATCCATATTTTCAACCAACGGAAGTGGATTATTTACTTTGGCTCCAGTTCACTAATTTAGTAATTGTAACGCACATGAAGGCTGGGACCCTGCTGGTGTGAAGTTTCAATAAAATTATTTCAAAGGGTATTTGAGTTAAAGGTTCGGGAGAGGAAATCAGTGTGTGAACTAACAAAGGGTGATAACTGGAAAATTAGCGATGCAATAGTTGTCATTCTTACGCGAGACACACCTTTGGGTTGTGGTCTATGCATGTGTGAAGTGTCATGAAAATATTCCAAAGAGTATTCAAGTTATGCTCCGGACAAGAAGCGTCAGTGTATGTTGTTACCACTCAGTTGTGCCGAGACGGTTCAACTGAGTGGTAACAACATACATTTTTGATGAGAAATGAGAAAAATTGCAGAAAAAAATATTTACATTCCGGTTTTTTAATATATAATATACAGGTAATTCTCGTTATCTCGAAGTTGACCGGACTGAGCAAAATATATCGACATATCCGAACTTCGAGATAAAAATTTGCCAAATTTATCGACCATTCTAGAAAAAATCCAAACAGAATCGCTTCAAAAATACCAACTTAACTTTACTTACGTGTATTCATAAATCGCTCACTTTCCTTTAACGAAACGCGCATGCGTTGTTACTAAATATATTGCATATGCATGACACAATTTCCGGTACACAACATTTGTTTTGCAAATTATACCCAATACACACAAATGAATAAGCGTTACATCTAAATGTCAACGCTCGCTGTCTTTGTTATTCAATCGCAAAATGCAAGACCCGCATTTCGTCCCCAAATCAAGTCGGACTTAGACTCGTTGGCCACTGGAACAAACAAATTCGGCCCAAATCGAATCAAATCGCAGTTAAGGAATACCAAGTTCAATTGGCTTGATTGCCACGCCATTTATTCTTCTTCATGTTAAAGTGATCCGATGTCACATTGGTTAAGTATGGTTTAAGTGAATTGATTCAACATATTTGTGCAACGTTTAACACATTTTAGCTGCTGTGTTTTTGATTTCTATAGATGTGTGAAAACTTGCCTGAGATAATCTCTCTGAATCAGACTTGGCAGTGCCAGGCTCTTATTTTTCACATCGAGTTATCAGAATATAAATATGAAGGAAACATGCTATCGGGACTCGATTTCCACCTCGACATAAGCGAAATATCGACATTTCCAATATCGATTTATCAGGAGGTAAATACATGATCTATATATGGAATTCGACCGGGACCTCGGACGTATATCGAGATAAGCAGGTATATGGAGATAACGAGAATCAGCTGTATATATGAATTCCAAATATGTCAAAATTATTGATCGGATCTGCCGGACCTATTTCGAAGCTATAAGCGAAGTGGGAGTGTAACATTTGGTATCACTTTTTTAATTGATTGTCCTTCAATAACTTTCAGATCTCACAGCAAATGCAGCAATTTTTATTTTTAGAATTATAGTTATTGTTCTTTAATAACTTTTTGATGTCACATGGTACAGCAATATATTTGTTATAGAATTACAGTACAAAGTTTACCTTCAAATTGGAGATCGACTACATCATAGTCTTCCACATGTTTGGTCGCCTGTTCCATTGGAAAACCCTTGGCGAGCAGAAAATGTACATAGTATTCCTTCCATTCCACAAAACCTAGAATAATGGCACAATAAAAGAACTTCAGATAAGCATACATGTATTTTGGGGGTAAATCAGCTTTGACATAGATCCGGCGGAGTACATTTCAGCATAATTATAAAATTTCAACTTCCAATATATTGTCATACACCATGCTTTTTTTCTACTGTATCAAGTCCGATAGACCTGTGATGAAAATGAAATTGCGATCATCATTCAGTGGTGATGCTAAATCTATTCCGATTATCGTCTTCTAAGATCATTTATAGCGAGACAGTCGAGGATTTACACTTTGGCATGAAACAGACAAATATTTCTACCATTTTTCTAACGATTATCCTCTCGGACCTTCCAAAAAAAATCCTCGGACCTTTCACTTTTTCTCTTGTTAGGTCCCGGACCTTCTGTTAAAAGCTGCTATTTTCAGGCCCTGATATGTATGAGACATAATATATTTAACAGGGTTGGCCGGGAAATACCGGGGGCGGGAATTCCCGGCGGGAAAATACTCCCCAAAGTGGGAAATACCGGGAAATACGAATTTTGATGTTATTATTTGATAATTAAAGTTATTTAAATTAAGTTTTAAGCTCAGTAATAGTTAATTAAACAATCAACAACTTAATAATTAGATATAGGGGTTAATTACAATGTATAGATCTGTTTCATTCCCAACTTTGTAAATTACTTCAGAAATCTTCATTTTTTAGGAAGCATCTGAGTGTCTGCTAGATACAATTCACAAGGATAACGTCATCATGATCAGACTATGTTTAGACAACATGCTGTTAATTGTCAACCTTCTCCCACACTAATATTCGGTATCAAGAAATGACAATAAATGATCTTAGCATGCATGATGTGCATACACAGTCTCTTACAAGTCTTATATGACTGACAATGTACTGTTGTTTTATGCTTTGCATTATTTATTTGCATTATTATTATGACATTTATTTAACGTGAAGACTATGGGCCACGATGGTACATATGAGATACAGTATGTACCTAAAATCGTTAAAATTAGCCAAAAGCCTACTAATGTCTACTTATTTGCATGTACATTGATGAGACTTTAATATACTTTAATAAACCATCAGACTATGACAACAGGCTGTTAATTGTCAGCCTTCTCTCACACCTTTTGTGTCATACTGTATAATAAGAACCCAGGTGGTCTGTATATGGTCATGTCAAGTTGTAAAACAATTACACTTACACTGTACATGGATTATCCTTGTTATCAACAGGGATGTTCTCAAAATTCTAAAAGCAGCTTTTATTAGTGGCAGGTTACTATAGTATTGAGGGGTGTTCTCATATACAATAAAATAGACAGTTGGCAATTACTACATAGACTTGTATATAAGGAAAAATATTGTCTAGAAAATAAGTATGTTTTTTTCTCTAAATAAACTTATTATTTCTTTTTTTATTGCAGAATGTTTTACCTGTAGGCTTATCAGTCTACACAGATATAAACCATAGTAGATATAGGGGAATATAGAGACTCATCTTCACATTTTGGAATGAAAAAGACCACCAAGATTCATATTTCCTGGTATTTCCCAGTATTTCCCGCCGTCCTGGGAAATACTCTTATTTCCCGGGAAATTGCCAACCCTGTAATATAATGTCTGTTCAATAATAATACACTAGTGTAATAAATATCATAGCCTGCTACAGAAGACATGTTAGGTAATCAATACAGCTTCAAATTATGATGATGATTAAATTTGTTGACTGATTTCATAAGAAACTCGACATAGTCTCATTTCTTATGAAATCAGTTTAATAAATATCATATTAAATCATCCCTCATGTAAGATCCTCTACACATTTCAATAGCCAACCATGTACTCACCATCCCCATCTGGGTCGAGATGTTTGAAGACATGAGCGTTCTCTTCTAGGGCTTCGTCAAAGTGTTCCTGTGTTTTTTCAATGATCCAACTCTCCAGTTCTGCCTGGGATAATTTCCCATCCTTGTCTGTGTCCACCCTGTAACAGATTTAGACCAATTATCAACACAGAAGGGAAATTTATAACAGTTGTATGTGAAATTTGGAGAAAAACCAAAATTACTTGCAAAATGTGCAAATCCTGATGAGGTCTCGTCACGAGCCGGCTCATCTGGATCTACACGTTTAAAACCTTGTAGTACAATAAAGATCAATAACTTGTTAACAATATTTTTTCAGGTTAAGGTTCGGGGTGGATTAGTGTATACGCAAAAAAAGTCTACATATCAACTAAACTATGTTGAAACATAATGTGGACAAGACAACGTCACATGTTGAAGTAACGGACCGAGGTCTATAAATACATAAAATATGCCTAAAAGCATTAATAAATGAAGAAAACAAATAACCTAAACAATTTTTTTTTTACTCAGTCCATATACTCAATATATGGAGTATATGGAGGGAGTAAAAATAATGTTAGCTTATTTTTTTTCTTCATTTATTGATGCTTTTATGCATATTTAATGTATTTATAGACCTCGGTGCGTTACTTCAACCTGTGGACAACGTGGCCTGTCAACACACAAATGCCTCCGGTGGCAGATAGGAGAAACTCTGGCAATCTTCTTAAAGGTACATGCCCACTCAGTAGGCACAACATGTTCTTTATATCAGACATCATGATCTTAAGACATTTTCTGGCAAAATAAACATTCATTCACCATTACCCCACGTATTGATTGGCATTATTATACATTTTATATCAGACTTAAATTTCCACACTGATATCAGGGGTGATAACCATGTTTCTTAAAATGTTAACAGACATTAATGTTTATTATCTGTATTTATTTTTTGATGTGCAATGATGATACTTTATAATCTGTTGAAAATATTATTTTTTCAGGTGATGCATTTAATTAGTATAAATAATTAAAAATATCATGCCTCATTTGCATATGAAAATAGTCTGACACCACCGCGTGTCACTATCAGTAAAATAATGATTACTAAATTATTATATCTGTATAGCAGGCACACGTAATTTTTAGAACTGGTGAAATAGTGACACAATTACACACTTATTTAATTCCTATAAAGAACATGTTGTGCCTCTGAGTGGGCATGTACCTTTAACGTACTGTAGTAACCCTAA
The DNA here is from genome assembly GCA_029237695.1 of Conchocele bisecta. Classification (NCBI taxonomy): domain Eukaryota; kingdom Metazoa; phylum Mollusca; class Bivalvia; order Lucinida; family Thyasiridae; genus Conchocele; species Conchocele bisecta. Next base: position 2,431,707 of record CM055279.1, read on the forward strand.
ATATTTGGACACCATTTGTTTTGGAAAACCCCTATTAGTATTGTGATAAACCAGTGCAATGATACTAACCCTAAATATTGGGACACTATTTGTTGAGGGAAACCATACATTTATATGTGTTTCCCATAACAAATAGTGTCTGAATATTATTATATAACTTACAACATGCTTTGACAGCACTTCAGAATCATTTCCATTGGAAATGATTCTGAAGTGCTGTCAAACCATGTTTCTATTGAGAAATAAGGCAAGATATAAAAGCAACAGCAGACAACAATTGTTGTGAGTAGCGGTCTAAGGTACATGTACACAAATGATGAACAGTAAAGATGATTTCCATGTTTTGAATGTGTACCCAAATGGATTCACTGAATGGCAAAAATGCTTTCCTAAATACTGACAACAAGTGTTCAAAATTGAGTACACACAGCCACTCATTAAAGGTACATGCCCACGCACTAGGTTATAATATAGTGATACAGATACTTTTTTATATTCTGTACGTATGACATTTTCTGGCAAAATAAACATTCATTCACCATTACCCCACGTATTGACTGGCATTATTATACATTTTATTTTAGACAAAAATGTTCACACTGGATATCAGGGGCGATAACCGTGTTTCCTTAAAATGTTAACGGACATTACTATTTATTCTCTGTATTTATTTGTTGATGTGCAATGACCATACTTTATAATCTGTCTAAAATATTATTTGTTCAGGTGACGCATTTCATTAGTATAAATAAGTAAAAAATATCATGCCTCATTTGCATATGAAAATAGCCTGATACCAACGCGCGTCACTATCAGTACAATAAATATTACTAAATGATTATATCTGTTTTCCGGGCACTTGTAATTTTTAGAACTGGTGGAATAGCGACACATTTATACACTTATTTAATTCCTATAAAGAATATTTTGTGCTTACTGAGTGAGCATGTACCTTTAAGTTCAATTTGAGCAACCCGATAACCATAGGATATTTGTTCAAGACTGTGGTGTTTATCTCCATGATAACCATTTATTCTATGCAGTCTAATCAGCATCTACAGTTCATGTGATGAGTATTCATAAACACAGTTGTGAAGGTCAAAAGGTCATGGTCAATTGATATGACCGTCATATTAAGGGCAGGGATTCTGCTGGCGATCGCCACTTTCGCAATTGGCGATAAAAAATTACAATTTTCGGAAAAAAGAAAATAAATCCTTTTTTTTCCCCCGAAAATTGTAATTTTTTATCGCCAATTGTTTATTTTTATCCCATTGGTTATTCCTTAAGTGGCGATTTTTTTATTTTTTATTTCCCCAGCGGAATCCCTGAAGGGGACCATGGATATGTGACATTTGTGCACAAGTCTTATGTAAACTCCGGTAACAACTTTTAAGGTGTGAAAAAAGTTCAAAGTTGTGAAGGTCAAAATGTCATGGTCATATGAAGGACAGCATGAATGTGTGGCATTTGTCCACAAGAATAATGTATTGAAATATTAAAGGAATCCATCAAGGTGTATAGAAGTTGTTACAGAATTGGGAAACTCTGGCAAACATGTTAATGTGTGAAAAAGTTCAAAGTTGTGATGGTCAAAAGATCAAGGTCTTATTAAGGGCAGCATGAATACGTGGTATTTGTCCACAAGTATGTTGTGTTTAAATATTTAAGTAATCCTTCAAGGGATATAGAAGTTATGATAGAATTGAGAAACTCCGGCAAACTTTTTAATGTGCCGGACATGCGGACGGATGGACGGACACCCAGTCCAAACACTATATGCCTCCGGCTCTACCGAGACCAGGGGCATAAAAACTAAGATCGGCAGCTATGCTTAACTTGAATGTTCTGGCTTGCAAGTCGCACTCACTGGCAGGCAGAAAATTTGGTTTACAGTATATTGATTTAACATGAAATATGCCCCATATTGTCAAAGTCGGCTACACTTGATTATGGATTATTTTATCACTTACTTGACAAATATATCCTTCACTTTTGATTCAGCTATCTCGTGAGTATCATCATCAATTTCTTCGTGATTGCCAAGGAATATTTCCTTCTTATAGTCTTTGTTAATCATTCCATCTGGCTCCAGTTTAACAGCATCTAAATGATCCGCTGGCATAAGTTTATCGACAGACAAAACTTTGTCTTTGTTACCACTGAATTTCATGAGCAGATTATTTTCCACTTTTCCCACTTTACCATCTACCTCCACTGGGATCCCGGCATCATCTAGTGCAGCTTCACCTGTAAGTTGGGATGTCAGATAATAAAAGGTCCCTTAGGATATGAGTGATCAGTGTCAATATTTATCACCATTTCAATGATTTGTAATCATACACAGAATAAGAATTATTAAACCTATTAAGCTATTTAGTCACATATATATGCTTAGAGGGAATGATTGGTGAACAGTATATATTCTGCACAGGCTGGGTTCTTTTCCTTTTTCCTGACCATTCTGTGTAGAACATTTTGTAGCATATTTCAAATTAAAAAGACGCGAGCCCGGTTAGAAATGTGTACATCTGAATACAAATGGAGGTCTTAGTCTCATCCACATGTGGCTGTGACTGGAGAAATGGGGCTTATGAGATGTGTGACTAGTGCTTGTTAGAAGCATGACAGTGTCATTGATGGAATGCAGAGGCTGATCTGGATCTACACCCATAAGCCCCATTTCTAGTCACAGACACATATAGAGACAAGATTTCAGTTTAAGGGTACTACTAAATAAACACTGGTGGGAACTGGGATATGAAATGTTACTACCGTATTTATAGTAATATAAAATATATTTGGTTGAGCCTAGACAGCTTTATTATTAACCTATAAAGTTGTCGTGGCGAAACCGAATATATTTTATATTCGACAGCACTAATCATATATTTAATTCATACTGCATACTTCACTTAATTGTTTGAACGTGTGTGACGTCATGTTTTGACGTCATTCCCTCGCCATACCTCACAAAATCTAACGACGTCATCCAAAGCAAAATGGCAGCGTCCACGCAAGGTAGATTTGCTATTGTATCTGATTAATTCTCTGATTTATTTACGATGAGCTTCAACTTTTATTTACGATGAGCTGGCTTCCAACTACACAGTTGTAATAAAACGCATTACAATCATGATGTTTATGTCCATGCTGTTGGTTATGTCGCAAAAATGGACAACATTTAGCTGAATCGACACAGATTTAGATTTTAATATCCACCCCCATCTTGATTTTCCTGTTGAGACTGACCAATCAGAGGCCACGATTAGGGGTCAAAGGTGAACAAAGGCAAAAACAGCACTTCATGTATATTAGGTTACTTCCGGTATATTAGGTTACTTCAGATATAAACAGCATTTATTCAACCCCCTTTATTATGCTACATGGAGCAATGGTTGCGGTATAAATTCTAATAGTAGCCCCCTCTCTAATAGTAGCTCCCCTCCCATAGTTGCATTCTAAAGAACATATTTTTATCATATTTTCCATGTTTTGATCCCCACGAATTGCATAGCCTTGGGGCGGGCGCACGATTCACCCAAATCCTCATTTTCCCCCAAATCCTCATGTAATGAATAAGTTATCCAATTAATATGTCTCAAAACCTTTTAATATCGTTCTTAAGAAGTTATTGAACACGATTTGAATACGATTATGGTAAAAAGAGTCTTATTTCGATGTTTTAATTTAACTTAGGCATTCTAGCAGCCAAGGGAGATCATCCAAAATAAATTATGAGATAAATGCAAGGGAGATAAATGTTGTTTGACCCATTTTGGTCAATTGAAACATGCAAGTTATTTACCATTCCAAATGTGTATGATCATGATAATACTATTCATCTGTTTTTTATCTCAATCAACATTTATCTCCCTTGCATTTATCTCAATTTATTTTGGATGATTTATGAGGATTTGGGTGAATCGTGCCCTGCCTTGGGGAAACACTAGCATAAATACGGTATATACTCGACATAGCCTTGTTTCTTATGAAATCAGCAAATATGTTTAATAAATATCATATTAAATCATGTCTATTTACCTTCTTTCATTTCAACAACATTTTGTGGAGGTCTTGCCAACACTGTGGTCACCAAAACGCAGACAACACTAACGACCAAAAGATTCATACTGGTGCAGTAATCACGTCAGGTTGTAAATACATCAGCTGGACCTCAAATCTACAGATGGAACAGAAAATTATGACAAAAATATAGAACAAGAAACGGTGACAATACTACGTACACATGTTGTTGTTGTTGTTAAGTACAGGACAGTCGGAAATGAAATATTATGATTCTGTAAATTATGGAGCCGTGTCATTTCAAGTTTTACGACTTGTTAAGCCAGTTAAATGTTATGTACATCTTGTGGAAAATTAATGAGGGTTTCATACATCACGGCAACACATTGTTGTCGCTGATGAAGCAAATTAATTAGAATAAAGTGAATTTGTTGACAATTGGTGACGTTTCAAGTTGTGTTTCTGGATACTGTGTGTGAAGAATGGACTGGTTCTACAATTTTTACATTACAAATAGAGCTCCCAAATTCTGTCAGTCAACCAGTCCGTGTGTTAAACGTCACCGAATTCGGGACGGGGCTAAACAGCATAAAGGTAGCTAACGATAAGAATGGAGCGTAATGGGTGATTGTCTGGAAAATGAGACTATGAGTAACACAATTCCGTCGTTTTTTTTGGTTTGTTTTATCTTATTTTTAAGGGTAGGAATTGGCTCGATGACCTTCCAAACCCGGGCATTTAAGACCAAAAAAGGCAGGCCAATGACCGTTGGCCCGTTTGTTTTCGAATTTACTAATATCTGCCATACAGTCGAAATATGTGCATTAAATGAAGGAGGCAATGAGGCGGTTAATTTAACATAGCTAGTTCATTCTCCTATCGCACGAAGCCGTATGAAAGACCGTGAAAAAGGCTGAGTATGAGTGCATGTGATATATGGAGACTCAGCCGTAACAATGTTATCCTATATGATGATGATATTCGACGGTTGGTCATATCGGACAGGGCATGATCGATACCGGGGTACTCAAAGTATGATGCAATATGTTTTCGGGCCCAGCTACTGTCGTTTCGCGGCTTATCATTATATATGAGTTGCTATTATTCGAGTTCAGGTGTGGCGTTTATATGTTGTTATTTGGTTAGATGACAATGTGTTTCCCATATTCTGAAGACGACAGAAAAAGAGAAGATAATACACGGCGGTATAGTAATTGCCCATATATTAGTGAGTGGCGTGTGTGTGCAAGTATCAGGCAAACAGTCGTTCTGCCAGTTTATAGTTTCATGGAATTGATAAGGAAATTGTCACGTACCATACCGCCGGTCATGGTCCAAAATTTTAAAGTTTGATTTCAGACGATGCAGATTACAGTCAATAATGTTTAATCAGAGTAATGATGGCGGCCAATTCCGGTCTAAACTGCATTACTCCGTGAGATCAATGGTGGGGAAACCGGAGTACCCGGAGAAAACCACCTCCTCCGGCAAGTAATGACAAATTCACATACGTCGGTGTAGAGGTGAATTAAGAGCTGTGATCGAACAGCTACCGGGGACCAATGCCGGCACTTAACTGCCGGTCCAAAAAATGGCATCAGCTACTGATACTCCGACACGTGTCGCTCGCTCGTGTCCGGTGCCCGGCCACACCGCAACGATATCCATTTGGTTCTACAACATATCTTTTAAAAGATGAGAACATGTATGATTAAGGGTTAAACAGGAGGCGATTGGCTGCCATCATTAACCTCGACCAGTGGAAAAACATATAGGGTGCGGTCGCCAGTATTGGAAGACCATTATTGGTCAGTGGGAGTTGGGGTAGAGGTTGCACGTTGTCCTAGTCCATGTATATGGTGTCATCGGAATTGTGTATCGTACAGAGGGAGTGAGCAGAGTGGGCAGTGATATGTATATTTATTATTACATAGGTTCATCTATTTATATATATTGTCACAAATTATGGTTGCCATACTAGTTGTAATATGTTATGCTTGGAGATTGGGTTTGCGTTAATTTATTTATCTAGTTTAACTTCATGTGTTAGCCCACACGAGCCTGTACATATCGTCTCGTTAATTTCCCAGTACTAATCCTCGATAAGGCAGTTCATACCAGAGAGACTTTCCCGGGCCAGTTCCGATCGAGTACATACCCATTGCTGGATCACTTGTCTTATATTTATATTAGTTATATGTTGTTATGTTTTGAGATTTGGTTCTGATTGGGTTGGGCTACCGTACCCCACCTAATACATGTTAACGTTATAACTATATACATCCTAACATAAGCTGCGAACATGGATCTTACAACATTGGCAACCAGTGACGATATTTACAGTAGTTTTCAGATCTGGGATGGAGACCATGGGGCCTAGTGTCACTGACGTAACTTAGCTAGGACAACTCCATCGGATTTTTATTTTGTTCCTACCCTATAGTACCGGTGTATACGTGTTTACGTGTATTGTATTTTTAAAGTACGATTGGAGAAGCGGTGTCATGTTATATTTTATTCCAGTACCCTGTCGCCTTAATGTATTTTAGTACAGCTAAGTGTATTTCCGTTTCACATTCTTTAGGGGGGAATATTAAATTATATGGGGACGATATAATATTATTTTTTAAGTAAACAGCGGCTAAATCTTTTCTTGCTGATTCATGCGTTGGGCAGAAGAAGAAATGATGGTCCAGTTGTTCGATTTCGTCTTCATCGCACTGACTACAGTTTATATCTATATCAATATTGCTGCCCTGTGGATAACGATTTGCCTTTATACCATTTCTGCATAATCAAAGTCGTGTGATTATTCTGTCTGCCCGCCTATCCTTACTGTATAATGTACACGTAACTGGGATTGTGGGAATCATTGATTGAAGTATGTGCCCATCGTGCTTACTTTCATGAATGCTATTCCAACGTGTTTGCCATTTGTATGTTACTTTTTTTGCTAATAACAGAATATATTTCTCTATGAGTAGGTAGCGTTAATTCATCGGTGCCTGTCAAATGTGCTGAAGCAGCCGCGCGATCTGTTTCTTCATTACCGGGTATTCCAATATGGGAAGGGACCCAGTCTATATTTATAAGCTTTCCCTGTTCCACTGTTCTGCTTATTAGTGTCTTAATGTTATGTATTTTGTCGGGTCTCGTTTTAGATGTACCTGAATTAATAGCTTGAACAGAGCTTAATGAATCTGTTATAACTACGGTGTTTTTGTAGTCATATAGCGTAAGATTGTATATAAGGGCCTTTTCTATGGCAATAAGCTCTGATGTAAATACACTTAGAGTTGATTCCAACTTATATTGTTCTATATGACCTAGCTGAGTTACCACAAAGGCAGCTGATGCTATTCCTAATTCTGAGTTTTTGCTACCGTCCGTGTATATCTGTAGCGTGTCTTTCCAATGGTGGTGAATGTAATCTGTTGCGTTTTTACGGCTGAAGGCTGGATCCCAATTCTTATCTATTATTATTTCTGTAAGGCCAGATCTTGCTGTGATTTCAAATTGGTATAAAAGGTATTGTAACTTCCCTATGTCGTATCCGTCTTCAGCAATACGGTATAAACCATAGTTTCCTGTACACACAGGGGAATGGTAGCGGGCCCTCGTAAATCGGGGTAGGGAAATTTAACGACTATATCTACTTGGCAATGAAAATACGACAGTGACGAGATTTTAGTAACATCTGATATTTTGATAATAGTTCTAACATGCAGTATTACTCAACGTGTACAATTAAAGAGTGGTGACAAACTCTGATAACATAGATGAGGGTGATCTGATTATAGACAGATAATGACTAATATGAGATGTACACATGGCAAGATACAAAAGCACAACAGGCGACTGTGGGAGTAAGCAGACTCAAGAAAGGATATTAGCGCATGTAAACACGGACTAGATTTATGCTAAAATCTGGCGGAAAATCACACTGACACAAACCCAAGTCATGGTGGAAATCACGAAGCTGGAGGTGGGAAATAATGCTGGGTGGGGGAGTCACACAGCGGGGATCACGAAGCTGGGGTGGGAATAATGCTGGGTGGGGGAGTCACACAGCGGGGTTCACGAAGCTGGGGTGGGAATAATGCTGGGTGAGGGAGTCACACAGCGGGGTTGAAAGGGAGGGGGCACGAAGCTATGGTGGCGAGTCACACATCTGGGGGGTCAGGCAGCTGGGTGGGGACTACTGTTGGGTGGGGATCACACAGCTGGGTGGGGAATTACACAACAGGTGGGCACACAGCAGGGGTGGGGAGTCACACAGCCGGATGCCACGAAGCTGGGGTGGGAATCATGACACATAGCTGAATGGGGGGCACACAACAGCTAGGACGCGTGACAATGGAATGGGGATCACCTAACAGGGATGGGAGGGGGCACGAAGTTAGGGTGGGGCGTCACACAGCAGTGGGGTCATGAAGCTCAAATTGGGAATCGTATCGCAATGGGGAAAAAGTGGGTGGGGTAATGGAATATTGGCAATATTATGGTTCCAGCCAATATTAATAATCAATATGCCAGAATGACGTTCAAATCATCACATCTCACGACTAACGGACCATTGGTAACATGGTCGGTGAGTAATGTTTAAGGGGGGGGGGGATATGTGGGCCTTGGGAGTTCTGAGACGCGAGTTGCGTTTCGAGTAGCGTCGCTCGGGACAAAGTCGACAACTGACATATTTCACTCCTATTTATAACCTTTGGTCCGGACGTTGTCCGCATATGCAGCCCTTTGATTGGCTCGTAGAGACTCCGAGGACAATATTCGGACAATGAGGACCATATTAGTGGAGTGCAGTGGCCTGGTGGTTAGAACGTCAGACTGCTGATCTAAAGGTCGTGGGTTCGAGCCTCACCGGAGGCGCTGCGTTGTGTCATTGAGCAAGACACTTTATCCACACTGCTCCAGTTCACCCAGCTGTGAATGGGTACCGATAATTCGTAGTTGCTCTGTAAATACGAATTACCGGCTTCTCTCAAAAAATCTCTACCTCCGTTCTTTCTCCCATTGTTGGGAGACGGCATGCAAGGTCATAGAGCCAGTGCCGCCGTTAAATATAAGCAAAACAAAAAAAAAAAGAAAAAAAAGGACCATATTTGGAATCCGCGGACAACATGTGAAAGTTGTCCCAGATTCCGCACAGTGGATTGGTTGGAATGTGTAATAGGATACCGGGACTTTCCCACTTTGACGAAATGTGAAAGTTGTCCCGCATCGTTGATTGGTCGGAGAGGTTTGGCGTAAATTACCGAGCTTAAACAGGTTTACGCAGTATAAAATGGCGGCCGTGTTCAACACACACACAGGAAATGTCAACAAAATATTGTGACTTGTAACTAACTAAACAATTTTCCTGGTGTATGAAGACGCCGATAATAAACTATTGACAATTGTGAACATCCAGGCATGCATCGGAGATCGTGGTAAGTTCTGTGCACAAAATGACAGACATGTTTTGTTGTCCAAAATGAGTGATCAGTTCGAAGCGATGAATACGCAATACACATCTGTGTATAGCGATGCTTCGCTGGCTGGGTCGCTTCAGTATGTGTTTTTTTACAGTCATTTAGTCCATATTCTTCTTTTAGGCTTATTGCGTTCATTGCATAACATTTTTTTATTTTATTTAGCACCATGGGGCTGGGTGCGGGCCCAGTATTTTAGTAAATTACATTCACGTCGCAGATCCAGTGGTTGTACAACTGTTTCTACTTCTATTGCTGCGGCTCTAGTTGATTGATAGGCACCCGTTGCTACTTTTAATGCTGCTCTTTGAATTATTTCTAGTTTATTCAGATGACTGGCCGCAGCGTCTTTGTATAACATACATACATACAGCCGTAGTCCATTTTAGATAGTATTAATGCTTTATAGAATCGTAGGAGAGAATGTTTGTCTGCTCCATATGCTGTACCTGATATAAGTTTCATTAGATTAAGGTCCATCCTACACCGTTGGACTAGGTCTGTTACATGAGGACCCCAGGTTAATCTGTCGTCTAATATCATACCTAGACATTTTACACATTTCTTGAAAGGGATTGATTGGTTGTTCACCACTAGATTTTTTATTCTATGTTGCTGTTCTCTTTTATAGGTATACCGTTGCTCCGCATCTTTATAGCACAATGTTCCTCCGTTATGAAATATGACTGCCTCAGTTTTAAGTGGGGAGATTTTAAACCCCCATTTATTTTGCCATGTTGTAAATTTTATCTAGTGATGTCTGTACAACTCTGAGGGCTACATCTAGATTCGCATGTGTATTCCAGATCGCGCTGTCATCAGCAAATTGTGATAGGTCTTCTTTATTACGTGTATTCTTATTAGCATTATTAAGTTCAGTATACCGTGTGTCGATCATGATGTTGAATACTATTGGACTAACGACGCTGCCATGGGGACAACCATTATCTATGTTTTGGAATTCGGAGTTCTCTGTTCCTACTCTGACTCTAATTTTCCGGCCCGTAAGAAAGTTGTCAAGCCATAACAACATTCTGTTATTTATGCCCTTCTCTATGAGTTGCTCTATTGTTCCCTTTGTCCACATCAGGTCAAAGGCTTTCTCTAGGTCTAAGAACACAGCAACGACCGTTTTCTTTTCCATCATAGCTGTTTTAATTACTGTTTTCAGTCGTGCTAATTGATCTACGGTAGATCTGTGATTTCTGAAATCTGATTGAGTTGGGCTTATTTTTTGGTTTGATTCTATATGGTGTTTTAACCTATTCGCTACCATCGTTTCCATTACTTTGCAAATTGTTGGTGTTAACGATATTGGTCTATATGATGATGGATGCGTCGTATCCTTTTTAGGTTTTAATATAGGGATGATGGTAGCTTCTTTCCAGGAGTCAGGTAGGGTACCGTTTTCCCAGGATTTATTTATAGCCAGGACCAATTGTTCAAGAGATTCAATAGTGAGATGCTTTAAAATTGTATAGTGTATTTTATCTGCTCCTGGTGCTGTACTCTTTTTATTTTAAGGGCAGCTTTTAGTTCTGACACGATGAAACGTCTATTGAAGCAGGTTCCTTCATTTAATTGTGGAATTATTATTTGTGTATCTCTCTTAGATTGGATAATTGGATCTCTTTGTTCTTTATCTTGTCTAAATTCTGGTGTAAGGTTGTCGTTACTTGAAATAGTTTTATAATGGTCTGTTAGCACCTCTGACTTTTGTTTTTCATCGTAAACTAGGTTGTTGTTATGTAAAATTGGTGGTAGTGGAGGTGTACGTTTACCTCTGATTCTATTGAATTGATCCCAAATTTCTTTACTAGTTTTTTGGTCATTAAGTTCCGAAATAAATTTCTCCCAACCGATTTGTTTTGCCTCATTTAATGTGGCGGACGCGCGGGATTTGGCCTCCCGATACTCGTCCCGCCTTTTTTGTTTCAGGGTTTTATGGTATTTATATGCCTGTTTCCATCTACGCAGACAGTTCTCACTGTTTTTATTGGCATCCAAACAGGCCGGGGTCCACCAGGGATTGGTTGGGCGATTGTGTGCTTTGCCATTTGTCTGTGGTATGCATTCCTTACTGATTTCGTAGAGAGTGCTCAAAATTCATTATGATATTCATTGCAGTTTAATTTTTTCTCTACGTGTAACTTAGTTGAACATAAGTGATTGAAGAGCTCCCAGTCAGCCTGACCTAACTTCCATTTAGGAATGGTTGCGGGAGTAATCTTATGGTATTAGGTCAAAACTTTAGTAATTATTGGATAGTGATCACTTCCTAGTGTTAAATCGTGTACGAACCAGGAGGACGAGGAAGCTAGAGCTGGTGTAGCTAATGTTATGTCTGGTATTGTTCCTATACCTTTACTCTGTGGGATATGAGACGTATCGAAGATTACGGCCGGCCCCATCATTTAATAATACGTAATCTGTATTTTCTAAAAAGTTTATTATTTCATCACCAGTTTTGTTAGTTTTGGCGAGGTAATGCACGTCCCAAAGTGGGTTGTGTCCGTTAAAGTCACCCAAAATCAGAGCTTTATTACTTACCTGTTTGGTAATGTTATATATATATTGTGTAGTTTAGTAGCGTTTGTACTGTCACCGGGACCGATGTATACATTTAGTATGTCTATATTACCTTTGTTACCTAATATTTTAATTCCAGAATAAAGAATATTTTGTGTTTCCTTCAGATGATTCGTTTTTAATTCTGTACAAGAAACTCCATTTTTAGCATATATGCCTACTCCACTACCATGGAATGGATTTGTGGAGTGCGCTATTAAGTTGTATCCTGTTAGAGTTGATGGTTTTGGCATTTCCTGAAGGCATATTACATCGGGTGACAATATGTTAGTTCCTATAGCATTTATTAGCTCTCCTTTTGTCCGTAGAAATCCCCGACAGTTCCATTGAAGGACTGTCAGGGGGTGATTATTACTATTATTATTTCTACCCATATATATGTTTGTATTGTATTAATGTTATGTATTATTGCGAACATATTCTGCGTTTGTGCAGAAGAGCGCCATGTTTACTATTCGGAGGTTCTGGCTGGGAGGCTGTTTCAGGTTCATTGCTTCTCAGCTGTACTGGAGGCGCTAGAACATTGGGGCCTTGCTTACATTGGAGTTTACGTTCAGGTTTTTTAGTTTGACGACTACCAAATGTTCCATTCCTGTTAAAAGTTTTTGATTGTTTTTGTTTAAGGGGCATATTGTATGTTTTGTTCTTATTAGATTTAGCGCACTTACTTTTTTCCTCCATCGGGCTACCCGTTGGACTGGCATTTGGGGTGGTTGTTTTAATGCTATTGGTAGCTGCTTCTGTGTATTGTTTCGTAACACTTCTATGACCTTCTGTTATATATATTTGTTTGTATTGTGGTGTGGCTGGGATAGTTGAATACTGGCCGTTTTGTTGTTGTATAGGTAAAATAGTGGTGGCATGGTGGCCACAAGCCTGTAATTCTGCTACAAAGCAATTGTTGCAGAAATCGTTGTCCCTCGTGTATTTAGATGTGCAATCCTTATATAAGTGTGCATACCCACAAATTGGGCAGTTGACAAACTTGTTTCTGCAAGCGTCTTGTCGGTGACCAAACTGCTGGCATTTATTGCAGCGAATGGTCGTTGAATTGTGATGCCAATATCGATTGCGTTACCGTTGTTGATGTACGAAGCTGGTGTTGTTTGGTATGGTAGATTAATGTTGAATTTAACAAGCAATGCGGTTTTAGATTTACCTTCGTGGTGTGCGACGGTGATGTTGTTCTTTTTGGCGTCTAATGCTAGCATGATGTCTTCCTTGCTCAATCGGGTGAAGTCAGGGTGCTCAGCTATGCACACCGTGACAATTTGTTGTTGTTGTTGGTGCGTGTTGGACTGCGTTTTCCTGTGCATTGGTTTGTTAACTAACTTGAATTCTACGTTTGACATACTTGATAATTCCGTCGTCGTCGTCGTGTCTTTATATACGTATGTCCATACACTAAGAAAAACATCCATAAACTGGAAATGGTGCAGCATAGAGCAGCAATGTGGGTTACAAATAACTACTCCACATACGCGAGTGTCTCATTCATGCTGTGTGCACTGGGATGGCGCACTTTTGAAAACAGGCGAGCGGATGATCGATTATGTTTTTTTATAAGATTATCCATGAGCTTGTTGCCGTTCCAGTGCCACTACAACTCCAGCACCCGTTAAGACCGACTCGACAGTCTCACCCCCTCGCATATAGACAGCTACAGGCCACTGCAGACTACTACAATTTTTAATTATTTCCCCTGGCGGTTGTGGAGTGGAATAGACTACCGCATAACATTGTTATGTTACCATACATTGACTCCTTTAAAAAGGGAGTCGGTAACATACTTAATTGGAACCACTAGTTGTATACCTTTTTAATCTCACTTTGATGTAATCGATCTATCTCTTAACCTATATAACACTATCACCAGTACATTCCACTCTGCTGCTTTCTTACTTTTGCACTCTCCCTTTTACTGCTCTGACGCGCAGGCCTGCCCATAATCTCCGCGACGGGGTGTGGCAGTAACAAGAGAGAGAGAGAGAGAGAGAGAGAGAGAGAGAGAGAGAGAGAGAGAGAGAGAGAGAGAGAGAGAGAGAGAGAGAGAGAGGTGTTATTATAAGTGTTCTCAATCATGCCAATTACTATTTCATTATTACTAGATATATTATTTTGACATTCGCACACTTCATACATGGAGACGTATGCGACACACTCACGTGATCATTGACATGTTACCTGTTACATGTTGTCGAATCCGGGATCGATTCAGACCATAGGCGTTTCGTCTCTCTGGGCCATCTCGATAGTGTATTTGTCCGGTTGTTGAGTTTGAGAATGGGATGTAGCAACTGGCGGAAATGTAATATTGAGCTTCATCCATTCCCCGTTCAATATTTATTTATATATCGGCTAATATATTGGTTATCCATCGGTTTGTGAAAAAGTTTGTAACCACCCTTTTCTCCTATTTTCGGCATACGCGTAGCTCATAGGCGTAGGAGCAGGGGGGGGTTTTGAAGTATGTTTTGGCCCCTCCAATAATTGCACGAAATTGTGTGTATGTATCGTCATTTATACTGTTCATATATACATATGAGACAATGTCAAGCTAGAGTTTGTGAACAATTTCACCCTTAGTTCGTGCGACAGTTATTTTTATCATGCAGAGACTGACACATGAGAGTAAGCGTTTACTGGAAGTATGTTGGTGTCGCGCAAAATAAGTGCGGGTTTTACACAGACATGTAGATCTCTACAACAACAACAACAGTAAAGTTTCTGTGAAATTATAGTTTGATTTTCGATCAATTTTAGGCCTATGTTTTTTTACAAATCTTAGTTGCAGCCAAATTTGTAGTAAGTAATTACTTAGACTATTTTCATGCAAGTTAACATATTACAAGGATTATCTGACGGATGCGACGTCACGTGGGGCTAATGTAATGTATTGGGATATAAGCGCAATATACGTTGAATGGGCGTTTCCATTATGAATGTAAGGACAGTGTAAATATTATGAATTTGATGTGGTCAAGCAGTCACGTCTGGAGACATTTCTTGTCTGGACCATCTTAACACTTAGACCACTACGCACAACAATTGTCGTCCGCTGTTACTTTTATATCTTGCCTTATTTCTCAGTAAAAACATATTTTGACAGCACTTTGCATGTTGTAAATTATTCTAAAGTGCTGTTAAAGCATGGTGAAAGAACTGTAAAATAAACAACAGTCGACAAAAAATTAAGATAGCGGTATAAGGGTTAAGTTGAAGAGCGTGTGCAATACTTTAACAAAACTTCACACACACATACAAGATATTGAGTCAAAGGTGTGTCGCACGCAAGAATACTATTCTAGCATCGCTAATTTGGATAATTTCATCGCTATTTTTTTAGTTATCATTCTTTTTTCTTTTCTTTTTTTATTTCTTGTCCGGAGCATAACTTGAATATCGTATAGAATATTTAAAAAAAAAACTTCACACATAGATATCGTGACAAAGATGTGAGATTTCTCTTTTGGAGTTATGTCCATTTGTTTCTTTTTACATAGCATGTTTACAGCCTGTGTTATAGTTTCGTTCGTGTGAACTAGATGGTAGGACTACTTTTTGTGGAGATTCAGATGAATATTTTCAACGACCTGTTTTTAGCTCGCCTGCACGAAGTGCAGAAGAGCTTATGGCATACCCCCGGCGTCGTCGGCGTCAGCGTCAGCGTCCACAAACTTAACGTTGGGGTAAATGTCTTATAACTTCTGTTTCCTTTCATGTAACACCTTGATATTACATACATGCATTCCTCAGATGACCCTCTATCATGCTGTAGCAAATCCATGACCCAGCACTCAACCCTTACCCCAAGTCACGGTCACAAACTTAGCACATTCATAAACTTAACGTTGGGGTAAATGTCTTATAAGATCTGTTTCGTTTCATGGAACGCCTTGATAATTCATACATGCATTCCTCAGATGACCCTCTATCATGATGTAGCAAATCCACGACCCACCACCCAACCCTTACCCCAAGGTCAAGGTCGCAAACTTAGCATGTTTATAAACTTAACGTTGCGGTAAATGTTGTGCAACCTCTGTTTATTTAAAGGCAACGCCTTCATAGTTTATACATGCATTCATCTGATGATACTCTAACGTGCTATAGCAAATCCATGACCCACCGCCCACCCCTTACCCCAAGGTCAAGGTCACAAACTTAGCACATTCATAAACTTAACGTTGGAATAACATATATGTGAATACTGCCTTGTTACTGTATCCTATACGGAACATGGAGTGGCCAAGTCGGCCATCTTTGTGTGTTCGAGCCATCAGCCAGTTTCACCTGTTCTGCCGTTTGACAAAGAACTCAAAAAGTGAAGTAGAACGTATGGTATAATGTAACTAAGCACATGTAGAAAAGCCAGGAGATCAGACTCCTATCAATTATATTACACCAAACTGTAAAATATGTCAGTTTTCTGGACAGGTTTGTGCCTGTGTTTTTAAAAACATGAACCACCATTATAAGTAGCCTCATACACAGAAAATCGTACAGTGTATCACTTTTACCTGGCTAGCCAACCACACAACACATACCATATAAACCCACAAGTTGAAGTAACGGACCGAGGTCTATAAATACATTAAATATGCATAAAAGTGTAAATAAATGGAGAAAAAAAAAGCTCAACATTTTTTTTACTCCCTCCATATAGATATGGAGTCTATATGGAGAGTAAAAACAAATTAACTTTTTTTTTCTTCATTTATTGATGCTTTTAGGCATATTTAATGTATTTATAGACCTCGGTCCGTTACTTCAACCTGTGTATATACCCACAAAACACACACCATATATACATGTACCCACTACTGTACTGTATTAGCTATCAAATCCAGTGATATGTAAGCAGTTACCTGAGTGTTTTGTCCCTGGTGTCTACTCACCTACTATGCGAGTAGATATGGCTTTACCTATGTATAATGTGTAAACTAACAATAGCCTGTGCATCAGATTGAAAAAAATTATTTTGAGATTGATGGGATAAATGCTCAGATATCTCGTCTTTTGTACAGTTTGCTGGCATTATATTTATAGCTTGGCGTTGTCACATCTGTCTATTATGTATTGCAGCAGATTTTATTTGGCTTACTGTCATATTATTTGCTGTATGTGTCAAACGCACAAAGTAGTGAAACTGTACGATGGCTTGTACATACAAAGATGGCGGAGATGGCAACGCAATGCTCCATATAGTATACAGTACAAGACAATATTCACATATGTGATATTCATATTCATGTAATACATAATAGACACATATGACAACGGCAAGCTAAAAATATTATACCAGCAAACTATACAAAAGACGATATTTCTGAGCATTTGTCCCATCAATATCAAAATAAATGTTGATCTGTAAACTTCTCAATCTGATGCGCAGTCTATATTATTGTACATGCTACCATAGGTAAAGACATATTTACTTGCATAGTAGATGAGTAGACACCTGGGACAATACACTCAGGTATTGTTGGACCTGATCACACTGAGACGGGTATGGATGGATATGGGTGACAGCGTTGATGAAGACGGCGTTCAGTCACAGACTGATGTTGATGGTCCACTCGTGGAGGCTATGTCGCTGGAGCTGCAGGAACTGCGTACAGAGAATGGGGAGCTTAAGGAAAAAGTGGCCCATTTGGAAACTAAATTCACTGCAAGCTATTTTAAGGGTAGTGACGAGAAGGTGAAACATTTAACAGGATTACCATCATTCACAGTTCTATCTATATTGTTTAATTTTCTGGAGCCTCACCTGCCATCCAGTCTGGTCATGCCCAAATTCAAGGTAATGATATTGACATTAGTGAAATTGCGACTAAATTTGTCAAATCTCTTTCTTACGTATGAATTTGACACTACTCAATCAACAATATCTAGACTTTTTTACACGGACAATTGACTGTATGTACAAGCGGCTAAAGAAACTCATAATATGGCCAGAGCGCGAGACATTGAGAAAAACCATGCCACTGGAATTTAGGAAGTACTTCGGCCACAGGTGTGCAGTGATAATTGATTGTTTTGAGGTATTTATTGAGAAACCAAGTGGTTTGAAAGCCAGAACAGACACCTGGTCTTCATACAAACACCACCACACTGTGTAATTTCTAATTAGAATTACTCCTCATGGCAGTGTGTCCTTCATATCGAAAGCATGGGGTGGTCGTGTGAGTGACAAGTTTGTGACAGAGAACAGTGACTTCCTGTCCAAGTTCTTACCTGGGGATTTAGTGTTGGCGGACAGAGGATTTGATGTCAAGGACAGTGTTGGCTCGGTAGCTGCAGAAGTGAAGATTCACTTATTTCGCCATCAAACATTTACTTTTCTATTGATTACAAGGAAATAGCGATTCTGCGATTTCGGTCGGCTGCCAGCATGGTACCGGTAAACAGGTTGTCTGTCGGTCGGTTTAGTCGACTGTACCCACCGACAGCCGACATGTTTATCTGTACCATGCCAGCAGCCGACTGGAATTGCTGAATTGGTATTCCTGGGCCAGGGGTGTGGAATTTCTTCATCAGATTTGCTGGCACTTTTTGAAATTAAAATCATATACATATCCCAATTCAAAACCATTTTTAATAGAAGCTAAACATGTATACTTTATCATTTATTCCATTATCATGATTATCACATAAATGATGTAATAATAAAGTACAAACACTCATAGTAAGCATGATATTACTTCCTTTCAATGGTAATATGACCAGTGTATGCACAGATCAGCCTGCACATTCACATACAGGAGTGTGCTAGCAGATTCATATCCAGATTGATCAAACCCCATAAGGCCTTTTTCTCAAGCCACGGTCACATATACTTTTCTATATTGGTGATGCACCGTTAGAGAAACAGTCCACTTACTTCACTGGTGCTGCACTCCGTGCCGATGGAAATATTTCAAGACAATCCACTTGAAAGATACAATAGGCGACATTAATTGTAAAAAAATGTTTCAAGACGAGTAGTAATTTTATTGATTTTTTAACACTCATCTAGAAACATTTTATAATGGTGCATATTGTATTTTTCAAGTGGATTGTCTTACATTTTTCACTGGCGCGGAGTGCAGCACCAGTGTAATAATGATAATTAAGATGTGCCATGTGTTTTGTACCTACAAAAATGGGCGTAATTTCATAAAAAAAATACAAAATTTACGATATTTTCCTGGAATGACACCGAAGGTTGTAGAAATTTTCAGAGCAAATGCGGCATTTGCTTTGAGAATTTCATCAACTTTCAGCATATTTATGAAATTGCGCACCATTTTGTAGGTACAAAATCACATGGTGCGTCTCGATTATACAGACAGTATATCTGCATTGGCAATATATACATGTACATTGAAGTTCACATACAGTACTTGCACACCAAATTAATCACCTTAAATTCTGGCATCTTTCTACAGTCTGGGCAATAGGTATATATATAAGATTCCGGCACCTCGTGTTAATTTATGGCACCCGGTGTTTTATAAACTTGAATGTATAAGGTTTCCAAAAATTCCGGGTGTCATTTTTTTAAACCAAGTTCAAGGTCATTTCAAGGTCATTGAACTTTATGCTTGACGGAAGTAAAACATTGCCAATATATGAGCCAATAGGTAGGTCATGGTCCTTAACTTGGAAATTGGTGTAAGTTGTTCAAAAACATTTCAGATGGATATATTAAAGGATTTATGTAAACTACACTAATATTCAGTATATTATTATCATATTTTCAAGATGCCCGCCAAAAATCGGGTATTTATGAGATTTCGGTTGACTTGCTACATATTTGTGTAATGCTAAGCGCCTTCACCTATATTCAAAGGTTAATTCTTTCTACTGGAATGATATTTCAATTAATATACTCCATTGTCAGAAAACTCAAAATGGCCTCCTAGTAAATGGCAAATCCATAGTAATTTACTAAATATAACTGGGAGAATTTGGTTAGGGAGGAAATCAACACTTCTCTCACTTTTCCCTGAGATTCTGTAACTACTAATTTTAAAAATGTGGACATATATTGAACCCTGATTTGATCGGCTAATAACATCATGCTCTGCATGACTTTTCATTATATATTTTCCCTATACATGTATATTGTAGCTATTTCCCTCAGAAAAAAAGCAAGTTAAAGTAAAAATACGGATCTGGCCCCATTTTATGGATGTGTTCTCACCATTTGCACTCCCTGGCTACGCCACTGGAACCCGGGATCATTGGTCGACCGTACCAGCGATCTACCGACTGACACCACTACGAGTCGACAGCCTTGGTGCGCCGTGGCACTATTTTGAGCGTGTTTTTACATTGTTACTGGCTGTTGTATGTTGTACGCTAAAACACCAATAGTCTACTGATGATACCATCTAGAATGTAGGAAACTCCACTTTGATCGAGGATCTACGTGGAACTATTCAAACCTCAAGCAGTCCACCGTGGCAATATTTTAAGTGCCACTATGCGCCTGGCATATGTCGTGAACATTCCATTAGTAGACTAAGGATAGTTCGTGAAATATGCTGCAGTTGCTTACATTAATACCCAACACAGTACAACGTCACTTTGCGACAATGGCATGTACAAAATCAACTAGAAAATGCATATACAATAAAGTTTATTTGTTGATATTTATTGTTAAACACAATCGTTGTATAGCATACTACGGCAATCTTAGTCTGACAAAATTGTTAGTAGTCCAGTGATACATACAGAACACATTGCAACTTACTACTAAAAAAAATAGTGAATTTGCAAACAATGTAGAGAAACACACTGTTGCCAATGTAAGGAATAACACCACGGGATGTTACGCTTATTGTGATACACATAACATTTGGCCCCAAACGTTAACAGGCCAAATACTTTTCTTACCACAATAAACGAAACAACCGATTTGTTATTACTTATAATTGCTCTGCGCTTTCCGATTATAGTATAATAAATGTAAACTTATAAGTATCTTGATTTACGACATTTTGCCACAATTCATGGAATAGCGATGTCCATGATGTCAGTCAAGACCATGACATTATTAAATGAATACCGTTAATTATGTCAAACACATCGGTGTGTTAGTGGCTTAACTTGCGGAATGCATTGGCAATGTGCTTATAATACACAACCGCCTGCGTTAATCTTGCCCAGGTTATCTTCGTTTCAGTAGCCTATTTCACCAACATTGCAAAGTATACTCTTCTAGCAAAGTATACTTTGAGTGATATATTTATTAATTTTTATTATACTGAATTTGTTACATAATGTAATAAATTCAGTATAATGATTTTGCATACTTTTAATCATCAAATACATACAGTCGTAAGTTCTATATGAAATAATGCATTTCGGGAAAAATAAATGATTACTCCCTCAACGTATACTTTGCTAGAAAAGTATACTTTGCAATGTTGGTGAAATAGGCTACTGATCAATTAATCAATCAGTTTGAGTCCAAATTGCAGCACACCTCAGAGTCAGCTAATCAAGCTGCTTGCAATTGACTGATATAAAGAACAAGTGATGATATTCAAGTATTTTGAAATAAAGAAAGATTAGCGCAGGGGGTAGTGAACACTGTATCCTGGGGCCCGTTTCACTAAACTTCGTACGACTAAAATGTTCGTAAGTGGAAATATAGGATCGTCTGAAAATTGCAATTGATGGATTTACATTTATTGAATAATTGTTTACAAGAAAACATTGCCGATTTGATATTTACAGACTATCATAAGTTTAAGTTTGCACTTACGAACATTTTAGTCGTACAAAGTTTGATGAAACGTTCCTCAGCATTACGAATAGTCCCCACAATACGCGATTCGTTCGTAATTCATAACAGTTAAAACGGCGTCCATATTGCTGACACACACATTGCCAAGGGAACTCTGCAAATTAAAAGTTCATTATAGGAATGAATGGCCTTTTGTGGAATTTATCGGGGTATAAACTTGGAAAAGTCGCGGGAATAAATTCCACAAAAAGGCCATTCATTCCTTATAATTCCAGCATTTTAAATAAATTCATCAAGAAAATGTGTATATTTTGACAGACGGCAGCCATTTGTTTACATTAACAGCACTGACAGCACACCTGTACAAAGTAGTTCGGCGTGGGAGTTTACTGGGATATAAATTTTGGACAGAGACTTGCTAACGGCCAATCAAATGTTAGGGAATTGTGTAAATATTTTTGTGCTGAAATTATTGTTTTACACATAAGTATAGTAACAGAGACTGTTCGAAACGATTCACACACTGGCAGGCCATTGGCTAGTTCCCATCACATGTCAGCTTCTTTTTTTGAGACAAGTCATATGATTTTGTACCTAAGAAGATCTGCAATTTTTCATGAAAAATATTTACAAAAACTGTTATATTTTCTTTAAATGACATGACAAATATCCGCACATGCTTTCAACGTTACGTCAACTTTCGACGCCATTTATGGAAAATATGGCGACTTTTGTAAATATCTTTAATGAAAAGTCGCACGTCTTCTTGAGCACAACATAGTGTCTTGACTCATATAAATAAGCACAATTAGTTCACGTCACGAAACCCACTGTACACCGACTGTCCAATGTCCGACGAAGGCGCTATTTCCTCTACCAGCTGAAATTCACCATCGGCCGCGGGCGACTCTGATATCGAGGGCCGAGTAGAGTTGGGTACGACTTCGTTGTAATCCTCGGGAATATCATCGAATCCCTCGATGTGAATTGGCGCAGGTTTGTACGCAGTGTAGCGGGGAAGCACGGAAGGCGTTGCTAGGCTACGCTGGCTTCTCGTGCCGCTGAAATTGGTCATGGAAACGTCTTTTGTACGTATAGTAGTACTTGGTTTTGACAGTTGTTGTATTTATTATGTATTGTCAGCGTTTCTCACTTACCAGGTGCCAAGATATGTTTTCATTTCGAAACAAACTATTCATTAATTGCTGTCTGTTGATGTGTAAACAGTAGTGTGATTTAATTTACCCAATTAAAATTGTGATATCACGTGTTTCCGAACGGCGTGACGTCATGCTTTTTAGATTTGTTTACAGTCGATTTCCTTTAATATCTCTCTAATGGAATAAAATCTACTGTAAAAATGAAGTCACAGATTACGTCACGTCGGAAATCGGGTTCGGAAACCACACGATCCCACACGTTGTCACTTAAGTATTGAATTAATATGATACATATTAACGCGTCTACTGATGTTATAAGAAACGAGGCTAGCTCGAATTTCTTATGAATTATTATTATGCTTTTTATTACATTGTGTTATTATAAGTCCAGTTTTGCGTTCATATGGATACATGTGATTAATGCGACATGCCAGTGCCCAGATCAGGGTTTGCACTGTTTTCCATTTAATCAATAAACTACCTGTCATACTTCTAACAAACAATATTGACCGCTATCCGAATATATACATATGCTTGAATAACTGATCAAAAGAGGAAATAGGTATTATACAAGCATTTTTGCGTTCTCTTTAATCCTACAGTACTAATGTGTATATATGACATGTATTTCCTCATGAAATAAAATACTGTTTAACCCTTTCAACCACAGACCTGTATAGTGGTATTAGCAAACAGTGTAGATCCAGATAAGCCGGCTCGTGACGAGCCGTCTCATCAGGATCTGCACTTTTTGCAAGTAATTTTCATATTTTTGAGAACAAAAACACACTCTTTTCATAAATGGAATAGTCTGAAAATAATTTTATGACCATTAGATTGGTTGCAAAATTAACATATCAACTTCCATTCCAGTTACTTAGGGGTGAAGGGGTTAAACAAACTGATCAAATTATAAAGCACATTTCCTCCAGTGACAGCCACAAATGGTGGTATCCACGATACTCGTCTCCGGCCTACTCAGGGGCGTCGGAACATTATTATGCTTCTGACGCCCCTGCTACTGGCTACTTACATCTCCGACTCGATGCTGTGAGCAGACGAGATGCTGTATACAGACGTGCCGCCACTCGCCACCAGCCGGGGCAGGATGTTGGGGAACGCCCGCTCATCCGCCGGTTCCGACCTGAAAGTAGGAATGGGTACACTACCGCCCGAGCTAATATATTGCGAATATTTGTCACTTTCTTTATTTGAAAATACCTGAATATTGTGATTGAGTTGAAATCAAGCAGCTTGATTGGCTGAGCCTGAGCTGTGCTACAGCTCAGGCAATCAAATTGCTTGATTGTGACTTGGTATTGCCAATAGATATTTAGAAAAGTTTATAACCAGGGCAAGATTAACGCAAGCGATTGTGTATGTGGTAGCGCAGGTATTTCATTTTAGGTAAAGTAGGTATTGTATATTATAAGGCAATATTGCAGTAAGAGCAATATTCGATGGAATTTCATCAAATAACAAAATTTGAGAGGGTGATTTTTTTTGTTTACATGCACATTTAAATATTTTTTTATAGATTTCATGTGTTTGTTTAATAGACACAAGTTTGTCGGCAGAATAACGTGGAACAGACAGTGGTAGTGGTGTAGCTCTCGCGGGACATGCACATATATTTTCGACGTGTGCCTTCGCGTGCCTACGACATTGAGTATACACTTTTTAACACCTTTCTTGATCAATAAAACATAATAATTTTGAACATAAAATATAGTACACGCTTAAATATTTGACTGTTTTGGGCTCCGACCAAAGGCTGAAGTTACGGACCCAGGTCTATGAATGCATCAACTATAACAAAAACAGTATAACTAATTAAACAAAATAAAGACTATTTTGTACTCACTGTGATAAGATAATCTCTAATGACAGAGAGTAGAAAAACAAGAAACCGTGTTTAGTGTTTATTGTTTAATTACTGAAACCCTTTATGCAAAATACAGTGAAGCCTCTCTAAACAGGACACCCTGGGAGGTCCCATGTCCCAGGGTGTCCGGCTTAGAGAGGGTTCACTGTAAATCAGGCATTTGCTCATTATGAGCAATAGTTACGTGCTATGCGATTTTGAACAGCTACACATTATCACCTGAGATAAATGACCAAGAAACTCATCAAAAATAAGATCACAGGCGTTTTCTTGGTGTCCGGTTCAGAAAGGTTCCATTGAATATATTTAATGCATTTATTGACCTTTATCCGTTACCCCAACCTGAGGTTCCAGTCTGCACAAACTACCGCTAGGTTGTTCAGTAGCCGATTTCATCAACATTGCAAAGTATACTTATCTAGCAAAGTATACTTTGAGGGAGTAATCATTTATTTTTCCCGAAATGCATTATTTCATATAGAACTAACCACTGCATATATTTGATAATTAAAAGTATGCAGAATTATTATACTGAATTTATTACATTATCACAGCCATAATGGCTGTGGTAATGTTATAAATTCAGTATAATACAAATTAATAAATTTATCCTAAAATTGAAAATTTCTCCCTCAAAGTATACTTTGCTAGAAAAGTATGCTTTGCAATGTTGTTGAAATAGGCTACAGGTCGTGCCCCACACACCTGCTCTCGGGTATTTCCTTGAAGTCGTAGGAAACGTGCTGCCTGTTTCCGCAGTGGAAGTAAATGCCGCCGTATATAAGCGCCATCAGAAAACACAGACACAGCGGTACCCCGACGATTAGGAAAACTGGAAGCTCGGCAATACAGTCAGTTTCCTCACACCTGTGGAGACACGCATACTAACAATGTGTATACCTTTCACGGTCCACCGGTGATTGGAAACCGCGACCCTAATTGCGGCAACACCTAGCACTACAGCGACGTCAACGACAATTGATTTGTTCCAAAATGCAAATATTTAGTCATTGTGATACTATATGTATATATCGCATTGTATAAGACAACACTCGATATCTTGATTTCAATTCCAATAACACAAGGAACACTGGCAGCTCGAAAATGCAGTCCGTTTCCTCACACCTACGGACACACGCGTAATAAAACTGGCACAGGTGTAATGCGATATTTGCCTGACTATACAACACCATATGCAATAAAAGTATACGTTAATTGCATAGCTTTTCATGTGCGCCTCATTACAATACCCAGACAAGTGCCGCATTACAATATTCAGGCAAATGCCATATTACACAAGTTGAACTAGCCTATGTCATCTGTTCCTTCACATTTATATTGAATTTCGCTCAAGTTGGTGATAGAATGTGTTTGTATCACGGATTGTGACTATACTGCCACCGTTCGTGATATAATGAACATCTGCTGCAACAAAACACACATTTGCAATTTGACCGTGGATATATAATCCATATATTGCATTGTAGTGGATATCTTAATTGCAATTCAAATAACATAATATAACCTGGAAATGTTGATAGCGTGGTAGAACAAAACTGAATAAGATGAAACGTTTGCAAGACATTATGTTAGCCGTGTTTATGGTTTCAACTAATGCATTCAACGCGATCGACCATTACGGCTCATACATAATTTTTGACTGCAACAGGAAAAGTGGGGCTTATCACATTTACGACCGGTGCATATCCTAATCAAATAGTACACTCTTGTAGGCTTATAACGTTCTATACTGCTTGTTCGAGTTATGGCGGGTGTTTCATTGATGCACAGGCTGACTAAATATACACTGGTAGCACAACCCATAAGCCCCAGTTCTTCAGTCACAGCCATAAGCATAGCCAAGCTTGCTAGAGGAACGTACTTGCATTTTTCCACATCATCTACCCGGTCACATAAACCCCTGTCTACACATGTGGCCGTGTGTTGGTACCAGAAACACGACGTGTGGATAGGCACTGCAGTGATAAACGAAACGGTATGTATGTGGTAGGTAATGTAGGGATACAACAAAGCCAACGCTTCGAAGTCACTGCAGCAAGAGAACACACGGTGTCGATCTGTATAATACACGCACACACACACGTGCACATACACTGTGTCTCAGATATCCAATATGTGTTTTTGTTTCACTTTATGTACATTAAATGACGTATATCAATTTTATTTGATCACATTCACAAAAACATGCATTACGTCCAAGTATATGCCATCAGAAACTGTGATAAGCTTGGCATAATGTTTCTTCGCTATACATGTACTAGTACCAGTAAGTCAAAAATGCGAAAGTTCTTATTATTTGTTGTGAAATTGTCATATCATGCCTCATTAGAAAGGAGTTTTCATTATAGACGCTAATAAAAAGTAACCATTGATTGCAAAACATATTTATAATACCGACAAAATAACTGACATTGCAAACACTAGTTATTTTTCAGTATTATAAACATATTTTTACAAATCCTTGATTTTTTACAGGCGTCGTCTATGTACACTTGGGTTCAGAAATGTGATACAACTTTACAAGTAAACTAATGCAGTAGGATGGATACATTTCCTCATGGTCAGGCTATCATATGTGTTGATTTAATATGATATGTATTAATGGTTGACTGATCTCACAAGAAAATGGGCATATCTTCGTTTAACCCTTTCAATCGTTGATTTCGTTTCGTATCAATTGCCTTCCTGCCTGGTGCCTGATATAAAGGATAGGAATTTGGAGTACTGCTTGTTCGATAGAGTGTCTCATAAGTCGCATGCAAGTACTCCCGTACCGTCCATAGCTTGCTACGGACGGTATGGGAGTAGATTACAAGAGTTACTTTCACAACTAGACAACCCCCCGTTCACCAAATGCTGGATCAGCCCCTGATAGGGGTGACACTATAATAAACAAACTATACTTTACCTGGATCTCCTATCCCAACGTAAAATGAAGGGTCGCCGGCAACATTCAGTGGTCCTAGCACGTTGCCTGCATCTTCCAGTCGCTGCTTGACGTCGCTACCAATTTTAGTTATAATCGTCTCATCGAGGAGAGCCGTCTCGAGAAGAATTTTAACAGTGATTGTGTCCTCCATATCACCCCTAACGACCCTGGAATCAACATATGGCAGAATCGCTATTGAAACGATTTACAAAAGGTATCACAGATTTATTTAATAAACCATTTAACAGTGCTTAGATGAAATTGCAGTATTATGTAACTCAGTGATTCTATATTTTATGTACATCTTGGTGCCGTTTTTTCTAGTTTCGAGGTAGAACAAATAATCCATTAAACTGTGTTTATTCCACTGGATGACAGTCCAGGTGTTACATTTATACTAGTATAGCCAATTGTTCTCGTCATTTTATATCTTTTATTTCCACTTCAGCGGACCAGGGGTCTCAGAAATGTCATTTCCGTTACGTACATTTACATGACGTTTACATGACGTAAACATAGCTTTACATTTACATTTTTTTCTTTTCAACGGCATTATACATACAACTGAAGGGGCGTCTATTAAGAAAAATGTCAAGAAGAAGGTAAGCTAATTGTATTAGTTTGAAACAGAGCCATTTAGTAGAAGTCGTGGAATTTCTCATTTATGGTAACCCAACAACATGTATTTAATATGAATCAGTAAAGTTAAACAAAACAAAATAGCTTGGCATGTAACAGAATGCCGTGTTTTACCGCATGTAATAAACATCGTTATAAAGATACATTTAATTAATAGCACAGCCTCCAAAAAATATATGCGTAACGGAAATGATTTATGTAACGGTAATGACAAAATGTAACGGTAATGAATCTCCATTTAATTAAAATACTAATACAGCATAAATAACAAACATATTTATACTATGAAAATGCTGTACAATATAACTTCCGTTAAATGTTTACTTTTAATGTGATTGCCAATAGAAACCCATACTCCTTGAAGCGGTGTCTGAATATTGTTGTTTCAGAGCTTATACTAATTAAATCCTGATATATAAATGTTGTAGGTCTGAATAAATGTGCCATTATTGACTGACAACTAATGGGACCAGGTTTAGATCTAACTGACGCATGAACTGACTGTGTTAATTTGGGTAATTTATCATTGTCGTTACACGACCGTCATTTCCGTTACACAATTTTGTAACGGTAATGACCGCAACGGAAATGATTTTTCTTTAAAAACTCCCTTTTTTCACCCCTCATAGTAAATTACAAATGGACAAGATTTGAGAATTACAGGCTTGTAAACTGTGCTGGTTGATGATACGGACATGCCCATTTGGTGCACTACACGTATGACAACAACAGAAAATAATAACTAAACACACATAACAAGAAGTGTAAATACTGTTTTCTTAATGGATTGGTATTAGATATAGTTTCTTTACTGAGAAAAATGTTAAATTTTCCTTATAAATTGTTTGATTTGTCAGTAAATTACACCGGGACACCAGATGTACACAAAATATAGAATCACTGAACTATGTGATGCACATATGTGGCTGTGATTGGAGAAATGGAGCATATGGTGACCAGTGTACCTCTTCAATACATGCATGTATCACGTACACTTCTGCGAATTGTGGCAAATTCTGCTGTGCACAAAACATACTTGTATCCACGGACGCCGACGTCACCAATGGTGCTGTTGATATCCACCAGATTACTCATCACCAGCTGAAAAGATGAATATAAGTAAAACCGTTGACTGAAAGGTTAGCACTTCCGAATAATCTTTATCCACTGTCTGTTCCACGTTTTGCTGCCGACGAACTTTTGGCTATTAAACACATTAAATATAAAAAATATTTAAAAGTACGTACTTTTTTATCAATAACAAAAAAAGTCACCCTCCCCCAAAAAATGATATGATGAATTTCCATCAAATATTGATTTTATTGCGAAAAACATTCAACATGGGGGCTAAACATAGATTTTTTTAAAATATTCTTTTTATTTGCAGACCGATTTTCAAAATCTAACTTTTGTTTTCTTAGTTACATCAATTTCAAGCTATCTCGCCAGGTTTCGGAGTCAATTTCAAAAAATTATCGTTTTTTTATCCTTCAGGATCAAAAAACGAAAAGTTTTTGAAATTGACTCCCCATTTTAAATGCCCGTAGGAAAATCGTTTTTTCGCAATAAAATCAATATTTGATGGAATAACATCAAATAATCTTTTTTGGGGAGTGTGACATTTTTGTTATTGATGAAAGTACATAGTTTTAAAAATTGTTTAGATTTAATGTGTTTAATGGCCAAATGTGCTTTGGCTGCAAAACGTGGAACAGACAGTAGTACCAAATATGTATAAGAATCTCATACTGACTTAGTGAAGAATATTCAAAAATGTATGGAATATATCATAGATGGAATTGTCGATAATATTTTATAATTTGCAGAAATGACATATCAACAATTTCCGAAATCATTTTCTGGAAAACTTTCGGAAAGAAATTTATAATCATTTTCTTGCAGAGAATTGCCATCTACTACAAAGAATATCATCCCTCATATAATTGACTTAACCTTTTCAACACCATAAACAATGATTGCAAATAGTGTAGAGCCATCTCATCTGGATTTTATAAAATAACAACAACAACAACAACTACATTTTTTCTGATTAACGGAACAGCCTGAGCATTTACCTTTTCACCCCTAAATAACTGGAATGGATTTCTATATGTTAATTTTCCGACCAATGAAATCGTCACAAAATGATTTTTATTCTCACAAATATGAACATTACTTGCAAATCCTGGATATACACAGTGTGTGCCAATACCACTATACAGGCATGTGGTGTTGAAATGGTTAAACATGAATATTCTATTAATGTTACTTAAATGGAATACACAATATTGTTGACTGGGTGAATACAGATTTTTCCATTGCTTCCGTCTCCCACCTGTATGACTTCATTGTCGCCCATTTGTATATCATCGCCTTCTAACACGACCACAATACTGGCCGCTGTCGTGAACGAACCGGACACAGGTCCTGTAAGCATTAGTGATCCAGCCAGCCTTATGTGTTTAATAGTGAATCTAGTAATGTCGAGTACCGCAAGGTTTTAAATTGGACTTGAAATGTAATATATAGGTCCAAAGGACCCAGAAACTGCCGGATGCCCATTTGCATATGTGTAGCATTTTTCATAATTGACCTAATTAGCATACATAGTAACAGGGTGATATATAATATAATAGAAAATAATAGAATATAGTATAATAGAATAGGGTGATATACATAGTCAACCATTCCGTTTTCTTTCTGCAAAGACACGCAGAGACTATTGCAATACATATTTGCTTTCAATCCAGAGTCAATCAATTCCATATGCAGTCTAATTATTTATTTATTGGCGGTTCACGGCCATCAACAGCTAAGCTCATTTAAGGCCGGACCAACGGGTTCGATCACACATTTGACCTGCTGCATTGGGGGTGGTGGGTGGATACCAAAAATCAGAACGGAATATGTACATAGAGTCAGCCCTAGAAATAGAATAACTGTGATAGTCTAATAGTAATACACATGTTCATGATGTTAAACCAAAGATATCATGGGTACTGATTTTATGGATGATTTTCATGTTATTCGATCCGCAACTTATCTTTTTAATAGGCATAGGCAGCTAACTTAGGCTTAGCCTTATTTGGCATTTTTGATTGTTCATACAACACACAATGTACACATGTACATTATACAATTGTCAAGAAAAACAGCATGACACCGACATTATATAATAAGGAATATAATAACTCAATTTCTGTTGATTATTTAATTACAATTACAAAAAAGGTCCACGGCTACCAGAAAGAATACACACTCCAATTGTGGTCTTATTTGAAAACACACATACAGAACTTTCGATTTCATATACCTGAGTTGCAGGTTGGTACCGGGTGACTCCATCGCCCATTATTTTTACACGACAGTGTCATAGAACCAACCAACAGGAAGCCATCATCACACGAAAACGAGGCCAAACTGCCGACGACAACACCGTTGCTTGTAGTCACAGTACCGTTATACGGACCGCTTAGCTCGTTACAGCCTACATTAAGAGAAGATTTAAATTAAATATTAGGTAAAACGTATACACATATAAAAATATGCAACATGATGGAAATCCTATGAATACATATATAATACATAAACATATAATATGTTAAACCTTAAACTGCGGGACTTTGGAAACATTGGAAATGATTCTAAAGGGCTGCCAGACTATTGTTGTGTTGATAAAACATGACATTAACTATTTAAATGCAGTATTGTAATGGCTAAGCAAACGTAATTTAAGGAAGATATGAAGCATACATGCAATTGAAATAATTTACCGGTTCAAGTAATAAAGGTTTGAAACATTCAAAACTTGTGTAATAGTTGAATGTTGAGACTTTCTTTCTGAATGGTGTAAACTATTCAATACTCTATGTGTAAAATAACGCACTAAATAAATGTTGAGACTTTCATTTCCTTTGAACACGTGACATACATCCTCACTTTAAAATTACTTTTGCGACAGTTCGGTTATTGAGACGTGCCTTTCGACCCAAAGTGATAGTCGTTGCCAAAATATATTGACTAACTTAAACTTGTAGAATACAACTACATGCATGAAAGGTATACGCTTACTTTTGCTACACTCTGGATTCGAACCGCTCCATCCACCGTCCTGCCCACAGACACGTGACCCGGAACCATCGAGGGAGTAGCCATTGTTACACGTGTAGACGACAGTCTGTCCGGCATATGGATACGGTGGCTGGGTTATCATTCCATGGACGGGTGTCTGCAGCCTCGCACAAGCTTGATATATGGAAATAAAACAAAAATAAGAGAATCAATAAATACAACAATGTGATATTGCACAAAATAAAATTACGATATGTGTATGTGTACGATATGTGTATCAACAAAAACAAAACAGACACATACTGTTTTTTTTCACAAATGGATTTGAAATGTGAGTGCTACAAATCTCAAAACACACACAAGTCATACAATTCGTAATCGACGTCATTTAAGGCTTACTTTTAGTTTATTGAATATGTTTCCTTAAACAATGATAGGCCTTTGCTCAATGTCCCTACCCTGTGCACACAATGGCGGTGGACTGTCCCATTGCCCGGAGTCCAGACACACGGTTGTAGACGAACCGACCAGTACATAGTTCCCGTCACAGGAGAATGTGGCAGTTTGTCCCTCGTAAACCCCGCTCATTTCAACCCCTCCGTTAACAGGAGCGTCTACAGTGCGGCAATCTGAAATCAGAAATTTAACAATATACATGTTTCGTAGTTGCATTAGGTGAACACACACAATACATGCATTGGATGTATGTGGATTATTTCAATTACAAACTTCTTGTACAATATAAAAAATAAGTATTAAAATTATTTTATTTAATTAGCATACGGATATACATGGCAACTATCCTCACAATATCAATGACATATATATGTACAAATGCCGGCTAATATATTATCCATGATAATCGCCGTACAACCAGAAATATGTACATTGCATGTATGATGTTATTCCACTTGTACGTTTTTGACAATGAAAACAAACATAAACACAAGGTCGCCACTTACCAGCAGGGCATATCCGTCGTTGACAGAACACCGACATGCTTCCCGGAGTTTGGTGCTGCAAATCGGGGTATACCCGGTATTACGCGTGAGATCAAGCATAGCACAAACGTTTCTAGCAGATTCATTGATGTTAGACCGAGACTGACACAGCAATTCGTCACTGTCCACGAGATCCTGATATCGAATACGACACAAACATTTCTAGCAGACCGATTGATCATGCACCCACGCAACATTCTGGCATATACGTATGCAGTTGCCCACCAGTACATACCCAGTGTCACATGTGATACCTGACACAAAACAGACATATGTAGCAGATTGTTGGATCCTGGTCCCAGGCACCATTTTTGCACATACTGTCACTGCTACCCACTACAGTATACCCGACATTTGCATGTGCCACACGACACGATACAACACTGCTACTCATTACAGTATACCCGACATTTGCATGTGCCACCCGCCACAATACAAACCTATGTAGCAGCCTGGAGGATCCCGGTCCCAGGCACCATGTTTGTACATACTGTTGCTGTTAATAAACACAATGGTATGCCCGATATTTGCATGTGCGACCCGCCACAATACAAACCTATGTAGCAGCCTGGAGGATCCCGGTCCCAGGCACCATATTTGCACATACTGTTGCTGTTAAACACAATGGTATGCCCGATATTTGCATGTGCCACCCGCCACAATACAAACCTATGTAGCAGACCGGTGGATTCCGTTCCCAGGCCCCATTTTGGCACACAGTGTCACTGCTGCCCACCAGGGTATATCCGGAATTGCATGTGAAGGTCATCGTCTGACTATCATCTCCAGTCAGGCTGCTTGCCGCGCCGTTTTTAGGAGCCTCAATATCCGGACAGTCGGGAACTGGAAAATAATGCAAGTCTCAGAATGTGCCTGAGTAATCAGAAGACACGCCGTTTCCATTCAAAGTAGTTTAATCAAGTGTCTAAATGTATAAACGGACGTCATTTAACGTTATCGATGTATTCCCGGTGACTATATTGGACGATGTTCTTTTTTATCGGACTCAAGAGACCGTTATGTCTTATGACATGAATATAGTATGACATATCTATAACGTATGCTAAAGAAGATTCTGCAACTCATAACAAACACATTCCATAAACGATCCCGATGCTACTAAGGATGTTATAACTGACACAGAATAGCATAAACTTCAGCAATTATATAACTAGCATACATTTTTTCATATCATGTGTATTTCTCAATGTCACCACAACCTGGGTCCTATAAGAATACAGAGTAGTTCAAGGTACATGCCCACACACTAGGCACATACTGTTCTTTATAGGAATTAAATAAGTGCACACTTGTGTCACTATTCCACCATTTCTAAAAATTACAAGTGCCCGCTATACAGATATAATCATTTAGTAATATTTATTTACTGACAGTGACTCGTGGTGGTATCAGGCTATTTTCATATGCAAAAGAGGAATGATATTTATTTTTAATTATTTATAATAATTAAATGCGTCACCTGAAACAAATATTTTCGACAGATTATAAAGTACATGTATGATCATTAGTTCATTACACATTACAAATAAATAGTAATGTCCGTTAACATTTTAAGGAAACACGGTTATCGCCCCTAATACATAGGCTTAGGAGCGTTTCGATTATTGGTGGGGGGGGGAAACAATCTTGTTACATGTAAAATTATATATGTTCTGTATAATATGCTACAGTACACTGTCCTGTACAACATGACATTTTGTATATATAGCAAAGATATACATATGTAGTGATGCAATTAAATATACCGCATGATTGTGTTAGTTTTATGTTGTGCCCTAATAATAACGTAACATATAACCAGAAATACAGAGTACACTTTTACATAACCCATTACACGTAATAAGATAAGGCGTAAAAATGGTCAGCTTACACTTACACTTCAACAAATACATATAATTTAAGCTTTTTATTTTGTAAAATACCGATGATGTTATACATATTAGCAGTTACATACATAAACTGTTTGTAATTCCCTCTAACGATACATTATTGGATGAATAAACGTTTGCAGGCTGTGACATTGGTAAATGTATGACATACCGAGAGGGTACGTTGTAATGAATTGGTGTCCGAGTGAGATGTTTTGTGACAACGATACATTATTCTATTTTGATTAGCGTTTGAGCAGCAATCCTGCTAGAAAAACCTGCCAAATGGATAGGTACAAAACCTTAAGGACCCGATCTATACCTGATCATCGTTTGACTCAAAGATAATTGCTTCGCAAATATGATAGAATATATGTATAACATATATGTGAATACTGCCTTGTTACTGTATCCTATACGGCACATGGAATGGCCAAGTCGGCCGGCCATCTTTGTGTGTTCCAGCCATCAGCCAGTTTCACCTGTTCTGCCGTTTGACAAAGAACTCAAAATATGAAGTAGGACATATGATATAAAGTAGCTAATCACATGTAGAAAAGCCAGGAGAACGGACTCCTATTAATTATATTATACCAAACTGTAAAATATGTCATTTTTCTGGACAGGTTTGTGGCTGTGTTTTTTTACAACATGAACCACCATTATAAATATCACTCATACACAGAAAATCGCACAGTGTATCACTTTTACCTGGCAAACCACACAACACATACCATATATACCCACTACTGTACTCTGTTATTAGCTATCAAATCCAGTGACATGTAGGCAGTTACCTGAGTGTATTGTCCCTGGTGTCTACTCACCTACTATGCAAGTACATGTGGCTTTACCTATGGTAGCATGTACAATAACATAGACTGCTCATCAGATTGAGAAGATTACACATCAACATTTATTTTGATATTGATGGGAGAAATGCTCAGATATATCGTCTTTTGTATAATTTGCTGGAATAATATTTATAGCTTGCCGTTGTCATATGTGTCTATTATGTATTGCACCAATATGAATATAGCATATGTGAATATTGTCGTGTTACTGTATACTATATGGAGCATTGAGTTGCCATCTCCGCCATCTTTGTATGTACAAGCCATCGTACTGTTTCACCACTGTGTGCGTTTGACACATATAGCAAATAATATGACAGTAAACCAAATACAATCTGGTGGAATACATAATAGACAGATGTGACAACGCCAAGCTATAAATATAATGCCAGCAAACTTTACAAAAGACGAGATATCTGAGCATTTCTCCCATCAACCTCAAAATAAATTTTGATGCGTAAACCTTTCGATCTGACACACAGCCTATTTTTAGTGTACACATTATACATATGTAAAGCCATATATACTCGCATAGTATGTGAGTAGACACCAGGGACAAAACACTCGGGTAACTGCTTGCATATCACTGGATTTGATAGCTAATAACAGAGTACAGTAGTGGGTACATGTATATATATGGTGTGTGTTTTGTGGGTGTATATGGTATGTGTTGTGTGGTTGGCCAGCCAGGTAAAAGTGATACACTGTAAGATTTTCTGTGAATGAGCGTATTTACAATGGTGGTTCATGTTTTTAAAAACACAGGCACAAGCCTGTCCAGAAAACTGACATATGTTACAGTCTGGTGTAATATAATTGATAGGAGTCTGGGGCCCGTTTCACTAAACTTCTTACGATACAAACTTTCTTACGTCTACGATACTTTTCGTACGAACTTCTTGCGAACTTCTTACGTGCGTTTCACTACCATTTTCGTGCAACATTTCTTAAGTTACGAACTTCTTAAGAACTCTTCAGTATTGGAAATCAATGAAGCCCTTTGACTGTAAACTTCCGGTCCGACTTTGACAACAAGACGACAGCTGTCAAATAAACTTCCTTAGTCCAGCATGCTGAAAACCAGGACAGTGAATTAGACCGACACTGAGTGTCCCATCCACGGCCCAGGGTGCTCGGAATCCTGGCCACACTGTAAAAGGTGGTTTTATTTTTTACAGTTGGTCATGTCTTGTTACTCGGTGGGAAAACTGATGTTGTTCAGTCGATTATTGATGGCTGAGACAACATCATTAATACACCGAGAAACTGAACTCCTAGAGACACCGTGGATGTCGCCAGCCTTGGAGTAGAACTCACCATTCACCAGGTAGCGCAGGGTAACCAATGTCTGCAAAGTTTCAAATGCTTGAGTCCTTGATGATCTCAAATGTGATTTTTATTTGCTTTTGATTGTTACTGTATGCTATACGGGGCGTATGGAGTTGCTATATTGGCCATCTTAGTGTATACAATCCATCAGTAACGTTTACCTCTTGTGACATTTGACGCATACCACAAATAATTTGACATACCCATAAATACAGGTTTGTGCAACGTCCTATTGGTTGTTTTCATCACACTTATATACAAAGTCTGGCCAAGTGGCTTCGGTGCGGTATGGACCTGGAACCAGGTCGGGTTATTCTAATTTCAGGGCTGAATATTTCGATGTAAATATTCCGTTCTGATGTTGGGATCCACCCCTCGCGGTAGTATCACGCTATTTTAATATGCATATGAGGCATGATATATTTTATTTATGCTAATTAAATGCGTCACCTGACAAAATAATATTTTCGACAGGTTATAAAGTATAATCATTGCACATCAAAAATTAAATACAGAGAATTAATAGTAATGTCCGTTAACATTTTAAGGAAACACGGTTTATCGCCCCTGATATTATATTAGTGTGGAAATGTTGTCTGATATGAAATGTATAATAATGCCAATCAATACGTGGGGTAATGGTGAATGAATATTTTTTCTTTTTTTTTAATTGCCTGTAGACAATCCATTTATTATTTTATAATGAATGAATATTTATTTTGCCAGAAAATGTCTCAGATCTGATATAAAGAACATGTTGTGTCTACTGAGTGGGCATGTACCTGTTGCATAGCTTTCTGGCATATTGTTTATAGCACGCTGTTGTCATATATGTCCATAATGTATTGCACCACTTTTTCTATCATATTATTTTATGTATGTGTCAAACGGTCGAAGTGATGAAACTGTAAGATGGCTGTACATACAAAGATGGCGGAGATGGCAACTCGATGTACCATATAGTATACAGTAACAAAACATGTTGTTTTCAGCCAGTTTTGTTTTCGGGAAAAAAATCCAGGCTATTGGATTGGCGAAAGCAGGGCGGGCGGTGGGCGGCGTCCACAATCAATGTTAAGTTTTCGTGTTTGAGTCCATTTCTTTGTTACTGTACCACATAGGACCACCAAACTTTCACAGCTTCATAATCAAGAGGTGCCCACCACATATCACTATCCAGCATGTTACCTTTTTTGAACTTGACCCATTTTTTCCGCGCAGTCGACTTAGCCATTTTCAATGTTAACTTTTCGCGTTTACAATGTTAAGTTTTCGTGTTTAAAGTCCATTTCTTTGGTACTGTACCACCTATGACCACCAAACTTTCACAGCTTCATAACCAAGGGGTGCCCACCACATACAACTATCCAACATGTGACCATTTTGTTTACCTTCACCTATTATTTCTACGTAATTGACTTAGCCATTTTCAACTTTTTAACGTACGTCTGGTTAAAGTTTTTTGGTTAAATGTTTTTTGTTATACTATATCTCTGCAACTGCTTCGCCCATTACCTTGAAACTTCACATGGGTGTTCATCA
Source organism: Conchocele bisecta (assembly GCA_029237695.1). Taxonomy (NCBI): domain Eukaryota; kingdom Metazoa; phylum Mollusca; class Bivalvia; order Lucinida; family Thyasiridae; genus Conchocele; species Conchocele bisecta. Next base: position 2,470,864 of record CM055279.1, read on the forward strand.
TCATCCATATTTTCATTCTACCCCACAACCGTGCGGCCCTGTGCCCAGTGTCAAGGTCAAATTACTTTGATTTTTGTTGTTAAAGATTTTTCGTGTACTATATCTCTGCAATTGCTTCACCCATTACCTTGATACTTCACATGGGTATTTATCATTATTGTCGCGCCCGCTTGCGGAAAGCGCGATATCGTCGGCATTTTGGCATACGTCCGTCCGTCCGTCCGTACGTCAGTGTGTCTTAGGTTAACGTTTTTTGGTTAAAGTTTTTCCATCTACTATATCTATTTTTTTAGTGTCCATGCCTCGCCCCAAGACGCGACATGCAAGCCACGGCCATCTAGTCCACAACAAGTGGGTATAATTATGTTATCCAAGTGTCTATGCTTGGAAAAAACTTGGCCTTCGTGGCTTTGCCTCGTTTCTTGTCTGAAAATGTTTTGGAAATGGCTGCGAACATTAGACGGACATGGGTAATATTCCTAATATGACAACAAATTACATATATTACTTTTAAAAGTTATTTGATTTGTGCTTTCGTCTATTTCACCCCTACACCACACTACAATTATAGTGAATCACTCCTCCTTCTTTATTTCTTAAACCACATTATATCAGGCAGCAACTGCTGGCTAACTGATCAGAAGGTAAAATTATAGTGAGTCACTACTCTATAAGCTACGTTATATCGGGCTGCATTTGTTGGGATAACTGATAAGTATCTACAATTATATGTCACGTTATATCAGGCTGCATTTGTTGGGTTAACTGATCAACAGCTACACTTATAGTAAGTAACTACTCCATAAGCCACGTTATATAGCAGGCTGCATTTGTTTGGTTAACTAATCAACAGCTACAATTATAGTGAGTCACTACTCCATAAGAAACATTATATAGCAGGCTGCATTTGTTGGGCTAACTGATCAACAGCTACAATTATAGTGAGTAAATACTCCATAAGCCACGTTATATAGCAGGCTGCATTTGTTGGGCTAACTGATTAACAGCTACAATTATAGTGAGTAACTACTCCATAATCCACGTTATATAGCAGGCTGCATTTGTTGGGCTAACTGATCAACAGCTACAATTATAGTGAGTAACTACTCCATAAGCCACGTTATATAGCAGGCTGCATTTGTTGGGCTAACTGATCAACAGCTATACGCCACGTTGTATCAGGCTGCATTTGCTGGCTAACTGATCAAAAGCTACAAGTATAGTCAGTCGCTACTATATAAGCCACGTTATATCTGGCTAACTGATAAGCAGCTAAAGCTAGAAAATCCGGTCTGTCTACGCACTTAGGGCCCCTATATGTGATTTGAGAAACTTACAAAAACTTCCAAAAAATAAACACACGAACAGACAGACGGATAGACAAAACATAAAAAAATAAAAAATAAACAGATGAACAGACGTACGATCATCATAAGTAGTGAGGGTAATTGTATTAATGCGGAAGGATGTATTGTTACTAAGTAATGCCAAAAATAAACGGACAGACAGACGGGAGGATAGGGCGAAATATGCACCGCCGATTTGACGGCGATGTTATTCGTGGAATATATGTATGGCGACTTGCGATAACAAATCTTCGTGTGACAGCCCAATAACTATCGTAGACTTACGAGGAAAGTTACGAACTTCGCAAGAAAGTTCGCACGAAGTTGACGTTAGTGAAACGGTAAAATGCGCCAAAGAATTTCGTACGATAATTTCTTATCGTAAGAAGTTTAGTGAAACGGGCCCCTGTTCTCCTGACTTTTCTACATGTGATTAGCTACATTATACCATATGTTCTACTTCAGATTTTGAGTTCTTTGTCAAACGGCAAAACAGGTGAAACTGTCTAATGGCTGGAACACACAAAGATGGCCGGTCGATTTGGTCATTCCATGTGCCGTATAGGATACAGAAACAAGGCAGTATTCACATACATGTATTTGTTATGCACATATTCTATCATATTTCCGAAGCAATTATCTTTGAATTAAACGATGATCATGTATAGAACGGGTCCTTAATGGGCAACACAATAATTCCACATATTGTTATAAAATAGAGCGTAACATACGTAATGAGACTCTCGGTTGTTTAATTCTTCAAATAAGTATATTGCACAGGTTAGTTTCAACACATTGGTGTCAATGTGAAATTTAACAAGAGTTGTCAGAAGACAACGAAGCTCGCCTGTTGGCAGCCTTCACTCAAACTTGGCACAGTTGTATATATGAATATTATATAACTTGACCTTGAACGATATTCAACTCCGGACAAGAAATAAAAAAAAGAAAAGAGAAAAGAGCGATAACTAAAAAAGATAGCGATGAAATTATCCAAATTGGCGATGCTAATGCTAGACCTATATTGTATGCGTGTGTGAAGTTTTGTTAAAATATTGCACACGCTATTCAACTTAACCCTTAACCGCTATCTTAATTTGTTGCCGTCTGTTGTTTATTTTCCAGTTTTATCACCATGCTTTAACGACACTTTAGAATAATTTACAACATGCAAAGTGCTGTCAAAACATGTTTGTTTTTACTGAGAAATAAGACAAGATATAAAAGAAACAGCAGACGACAATTGTTGTGCGTAGCGCTCTAAGGGTTAAGATGGTCCAGACAAAGAAAATGTCTCCAGACGTGACTGCTTGACCACGTCGGCCGGGCAGATGTGGTAGCGTGCTACCTTATAACTGTCGCCGTATGTCTTTCTTGAGGATTGCATTACCTGCTATCCGTTATTATGCAGTCAAGTGATAAGCTGATGATTTGATACTACAAATCGTACGAAAAACAAGTTTATGACCATCAAATTTCAAATTAATTTCAAGACTTTTCGAAAAATCCACCGACCTCACTGTGTGTTTTGTGCATTATGTATTGCTTATACACAAACAATCAAGAAGGTGCAATGGAATCACTGATTCTGAATCTATTACAGAGATGTTGATGCATTTATTTTGCCAAATTCAATACAAACACCGGATATATATGTAATTGCATAGCTGCGTGTCTACCTCCGTTTATGATAAAATAAGTGGCATTAAATTGCATATCGTTTGCTAAGTACTGGATAGAATTGTTCAAAAGTCTGAAGTTACGGTACTAATATCGTTTGCATACACTAGGTTGTTCATATTTCAGATTATTTATGTATCAAAGTGCAGTGTAAGCGAAAACTTCGCTGATATGTAACCAGTTAAATTATGCGTTCACCATTTTGAATTCATAAGGACAAACGACGAAAAAGAGTGACAATGTCAAAGAACGACAGTTAGGCGACATTGTACAGCGCCTCAAGTATTTCTAAGTCATTGACGCTGCGAGGAACTTGTGCAAGTATCCTTGCTATACTATTGTATCACGACACCATGGCCATAACGTCAAACATGTATTCACGTTCAGTGACGTCACAAGTACGTGACGTCAAGTCATGACGTCATAATATGTGTACAAGGCATCGCGTCTCATATTAGTGAGAGTTTCAGTAAGTTATATAATTTTCCGTTTTCTGTTCACACTTAATGTTAACTGACACCAGTAAACGTAAATGGGAGGGCAAAATGTGAACTTTTACGGCGACGTTAGACAATTTTAATCGTCGTTTTTCCGACGTCGTTTACCGCTTTCCATAACGTTGTCATTAAACCCTGTTTTCGTATGGCGCGGCCCATATATATATGAACAGTATAAATGACGATACATACACACAATTTCGTGCAATTATTGGAGGGGCCAAAACATACTTTGCCCCCCCCCCCTACTCTCGATATTGGGGGAGGGGGGGGGGGGGGGGCGCTGGCCCCCCTGCCCCCCCCCACCCCTGCACCCCCCCCCTGCTCCTACGCCTATGTGATATTAGTGTGAAAATATACGTCCGATATAAAATGTATAATAATGCCAATCAATACGTGTTGTTATGATGAATGAATGTTTATTTTGCCAGAAAATATCTCAGATGATGTCTCTGATATTTTTAGAACATTTTGTACCTACTGAGTGGACATGCGCCTTTAAGAACCCTGTCACCACCTACCGAGATTACACGAGGGTACATCGCCGCTCCATTCGCTACTGGGTAGACACGTTATCTCCTGATTCCCCAACAATGTATAACCATCGTCACAAGAGAACGTGGATACCGAGCTCACGGTTGTCCCGCCGGTTGTCATAGAACCGTGGTCGGGCGCTCCAATGATACTGCACACTGGCAATGGAATGATGGGGGATTCGAATGAACCATTAGAAAGCGTGAAACAAAATGTGTCGTCTGATATCATAGTTTGTCTTTATTCTCAATGGCAATGAAATGATGTGGGCTCGAATTAACCCTTATAATGTGGGAAACGAAACGTATTGTCTGCTGTTGTATCATATTTAGTCTTTATTCTCAATTAAAACACGGATTGGCAGCACTTTAGAATCATTTCCACTCTGGAAATGATTCTAAGGTGCAGCCATTTATGTTAGTGTTGATAACAATGGAAGTTAAAAAATAAACAGCAGATAACTGAGCATTGTAAGTGAAATACAACCGTTCCGGCGCTGTGTATTTCTCTAGATCCACGCTTATTAAAGTACGAGCGCATGTACTCCGTTCTCATCGAGATATCATGAAGTTCGAATGCTCAATACATATTTTTGTTTATTGTCGACCAATCAAATTGCATGGTTCCAGTACGGATTTGGAGAACAAGCTCGGAATGTTTTATAAGGACGGGCGCTTGCAGTCGTGGTTGGCAATTGGCATGGATCACTAAACTTTGTCTTGTACTTTCCATGCCATTGGAAAATGTGTTCTCATACAAATAAAACGGCTTTAATCAGTAGAAAATAGTAAATAGTAATACATGATAGTAGAATAAATAATAAAAGCATCACGCAACACCAAGCTGAAACTTGAATGACGTATGTTCAATGTGATACGTCGTAGTATATATTCAATTAAAATAAAATGGCTCTCATCTAACTATTTCAGGATTAATCAAACAGTAAATCAGACAGCGACCACACTGTACAATTATATATATAGACATTGAGTGAACATACTACACATGCAATTCCATTTTTTCTGCCAACCATGTATTATGGTGTTTACTATTGCTTGATGCTGCCACAATTCTCCATTGGCTGTGTCGTATCAAGTTGTTATTACATAACTGTAGAGAACAGTGGAAGAAGGGGACTAACTCCTCAGGAAGTTAGTCTCCTTCTTCCATTGTCCCATTCAATTGGAAACTAGACTATATGAATTTAAGACCTGTCGCATGCGTCCACATGTATCAAGTGTGAATATTAAAGTAATCCATCTAGTAATATTGAAGTTATGACAAAGCTGGAGAAACTCATACTCTCTTTTCGACGCAAATGACCACGGACGCACGTACGTACGTATGGAATCTCGGGAAAGCGCTAAGCAATGTGCTAAGCAATGTGCCCTCTTGCCATCACATATGTGGCATGATCATACATTAGTCTACGCTACCCAGCACAATAAGACAATTACCTCTGACACAGTGGCCACCAATGATGTCATAGTGTGGCTGACATGCGCACTTCTTATCCTTGCCGCAGACGGAGTGGTAAATATGGCAGTCGCCGTCTTCTTTGCATGGTGTTCCGTCATCTGTATGGACGAATTGTTTGCGTTGGTTTGTTAGGATATGCTTATGGATCTCCGGATATTGTCTTGCAATTTTTAACTGGTTTATAATACCAATGCACGTAGTTAGTGTGCCAGATAAAGACATACAATACCGGTTTTCAAAATACACGCAAGGTACACCAACAGACTTGCCCTTGAATATAGGGTTGGACACAAGACTATTAGTTATTTGATACATTTTCGCTTACTCATTCGGCACATTTATCGCCATGTACATTAGAATAAATGTGACGAATCGATCGTATTTATTAATGTACGCACCTGCTTTACAGACACCGCCCGCATTACCAACGCCAGTGCTGTCAGTGAAGCCAGGCGCACAGACGCACGTCCGTACCGGGCCGCCGCCATCGCACATGGCGTGAGTGTCATAGCAACGGCTTGCAGCACCGCACACGGCGCCTAGAACTAATAGACACATGAAGCCATTATGTTGGTGGTGTGGAGGCTATCTCAAAGTTAAAAGAGAAATAAAAAATGACATGGTGTTGAATCACTATTATGGTAGTGGATCCTTATTTCGCATTCTGTTTTGTCACACATTTGAGTCAAACACTATGACAATGTTAGGAAACCTTTAAGCAGAAAAATCACATCTGATATTTATATTTTTTCCTGGAGATCGTACGAGGCAATTATCGGATCGATTGATCGGTTTACTTTGTCATATACTAGTAATCTGAAACTGACATCAGTGAAGTTCAGTGCAGTGTGGGAGCTGTATAGAGAATAGAAGATTAGTGCCGTGAATGGGAAAATATCTGGCAAGGCTTAGGAAACGGGATGGGCGAGGCTCTCTATTCTATTTATCCCGCCAACACCTACACATACCTTTAAAATGCAATAAAAATAACCCCAGCCACCGCACATATTCATACGCAGTGATTATGTCGTATTGACAGGATATCAAAAATGTTTCACGGCACCGTGTTTCACGGCACATAAGCATTGAGTGGACGGGATAAACAGCATTAGTGTGCTTTCTTCTCTAGTGACGGTATTATTATATTATTGATGTTCGTTGGGGATGACTCATTTCGACAGCCGCCACGTTGCACAGAACGTCGCATATGTGAGATTAACATTGAAGACAAAGTCAGGAGTTCCGTGAGACTGGCAATCGCTAAACACACCGCCAGTACATACACAATCAATGCGATTCAACTGTTTTACTTTTAACATCTTTACTTTACAAGCAATTATACTTCATGTACGTGGTACTATTTATTGATGAACGTTACTTACTCGGGAGGCATTCGGGAGCAGCTGCCCATTGGCCATTAGCTCGACACGTGACCTCGGATGAACCGGACATGACGTAATTGACAGCACAATGGTACGTCGACACGGCGCCCTTTATTGTATCAGCTGGTGTATCCACAGTGGCGTACGGTACGGGGACTGGTTGACCACAATCTGGCAATGATTTAACTCTTAGTATGCAAGAAACGAAATTTTTAATTTAAAAAGCGACTACAGAACATCAATTTGAACCAATTACTTGTTTTCTGCTCACGTGCATACGAACAAAAGGTGTTACATATTAAATTAAACATATATACGGGAATTGGGAGGAAAGGACAGGCGTGTACCAGTTTACAGCTTCGCCACATCACCGTCCATCAATGCTGTTTTTATTATTTACATTCTGGGGTGCTTTACTCTATATAAAACATGTGTCTTTGTGTATTATACCTACATTATACATTGAGCTATGGTGAATGAAAACCTTATCATTAATCACACGTAAAGCGTTAGAAAATGTGTTAGTATTGTCAATTCCTTCCAATACCTATGTTATAGGACAGTGTTATAAATGGTTTACCGAATTAGGGAAATCACGGCTATATTCTGTTAAAACACTTTCGGGACATGTTTGTGGTTTGAATTGGAAGAATTTGTCGGTGTGGCAAACCGACCTTTTCCGCAAAATAGTCTAAAGGCGACTGTGCCCCGGAAGAAGATATAAGAGAAGTTACTCGCGATTTACCGAGTTCGAGGACATATTTATATGAATAGTCAATATAAACAGCCGTACCTCTTTCACAGGACGGTGTATGGCCCGACCAGCCGTACCGGAGACAAGTGCGCGTCATGCCGTCCCTGCTGGCATAGCCACCATTGCACGTGAACCGCGCCACGCTGGATATGGTCTTGCCCGTGTATATCACACTGCCGTGCTCAGGCGAGGTCAAGTCGGCGCAAACTGAGAGTAAATGAAGGGGTCAGTGGGAAAAAAGGAGCTAAGTCCATCATTGACTTGACCCTTTTTCCCCCACTGACCCCTTGAAATATGTGATCATGATTTATAATGATATATATGTACCGACCAATCACTAACACACATGTCAGTTGGTTATTGGCCGGATAAATGTAACATTCTGACGATCTACATCTACTCATAAATTATGTATATGCTTTTGATATTGATATGCTTTATATGGGTAGATTTAGATCGCTGAAACAAAAGCGAAACATTTCCCATAACAGTGAAACAAATAAAAACACAATATCTGTATTGTCAAAAGACATATTGATGCTGAGTATTGATTTACGATATAAACTAAATATAGATTAAGCAAAATGCTCATTTTTTATGACGAAATTCATACATGTATTAAGAAGGAGTCAAATCTAACTCGTAGAACATACATGTAATTGTAAACTGGCGTTTGTATGATGTATGGATAAAACATGTGTGACAAATGGCGTACATGGCATGTAAGAACTAGAGCAATATGTATCTTAGAATGTTTGTCCATTCATTCAATTAATACTTTGGCATTAAATGTACTTACTATATATGCAGTTTCCTTCCAGAAGCACATGTTGGTCAGCGCATGCGCATCCGTTAGTGACGTCACACACGGAGTTGCCTGCGGCACAATCGTCCGGAACGCCACAAGTTGTACCAATATCTGAATGGTAGTGCACATTAGATGTATGAAACTTTTATTAGTTTTTATTAATTCGTAATATTGCATTACCACTGTGCTGTTCAATTGGATTACTCATACATTAAATCAGCGTGTTTTTATCAGATCATTGCTAATTTATATACACATGGATCATCAAATTCAATAAGTGATCTATATTAACCCATTTCAGTCAAAGGATACGATAATCTCATTATTTTGTTTATTTATCCATGACGGTATTTGTTGTTACATGTTGAACCGTCTCGTCGAGCCGGTTCAAACGAGTGGTAACAGCATATACTTTTCAGAAGAAATACAGAAAATAGAGATTTTTTTCTTGTAAACATTTCATACTACTATAACTGTATCCCGTCTTTAATAGGATAAATACAAGATACCATTTTTGCTTAGAGTACACCTGAGGGACAATTCCCAACCACAAAAAAAGTAGCAACTATTTTGAAATCGTCGCCATTCTGTGAGCACGTGATTCCACACATGTCAGTACGATTACCTGCTTTGCACTGTCCGCCTACAGACCGCGGTGTAGTGTCTATATATCCTGTGTCGCAGCTGCACATTTCCGACTGACAGGACGAGTGCGCAGGCATACAAACTGAGTCGACAGAGCAGTCCGAGTTAAGCCCTGCAGCAACAAGCAAGGAAAGTACAAGGCAAAGTCGATAAGTCATGAAACAAGAAAAAAGCAAAAAAAATAGCGTCGATAAATCTTTGATAATCGCCGCACACGACTACGAAGCTGAACGAAGTGATACCCATGTAGTGGCGCGAGTACGCTAGGGGGGTATCCCCCTAGCGTACTCGCGCCACTACATGGGGCTCGCACTCATACAACATCAGGGTCCGTGTTATTACTGAAACTAGGAAGTTTGAATGATCGAGCGTTTGAGTTCGAGTTTCAAGAAAAATCTTAAAGTTTTATCGTCATGGAGTCTGGACTTGATATTAAAGTACACACTTGTCGCAGTCTACTTGTGAAACCGATGCAGCAATTACGTGCATGGGTAACTGTACTACCATTACTAGATGCTCATTAAATGAGCCGTCTCTTATCATTCTTACAGAATGGCAATTGTACATGTACCTGTATTGTTGTATTGCTATGTATTTTATGATGTACAGTTGATGAGACGTAAAGAAACAATTGAACTGTAATTATGGTGTTTAATTATTCTTTTTCATTTAAGAGTATATGTATGGTCTTTTTTATATGGCAGACAATTTGTGATTGTATTTCAATTTTTTTTCTATTTACATATGGTCATAATTCTAGTAGCTGCATGTTATTTTCTGGCAGATGTTGTCATTTCCCCCGAACCAATTATACCAAAACAAACACATAAACTGTTAATGTGACGTAGGTCATTGTACATGCACACACGTATTATTTGTGTACAGTCGCACTATATGTATTTACCTGGTAGACATTCCGGCGGCGTCTCCCATTCTCCAGTTGCCAGGCAATGGATTATAGAACTCCCATCCATGTTGTAAAAGTCGTTGCAGGAGTAGGTCCTGCTCGCCGCCACCGTGGTCCCACCAGCTCCCACCATGCTACTGTAGGCTACGTTTGGACTGGGGCCGCAGTCTGTAATGGGTAAAATGATTGAAAGCGCACATACATAAATTCAATAACATATTTGCAAAAGGAAAATGCACTAGTAGCAGATGAGCCGATTCGGAATTAGGCAAAAAGTTAGCGGCTGGAAATTACAACAACAGCAAGAATTAATGGTTGAGCGTATTTTATTTGTGACGAATGTTCGTCTATTCATTGCATGGAATACAGTTCCGTGTTACAACCTTAATTCTATATAGTTTCTGAATATGACTGAACCCGTCTTGCGATGGGATGATATGATCCACCAATTCCAGACAAAGCAAATGGCGTTATTTTAATCTCAAGGGAAGTAATCATTGTCATTTATAGTTATACAACTTATCGCGCCGTTCATATATGGCAGTACCAACGAAAGGCGGAACATGTGATTGCCTGTGATTGCAGTGACTGAGTGAGAAATCAGTCGTGTTTGAATTCCCATGCTCGGACGGTCCACAACCTTCGTCCGTTAGCTTGATAACATTTGGCGTACAGGCTCGTACATGGCTGTCATATATTCAGATGAGTCTACAGGTCAAATAGCAAGGTAAGTACGAATATATCATTATCCATATCAGTTGAGTTAGCATTTGTCTATAGTTACGCAGGGAGACGCAGCGCCCATTTTTCTTTATGAATACAAGTCTAATCGTCCGCAAGTCAAATCGTCCCGCAAGTCATTTCGTCCACTATTTACTCAAATCGTCCGCAACTGCGTAAGTCAAATCTCCCACAAGTATGTAATGCTATACGAACTGGTAAAAATATGTTTGTTGCATATACTGAATATATATGTATAGCATATTGTTGTTTTTTCTATATTTTCACTAATGTGTGTGCTGTGGTACAAGCTGATACATATATCCAAGGATTACATTAAATATATGTCTCTGATGTATCGGATAATTCTAACGTGCGATAAATGACCAGGCATACCTATGATGTTGGCGATTCAATGATGGGGTCGGTGGGGGAGGGGTGGTGTGGTAATTACGGAGTCGGGTATAAAATCACACGGAAACCCCGATTATACCATGTTATGCCTTATTGCATACATGTATGATACTTTTACAAACTGGAATTCGGACATCTGTCATGTATTATATAGCATGTATATTTGCTGACAAACGTTCAGGACATGCACCAAATTAAATACAGTGAATCTTTTGTCAACTATCCACTTATTTACGAAACATCTCATATATTTTTACGATCTACGGAAATTCGACAGAACATTTAATGCACTGGCCGGACACATATCTTTCCCGATAATGTGGCACATATTCAATATGGGCCTAGATTCTGATTTACTGGAAGGCATAGGTACCAGAGCTCCAGATAAGCTGCGCATTTGCTTAAATAATCAATTAAAATTGCCAAAAACCCAATTGAAATGAAGAGTAGCGAGTGTCCAAAAGCAATTACAATTTTGTGTTACATTTATCATGCTGCAGAAAACAATAAACAGACCACAAACATAGCATATCTTTCTTATTTTCCATGAAAACACATCTTGGTATTTCGTTAGAATTGTCTCCAATGAGACAATTCTAATGAAATGTCGAATTGTCCCCAATGAGACTATTCTAGTGAAATGTCAAGACATGTTTCCATTTCGAAGCAAACTATTTAATACTTGCTGTCTGTTGATGTGTAAACATTAGTGTGATTTTATTAAAATCTGAAATACCCAATTGCTTCAGAAATGATGGAGTACAAATACTCAATTACTAATTCCTTATCTGGAGCATAGGGCACTGATCAATTTTATTGGAATGGGTAAATAAGCGACTGACCATAGTGTTCTAACTTCATGGAGGAATAAGATAAAGCATATCGTTTAAAGCAAATCGAAATTGAAAAATTCTAGGTCAAAACGGGGGAGATAATCTGTGACCCAGTAGTCAAATCAAAATCGAATTGAACTAGGCGCATCAACACACCATAATGAAGTGACATACTAAATAGCAAGTCTGCATATATTACGGTTTAAAAGTTTTACGTGTTACAAACATACATGACGGACTGACGGACCAGATACATAAAATAAATCCTTGGACGTACGGACACCCGCGACGAAAACAATATACCCATTTATTTTCATTATGTGGGTGTAGTAATGAAACAATCCCAGTTTGTTTATGAGGTTCCGCTTATGACACTTTAGCATTCATTGTTTACACCACGGTGTGATACCCGGATGGTTATTATGGTGTACGAACGGAGTCAAAACTAACCTTACAGGTGCAGCTATAAAAATATACAGGTGCACTAAAAAAATACAGCTGCACCTGTAAACATACAGCTGCACCTGTAAAAAATACAGCTGCACCTGTAAAAATACAGCTGCACCTGTAAAAATACAATTTAGTTTTGACCCCATTCGTACACCATACCGATTTTTTACGGGTGCAACTGTATTTGTACTGGCGCAGTTGTATTTTTTTTACAGCTGCACCTGTATATTTACAGGTGCACCTGTATAATTTTATAGCTACAAATGTAAATTTAGTTTTGACCCCGTTCGTACACCATAGGTTATTGCCATGGGTAAATAAGACAAACTAGCTAAATGACAAACAGATAGTAACTGGTAACATTGTGTCATGGAGAAATACGAATGAATAGCATATCAGTTAGACAATTCTAATGAAATGCCAAGAAATGTTTTCATTTCATACTCCATTTTAGTCCAATCACAAGTAAAAGGAATAAATCCTTTAAACATATTTTTATTATAGGAATGAATGGCCTTTTTGTGGAATTTATCGGGGTATAAACTTGGAAAAGTCGCGGGCCTCGTCCAGTATTCCCGCGACTTTTCCAAGTTTATATCCCCAAAAGGCCATTCATTCCTTATAATTACAGCATTTGAAATAAATTCATCAAGAAAATGTGTTTATTTTCCGTTTTCTTAAAGGTACATGCCCACGCAGTAGGCACAAAATGTTCTTTATAGGAATTAAATAAGTGTATAATTATGTCACTATTCCACCAGTTCTAAAAATTAAGAGTGCCCGCTATACAAAAATAATCATTTATTAATTTACTGTTAGCGACGTGCGGCGGTAACAGTCTATTTTGATAATGTGCGGGGACGACGACTTTCACATCACGGATTGCGGTGCGCATGCGTAGTATACTACGCGCGCCAGTAGGCTTCCCAATATGTAAACAAGAATATCAACATGTCGAAACGTCCAGGACGGAAATTGTATGAAACGGCGTCGGCCAAACAAAAGGCGAAATGTCTGAGGGACAGGCAGTACAGAGAGAGAGTGGTTAATATTGGCGACCAGATCACCAAATGGAAAGAGTTTAGAGAATTTGACTCGAACAGAGATTTTTCTTCTCAACTTCCGATACTTCACTGCGCATGTCAAAGATGTGATATGATTGACCGTGTCACGTGACGCGTGTTGGTAAAAATAGCACGAGGTCGGAAAATACCGTTTCTGGTCGCGGCATATAAAATACGATTTAACACCAATTAACACCAGCCGTAATTACAAATAACTCGTTAGTGGGTAGACAAATGGCTCATATAAGGCATGACAGAAAATTAAAAGTAGTAGTACAGTGTAACCTGCTGTGTGGGCATGTACCTTTAAGAATTATTTTAACTGTGCCTGACGGTTATGTTAAGTAGTTCGGCATGGGAGTTTACTGGGGTATAAAGACTTGCTGCGGACCAATCAAATGTTAGGGAATTGTGTAAATATTGTTGTGCTGGAATTATAGTATGTTGTCATAATTATAAAATTATGTTATTGATATCATGATTAAGAGTACACTATTCTCCAGTTTCATTGTGAGTAGTAATGTTCGTTATGCCAGCCATCATTTTATTATTTTTATGCTGTCGGCATACTTTCAAGGAGAAATATGGGAAATAGAAAGAGTAAAACCAATCTGCTATATAATATACATATGCACATATAAAAATATAATAGCGGACGATTTGACCAAATAGATGACGAATTGGCCAAATAGCGGACGATTTGACTTGTTTTTTTAGGCAGCGGACGAATTGACCAAAATAGCGGACGATTTGACTTGCGCACGATTTGGTTAGCGGACGATTTGGTCAGCGGGCGATTTGACTTGATACCTTCTTTATTCCCAGACCAGTAGCCGATTTCACCAAAATTGCTATGTACACTTATCTAGCTAAATACACTTTGCGGGAGTAATTATTTAGTTGTACTATATTTCATTATATCACATGGAACTATCGATTGTTTATATTTGATGGTTAAAACTTGAAGTATGTAAACTTATTGTACTGTATTTATTTCATTATCACAAACATGTTTGCTTTATTCATAGACTGAAAATTTCTCCCTCAAAGTACACTTAGCAAGATAAGTCTACCTACTAACTTAGCGATTTTGGTGAAATCGGCTACTGGCCCCTCGACAAATCCACTCGTTCGCTCGTATTGGCGAGTGAATTTTCGATCCGGACCGAGTGGTAATTTGAAGAGACAGCGAGTCATAAACAATAAAACATATGTGAATTTATGAGCTGATATCCAATCTGGACGAGTGAAAAATTAAGAATTTGTCGAGGCCTACAGACACTTAGTTGCGAACGGTAACTCTTGCAATCTACTCCCGTCCGTAGGCAGAGTTCCGATTCACTCACAGGATTGCTCTGCAGAATAGCGAATTAGATCTGATTCCTTAGTAATTGACTCCTTTTTGGAAGTTATCAGGAGCACTCGGAAGAAAAACACGACGTACCTTTAACACACTGTTGGTTCACATTCATGTATGTGGCGACACAGCGACACACCATGTTGCGACATTTACTGAACGGCACCCAATCACAGTCGGAGTTGACTTCACACACCGATCCCAGATCTACAATTATAGTATCTCATGAATTTTCTATTTTTCCCAAAAAACACTTATATTTTTCTTACGTGTATCGGAGTACTTTTGGACCATATGCCCTTTATTGTGGAGTGCACATTCTACCACATTGAAAACTCTGCAACCAATACTCCCCATATGCACTATATGGTACACTTTGAGACTTTTAACCCTTTCACCCCTAATTAAGTAACTGAAATGGATTTTGATCTGTTAATTTTGCAACAATTCCAACCGTCACACAATGATTTTCAGACTAGTCCATTTATGAAAAGGGGGGTATTTTGGCGACACACCATGTTGCGACATTTACTGAACGGCACCCAATCACAGTCGGAGTTGACTTCACACACCGATCCCAGATCTACAATTATGGTATCTCATGAATTTTCTAATTTTCCCAAAAAACACTTATATTTTTCTTACGTGTATCGGTGTACTTTTGGACCATATGCCCTTTATTGTGGAGTGCATATTCTACCACATTGAAAACTCTGCAACCAATACTCCCCATATGCACTATATGGTACACTTTGAGACTTTTAACCCTTTCACCCCTAATTAAGTAACTGAAATGGATTTTGATCTGTTAATTTTGCAACAATTCCAACCGTCACACAATGATTTTCAGACTAGTCCATTTATGAAAAGGGGGGTATTTTTGTTGTAAAAATATGAAAATTACTTGCAAAAAGCTCAGATCCTGATGAGACGGCTCGTCACGAACCGGCTCATCTCGATCTACACGTTTTGCTAATACCACTATACAGGCATGTGGTGTTGAAAGGGTTAATTAAAACACGTAATGTTTTTAATACTGTGTACATGTCACAGGTAATTGAAAATAAATCGCTTTCAGTATCGTCTCTAATTAAAGTTGTATATACATTTGTATTAGACATTTGTATTAGACATTTGTATTAGACATTTGTATTATTATACATTTGTATTAGACATTTGCATTAGACATTTGTATTAGACATTTGTATTAGACATTTGTATTAGAAACTAAACATTCATGCTCTTTTTTCTGGCTCCAATGTCACCTATGATGCAGCAAGTGACATTCAGTGTACATACAGTCGAACACCAGTATCTCGAAGTCGAAGGGGAAAGCGTATTTTAGTCGAGATAGGACTATGTTCGAGATAGCGAAGTGACATGGTCGAATATTTTCTCAAAAACAATATCAAATCATGTTACCCATCACATCAGGAGTAAACAATAAAGCAATAATGAAACAAAGAAGCGTAATCGTGTTGTGAATTCATACTGAATGTGATGGACTTCGTTTTCCATGTTAATTGTATACAAAATAATTGATTATGACATTAATCATCATCAGATTCAATGATTAATACACGCTGAATTTAATTCAAGAAACACATTAATAATTAATTTACTGACGAATTTTAATCACCGATTAACTAGTGACCAAATGTTGTAAACTACCCAACATTACAGGTGGCGTCACAACTCTCAGTGTATTGCTTAAATGACCATACTTGTAATTAGAAAGTTAGTGTTCGTTTATTACCTGATTTGCAGACTCCGCCGTCAGCTGTCAGTTGGTACGTATGTGCTTGATCGCATATACAGACTTTGTCCTTTGGATCACATTTCGCATACCTGTCGGCACAGTCCTTGGACGATTTACACGAATTCCCCAATTCTGCAACATATACATAGTGGATCTGACACGAGTTCACTTAACATGATATAATTATTTAATAACCCTTTCAACACTACATGCCTGTATTGTGGCATCGGCAACACGTGTAGATCCAGATGAGCCGGCTCGTGACGAGCCGTCTCATCAAGATCTACACTTTTTGCAAGTAATTTTCATATTTTTTGAAAACAAAACACCCTCTTATCATAAATGGACTAGTCTGAAAATTATTTTATGATGATTGCATTGGTCGAAAAATTAACATCAAAATCCATTGATGTTGGTCCACGAGGTTCCTAAATATCATATTCAATCAACACAAGTCTTAGATTCTAGTTAGTTTTGCTGCATGAGCACAACATCACAACAACATGCATCGAAGCTGCACTGAGCACCGAAGATGTTTTTTGTAGCCGTATACTTGACATATAGTGCAGATGCCAAACAGCAATTTGAGCCTTAGCCTAAAATTACCGAAATGTTTTGATGGTTTTGATAACGTGGATGTCTACTAATTGCAAAACCGCAGGGTGCCACCTTGGCACCCTTGAGGAAATTGAGAAATCCAAGATGGCCGCCATATATATACAAAATCATAATCAATGTCGTATTTTGTTTGTTATCCAAGTTAGATCAAAGCCCTTTGGTGTATATTATTCATTTTTCAAGTGGAATGATACCTTGATAGTATTGGGCACTTAATTACTTAATTGGTATTTCCATAATTGAAATTCAAGATGGCCGCCACATATATAAAAAAATATAATCAATGTCGTGTTTGCTATTCGGATTAGACAAATCACTTTCGTATATATTATTCGTTAAATGACACACTGATAGCATTAACCACTTTACTGTTTTGTCCAAAATGAAAATTCAAGATGGCCGCCAAAATATATGGAAAATTAATTAAAATCATGAATATAGTATATACGTATGTCTGTGGCGGGACAGCACCAAGAGCGTATACAGTATCGGACCTATTATATATTGACGTGTCAATATTTAGTACAGCAAATATCAATAGTTATGTAATATGTTTTACCTAAGTTATCATTGCAAGATACCAAGCGCCCACCAATTGCTATTTACAACACACTCTGAATATAAAATATATGAGCCAGCTGTATACATATACATCTCCACAGCAGCAGGTTTATACACATTAGTGCAAATATGTTATACTCGTCAGTGTATACTTATTATCACGACAATAATGATTCTCATGTAATGTGGTTGCTCGTATACATCACGAGTGATGGGCGTTGCTAAAGGAATGGCTTCATTCATCGGCGAAATCTGGTTCTTCGGTTTCGTTGCATGTATCGTTGTCTTAAAAATCTGCGGCATCTTTCGTCGATCGGTTTTGACAATGGCATGTGCTGCTACAGCTGCATAAGATGGTACACGCTAACCGAGCTGTGTAACATCCACATCTGGCGGTCGCACATGGTTGTTCTGATGAACAACCACATCGAATCATCTGCATGATAGCTGCTGGGGCTTGTAGTTTATCTGAAGGCAGAGTCACTGCTGAAAGCATTTTTGAATGGTTGTCTTTGAACCAACCCCACTCTATGGCGACAATGTTGTTGTTTTTTTTTTTGGGGGGGGGGGGGGGGGGGGTCTTGCTCCAAGGCAGCCTTCCAAATTGCAGTTTGCAGATGTGCTCGTTTGACGTTTTCTGCAAATGCTTCCGATATTGGCGGCAGTGATCGCAAATCTGGAGTCTTGCGGATATTTCTCCTCGCTGTTTTTGCTGACCATATTTCGAATCGAATTTCAGACATGCTGCCTTTGATATTGGATCCATAACAAGATGCAATGAATGTTGTGGCCTCTGAAATAACATCTTGTATATTCGCATGAGGATTGCCAAGGTTCACCAATGTACATCCTTTCAAGAGAACATTAACAACTCGGGCCTTTCCAATCCCACACATGTATGCTACCGTGTCGCAACCATATAGTGCATGGGCTGCCAAGAGATGTTCTACTACTGCAGTGTGCTTGCTTGTTGTTGCGCCAATGTCAACAACAGTTCTCTGTGAGCTGGTGCATTCCATGAGAAGCGTGCATGTCAACGTCTGCTGCTGGTAGTAGTGTAGTAATAGAACGAACACATATCACATACTACAGCTATACAGGACGCATATTGGGTAGCAGCACTTACCATTTGCTGAGCAATAATTGTATCTGCTTCTTCATGACTTGTCGTTATGTCAGTTCGGGTTATCACGTCTCCATGATGAATCTCTGTTGGGGCATTGATACAACCTGTGACTATCAGTCGGTGTTTGAAACATTCATCGGTTGGTACAAGGTTTTTCGCATTTTCCTCGATCTGCTGGCATAGGATATCAATAAGATGAACCTTGTTATCTGTAGTGGTCAGGATCGTATGTTGTGATGGCAGTGGTTTTGCTAATCTAAGTTTGTGTCCAGTGCATGCCTTCCTAGATTCTCGAGACCTTCGTGTGTAACCCTTGATGCTACTCATGGTAGCGATCAAAAAAAAAAAAGTCAGCTTTCTGAAGTTTCCTATGAACATATGTCCAGTATTGGTCAGAAAAGTACTGCACGGTTCCAGTGGCTGGCCAGTGGATACACCAAAGAATCGCGCATCCATCAACAATGATAACATCCGGTTTCATCATTTTTCGCGTTGAGTGCTCGACTTGGAGCTTCGTTTTGAATGTCTATTTTGTTTTCATGATTATCATATCATCACTGTCTTCGAGCATTGATGTTGGGATTGGTGATAATTCGTGCTGGAACACGCTCTTCATGTCAATGTCACGAGTAGTAGTGATGCCCATTAATCTTGAATATATCAGTTGTGTATCAAATACTTCACCAGATCCACATTTGATAGCTTTCTTCATGACACTCATAGTGACAACCTTGTTTGTCAGTGCTCCGTGAAAACCGTTCGGCCAACTCGCTTCGTACTCAGTCAACTGCTGTGTACCAATCTGAACCGAATCATCAACGTTTACTTTATCGGTGCCTATTTGTCCAGATACAATGTTCATAATACGATCTGGATGGTCATCAGGTTTCAGTGGATCCACACATGTCTCCAGCATATCCCTGATCTTCATTCTGTCCCTGGCATATGATTCCTTTCTACCTTTCATTTCTTCCTTGTGCTTCATCACTGACTGTGTCCCAGTGGCATCTCTCATTTCAGCAACATCCTTGATGAGGCGACTGACTTAACGCCCACCTCTTCAATACCGACTGATTGAGCGTGATACCAACCAGTCCACCAGGTCCGTGTCCACATAACCCTTCTGTAACCATTCTCATAGCTCGAATATTCTGTGGGAAATTTTTCCCAGCTAACATCCGACTTACTCCGCCAAATGCCGACTTCAATACAAGGGTGTTGAGGGGATATATTATAGGGCGCAAAGTCCAAAATGAATCGAAACAATCACAGCGTTGTTTCGAAGTGATTGGTAATTTTAAGTACGCTATAGACAACTTTCCATGACTGAAAAGTAAATTAGATTAATTTATATAACGACACGTTCTTTCCAAAGCATACTCATTTTTATTACCAGTTTTAATGATTTGTATGGCATTTTTTCTCTAAATTTGGCCAAAATCACAGGACTATACCTCTAGATCGGGTATATTACAATACAAAATCCGTCATTATGTGTGATTAAAATACTTAGTAATAGTGGTAATAAATGTGGTGGTGTATTTAAAACAAATTCATACACAGTTGTCATTGGAAAAACTCACACTTGCACCCGATTATGACCGAAACATGTTTTGACAACATTCATGGCAGCCATCTTGAATTTTTCAATTTCATCAAGGGTGACAAGGTGGCACCCTTCGGATTCTGAATGACAATATGTTGAATATTAGGAAACTGTAAAAAAAACATCGTGTGGACGCAAATTTTGGGTCTAACGAACTTCCTCCAGACTAATAGTTTACGCTAAGTATACTCCCTAGCGTTTGGTTATTTTAATACAATGTGTTATATAATTATTGTATGCAATAACTAATGCTCATTGTGCATCAAACTATATCACCGATCATATGCTCAGTCGATATAAAAAATATGTTTCAAAATAACTAGAGAAAGTGAACAGTGGCTCACGTATACCCCGGCCACCGCCTGGACCGACAAATAAAAACTTTAACGCAAATATTTAATAAACTTTAACGCGAATTTCTAAATAATTTAATTGACCTTGATGTTGGAAATGAAGGTCACATGTGTATGGCATGGAATGAAAATATGGATGATGATAATGAAGTTTGAAGTCAATCTGACTTATCGTTGTAGAGATACGGTGCCCGAAATCTTTACCGCAAATCTTATGATTTCTAAGTAATTTGACCTTGACATTGGTCATGAAGGCCGCATGTTTGTGGTATGGAATTAAACATTGAATGGTGATGAGCAAATATAGAAAGGTTGAAGTCAATCTGACTTACCGTTAAAGAGATAACGGATATCCAAAAACTTTAACGTGGACGGACGGACGGACGAACGGACGAAAGGACGGACGGCATTACGAAAACTATATACCCCTCGACAATGCCGGGGGTATAATAAGTTGAACGCCTGACATATATTGGTAATGTATTGGAAATTCACGGACACAAGGAACTACATGTACTTAATACACAATATATTATACATTGTATATCAGTATACTGAGAGGCTGAAGGTTCGAGCCTTTCTTAAGACTGTTAGGGTACTAATTTCCGTATTACCTGCCTGCCTGATGCCTGTCATACGGTATATGATTTGGGAAGTACGGACATATCCAGAGGAGATTGGAGTCTCATCAATAAAAACCGACTGCCCCGACTGACAATTTGCTTTATTTTATGTATATGCTCACTTTTTGTTATAAATCAGACAGATACCATTTACAATGCACAGAGCGTAAACAAACCTACGCGTTTGTATAACATATCATAATATGATATGTTATACAAACGCGTAGGTTTGGGAGACATAATACGTACCCCGTAAACATTTGTCACCACTTCTCTGGTATCCTTCCGCACAGGAACACTTTGAGTTGGAGCATACACTGTTGTCTATACCGCAATCGCCATCTGTTGTACACTCCGTATCTATATCTGACAACATTGAAGACAAGCAATGTGATTTTTTTTATGTACACTTTTTCATGAAACATATGTACAGCAACTGTGATATTTTCTATAATGACACCGTTGGCTTTAAATGATACTCTTTTGTGTTTGTGGGCCGTTAAACACCATGTCATTCTGTAATGTCATCGACAGATGACGCGATTTAATTGCAACATTTGCTCTTCGTCGTTCATGTTTCTCCTTTGCATATCTTATTTTCTATTTTGGAAAATCAGACATAGCATTCCTTACTTAGAGTCCTTGGTCATTTACAACTCACATGGTTTGACACTAAACTTTGGGCCAGGGATTCCGCAGCATGGACATTCTGATTTTTACATTCTGTTAATTTTTTCCACTTGACCCTCACCTGAGAGGCAGTACCCGTCCCTATTGTGATAGTCGGGCTTGCAATCGCATACTCCACCCTCATCACATCGCGAATTGTCATCAGCGCATTCTGAATCACCACCACACGTAGCGCCCAACACTGAAACGGGAGCTAACTACATTCATATTGTCTGATACAGTTACTACATGTAACTTACACACTACCGCTTGCGTTTATCTCGCCAATATGTCAGTGTTTCTGAACACATATTGTTACATGGTTTCCGTTGTTTGCACATATATAGCGCGTGCTGTTTGCATATGGCTTTAGGCAATGCTCATTCCGGGGCCGCGCGTAGACCAAGTGCCTTCATGACGTCACTACGCGGAACTGCCTTCATGACGTCATTACTTCATGACGTTCATGACGTTCATGAGGCGGCCCCGGAATATGAATACCGAAAATTATCTACGTGAATGGGACGATTTATAAAAGTACTGAAAATACTGAATATAATGCTCAAATTACATCAGTTTTTTGTTGGAAATGTACCAATAACGTTTGATCATGTCCAGCCGTGTGCAAACGTTTGCTGTGGCCCTCGGGAACTGTTTGAACCCGCGGTCTGCGGCCTTGGGTTGAAACAGTTCCCTCGGGCCACAGCAAACGTTTGCACACGGCTGGACATTATCAAACCTTATATTGGCAATAACAAGTAGCAATCAAGCAGTTTGATTAGCTGTGCATGAGCCGCCAATCAAGCTGCTAACTTTCAAAAACTATATTCAAGTATTTGAAAGGTACCCATAATTATAGTCTAGAGAATAGTAGGTTAGTGCCGTAAATGGGAACACATATCTGGCAAGGCTTAGGAAACGGGATGGGCGAGGCTCTGCCGAGCACATCCCGTTTCCGTGCCGCGCCAGATAGTTTTGCCATTCACGGCACTAACCAACTATTCTATTTATCCCGTCAACACCAACAAATGGCTGTAAAATACAAAAATGGTATTGACTGGATATCAAAAATGTTTCACGGCACCGTGTTTCACGGCACATACGCACTGTGTTGACGGGATAAATAGAAAATAGTAGGTTAGTGCCGTGAATGGGAAAACATATCTGGCAAGGCTCAGAAAACGGGATGGGCGAGGCTCTGCCGAGCACATCCCGTTTCCGTGCCGCGCCAGATATTTGTTTCCATTCACGGCACTAACCTAATATTCTATTTATCCCGTCAACACCTACAAATGGCTGTAAAATGCAAAAATAGTATTGACTGGATATCAAAAATGTTTCACGGCACGGTGTTTCACGGCACATACGCACTGTGTTGACGGGATAAAATGTAATGCTTATTCCGTAAATGAATATACGTTCAGCACAATCAACGTGGACTGTAATGTCAATATAGCGCAAAAAGATGATGAATCGGACTGGATGTTGAGGAGCACAAACTAACTGACAATACCTTTCATACAGACGCCACCGGTGTCTATGAAGTCTGGTGTCGGGCACTCGCACAGTTTCTTGCTACTACATACGGCGTTGGTATCATAGCAGTCATCTATAGCGGAACATGTCGTGTATAGATCTGAAATATGTAGATACATTGTATATACGGCCCATTTACGGTATGGTGAATTCTGTGAAGCTACAGTAACTCTTATATGTGATAATGTAGGACGGTGTCATTGAACGAGTGACGACAAAAGCCACATCAAATATATGGTTATGGCATATGTTCTAGGCAATTACGACTGACTCAATCGTTATCTGAATACGGTATATAGCAAACACAAGCGAAACTGCAATATGCATTCCTGCCTCTTTCATTAAGCGCGGCTGTTGCTAAAATTCGATGCTTAAAGTAACTTTATACTAACAAAAGAAAACAATTTCACAACGGTTAAACCACCGTAAAATGGGCAACGTATTAAACCGTATTATATACATGAGTATAACCCGAAGTTTCAATAGGCTTGGTACTTGGTATGTAGCAGCATTCTTTAGTTGCGAAGGGTAACTCTTGCAATCTACTCCCGTACCGTTCGTAGCCGGTACGGGAGTAAATTGCAAGAGTTACCGCACGCAACTACAGCCTTCCTATAATTAATCAAAGTACTGAAATATGGTATCTCCACAAAAACTTGCGGAATTAGATGCCTATTTTCTCAATCATCATCCAGAGGAAAATGTACATACTGTGATGGTGCAAACTCGTTCCCATTTTCCCATACATTTTCTCTGGAATAAATTACTGTTTGAAACTCCGAGAAAAAACTTGTACAAAACTGGCGGCAACTGTTCACTGCTACCTAACTGTGAGAACAAAATATAATAGCTGCTGTATTCATACGCACGAAATGTCTTGATTCGTATTTTTCAGAATGTAACTGATAAACTGAGCACAAAACTGTGAAAACTATAGCGAATAGTATACGTAGAGTTTTAGATACAAAGCAAGACAGGCCAAAACGCTATAAGATAAGTTCACAGGGCACTATTTTCTTGGTCGTACTCGCCGTTTAGGCGAAGCACGATCAATGGCTGCCCCCATAGAAATTTGCGTGACACAATATGCTATAGCCCTTGAGATATAAAAACGCATAGTGCATTTCAAGTCTTAGTTCCTATCAGCTTTGTGTCTAAAGAGTATTGTACCCCATGGTGTACATTTAAATACATATTTTATTTTGTAAATCGATTATTCCATTTATGTTGTTCACGATAAAAATAGGAATAACTGATATAAAAACTAATAAAAGTTGAAAATTCCAGTTGTCGAGCTGCAAATAGTGAATTTTCAACTTAATGAGAGCAGGTTACTCCTCAATTCATATGTTTGTCACGTTTGAAAATCAGTGCGTATTCAACTAAAATAAATGCGCAAAATACATCAATACATGTACGTGCATCTTTTGGAGCTCTGATAGAGTAGTGTTTCAGTAATACTAGCGAGTATACATCGCATCAATTAACCTGTTCACATCATATCGCAAACATTTGCAAACTCTGTTGATCCGGAAGAGCCATCTCGTAACGAGCCGTCTCTTCAGTATCTGTAGAGTTTGTCAATATTGTCAGATATTTAAAAAAATACACATACGGGTGACAGGGTTACCAATACCTGGTTTACAGGTACCGCCGATATTTATGTCCGAGTTACTGTCGATATAGTCACTGCTGCATACACACGTGCCGCTGGTGACGTCACATAATGCGTTGAGGTCATCACATGCGTTTGTTTCACTGCACCCAACTCCCAGCACTAATACAAACAAAATAGCATATCATTCCTGTATGACATGCGTATACCTCATCACAGTAATCGCTCGTGAATGACACAAGTAATGTAAACATACATGTACAGTGGAACCTCTCTAAACCGGACACCATGGGAGGTCCCCAGGGTGTCCGGTTTATAGTGGTTTTATTGTAAATATGGCATTTGATTATTCTGAGCCATAGTTGTGTGCTATGCGATCACGAACAGAGATTATCACCTTATGTAAATGACATAGAAACACATCACAAATAGATCACAGGTGTGTTCTTGGTGTCCGGTTTAGAGGAGTTCCATTATAGAAGCATGTGGTATATAAACGGCGTTCGTTTCATTGGAGCCAACTCCAAACTCTGGCAAAATCAATACACCGTTATTGTCTTTAAAATACAAGCAGACATATGGCATGCGTGTTTTTCAGTACAGAAACCTTTCTGGAACGGGCGAAACAAAATCAATTTAGAACGACGTAATATATAATAAGCGTCTGTTTCATTGTAGCTTGTTACCAGAACGGGAAGAAAATACAATGTGCAAAATATGCGGTTGAACGAGAAAAAAACCAGTAGTCGATTTAATCAAAATTGCAAAGCATATTTATCTAGCCAAGTATACTTTGAAGGAGTACTCATTTATTTTTCCCTAAATGCATTATTTCATATAGAACTAACGACTGCATATGTTTGATGATTAAAAGTATCCATACTTATTATACTGAATTTATTACATTACCACAGCTAAAATAATAATAAATTTGATAATTTCTCCCTGAAAGTATACTTTGCTAGATAAGTATAATTTGCAATATTGGTGAAATAGCCTACAGCACGGGAAGAAAACACAATGTGCTATATATGCGGCTGACGTTTCGGTTCAGATACACCCAAGAGTTTGAAGGAACGATATACATTTATTATAATGTCATATACGACGCTAACATCATGAACATGGGTATATTTATATCAATTTAATAAGACACATACGCCTTTAATTTCTTGTTAGACTAACCTGCTCTCATAATTGTGAAACACACAAGTCTGTATACCATGTATATGACTAGTAGTGTATTAAGTCATTATAAAAAAGGTTAGGATGCATAAGACATACGTGTATGTTGGAGATATATGACGACATGTAAGCTGGTTTTACCCGACCTGTAGGAAGCCAATGTTGTCACATGTTCTTTAGTGACTTTTTTCATCTGCTGCGTGTTTCAAGTCAAATTCCAAACATTTCGTGTTTGGACTCCTCTTGAAGCTCCACCAGCTCGACCATATTTTACGAAATATCTTAAATTTTGATAACATGTTTTATTATATGACTGACAATTTCAACCAACGAGATTGTGAAATATCCGGTCACATGATTGTGGACATATATTGTTATTCACCCATGGTCATTTATGTTCAGTAAACCGATACAAATCTACCGTGAAATACTCTTTTACCGGTTGTTTCGCTCACATTTCAACCACATCTGTAACCCAGTGCCTTTAAGCTGCAATAGCTAACATATCATAAGCTTCGTGACAACAATCCCCAGCTTAACCATTTCAAAAAAAGGCCAGAAAACCAATATGTACAAACACTATAGACCAAGTTCAGCCGGCTCCTAACGATCCGTCTCGTCACTACATGTATCTGCAGCATTTGTCATTCTTTAAAAAAATCCACATTGAATCATGAATGTAGGATATTCAGGGTTGAAAGTATAACAACTCAAGTTTGAATTACGTGAGCGTACAAGGGAGACAACTTGGGGCGGCGGTCCACTTTCCACTCCCGCGACACCTGACCGTGTAGATGCCGTATATGACGTAGTTGTCTTGACAGGCGTAAGTAAACATAGACACCACTGTCGTGTCACTTGGATTGGGAGTTACCGCATACGGAACGCTCGGTACAGACCCACAGTCTGGAAAAGCATTTACAAAACGGTTATTTCTGTCTGGTTGAATTATGGGGGTGGGTGCATGGCGATTGGGTCGGTCTACTAGAAAATATAACATGAACTTGGAGCGGTGCTCGAGCAGTATGGGGCGTCGGACTGCTGATCTTAAGGTTGTGGGTTCGAGCCTAACCCGAGGCGTGCGTTGTGTCCTTGAGCAGGACACGTTATCCACACTGCTTCAGTCCATTCACCACAAATAGGTACCGACTAATTACCGGAAATCTGGATTGTATTAGATTGTATGTACATGCACTTATGTAGTATATATTAAGGGAAAACACTACGAAAAGAGCCGAGGAAACCGACGAAGTTTATATAAGCAAACGCTTATATCCGCTGTCAAACACGCTATGAACTGTACGTATAAATAAATCAGCGAAAATGCACCCTACCCACTTCATTTACGAACAGATATAAACAGATATGACAAGTTTGTCAAACTGACTGACAATTCGTATAAGTTAATGAAATGCTATATTACCTAATATACAAAAGGAACGTATAATTGGGTTCGGGGTTGAGGTGTGGTGGAACTAATAATTGTTAATATTCAATATTAGTAGTAATAACAAATGATCGTGACCATATATTCGCATAATCACTGATGTTTCATTTGTGTTTGTATGCATGCACTAAACGTATGATTGTAGCGAACACACACGCACGCACACAGGCACGTACGCAAGTATAGCGCATACAGACACAGACAGATACATACATGGTATGTATTATGGACACATTAGTGTACCATTCAACGTTGGTACTAATATATTTACATATCCTTATCCTGTCTGTCGGCGCTTATGTTCAAACAACACACCTCTTTTACAAACGCCTTCCTTCTCAGCGAACTTTGGTGTTTCACATTCACAAGTGCCGCCGCTGCTGCATACGGAATTCTCGGTAATACAGTCATCGTCCGTACTACAGCCAGTGTGCAGGTCTGCAATGTATATACTCATATACACTCGATATTCATTAATATGGTCCATGATACCGTACATATGTTGCCGTATACCATTGACCGTATTGTCTAAAAGTAATGAACATTCCCTATGTGTAATTACAGAACGGTGTAAGTGTCGTGAAATATCTCTTGGTGAGTATTCCATTTTTCTCTGTGTTATTTGAATCCATAGAAACTAGCTGAATATCAGATAATTCAATATTATATCCGGTTTTGTGTGAATTACTACATACCTAGTAAACTTAGGTATTTCGAACATATAGTCTACTGAAAATGGAGGACGCCTTACCAGATTTACAGGTTCCGCCGATGATGATTTCGCCGTTGCTGTCTGTATAGCCGGTCTGACAAAAACACGTACCGCTGTCGGTATCACAATCTGCGTTGACGTCCTCGCAAGCGTTTATAGAAGTGCATTCCGCGCCCAGCGCTAATAAAAACAAAACAATAGTGTGTCTCTTAGTTGTAGACATGCAAACAAGTATACGATGATGTATGTGGTGCCTTCGTTTCAGATGTGTTATGCGAAGACAATTCCTTTTTCATTTGATTATAAAATCGAGACGAATCTGTTTCTGTTTATGCTGTTCTTATTTTTAAACCTATATGCAGTGCATTATGTATATGGTATTATCGTGGAAGATATACAGAGAAGACGACGTGTTGATTTCATATGCCAGATTGTATATACAGTAAATACATGTGATAATGTTTGCTAGTTAGTATACACGTACGATGGCGGAAATTGTTCACTTAGTTTTGACAGTACTATGACGTACCCGGGAGACACCTCGGTTCTGGCGTCCACTCTCCATTCGCCAGGCATGTGACAGGATTGGTACCGTATATGACGTAGTTGTCTTCGCAGATGTAGGTAAATGTAGCGTCCACTGTCGTGTCAGTTGGATTGAGTGTTACCGCATACGGCACGCTCGGCACAGACCCGCAGTCTGGAACAAAACCAATTCAGAACGACGCGAATGCTCATGGTAGTCTCCAGTTACATATTTAATTGAAAACAGAATGATATTCATTTATCAAGTTACATTTTATAAATGCCTCAACAGCATCCTGTAAAAATGTGATTCTCGTTGTGCTTTCATTGCTCTAACAAAACAAGTGGATCATTTGTAACTGACAGAAGCAGTAACACGTTTCAGTCTATTATAGATTCGAATATGCTTCCTACATAAAGCACATATTTCATTTTCCCCACCGAAAGAACAAATATTAATATAACTGTTCTGTAGACGCACTAGTTATAGCTCAGTGGCAGCAATACAATATTTACAAATTAGTCCACCACACCAAACCAGATTGCAGCTGTTCTACTAATCGTTACGTGCTGCTAGTTTGCTCTTGGCTTTGGAATGTCTGTTGATAAATTACGTTTAAGGTTCGGGGCGCCACACTGATCAGGTTAATCACACCATTGGGATTTGTAACGTGTTTCTCTAAATCGTTAAACATATGTACCTCTTTTACAAAAGCCATCGTTTTCAGCGAACTCTGGTGTTTCACATTCGCAAGTGCCGCCACTGCTGCATACGGAATTCTCAGTGATACAGTCATCGTCCGTACTACAGCCAGTGTGCAGATCTGCAATGTATACACGGCATATACACGATATATACTATGGTCTTGATAGCGTACATATGTTGCCGTATACCATTGACCGTATTGTCTAAAAGTAATGAACATTCCCTATGTGTAATTACAGAAAGGCGTAAATATCGTGAAAGTCTCCAGTTGCGTGTTCTGTTTTCGCCTGTGTTCTTTTATTTCATAGAAACTTAGTGAATATCAGATAATTCAATCTTAGATTGCGGTTTTGTGTGATTTACAACAGACCTGGTAAACTTAGGTATTTCGGCCTTATAGTCTACTGAAAATGGAGGACGCCTTACCAGATTGACAGGTTCCGCCGATGTTGATTTCGCCGTTGCTGTCTGTATAGCCGGTCTTACACAAACACGTTCCGCTGTCAGTATCACAATCTGCGTTGACGTCCTCGCAAGCGTTTATAGAAGTGCATTCCGCGCCCAGCGCTAATAAAAACAAAACAATAGTGTGTCTCTCAGTTGTAGACATGTAAACAAGTATACGATGATGTATGTAGTGCCTTCGTTTCAGATGTGTTATGCGAAGACAATTATTTTTTCATTTAATTATAAAATCGATACGAATCTGTTTCTGTTTATGCTGTTCTTATTTTTAAACCTATATGCAGTGCATTATGTATATGGTATTATCGTGGAAGATATACAGAGAAGACGGCGTGTTGATTTCATATGCCAGATTGTATATACAGTAAATACATGTGATAATGTTTGCTAGTTAGTATACACGTACGATGGCGGAACTTGTTCACTTAGTTTTGACAGTACTATGACGTACCCGGGAGACAACTCGGTTCTGGCGTCCACTCTCCATTCGCCAGGCATGTGACAGGATTGGTACCGGATATGACGTAGTTGTCTTCGCAGATGTAGGTAAATGTAGCGTCCACTGTCGTGTTAGTTGGACTGGGTGTTACCGCATAAGGCACACTCGGCACAGACCCGCAGTCTGGAACAAAACCAATTCAGAACGACGCGAATGCTAATGGTAGTCTCCAGTTACATATTTAATTGAAAACAGAATGTGAAATATCAAGGCGTTCCCTGTAAAGAAACAGAAGTTATAAAAAGACATTTACTCCAACGTACAGTTAATGATGTTGATCTTGGGGAAAGGGGTGGAGGGGGGGGGGTCATGGATTTTCTGTAGCACAATAGAGGATCATCAGATGAATGCATGTTTGAAACATCAAAGCGTTCCCTGCAAAGAAACAGAAGTTACACAACATTTATCCCAACGTTAAGTTTATGAACTTGCTAAGTTTGTGACCTTGACCTTGGATCAAGGGCTGGGTGGTGAGTTGTGCATTTGCTACATCATGATAGAGGGTCATCTGAGGAATGCATGTATGAAATATCAAGGCGTTCCATGAAAGGAAACAGATGTTATAAGACATTTACCCGAACGTTAAGTTTATGAATGTGCTAAGTTTGTGACCTTGACCTTGGGGTAATGGTTGGGTGGTGAGTCGTGGATTTGCTACAGCTTCATAGAGGGTCATCTGAGGAATGCATGTATGAAATATCAAGGCGTTCCATGACTGAAAACAGATGTTATAAGACATTTAAGTTTATAATGTCGCTAAGTTTGTGACCTTGACCTTGGGGAAAGAGGTGGGAGGTGGGTCATGGATTTGCTATAGTACGATAGAGTTTCATCAGATGAATGCATGTATGAAATCTGAAGGTATTCCCTGTAAATAAACAGAAGTTACACAACATTTACCCCAACGTTAAGTTTATGAATGTGCTAAGTTTGTGACCTTGACCTTGGGGTAAGTGATGGGCGGTGGGTCATGGATTTGCTATAGTACGATAGAGTTTCATCAGATGAATGCATGTATGAAATCTGAAGGTATTCCCTGTAAATAAACAGAAGTTACACAACATTTACCCCAACGTTAAGTTTATGAATGTGCTAAGTTTGTGACCTTGACCTTGGGGTAAGTGATGGGCGGTGGGTCATGGATTTGCAACAGCACGATAGAGGATCATCAGATGAATGCATGTTTGAAACATCAAAGCGTTCCCTGCAAAGAAACAGAAGTTACACAACATTTATCCCAACGTTAAGTTTATGAACTTGCTAAGTTTGTGACCTTGACCTTGGATCAAGGGCTGGGTGGTGAGTTGTGCATTTGCTACATCATGATAGAGGGTCATCTGAGGAATGCATGTATGAAATATCAAGGCGTTCCATGAAAGGAAACAGATGTTATAAGACATTTACCAGAACGTTAAGTTTATGAATGTGCTAAGTTTGTGACCTTGACCTTGGGGTAATGGTTGGGTGGTGAGTCGTGGATTTGCTACAGCTTCATAGAGGGTCATCTGAGGAATGCATGTATGAAATATCAAGGCGTTCCATGACTGAAAACAGATGTTATAAGACATTTAAGTTTATAATGTGCTAAGTTTGTGACCTTGACCTTGGGGAAAGAGGTGGGAGGTGGGTCATGGATTTGCTATAGTACGATAGAGTTTCATCAGATGAATGCATGTATGAAATCTGAAGGTATTCCCTGTAAATAAACAGAAGTTACACAACATTTACCCCAACGTTAAGTTTATGAATGTGCTAAGTTTGTGACCTTGACCTTGGGGTAAGTGATGGGCGGTGGGTCATGGATTTGCTATAGTACGATAGAGTTTCATCAGATGAATGCATGTATGAAATCTGAAGGTATTCCCTGTAAATAAACAGAAGTTACACAACATTTACCCCAACGTTAAGTTTATGAATGTGCTAAGTTTGTGACCTTGACCTTGGGGTAAGTGATGGGCGGTGGGTCATGGATTTGCAACAGCACGATAGAGTATCATCAGATGAATCCATGTATGAAATATGAAGGCGTTCCCTGTAAATAAACAGAAGTCACACAACATTTACCCCAACTTAAGTTTAGAACACTAAGTTTGTGACCTTGACCTTTGGGTAGGGTTGTGGCCCCAACGTGGATCGTGGATTTGCTACAGCATGATAGAGGGTCAGTAGATGAATCCATGTATAACATATGAAGGCATTCCCTGTAAATAAACAGAAGTTACACAACATTTACCCCAACGTTAAGTTTATGAACATGCTAAGTTTGTGACCTTGACCTTGGGGTAAGGGTTGGGTGGTGGGTCGTGGATGTGTTACAGCATGATAGAGGGTCATCTGAGGAATGCATGTATGAAATATCAAGGCGTTCCATGAAAGGAAACAGATGTTATAAGACATTTACCACAACGTTAAGTTTATGAATTTGCTAAGTTTGTGACCTTGACCTTGGGGTAAGGGTAGGGTGGTGGGTCATGTATTTGGTACAGCATGCTAGAGGGTCATCTGAGGAATGCATGTCTGAAATATCAAGGCGTTCCATGAAAGGAAACAGATGTTATAAGAAATTAACCCCAACGTTAAGTTTATGAATGTGCTAAGTTTGTGACCTTGACATTGGGGTAAGGGTTAGGTGGTGGGTCATGTATTTGCAACAGCATGATAGAGGGTCATCTGAGGAAGGCATGTATGAAATATCAAGGCGTTCCATGAAAGGAAACAGATGTTATAAGAACTTTACTCCAACGTTAAGTTTATGAATGTGCTAAGTTTGTGACCTTGACCTCGGGGTAAGGGTTGGGTGGTGGGTCATGGATTTGCTACAGCTTGATAGAGGGTCATCTGAGGAATGCATGTATGAAATAACAAGGTGTTCCATGAAAGGAAACAGAGGTTATAAGACATTTACCCAACGTTAAGTTTGTGGACGACGCTGACGCCGAAGCTGACGCCGAAGCCGACGCCGACGTCGACGACGCCGACGCCGCCGTGGGTATGCCATAAGCTCTTATGCACTTCGTGCAGGCGAGCTAAAAATGTGTTGAATCACAATTATGGTAGTGGATCCTCATTTCGCATTCTCTTTTGTGAGACATTTGTGTCAGAGAGTATGACAATGTTAGCAAACCTTTAACATAAATGAACACATGCAGAAAAATCACATCTGACATTTATATTTGTTTTCTGGAGATCGTCGCGGCAATTATCGGATCGATGGATCGGTTTACTTTGTCATATATTAGTAATCTGAAACTAACATCAGTGAAGTTCAGTGCAGTGTGGGAGCATTATACAGCATTCTTGTGCTTTCTTCCAGTGACGGTATTATTATATTATTGATGTTCGTTGGGGATGACTCATTTCGACAGCCGCCACGTTGCACAGAACGTCGCAGATGTGAGATTAACATTGAAGACAAAGTCAGGAGGTCCGTCAGACTGGCAATCACTAAACACGACCACAAGTACCTACACAATTAATGCGATACACTGTTTTACTTTTAACATCTTTAGTTTACAAGCAATTATACTTCATGTACGTAATACTATTTATTGATGGCCGTTACTTACTCGGGAGGCATTCGGGAGCAGCTGTCCATTGGCCATTAGCTCGACACCTGACCTCGGACGAACCGGACATGACGTAATTGACAGCACATTGGTACGTCGACACGGCGTCCTTTAGTGTATCAGCTGGTGTATCCACAGTGGCGTACGGTACGGGGACTGGTTGACCACAATCTGGCAATGCTTTAACTCTTAGTATGCAAGAAACGAAATTGTCCTCAGCTGCTATTTTAGATTTTGTCATCAGTTAGTTTGAAGTTCACTACAGATTAATTGCATGTATCAAAAGCTGGCGTTGCACTACGTCGAGTTAACTGATGTTCATGCTATTTTCGTGGTGCCATTAATGACGGTCAGCACGGGAGACGGTATCAAAAGAACGGGTGCATGTATAAATTAAAGAATCTATTAACTAGAGGAACCTATTACTTATCATATATTTTCGTTATATATTTCCATTTTAAAGCGACTGCAGAACATCATATGCGAACCAATTACTTTTTTCTGCTCACGTGCATACGAACAAAAGTTACTACATATGCAGTGGAGGATAGATGCGGGAATTTGGAGGAACGGACAGGCGTGTACCAGTTTACAGCTTCTAGGTCACCACATTACCGTCCGTCAAATTGAATGCTGTTTTTATTATTTAAATTCTGGGGTGCTTTAATTCTATATAAACATGTGTCTGTGTGTATTAGACTTACATTATACATTGAGCTATGGTGAATGAAAACCCTATCATTAATCATACGTAAAGCGTTAGAAAATGTGTTATTAGTGTCAATTCCTTCCAATACCTGTTATATGCCAGTGTTATAAATGGCTTACCGAATTCGGGAAATTACGGCTATCTTCTGTTAAAACTCTTTCGGGATATGTTTGGGGTTCGAATTTTAAAAATTTGTCGGTGTGGCAAACCGACCTATTCCGCCAAAGAGTCTAATGCCGACTGTGCCCCGAAAGAATATCTAAGAGAAGTTACTCGCGATTTACCGAGTTCGAGGACATATTTATATGAATAGTCAATATAAACAGCCGTACCTCTTTCACAGGACGGTGTATGGCCCGACCAGCCGTACCGGAGACAAGTGCGCGTCATGCCGTCCCTGCTGGCATAGCCACCATTGCACGTGAACCGCGCCACGCTGGATATGGTCTTGCCCGTGTATATCACACTGCCGTGCTTAGGCGAGGTCAAGTCGGCGCAAACTGAGAGTAAATGAAGGGGTCAATGGGGAAAAAATGAGCTAAGTCCATTATTGACTTGGCCCCGTTTTTCCCACGGACCCATTGACGTATGTGATCATGATTTATAATGATATATATGTACCGGCAAATCACTAATATACATGTGAGTTGGTTATTGGCCAGATAAATGTAACATTCTGACGATCTACATATTATACTTCTAAATTATGTATATGCTTTTGATATTGATATGATTTATAGATTTAGATCGTTGAAACTATAGCGAAACACTTCCCATAACAATGAAACAAATAAAAAGACAATAGCTGTATTGTCAAAAGACATACTGAGGCTGAGTATTGATTTACGAGATAAACTAAATGTAGATTAAGCCAAAATGGTCATGTTTTATGACTAACTTCATACATGTATATGTATTAAGAAGGAGCCAAATATAACTCGTAGAACATACATGTAATTGTAAACTGGCGTTTGTATGATGTATGATGTATGGATAAAACATGTGTGACAAATGGCGTACATGGCATGTAAGAATGAGAGCAATAGGTGTCTTAGAATGTTTGTCCATTCATTCCAATGATACTTTGGCATTAAATATACTTACCATATTAAATATACTTACCATATATGCAGTTTCCTTCGAGAAGCACATGTTGGTCAGCGCATGCGCATCTGTTAGAGACGTCACACACGGAGTTGCCTGCGGAACAATCGTCCAGAACGCCACAAGTTGTACCAATATCTGAAAGGTAGTGCACAGTAAATTTATGCAACTTTTATTATTTTTTATTAATTCGTAATATTGCATGTACCACTGTGCTGTTCAATTGGATTACTCATACATTAAATCAGCGTGTTTCTATCAGATCATGGCTAATTCATATAAACATGGATCATGAAATTCAATAAGTGATCTAAATTAACCCATTTCAGTCTAAGGATACGATAAGTTTTGTAGAAAAGTCTCATTATTTTGTTTATTTGTCCATGAAGGTATTAGTTGTTGCAAATCATTTCAACCGTCTCGTCGAGACGGTTCAAACGAGTGGTAACAGCATATACCTTTTAGATGAAATAAAGAAAATACGGATATAATTTTTGTAAATGTACTACTATAACTGTATCCCGTCTTTAATGGGATAAATACAAGATACCATTTCTGCTCAGAGTGAGCATGAGGGACAATTCCCACCCTCAACAAATGGCAACTACATTGTATTTTGAAATCGTCGCAATTCTGTGAGCACGTGATTCCACACATGTCAGTACGATTACCTGCTTTGCACTGTCCGCCTACAGACCTCGGTGTAGTGTCTATGTATCCTGTGTCGCAGCGGCACATTTCTGACTGACAGGACGAGTGCGCAGGCATACAAACTGAGCCGACAGAGCAGTCCGAGTTAAGCCCTGCAGCAACACGCAAGGCAAATACAAGGCAAAGTAGATAAGTCATGAAACAAGATTGTTTTTCAATAAATCTTTGATAATCTCTGCATAAGACTACCAAGCTGAACGAAGTGAGACTCATGTAACATCAGGGTCAGTGTTATTCCTGAAACTAGGAAGTTTGAATGGTCTAGCCTTCTCAGCCTCTGCTAATCAAACTGCTTAATTTTGAGCGCGCATTTCAAGAAAACTCTTAAAGTGTTATCGTCATGGAGTCTGGACTTGATATTAAAGTACACAATTGTCGCAATCTAGTTGTGAAACCGATGGAGCAATTACGTGCATGGGTAACTGTACTGCCATTACTAGTTGCTCATTAAATGAACCGTCTCTTATAATTCTTACAGAATGTCAATTGTACATGTATCTGTATTTGTGTATTGCTATGTATTTTATATGTACAGTTGATGAGACATAAATAAACAATTGAACTATACAATATGGTGTTTAATTATTCTTTTTCATTATGAACATGTATGGTCTTTCTTATATGGCAGACAATTTGTGATTGTGTTTCAAGTTTTTTTCTATTTACATATGGTCATAATTCTAGTAGCTACATGTTTATGTTCTGGCAGATGTTGTAATTTTCCCCAAACCAATTGTACCAAAACAAACACATAAACTGTTAACGTGACGTAGGTCATTGTACATGCACACATGTATTATTTGTATACAGTCGTACTATATATATTTACCTGGAAGGCATTCCGGCGGCGACTCCCATTCCCCATTTGCCAGGCAGTCGATTATAGAACTCCCATCCATGTTGTAATTGTCGTTGCAGGAGTAGGTCCTGCTCGCACCCACCGTGGTCCCACCAGCTCCCACCATGCTACTGTATGATACGTTTGGACTGGGGCCGCAGTCTGTAATGGGTAAAATGATTGAAAGCGCACATACATAAATTGAATAACATATTTGCAAAAGGAAACTGTACTGGTATTTAAGCCGACACGGAATTAGGCAAAAAGTTAGCGGCTGGAAACTACAACAACATCAAGAATTAATGTTGAGTATTTTATTTGTGCAAGTGAAATTTCGAATATTACGAGTGTTCATCTATTCAGTTCATGGAATACAGTTACGTGTCACAACATTCTATTATATAGTTCATGAATATGACTGTGAACCCGTCTTATGATGGGACGATACCCACCAATTCCAGACAAAGCAAATGGCGTTATTTTAATATCAAGGGAAGTAATCATTGTCATTTATACAACTTATTGCGCCGTTCATATATATAGCAGTACCAACGAAAGACGGAACATGCCGATTGCCTGTGATTTCATGTTGTAAAAATTCATAAACATAAATGGCAGTGACTGAGTGAGAAATCAGTCGTGTTTGAATTCCCATGCTTGGACGTTCCACAGCCTTCGTCCTTTGGCTTTAAATGGCGTCCAGGGTCGAACATGGCTGTCAGTTGTTCAGATGAATCTGCATGTCAAATAGCAAGGTAAGTACGAAAATATTAACATGCATGTCAGTTGAGTTAGCATTTGTCTATAGTTAAGCAGTGAGACGCAGCGCCCATTTTTCTTTATGAATACAAGTCTAATCGTCCGCAAGTCAAATCGTCCCGCAAGTCATTTCGTCCGCTATTTGCTCAAATCGTCCGAACTGGGTATGTCAAATCGTCCGTGATTACACAGCAAGTGCAACGATGCACTGTCTAGTAAAGGGATCATATTGTGTCATGGAGAAATAAGAATAAAGCATATCAGTTAGTTGGATAACAGCGTCGGCATTTCTTATTGTCGGTAATAAGAGAATCAGAATGACAAATAGTGTAGCGTCTGATCATATTGTTTCATGGAGGAATAAGATAACGTATATTGATTAAATGGCGAACAGCATAGGCACTGATCATTTTTGTTGCATAGGTAAATAAGACAAACTAGTTAAATGACAAACAGATAGTGACAGGTCATATTGTGTCGTGGAGAAATACGAATTAATAGCATATCAGTTTGATGGCGATTATGATGATTCTAAATCAACGTTTGACGCAATTGTCATACTCCATTTTAGTCCAACACAAGTACAAATAAATAAATCATGTAAGCATATTGTTTATACTTTGTTGTCATAATTATAAAATTATGTTATTGATATCATGATTAAGAGTCTACACTATTCTCCAGCTACATTGTGAGTATTAATGTTCGTTATAATGCCAGCCATCATTTTATTATGTTTTATGTTGTCTGCATACTTTCAAGGAGAAATATGGGAAATAGAAAGAGAAAAACCAATCTGCTATATAATATACATATGCATAATATATAAAAATATAATAGCGGACGATTTGACCAAATAGAACACGAATTGACCAAATGACGGACGATTTGACTCTTGCTTTTTTTAGGCAGGGAACGAATTGCCCAAAATAGCGGACGATTTGACTTGCGGACGATTTGGTTGGTGGGCGATTTGACCTGATACCTTCTTTATTCCCAGACCAGCAGCCGATTTCACCAAAATTGCTAAGCACACTTATCTAGCTAAGTACACTTTGCAGGAGTAATTATTTAGTTGTACTATATTGCATTACATGTATATCATATAGAACTATCGATTGTTTATATTTGATGATTCAAATTTTGAAGTATGCAAACTTATTGTACTGTTTTTATTTCATTATCACAAACATGTTTGCCTTATTCATAGACTGAACATTGCTCCCTCAAAGTACACTTAGCAAGATAAGTCTACCTACTAACTTAGCGATTTTGGTGAAATCGGCTACTGGCCCCTCGACGAATCCACTCGTCCGCTCATATTGGCGCATATTTGGCCAGTGGATTTTCAATCCGGACCGAGTGGTAATTTGAAGAGACAGCGCGTCATAAACATTAAAACATATGTGAATTTATGAGCTGATATCCAATCTGGACGAGTGAAAAATTAAGAATGTGTCGAGGCCTACAGACACTTAGTTGCGAACGGTAACTCTTGCAATCTACTCCCGTACCGTCCGTAGGCAGAGTTACGATTCACTCACAGGATTGCTCTGCAGAATAGCGAATTAGATCTGATTCCTTATTAATTGACTCCTTTTTGGAAGTCATCAGGAGCTCTGGGAAGTAAAACACGACGTACCTTTAACACACTGTTGGTTCACATTCATGTATGTGGCGACACAGCGACACACCATATTGCGACATTTACTGAACGGCACCCAATCACAGTCGGAGTTGACTTCACACACCGATCCCAGATCTACAATTATAGTATCTCATGAATTTTCTATATTTTTCCAAAAAAAAACGACAATGACATCGATGCATCAATAACTTATACGTTTCTTACGTGTATCGGTGTACTTTTGGACCATATGCCCTTTATTGTGGAGTGCACATTTTACCACATTGAAAACTCTGCAACCAATGCTCCCCATATGCACTATATGGTACACTTTGAGACTTTTAACCCTTTCACCCCTAAGTAACTGAAATGGATTTTGATCTGTTAATTTTGCAACAATTCCAACCGTCACACAATTGTTTTCAGACTAGTCCATTTATGAAAAGGGGGTGCTTTTGTTCTAAAAACATGAAAATTACTTGCAAAAAGTGCAGATCATGATGAGACGGCTCGTCACGAGCTGGCTCATCTGGATCTACACGTTTTGCTAATACCACTATACAGTGTTGAAAGGGTTAATTAAAACACGTAATGTTTTTAATACTATGTACATTTCACAGGTAACTGAACAAACACAAATCGCATGTCAGTATCGTCTCTAATTAAAGTAGTATATACATTTGTATTAGAAACTAAACATTCATGCTCTTTTTTTCTGGCTCCAATGTAACCTATGATATACACATGATGCAGCAAGTGACATTCAGTGTACATACAGTCGAACACCAGTATTTCGAAGTCGAAGGGAAAGCGTATTTTAGTCGAGATAGGACTATGTTCGAGATAGCGAATTGACATGGTCGAATATTTTCGCAAAAACAATATCAAATCAAGTTACCCATCACATCAGGAGTAAACAATAAAGCAATAATGAAACAAAGAAGCGTAATCGTGTTGTGAATTCATACTGAATGTGACGGACTTCGTTTTCCATGTTAATTGTATACAAAATAATTGATTATGACATTAATCATCATCAGATTCAATGATTAATACACGCTGAATTTAATTCAAGAAACACATTATTAATTAATATACTGACGAATTTTAATCACCGATTAACTAATGACCAAAGTTAGTAAACTACCCAACATTACAGGTGGCGTCACAACTCTCAGTTTATTGCTTAAATGACCATACTTGTAATTAGAAAGTTAGTGTTCGTTTATTACCTGATTTGCAGACTCCGCCGTCAGCTGTCTGTTGGTACGTATGTGCTTGATCGCATATACAGACTTTGTCCTTTGGATCACATTTCGCATATCTGTCGGCACAGTCCTTGGACGATTTACACGAATTCCCCAATTCTGCAACACATACATAGTGGATCTGACACGAGTTCACTTAACATGATATAATTATTGAATAACCCTTTCAACACTACATGCCTGTATTGTGGCATCGGCAACACGTGTAGATCCAGATGAGCCGGCTCGTGACGAGCCGTCTCATCAAGATCTACACTTTTTGAAAGTAATTTTCATATTTTTGAAAACAAAACACCCTCTTATCATAAATGGACTAATCTGAAAATTATTTTATGATGATTGCATTGGTCGAAAAATTAACATATCGAAATCCATTTGATGTTGGTCCGCGAGGTTCATAAATATCATATTCAATCAACACAAGTCTTAGATTCTAGTTAGTTTTGCTGAATGAGTACAACATCACAACAACATGCATCGAAGCTGCACTGAGCACCGAAAATGTTTTATGTAGCGGTATACTTGACATAGTTTACACTAAGTATACTCCCTAGCGTTTGATTATTTTAATACAATGTGTTATATAATTATTGTATGCAATAAATAATGCTCATTGTGCATCAGACTATATCACCGATCATATGCTCAGTAGATATAAAAAATATGTTTCAAAATAACTAGAGAAAGTGAACAGTGGCTCACGTATACCCCGGCCACCGCCTGGACCGACAAATAAAAACTATAACGCAAATATTTAATAAACTTTAACGCAAATTTCTAAGTAATTTAATTGACCTTGACATTGGACATGAAGGCCACCTGGGTATGGTATGGAATGAAAATATGGATGCTGATAATGCAGTATATGAAGTTTGAAGTCAATCTGACTTACCGGTGTAGAGATTTGGTGCCCAAAATCTTTAACGCAAATCTTATGAACGCAAATCTCTAAGTAATTTGAACTTGAAATTGGTCATGAAGGCCGCATGGGTGTTGCATGGAATGAAACAGTGAATGATCATAAGCAAGTATAGAAACTTTGAAGTCAATCCGACTTACCGATAAAGAGATAATGCATATCCAAAAACTTTAACGTGGACGGACGAACGGACGGAAGGACGGACGGACGGAAGGACGGAAGGACGGACGGAATTACGAAAACTATATACCCCTGACATACTTCGTATGCCGGGGGTATAATAAGTTGAACGCCTGACATATATTGCTGATACATGTATTGGAAATCCACGGACACAAGGACAACATGTACTTAATACACTATATATTATACATTGTATATCAGTATACTGAGAGGCTGAAGGTTCGAGCCTTCCTTAGGACTGATAGGGTACTAATTTCCGCATTACCTACCTGCCTGATGCCTGTCATAAAGGATAGGATTTGGGAAGTACGGATATATCCAGAGATTGGAGTGTCTCATAAGTAAAAACCGACTGCGCCGTCTGAAACTTTACATACTTTTACTTCTTGTTATAAATCCGACAGATACCATTTACAATACACAGAGCGTAAACAAACCTACGCGTTTGTATAACATATCATAATATATTTTATACAAACGCGTAGGTTTGGGATACATAATACGTACCCCGTAAACATTTGTCACCACTTCTCTGGTATCCTTCCGCACAGGAACACTTTGAGTTGGAGCATACACTGTTGTCTATACCGCAATCGCCATCTGTTGTACACTCCGTACCTACATCTGACAACATTGGAGATAAGCAATGTGATGTTTTTTTAAGTACACTTTTTCATGAAAAATATGTACAGCAACTGTGATATTTTCAATAATGACACCGTTGGCTTTAACTGATACTCTTTTGTGTTAGTGGGCCGTTAAACACCATGTCATTCTGTAATGTCATCGCCAGATGACGCGATTTAATTGCAACATTTGCTCTTCGTCGTTCATGTTTCTCCTTTGCATGTCTTATTTTCTATTTTGGAAAATCAGACATAGCATTCCTTACTTAGAGTCCTTGGTCATTTTACAACTTCACATGGTTTGACAGTAACCTTTGGGCCAGGGATTCCACAGCATGGACATTCTGATTTTTACATTCTGTTCATTTTTTCCACTTGACCCTCACCTGAGAGGCAGTACCCGTCCCTATTGTGATAGTCGGGCTTGCAATCGCATACTCCACCCTCACCACATCGCGAATTGTCATCAGCGCATTCTGAATCACCACCACACGTAGCGCCCAACACTGAAACGGGAGATAACTACATTCATATTGTCTGATACAGTTACTACATGTAACTTACACACTACCGCTTGCGTTTATCTCGCCAATATGTCAGTGTTTCTGAACACATATTGTTAAATGGTTTCCGTTGTTTGCACATACTTAGCGCGTGCTGTTTGCATATGACTTTAGGCAATGCTCATTCCGGGGCCGCGCGTAGACCAAGTGCCTTCATGACGTCACTACGCGGAAGTGCCTTCACGACGTCACTACTTCATGACGTTCATGACGCGGCCCCGGAATATGAATACCGAAAATTATCTACGTGAATGGGACGATTTATAAAAGCACTGAAAATACTGAATATAATGCTCAAATTACATCAGTTTTTTGTTGGAAATGTAACAATAACGTTTGATCATGTCCAGCCGTTTGCAAACGTTTGCTGTGTTCCTCGGGAACTATTTGAACCCGCAGCCTGCGGCCTTGGGTTCAAACAGTTCCCTCGGGCCACAGCAAACGTTTGCACACGGCTGGACATGATCAAACCTTATAATGGCAATAACAAGTAGCAATCAAGCAGTTTGATTAGCTGTGCATGAGCCGCCAATCAAGCTGCTAACTTTCAAACACTATATTCAAGTATTTGAAAGGTACCAATAATTAATGTAATGCTTATTCCGTAAATGAATATACGTTCAGCACAATCAACGTGGACTGTAATGTCAATATAGCGCAAAAAGATGATGAATCGGACTGGATGTTGAGGAGCACAAACTAACTGAAAATACCTTTCATACAGACGCCACCGGTGTCTATGAAGTCTGGTGTCGGGCACTCGCACAGTTTCTTGCTACTACATACGGCGTTGGTATCATAGCAGTCATCTCTAGCGGAACATGTCGTGTACATATCTGAAATATGTAGATACATTGTATATACGGCCCAGTTACGGTATGGTGAATTCTGTGAAGATACAGTAACTGTTATATGTGATAATGTAGGACGGTGTCATTGAACGAGTGACGACAAAAGCCACATCAAATACATGGTTATGGCATATGTTCTAGGCAATTACGACTGACTCAATCGTTATCTGAATACAAGCGAAACTGCAATATGCATTCCTGCATCTTTCATTAAGTGCGGCTGTTGCTAAAATTCGATGCTTAAAGTAACTTTATACGAACAAAAGAAAACAATTTTACAACGGTTAATCCACCGTAAAATGGGCAACGTTTTAAACCGTATTATATACAGGAGTATAACCCGAAGTTTCAATAGGCTTGGTACAAAGTATTGTACC
This sequence comes from Conchocele bisecta, assembly GCA_029237695.1. Classification (NCBI taxonomy): domain Eukaryota; kingdom Metazoa; phylum Mollusca; class Bivalvia; order Lucinida; family Thyasiridae; genus Conchocele; species Conchocele bisecta. The sequence goes on from CM055279.1 coordinate 2,515,840, forward strand.
CGATGGTTTCGATTTAGATACATATTTTATTTTGTAAATCGATTATTCCATTTATGTTGTTCACGATAACAATAGGAATAACTGATATAGAAACTAATAAAAGTTGAAAATGCCAGTAGTCGAGCTGCAAATAGTGAATTTTCAACTTAATGAGAGCAGGTTACTCCTCAATTCATATGTTTGTGACTTTGGTAATCTCACGTTTGAAAATCAGTGCGTATTCAACTAAAATAAATGCGCAAAATACATCAATACATGTACGTTCATCTTCTGGAGCTCTGATAGAGTAGTGTTTCAGTAATACTAGCGAGTATACGTCGCATCAATTAACCAGTTCAATCCTACACATCATATCGCAAACATTTGCAAACCCTGTTGATCCGGAAGAGCCATCTTGTAACGAGCCGTCTCGTCAGTATCTGTAGAGTTTGTCAATATTTTCAGATATTTTAAACAAATACGCATACGGGTGACAGAGTTATCAATACCTGGTTTACAGGTACCGCCGATATTTATGTCCGAGTTACTGTCGATATAGTCACTGCTGCATACACACGTGCCGCTGGTGACGTCACATAATGCGTTGAGGTCATCACATGCGTTTGTTTCACTGCACCCAACTCCCAGCACTAATACAAATAAAATAGCATATCATTCCTGTATGACATGCGTATACCTCATCACAGTAATCGCTATTGAATGACACAAGTAATGTAAACATACATGTACAGTGGAACCTCTCTAAACCGGACACCATGGGAGGTCCCCAGGGTATCCGGTTTATAGAGGTTTTATTGTAAATATGGCATTTGATTATTCTGAGCCATAATTGTGTGCTATGCGATCACGAACAGAGATTATCACCTTATGTAAATGACATAGAAACACATCACAAATAGATCACAGGTGTGTTCTTGGTGTCCGGTTTAGAGGGGTTCCATTATAGAAGCATGTGGTATATAAACGGCGTTCGTTTCATTGGAGCCAACTCCAAACTCTGGAAAAATCAATACACCGTTATTGTCTTTAAAATACATGCAGACATATGGCATGCGTGTTTTTCAATACAGAAAACTTTCTGGAACGGGCGAAACAAAATCAATTTAGAACGACGTAATATATAATAAGCGTCTGTTTCATTGTAGCTTGTTACCAGAACGGGAAGAAAATACAATGTGCAAAATATGCGGCTGAACGAGAAAAAAATCAGTAGCCGATTGAATCAAAATTGCAAAGCATATTTATCTAGCTAAGTATATTTTGAAGGAGTACTCATTTATTTTTCCCTAAATGCATTATTTCATATAGAACTAACGACTGCATATGTTTGATGATTAAAAGTATGCAGAATTATTATACTGAATTTATTACATTACCACAGCTAAAATAATAATAAATTTGATAATTTCCCCCTCAAAGTATACTTTGCTAGATAAGTATAATTTGCAATGTTGGTGAAATAGCCTACATCACGGGAAGAAAACACAATGTGCTATATATGCGGCTGTCGTTTCGGTTCAGATACACCCAAGAGTTTGAAGGAACGATATACATTTATTAAAATATCATATACGACGCTAACATCATGAACATGGGTATATTTCACATACGCCTTTAATTTCTTGTTAGACTAACATGCTCTCATAATTGTGAAACACACAAGTCTGTATACCATGTATATGACTAGTAGTGTATTAAGTCATTATGAAACAAGGTTGGATGCATAAGAGATGGAGATATATGACGACATGTAAGCTGGTTTTACCCGACCTGTAGGAAGCCAATGTTGTCACATGATCTTTAGTGAATTTTTTCATCTGCTGCGTGTTTCAAGAGTAAAATTCCAAACATTTCGTGTTTGGACTCCTCTTGAAGCTCCACCAGCTCGACCATATTTTACGAAATATCTTAAATTTTGATAAAATGTTTTATTATATGACTGACAATCTCAACCAACGAGATTGTGAAATATCCGGTCACATGATTGTGGACATATATTGATATTCACCTATGGTTATTTATGTTCAGTAAACCGATACAAATCTACCGTGAAATACTCTTTTACCGGTTGTTTCGCTCAAATTTCAACCACATCTGTAACCCAGTGCCTTTAAGCTGTAATAGCTAACATATCAGAAGCTTCGTGACAACAATCCCCAGCTTAACCATTTCAAAAAAAGGCCAGAAAGCCATTATGTACAAACACTATAGACCAAGTTCAGCCGGTATAACAGAAAATTCTTCAGCCCAGTAAAGGTTTCAGTCCGCGCATGCGCAGACGGAACAATAACAATCGGGGCCAAGGCTGTGTAAAGTTTAAGTCATCGATTATATTTCAAGATTTAATGAGATTAACGTACGTCTAAGCATAGAAATGGTCCCAAATGTAAAATTTAGGTATTTCCCCGTCCGGGGATGTTATGAATGTGTATTTTCGAGCTCCGTGTCGCACTTTAGTGGCCATACTATTCTGCTTATAAATCGAGATGCTATCGGACACCTGTTTGGCGACTAAAGGGAGACTAATGTGATCGAGACTCATTCATTATGTCTCAGTTGTCTAACTTTAAGTTGCCATCGATCATGATTTCATATGGCACATATAATAGTCCAGCTGTCTAAGTAACCGGTCACCTTCCATAGTATTGCAATATTTATTTCGCGAGTAATTATATGCCAACATCTTTTTGAAATAGTTAAAAACAAAGTATAATGCATTGAATTAATGTTTTTATTAGCACAAATGACTTCTGGGCATAGTTTTAGTTATTGCAATTTAATTTACGGAGTTGCTATATATATATATATATATATATATATATATATATATATATATATATATATATAAATTATTCTTAATATTCATCTACAATAACAATAATAAACGATCTTGTATTAAGAACATTGATGAAAATGAACCATAATATGCATGCAATATATATATTGTTAAGTTTGTGTATGGTTTGTATATCTTGATAGCTTGAATGTTTTTCACACTTCTATGTAGACAAAGCCCAATATTATATTGTATTGACCAGAACACAGTGTATTTTAGTGGGGTAGCTCGTTATATATAGTCAATTATGTACAATATGGGAAACTGTGTAGATCCTGATTAGATTGTGAATGCATATTTCCCCTACATGTATAGCCTCAACAAGTGGTTATGCATAAAATGGTAATAAACCGGGTAGACCCTGATCAGACTGTGATTGCAAATTTCCCCTAGAATGTATAGCCTCAACAAGTGATTGTTATAAGGTGGCTACACGTCCTGGCGGGCGACACGCGGCTTGCTTCTTGTATATGGTATACAGTGATTATGTACAAAATGGAAAACAGTGTAGACCCTGATCAGACTGTGATTGCAAATTTCCCTAGAGGTATAGCCTCAACAAGTGATTATGTACAAGATGGCTACACGTCCTGGCGGGCGAAAACGGCCAGTATACGGTCGACACATTCACACTACTGTCTCCTTGTATGTCAACATTAGAGAGGTTCTACAGTTTTGTATTTGTATTTCAATTAAAAATAATCATTCCCATTTAGCATGTTTTAGCCATTATAAAGTGGATTATCTTCCTTGGCTTCCTAGTATTAAGTTTATCGCGGTACTCACCTCCCTTTATTTCATATAAATCATTTCCATTATGCATCAAAACATTAAAATGGGCCCTTTGGTATGAGCAAATTAATGACATACATTATGTAAGTACAGTCCAAGTAAGATGTGTATAGCTTATTTGTATTGACACATATAGTAATTATATGAAGATTTGAGTAGATTTGGGTAGATTTGGGTAAATCGTGCCACCCTTTTTTTCTTACTATTTGCCGTATAAAACCCATTTATATAATGAGCTTTTGGGTTCTGGTCAAAACGTACCCGGGTCAAAACAAAAGGGTTGAAAACGTACCACACTGGGATGTGAAATAGTGAAATTTATCGTTGTGTATGATTTACTCTGAAATGTGATTTTGCTATACGAAAGAATTTAACTTAACGGACCTAGGTATATATACATTAAATATGCATAAAAGTTATACCTAAAAAATCATTCCATAAGTGGGGGTGAAAAAAAAATGGCCACCAAATATTTCATTAAAATATGTAAGATAATGTGGCCATTTTTGTTCACTTATGAATTATTTTAGGTATATCTAATGTATATTTAATGTGTTTATATGCATAGGTCCGTTCGTTGTGGGAATCGGGTTGTAAACCTTCCATACCCAGACTTCTCGCCGAAGCCTAGATCACATTTTTGTTTTGAGTGGTAGGAGGGAGCAGCGAAGGGTAATTTAACGATCTGCATTCATACTTACCGGAAGTTTATTTATTCGGTGAATTCCCATATTATGTGATATATAATCATCAATCAGCATCTGACCTGAGAGTAAGCATGCATATTTCCCATCGGACCCGACAGTGCCCATGATCAGGTAAGTTCACGGGGCTTGCAAAACTACCGATTAAAATTCTCATGGCCGGTTGCTTTTTGTGCATATATTGCCTGTTTTGTTTGAGTTTACGGACAGGCTGAAACTTCTCATGGCCGGATGCTTTTGTCCCCACCGTGAAAATTGAAATCAGTCCCATATATTTCACGTTTTTTTGCCTTATATTGGAACATATTGCATACTATCATTATTAATAGGCACATTGGGTATATACCAATACATGGGTGTGAAAAAATACCGATGTGTTCTCTATATATCAAGTTTACGGACAGGCTGAAACTTCTCATGGCCGGGTGCTTTTGTCCCCGCCGTGAAAATTGAAATCAGTCCCATATATTTCACTTTGTTTTGCCTTATATTGGAACGTATTGCATAATATCATTATTAATAGGCACATTGGGTATATACCAACACAGGGGTGTGAAAAACTACCGATGTGTTCTCTATATATCAAGTTACGGACAGGCTGAAACTTCTCATGGCCGGGTGCTTTTGTCCCCGCCGTGAAAATTGAAATCATTCCCATATATTTCACGTTTTTTTTGCCTTATATTGGTACATATTGCATAATATCATTAGTAATAGGCACATTGGGTATACACCAACACAGGGGTGTGAAAAAATACCGATGTGTTCTCTATATATCAAGTTTACGGACAGGCTGAAACTTCTCATGGGCGGGTGCTTTTGTCCCCGCCGTGAAAATTGAAATCAGTCCCATATATTTCACGTTTTGTTTTGCCTTATATTGGAACGTATTGCATAATATCATTATTAATAGGCACATTGGGTATATATCAACACAGGGGTGTGAAAAACTACCGATGTGTTCTCTATATATCAAGTTTACGGACAGGCTGAAACTTCTCATGGCCGGGTGCTTTTGTCCCCGCCGTGAAAATTGAAATCAGTCCCATATATTTCACTTTGTTTTGCCTTATATTGGAACGTATTGCATAATATCATTATTAATAGGCACATTGGGTATATACCAACACAGGGGTGTGAAAAAATACCGATGTGTCTATATATCAAGTTTACGGACAGGCTGAAACTCTTCATGGCCGGGTGCTTTTGTCCCCGCCGTGAAAATTGAAATAATTCCCATATATTTCACGGTTTTTTTTGCCTTATATTGGAACGTATTGCATAATATCATTATTAATAGGCACATTGGGTATATACCAACACTGGGGTGTGAAAAAATACCGATGTGTTCTCTATATATCAAGTTTACGGACAGGCTGAAACTTCTCATGGCCGGGTGCGGCTTTTCTCCCCGCCGTGAAAATTGAAATCAGTCCCATATATTGCACGTTTGTTTTGCCTTATATTGGTACGTATTGCATAATATCATTATCAATAGGCACATTGGGTATATACCAACACCGGGGTGTGAAAAAAAACCGATGTGTTCTCTATATATCAAGTTTACGGACAGGCTGAAACTTCTCATGGCCGAGTGCTTTTGTCCCCGCCGTGAAAATTGAAATCAGTCCCATATATTTCACGTTTTGTTTACCTTATATTGGTACATATTGCATAATATCATTATTAATACACATTGGGTATATACCAACACAGGGGTGTGTAAAAAATACCGATGTATTCTCTATATATCAAGTTTACGGACAGGCTGAAACTTCTCATGGCCGGGTGCCTTTGTCCCCGCCGTAAAAATTGAAATCAGTCCCATATATTTCACGTTTTTTTTTGGCCTTATATTGGAACATATTGAATAATATCATTATTAATAGGCACATTGGGTATATTCCAACAACAGGGGTGTGTGAAAAAACTACCGATGTGTTTTTCTCTTATATATCAAATATACGGACAGGCTGAAACTTCTCATGGCCGTTGTGCTTTTGTCCCGCCTTGAAAATTAAAGAAATCTGTCCCATTATATTTCACGTTTTTTTTTGCCTTATATTGGTACATATTGCAAAATATCATTATTAATAGGCACATTGGGTATATACCAACACAGGGGTGTGAAAAATTACCGATGTGTTCTATATATCAAGTTTACGGACAGGCTGAAACAAACTTCTCATGGCCGGGTGCTTTTGTCCCCGCCGTGAAAATTGAAATCAGTCCCATATATTTCACGTTTTTTTTGCCTTATATTGGTACATATTGCATAATATCATTATTAATAGGCACATTGGGTATATACCAACACAGGGGTGTGAACAAATACCGATGTGTTCTCTATATATCAAGTTTACGGACAGGCTGAAACTTCTCATGGCCGGGTGCTTTTGTCCCCGCCGTGAAAATTGAAATCAGTCCCATATATTTCACGTTTTTTTTGCCTTATATTGGTACATATTGCATAATATCATTATTAATAGACACATTGGGTATATACCAACACAGGGGTTGAACAAATACCGATGTGTTCTCTATATATCAAGTTTACGGACAGGCTGAAACTTCTCATGGCCGGGTGCGGCTTTTCTCCCCGCCGTGAAAATTGAAATCAGTCCCATATATTGCACGTTTGTTTTGCCTTATATTGGTACGTATTGCATAATATCATTATCAATAGGCACATTGGGTATATACCAACACCGGGGTGTGAAAAAAAACCGATGTGTTCTCTATATATCAAGTTTACGGACAGGCTGAAACTTCTCATGGCCGAGTGCTTTTGTCCCCGCCGTGAAAATTGAAATCAGTCCCATATATTTCACGTTTTGTTTACCTTATATTGGTACATATTGCATAATATCATTATAAGGCACATTGGGTATATACCAACACAGGGGTGTGAAAAAATACCGATGTATTCTCTATATATCAAGTTTACGGACAGGCTGAAACTTCTCATGGCCGGGTGCCTTTGTCCCCGCCGTAAAAATTGAAATCAGTCCCATATATTTCACGTTTTTTTTGCCTTATATTGGTACATATTGCATAATATCATTATTAATAGGCACATTGGGTATATACCAACACAGGGGTGTGAACAAATACCGATGTGTTCTCTATATATCAAGTTTACGGACAGGCTGAAACTTCTCATGGCCGGGTGCTTTTGTCCCCGCCGTGAAAATTGAAATCAGTCCCATATTTCACGTTTTTTTTGCCTTATATTGGAACATATTACATACAGGGTTGTTCCGGGAAATACCGGGGGCGGAAATTCCCGCGGGAAATACCGGTATTTCCCGTCCCGAAAGGGAAATACTCCCCAAAGTGGGAAATACCGGAAATACCGGAAAATACCGGGAAATAAGAATTTTGATGTTCTATTTGATAATTAAAAGTTATTTAAATTAAGTTTTAAACTCAGTAATAGTTAATTAAACAGTCAACAACTTAATAATTAGATATAGGGGTTAATTACAATGTATGATCTGTTTCATTCCCAACTAGGGGTACTCATCAGGTGGAATATTTGGCAACCATGACATTTATATTTTGGTTTGTATTACTTTTTGGTAAATTACTTCTTCATTTTTTAGGAAGCATCTGAGTGTCTGCTAGATACAATTCACAAGGATAACGTCATCATGATCAGACTATGTTTTGACAACAGGTTGTTAATTGTCAACCTTCTCCCACACTAATATTCGGTATCAAGAAATGAGAATAAATGATCTTAGCATGCATGATGTGCATACACATAGTCTCTTACAAGTCTTATATGACTGACAATGTAACTGTTGTTTTATGCTTTGTATTACTTATTTGCATTATTATTATGACATTTATTTTACGTGAAGACTATGGGCCACAATGGTTACGTATGAGATACAGTACCTAAAATCGTTATATTAGCCAAAAGACTACTAATGTCTACTATTTGCATGTACATTGATGAGACTTTAATAAACCATCAGACTATGACAACAGGCTGTTAATTGTCAGCCTTCTCTCACACCTTTAGTGTCGTACTGTATAATAAGAAACCCAGGTGGTATGATATAAGGTCATGTCAAGTTGTAAAACAATTACACTTACACTGTACGTGGATTATCACTGTTATCAACAGGGCTTTTCTCAAAATTCCAAAAGCAGCTTTTATTAGTGGCAGGTTACTATAGTAATGAGGGTGTTTCATATAATAAAATAGACAGTTGGCAAATACTACATAGACTTGTATATAGGGAAGAAAATTGTCTAGAAAATAATGATGTTTTTTTTCTCTAAATAAACTTATTATTTCTTTTTTTATTGCTGAATGTTTTACCTGTAGGCTTATCAGTCTACACAGATATAAACCATAGTAGATATAGGGGAATATAGAGACTCATCTTGACATTTTGGAATTAAAAATACCACCAAGATTCATATTTCCCGGTATTTCCCGGTATTTCCAGTATATCCGGTATTTCCCAGTATTTCCCGGTATTTCCCAGTATTTCCCGCCGTCCTGGGAAATACCCTTATCTCCCGGGAAATTGCCAACCCTGATTGCATAATATCATTATAGGCACATTGGGTATATACCAACAAAGGGGTTTGCAAAGCCACCGATTATAGATTAAGTTTACAGACAGGCTTCAACTTCTCACGGTCGGTTACATATCGGCCAATTCATTCTATACATATACGCCAGTTTATTTGGTAGAAGAACTACGGTTACGCGGTGTGCATATTGAGTAATATCATCGTTACCATTCATATTGTGTATATATAACCCCCCCCCCCCCCCACAAAATTGGTTTCCCAACCCCCCCCCCCCCCCCCCCCCAGCGTGAGCCCTTTAAGCGCTATGACTAGGCTGAAGGTTTTCACGGACTTACGGGGCTCACACCCCCAGCGTGAGCCCCTTAAGCCGCTTGGCTAGGCTGAAGGTTTTCACGGACTTAAGGGGCTCACGTTACACCGGCTTCTAACGATCCGTCTCGTCACTATCTGCAGCATTTTGCACTGTTATCATTCTTTAAAAAATCCACATTGAATCATGAATGTAGGATATTCAGGGTTGAAAGTGTAACAACTCAAGTTTGAATTACGTGAGCGTACAAGGGAGACAACTTGGGGCGGCGGTCCACTTTCCCCTCCCGCGACACCTGACCGTGTAGATGCCGTATATAACGTAGTTGTCTTGACAGGCGTAAGTAAACATAGACCCCACTGTCGTGTCACTTGGATTGGGAGTTACCGCATACGGAACGCTCGTGTACAGACCCACAGTCTGGAAAAACATTTACAAAACGATTATCTCTGTCTGGTTGAATTATGGGGATGGGTGCATGGCGATTGAGTCGGTCTACTAGATAACAGATCATGAACTTGGAGCGGTGCTCGAGCAGAATGGGGCGTCGGACTGCTGATCTTAAGGTCGTGGGTTCGAGCCTCACCCGAGGCGTGCGTTGTGTCCTTGAGCAGGACACGTTATCCACACTGCTTCAGTCCATTCACCAAAAATAGGTACCGACAAATTACCGGGAATCTGGATTGTATTAGATTGTATCTATATGCACTTATGCAGTATATATTGAGGGAAAACACTACGAAAATGGCCGAGGAAACCGGCGAAATTTATATAAGCAAATGCTTATATCCGGTATCGAACACGCTATGAACTGTATGTATAAATAAATCAGCGAAAATGCACCCTACCCACTTCATTTCCGAACAGATATAAACAGATATGACAAGTTTGTCAAACTGACTAACAATTCGTATAAGTTAATGAAATGCTATATTACCTAATATACAAAAGGAACGTATAATTGAGTTGTTGTGGTGGACTAATAATCTAATATTAGAATAACAAATGATCGTGACCATATATTCGCATAATCACTGATGTGTCATTTGTGTTTGTATGCATGCACTAAACGTATGATTGTAGCGAACACACACGCAAGCACACAGGCACGTACGCAAGTATAGCGCATACAGACACAGACAGATACATACATGGTACGTATTATGGACACATTAGTGTACCATTCAACGTTGGTACTAATATATTTACATATCCTTATCCCGTTTGTCGGCGCTTATGTTTAAACAACACACCTCTTTTACAAACGCCTTCCTTTTCAGCGAACTCTGGTGTTTCACATTCACAAGTGCCGCCGCTGCTGCATACGGAATTCTCGGTAATACAGTCATCGTCCGTACTACAGTCAGTGTGCAGGTCTGCAATGTATATACAGCATATACACGATATCTACTATGGTCTTGATACCGTACATATGTTGCCGTATACCATTGAAAGTATTGTATAAAAGTTATGAACATTCCCTATGTGTAATTACAGAACGGTGTAAGTGTCGTGAAATATCTCTTGGTGAGTATTCCATTTTCCTCTGTGTTATTTGAATCCATAGAAACTAGCTGAATATCAGATAATTCAATATTATATCCGGTTTTGTGTGATTTACTACATACCTAGTAAACTTAGGTATTTCGAACATATAGTCTACTGAAAATGGAGGACGCCTTACCAGATTTACAGGTTCCGCCGATGTTGATTTCGCCGTTGCTGTCTGTATAGCCGGTCTGACAAAAACACGTACCGCTGTCGGTATCACAATCTGCGTTGACGTCCTCGCAAGCGTTTATAGAAGTGCATTCCGCGCCCAGCGCTAATAAAAACAAAACAATAGTGTGTCTCTCAGTTGTAGACATGTAAACAAGTATACGATGATGTATGTAGTGCCTTCGTTTCAGATGTGTTATGCGAAGACAATTCTTTTTTCATTTAATTATAAAATCGAGACGAATCTGTTTATGTTTATGCTGTTCTTATTTTTAAATCTATATGCAGTGCATTATGTATATGGTATTATCGTGGAAGATATACAGAGAAGACGACGTGTTTATTTCATATGCCAGATTGTATATACAATAAATACATGTGATAATGTTTGCTAGTTAGTATACACGTACGATGGCGGAAATAGTTCACTTAGTTTTGACAGTACTATGACGTACCCGGGAGACAACTCGGTTCTGGCGTCCACTGTCCATTCGCCAGGCATGTGACAGGATTGGTACCCGATATGACGTAGTTGTCTTCGCAGATGTAGGTAAATGTAGCGTCCACTGTCGTGTCAGTTGGATTGGGTGTTACCGCATACGGCACGCTCGGCACAGACCCGCAGTCTGGAAGAAAATCAATTCAGAATGACGCGAATGCTCATGGTAGTCTCCAGTTACATATTTAATTGAAAACAGAATGTGAAATATCAAGGCGTTCCCTGTAAAGAAACAGAAGTTATAAAAAGACATTTACTCCAACGTTCAGTTTATGATGTTGATCTTGGGGAAAGGGGTGTGGGGGGGGGGGTGGGTGTTCATGGATTTTCTGTAGCACAATAGAGGATCATCAGATGAATGCATGTATGAAATATCAAAGCATTCCCTGCAAAGAAACAGAAGTTACACAACATTTATCCCAACGTTAAGTTTATGAACATGCTAAGTTTGTGACCTTGACCTTGGAGCAAGGGTTGGGTGGTGGGTTGTGGATTTACAGCATGATAGAGGGTCATCTGAGGAATGCATGTATGAAATATCAAGGCGTTCCATGAAAGGAAACAGATGTTATATATAGATTTGCTATAGTACGATATAGTTTCATCAGATGAATGCATGTATGAAATCTGAAGGTATTCCCTGTAAATAAACAGAAGTTACACAACTTTTACCCCAACGTTAAGTTTATGAATGTGCTAAGTTTGTGACCTTGACCTTGGGGTAAGGGATGGGCGGTGGGTCATGTATTTGCAACAGCACGATAGAGTATCATCAGATGAATCCATGTATGAAATATGAAGGCGTTCCCTGTAAATAAACAGAAGTCACACAACATTTACCCCAACGTTAAGTTTATGAACATGCTAAGTTTGTGACCTTGACCTTGGGGTAAGGGTTGGTTGGTGGGTCATGGATGTGCTACAGCATGCTAGAGGGTCATCTGAGGAATGCATGTATGAAATATCAAGGCGTTCCATGAAAGGAAACAGATGTTATAAGAAATTTAACCCAACGTTAAGTTTATGAATGTGCTAAGTTTGTGACCTTGACATTGGGGTAAGGGTTGGGTGGTGGGTCATGGCCCCCCTACCCGCTAAGGATTTCTACAGCATGATAGAGGGTCATCTATCTGAGGAATGCATGTATTAAATATCAAGGCGTTGCATGAAAGTAAACAGATGTTATAAGAAATTTACCCCATGTTAAGTTTATGAATGTGCTAAGTTTGTGACCTTGACCTTGGGATAAGGGTTGGGTGGTGGGTCATGGATTTGCTACAGCATGATAGAGGGTCATCTGAGGAATGCATGTATTAAATAACAAGGTGTTCCATGTCTATAATAGTGTCACGGTACGGATCTAGTAACTTAGGAGAGAAGATACAAGATAAACCATCATTCGACCTGACACATGACTTCATCTGGTTATACATAGATTGGAATACATTCACAAATTTACCACTAACACCATTTTTTAACAAAACATAAAACTGGAGTTTGTGTCGAATACAATCAAATGCCTTGGAAAAATCTATAAAAATACAATAAAATCTACCTCTTGATCGTGTAATATACTTTTGAATAACAGCATTTAATGAAAAACAACTATCAATTGTTGAATTGTTGAATATTTTTGTCTATAGCCAGCTTGTAGTTCCATAGGTTTATCTTCATTCTCAGCCCAACTAACGAGCCTATTGCTTAGTACTTTTGTAAATGCACTCGGGAGCAGCTGTCCATTGGCCATTAGCTCGACACCTGACCTCGGACGAACCGGACATGACGTAATTGACAGCACATTGGTACGTCGACACGGCATCCTTTATTGTATCAGCTGGTGTATCCACAGTGGCGTACGGTACGCGGACTGGTTGACCACAATCTGGCAATGCTTTAACTCTTAGTATGCAAGAAACGAAATTGTCCTCAGCTGCTATTTTAGATTTTGTCATCAGTTAGTTTGAAGTTCACTACAGATTAATTGCATGTATCAAAAGCTGGCGTTGCACTACGTCGAGTTAACTGATGTTCATGCTATTTTCGTGGTGCCATTAATGACGGTCAGCACGGGAGTCGGTATCAAAAGAACGGGAGCATGTATAAATTAAAGAATCTATTAACTAGAGGAACCTATTACTTATATATTTTCGTTATATATTTCCATTTTAAAGCGACTGCAGAACATCATATGCGAACCAATTACTTTTTTGAATACAAGATACCATATCTGCTCAGAGTAAGCCTGAGGGATAATTCCCACCCCGAAAACATTTCATGCAGCCCCCTCATTTCCGTTATACAGTCTGTGTCTGCTCGTCAAAATGACAGTATGTATCGGTAGTATGTATCATATTATGTTGATGTAGGTCATAGTAATATAATACAGATGCTATCGTTCTTTAGGGGCAAGCGACAGTTTACAAAACGTGTAGGCTGATTTATAATAACAGTGGTGGGTTTCCACATACATCATGGTAATATACAAACCGACAATGGTGCAGGTAGGCCCGGCCGACCATTGTCCATTCGCTTGACAGACGATCTCCGCACTGCCGCCGTTATACCCATCATTACACCTGACCTGGACCGCATCCCCGTATGTTGTATCCGTAACTGGGTCCGGTGTCGTACTGGCACCCGTCGATACCGTCGGAGAACCACAGTCTGCAATTTTTCATTTGACAAATAGCGACATATATATCCCCAGAAGATCATAGAGGCAGCAACACGCAAAGTTTCACGCTGACCTTTTTTACGTACTTAAACTCTTAGTTTACTTGGGGTATGTGTTCATTCACATACTTATAATGTTACATTTACTATGTTAGCCAAGTAAAGCCCAACAATCGTATGGTTATGATATCTATGTGTACTTATTTACTTTAAATAACATCATAATGCACGCAGTTTTAAATGTTCATTTCGCAATTTATTCATTACACACACATCCGATTTTTTATGTACCAGCAAAGTATCAATTGTTTAGTTCAGTTTCACCCAATAACGTATATAGTATATGCATCCTCAACTCATGCATATAATTTTACGAGGATTCCACTGTAAAACATTGAATCAATACTTCATGCAGCTTCCTGATTTGTGTTATAGAGTCTGTATCTGCACGTCAAAATTACAGTATGTATCAGTAGTATTTATCACATTATGTTGATGTAGGCCATAGTAATATAATATAGATAATATCGTATTTTAGGGGCAAGCGATTTTTTACCGTTTGCAAATTAACCAAAAATCTAGGCTGATTGATAACAACAGTCGTTCGGTTACAACATACATCATAGTAGTATACACACCAACAATGGTACAGGTAGGCCCGACCGACCATTGTCCGTCCGCTTGACAGACGATCTCGGCACTGCCGCCGTTATACCCATCAGTACACGTGACCTGGACCGTGTTCCCATATGTCGTATCCGTAACTGGGTCCGGTGTCGTACTGGCACCCGCCGACACCGTCGGGGAACCACATTCTGAAAGTTTCATATGACAAATAGCGAACCTTACATCCCAAGGAGATCATAGAGCCAGCAATACTCAACGTTTCACATTGGCCTGATTTATTTACATACTTAAATCTTGGGGTCTGTGTTGTCATTCACATACATGTATAATGCAATTTTAGCCGAGTGAACCCCAACACTCGTATGACTATGATAAAAGTAGTTCACGGTACGTAACTCACTATGGCGAAAGATGTGTATTCGTGTCCGGTTAGCTCAGTCGGTTAGAGCGAAGGTATGGTAAACAGTGTTCGTGCCCCGGACCGGAGTAAACTTTTCTCACCCGGTGACATTTGGCGCCCAAAGAGGGACAGTGACTGATAAATACTGCCCAAATTGTACCAAAAATATATACGAATTAAATATTAGTATAGAATTCGGGGACGAATTTCAATTTGGCGTGGAAATATGTCACGGTACGTAACTAACTATGGGGAGAAGATGTGTATTCGTGCCCGGCTAGCTCAGTCGGTTAGAGCGATGGTGCGGTAAACCAGAGGACCCGGGTTCGAACACCCGGCCGGAGCACATTTTTCTCAACCGTTGACATTTTGACGATCCAGGCAGGATGAATCAGCAAAATCCCAATGTAGCAAGTTGTAAATGTTCATTTCGCAATTTATCCGTTACACACACTTTTCATTTCTTGTACCAGCAGAGCTTCTTGCATTCAGTTCAATTGTACCCAATAACGTACAGGGTATATATATTTAGAAATAATGCATGTAATTCAACGGCCTCATTTGAGTTATAGTCTGTATATACACGTCATTATTACAGTAAATATCGTTAATAATTGTCATATTATGTTGATGTAGGTCATAGTAATATTAATATAGATAATATGGCATATTAGGGACAAGCGACAGCTTATAGTTGGCAAAGTAACCGAACGTGTAGGCAGATTGAAAATAACAGTGGTGGGTTCACACATACATTATAGTAGTATACACACCGATAATGGTACATGTAGGCCCGGCCGACCATTGCCCATCCGCTTGACAGACGATATCCGCACTGCCGCCGTTATACCCATCATTACACGCGACTTGCACCGTGTCCCCGTATGTCGTATCCGTAACTGGGTCCGGTGTCGTACTGGCACCCGCCGACACCGTCGGGGAACCACAGCCTGAAAGTTTTCATATCACAAATGGCGAAATATATATCCCAAGGAGATCGTAGAGACTGAAAAGCGCAAAGCTACACGTTGGCCTGATTTGTTTTACATACTAAGTACTTAAAGCCTAAGTTTATTTGGGGTCTGTGTTATCATTCACATACATGTATAATGGTACATGTACTATTTTACCCAAGTAAAGTCCGACAATCGTATGACTATGATAACTATATGTACTTATTCATTTACAATAAAATCATAATGTACGCAGTTGTACATTTTATTTCGCAATTTATCCGTTACACACCGACTTCTTGTACCAACAGAGCGTCAAGCATTTAGTCTATGTTTACCCAATAACTTATAGCGTATATATACATCCCGAAATAATACATGTAATTTTACATGTATTCTTCCGTTCAACATTGAATCAATAATTCATGAAACGCCCTCATATGAGTTATAATATGTATCTGCATGTATATATTACAGTATGTATCGAATTATCATATTATTTAATTTTGATGTAGGTCATAGTAATATAATTCAGATGCTCTCGTATTTTAGGAACAAACGACAGCCTATAGTATGTAAAGTAACCAAATGTTTAGGCTGATTGATAATAACATTGATGGGTTTCCACATACATCATAGAAGTATACAAACCGACAATGGTGCAGGTAGGCCCGGCCGACCATTGTCCGTCCGCTTGACAGACGATCTCGGCACTGCCGCCGTTATACCCATCATTACACATGACCTGGACCGTGTCCCCATATGTTGTATCCGTAACTGGGTCCGGTGTCGTGCTGGCACCCGCCGACACCGTCGGGGAACCACATTCTGAAAGTTTTCATATGACAAATAGCGAACCTTACATCCCAAGGAGGTCATAGAGCCAGCAATACTCAACGTTTCACGCTGGCCTGATTTATGTACATACTTAAATCTTGGGGTCTGTGTTCTCATTCACATACATGTATAATACAATTTTAGCCGAGTAAACCCCAACACTAGTATGACTATGATAACTGTATTTCACGGTACGTAACTCACTATGGGGAGAAGATGTGTATTCGTGCCCGGCTAGCTCAGTTGGTTAGAGCGATGGTGCGGTAAACCAGAGGACCCGGGCTCGAACACCCGGCCGTAGCACATTTTTCTCACCCTGTGACATTTTGACGATCCAGGCAGGATCAATCAGCAAAATCCCAATGTAGCAAGTTGTAAATGTTCATTTCGCAATTTATCCGTTACACACACTTTTCATTTCTTGTACCAGCAGAGCTTCTTGCATTCAGTTCAATTGTACCCAATAACTTACAGGGTATATATATTTAGAAACAATGCATGTAATTCAACGGCCTCATTTGAGTTATAGTCTGTATATACACGTCATTATTACAGTACATATCGGTAATAATTGTCATATTATGTTGATGTAGGTCATAGTAATATCGCATATTAGGGGCAAGCGACAGCTTATAGTTGGCAAAGTAACCGAACGTGTAGGCTGATTGATAATAACAGTGGTGGGTTCACACATACATTATAGTAGTATACACACCGACAATGGTACATGCAGGCCCGGCCGACCATTGTCCATCCGCTTGACAGACGATCTCTGCACTGCCGCCGTTATACCCATCATTACACGCGACTTGCACCGTGTCCCCGAATGTCGTATCCGTAACTGGGTCCGGTGTCGTACTGGCACCCGCCGACACCGTCGTGGAACCACAGCCTGAAAGTTTTCATATCACAAATGGCGAAATATATATCCCAAGGAGATCGTAGAGACTGAAAAGCGCGAAGCTACACGTTGGCCTGATTTGTTTTACATACTAAGTACTTAAAGCCTAAGTTTATTTGGGGTCTATCATTCACATACATGTATAATGGTTAACATGTACTATTTTACCGAAGTAAAGTCCGACAATCGTATGACTATGATAACTATATGTACTTATTCATTTACAATAAAATCATAATGTACGCAGTTGTACATTTTATTTCGCAATTTATCCGTTTTACACACCGACTTTCTTGTTAACCAACAGAGCGTCAAGCATTTAGTCTATGTTTACCCAATAACTTATAGCGTATATATACATCACCCCAAATAATACATGTAATTTTACAGTTATTCTTCCGTTAAACATTGAATCAATAATTCATGAAACGCCCTCATGTGAGTTATAATATGTATCTGCACGTCTATATTACAGTATGTATCGAATTATCATATTAATTTGATGTAGGTC
This sequence comes from Conchocele bisecta, assembly GCA_029237695.1. NCBI lineage: Eukaryota > Metazoa > Mollusca > Bivalvia > Lucinida > Thyasiridae > Conchocele > Conchocele bisecta. The sequence goes on from CM055279.1 coordinate 2,534,156, forward strand.
ATAGTAATGTAATTCAGATGCTCTCGTATTTTAGGAACAAACGACAGCCTATAGTATGTAAAGTAACCAAATGTTTAGGCTGATTGATAGTAACAGTGATGGGTTTCCACATACATCATAGAAGTATACAAACCGACAATGTGCAGGTAGGCCCGGCCGACCATTGTCCATCATCTTGACAGACGATCTCCGTACTGCCGCCGTTATTACCCATCATTACACGTGACCTGGACCGTGCCCCCGTATGTCGTATCCGTAACTGGATCCGGTGTCGTACTGGCACCCGCCGAAACCGTCGGGGAACCACATTCTGAAAGTTTTCATATGACAAATAGCGAAATGCATATCCCAAGGAGATCATAGAGCCAGCAACACACAATAAGTATGTAATACTTATACAGTATGTTAATCCTGAGCTGATGCATATCATTTTACGGGGATTCTTCCGTCAAACATTGAATCAATATTTCATGCAGCCCCCTCATTTCCGTTATACGGTCTGTATCTGCTCGTCAAAATGACAGTATGTATCGGTAGTATTTATCATATTATGTTGATGTAGGTCATAGTAATATAATACAGATGCTATCGTTCTTTAGGGGCAAGCGACAGTTTACCATCCACAACATACCAACACGTGTAGGCTGATTTATAATAACAGTGGTGGGTTTCCACATACATCATGGTAGTATACAAACCGGCAATGGTGCAGGTAGGCCCGGCCGACCATTGTCCATCCGCTTGACAGACGATCTCCTCACTGCCGCCGTTATACCCTTCATTACACGTGACCTGGACCGCATCGCCGTATGTTGTATCCGTAACTGGATCCTGTGTCGTACTGGCACCCGTCGATACCGTCGGGAAACCACAGTCTGAAAGTTTTCATTTGACAAATAGCGACATATATATCCCCAGGAGATTTAACACATTATGTTGATGTAGGCCATAGTAATATAATATAGATAATATCGTATTTTAGGGGCAAGCGACTTTTTACTGTCTGCAAATTAACCAAAAGTCTAGGTTGATTGATAACAACAGTCGTTCGGTTACAACATACATCATAGTAGTATACACACCGACAATGGTACAGGTAGGCCCGACCGACCATTGTCCGTCCGCTTGACAGACGATCTCGGCACTGCTTCCGATATACCCATCATTACACATGACCTGGACCGTGTCCCCATATGTCGTATCCGTAACTGTGTCCGGTGTCGTACTGGCACCCGCCGACACCGTCGGGGAACCACATTCTGAAAGTTTTCATATGACAAATAGCGAACCTTACATCCCAAGGAGATCATAGAGCCAGCAATACTCAACGTTTCACGCTGGCCTGATTTATTTACATACTTAAATCTTGGGGTCTGTGTTCTCATTCACATACATGTATAATACAATTTTAGCCGAGTAAACCCCAACACTCGTATGACTATGATAACTGTATTTCACGGTATGTAACTCACTATGGGGAGAAGATGTGTATTCGTGTCCGGTTAGCTCAGTCGGTTAGAGCGAAGGTATGGTAAACAGTGTTCGTGCCCCGGACCGGAGCAAATTTCTCTCACGCGGTGACATTTGGCGCCCAAAGAGGGACCGTGACTGATAAATACTGCCCAAATTGTACCAAAAATATATACGAATTAAATATCAGTATATAATTCAGTACGAATTTCAATTTGGCGTGGGAAATATGTTCGGTACGTAAACTAACTATGGGGAGAGATGTTGTATTCGTGCCCGGCTAGCTCAGTCGGTTAGAGCGATGGTGCGGTAAACCAGAGGACCCGGGTTCGAACACCCGGCCGGAGCACATTATTCTCACCCGGTGACATTTTGACGATCCAGGCAGGATCAATCAGCAAATGCCCAATGTCGCAAGTTGTAAATGTTCATTTCGCAATTTATCCGTTACACACACTTTTCATTTCTTGTACCAGCAGAGCTTCTTGCATTCAGTTCAATTGTACCCAATAACTTACAGGGTATATATATTTAGAAATAATGCATGTAATTCAACGGCCTCATTTGAGTTATGGTCTGTATATACACGTCATTATTACAGTACATATCGGTAATAATTGTCATATTATGTTGATGTAGGTCATAGTAATATCGCATATTAGGGGCAAGCGACAGCTTATAGTTGGCAAAGTAACCGAACGTGTAGGCTGATTGATAATAACAGTGGTGGGTTCACACATACATTATAGTAGTATACACACCGACAATGGTACATGCAGGCCCGGCCGACCATTGTCCATCCGCTTGACAGACGATCTCTGCACTGCCGCCGTTATACCCATCATTACACGCGACTTGCACCGTGTCCCCGAATGTCGTATCCGTAACTGGGTCCGGTGTCGTACTGGCACCCGCCGACACCGTCGTGGAACCACAGCCTGAAAGTTTTCATATCACAAATGGCGAAATATATATCCCAAGGAGATCGTAGAGACTGAAAAGCGCGAAGCTACACGTTGGCCTGATTTGTTTTACATACTAAGTACTTAAAGCCTAAGTTTATTTGGGGTCTGTTTTATCATTCACATACATGTATAATGGTACATGTACTATTTTACCCAAGTAAAGTCCGACAATCGTATGACTATGATAACTATATGTACTTATTCATTTACAATAAAATCATAATGTACGCAGTTGTACATTTTATTTCGCAATTTATCCGTTACACACCGACTTCTTGTACCAACAGAGCGTCAAGCATTTAGTCTATGTTTACCCAACAAAAAATAACTTATAGCGTTATATATACATCCCGAAATAATACATGTAATTTTTACATGTATTCTTCCGTTAAACATTGAATCAATAATTCATGAAACGCCCTCATGTGAGTTATAATATGTATCTGCACGTCTATATTACAGTATGTATCGAATTATCATATTAATTTGATGTAGGTCATAGTAATGTAATTCAGATGCTCTCGTATTTTAGGAACAAACGACAGCCTATAGTATGTAAAGTGATTGATAGTAACAGTGATGGGTTTCCACATACATCATAGAAGTATACAAACCGACAATGGTGCAGGTAGGCCCGGCCGACCATTGTCCATCAGCTTGACAGACGATCTCCGTACTGCCGCCGTTATACCCATCATTACACGTGACCTGGACCGTGCCCCCGTATGTCGTATCCGTAACTGGATCCGGTGTCGTACTGGCACCCGCCGAAACCGTCGGGGAACCACATTCTGAAAGTTTTCATATGACAAATAGCGAAATGCATATCCCAAGGAGATCATAGAGCCAGCAACACACAATAAGTATGTAATACTTATACAGTATGTTAATCCTGAGCTGATGCATATCATTTTACGGGGATTCTTCGTCAAACATTGAATCAATTATTTCATGCAGCCCCCTCATTTCCGTTATACGGTCTGTATCTGCTCGTGAAAATGACAGTATGTATCGGTAGTATTTATCATTATGTTGATGTAGGTCATAGTAATATAATACAGATGCTATCGTTCTTTAGGGGCAAGCGACAGTTTACCATCCACAACATACCAACACGTGTAGGCTGATTTATAATAACAGTGGTGGGTTTCCACATACATCATGGTAGTATACAAACCGGCAATGGTGCAGGTAGGCCCGGCCGACCATTGTCCATCCGCTTGACAGACGATCTCCTCACTGCCGCCGTTATACCCTTCATTACACGTGACCTGGACCGCATCGCCGTATGTTGTATCCGTAACTGGATCCTGTGTCGTACTGGCACCCGTCGATACCGTCGGGAAGCCACAGTCTGAAAGTTTTCATTTGACAAATAGCGACATATATATCCCCAGGAGATTTAACACATTATGTTGATGTAGGCCATAGTAATATAATATAGATAATATCGTATTTTAGGGGCAAGCGACTTTTTACTGTTTGCAAATTAACCAAAAGTCTAGGTTGATTGATAACAACAGTCGTTCGGTTACAACATACATCATAGTAGTATACACACCGACAATGGTACAGGTAGGCCCGACCGACCATTGTCCGTCCGCTTGACAGACGATCTCGGCACTGCTTCCGTTATACCCATCATTACACATGACCTGGACCGTGTCCCCATATGTCGTATCCGTAACTGTGTCCGGTGTCGTACTGGCACCCGCCGACACCGTCGGGGAACCACATTCTGAAAGTTTTCATATGACAAATAGCGAACCTTACATCCCAAGGAGATCATAGAGCCAGCAATACTCAACGTTTCACGCTGGCCTGATTTATTTACATACTTAAATCTTGGGGTCTGTGTTCTCATTCACATACATGTATAATACAATTTTAGCCGAGTAAACCCCAACACTCGTATGACTATGATAACTGTATTTCACGGTATGTAACTCACTATGGGGAGAAGATGTGTATTCGTGTCCGGTTAGCTCAGTCGGTTAGAGCGAAGGTATGGTAAACAGTGTTCGTGCCCCGGACCGGAGCAAATTTCTCTCACGCGGTGACATTTGGCGCCCAAAGAGGGACCGTGACTGATAAATACTGCCCAAATTGTACCAAAAATATATACGAATTAAATATCAGTATATAATTCAGGTACGAATTTCAATTTGGCGTGGAAATATGTTACGGTACGTAACTAACTATGGGGAGAAGATGTGTATTCGTGCCCGGCTAGCTCAGTCGGTTAGAGCGATGGTGCGGTAAACCAGAGGACCCGGGTTCGAACACCCGGCCGGAGCACATTATTCTCACCCGGTGACATTTTGACGATCCAGGCAGGATCAATCAGCAAATGCCCAATGTCGCAAGTTGTAAATGTTCATTTCGCAATTTATCCGTTACACACACTTTTCATTTCTTGTACCAGCAGAGCTTCTTGCATTCAGTTCAATTGTACCCAATAACTTACAGGGTATATATATTTAGAAATAATGCATGTAATTCAACGGCCTCATTTGAGTTATAGTCTGTATATACACGTCATTATTACAGTACATATCGGTAATAATTGTCATATTATGTTGATGTAGGTCATAGTAATATCGCATATTAGGGGCAAGCGACAGCTTATAGTTGGCAAAGTAACCGAACGTGTAGGCTGATTGATAATAACAGTGGTGGGTTCACACATACATTATAGTAGTATACACACCGACAATGGTACATGCAGGCCCGGCCGACCATTGTCCATCCGCTTGACAGACGATCTCTGCACTGCCGCCGTTATACCCATCATTACACGCGACTTGCACCGTGTCCCGAATGTCGTATCCGTAAGGGTGGGTCCGGTGTCGTACTGGCACCCGCCGACACCGTCGTGGAACCACAGCCTGAAAGTTTTCATATCACAAATGGCGAAATATATATCCCAAGGAGATCGTAGAGACTGAAAAGCGCGAAGCTACACGTTGGCCTGATTTGTTTTACATACTAAGTACTTAAAGCCTAAGTTTATTTGGGGTCTGTTTTATCATTCACATACATGTATAATGGTACATGTACTATTTTACCCAAGTAAAGTCCGACAATCGTATGACTATGATAACTATATGTACTTATTCATTTACAATAAAATCATAATGTACGCAGTTGTACATTTTATTTCGCAATTTATCCGTTACACACCGACTTCTTGTACCAACAGAGCGTCAAGCATTTAGTCTATGTTTACCCAATAACTTATAGCGTATATATACATCCCGAAATAATACATGTAATTTTACATGTATTCTTCCGTTAAACATTGAATCAATAATTCATGAAACGCCCTCATGTGAGTTATAATATGTATCTGCACGTCTATATTACAGTATGTATCGAATTATCATATTAATTTGATGTAGGTCATAGTAATGTAATTCAGATGCTCTCGTATTTTAGGAACAAACGACAGCCTATAGTATGTAAAGTAACCAAATGTTTAGGCTGATTGATAGTAACAGTGATGGGTTTCCACATACATCATAGAAGTATACAAACCGACAATGGTGCAGGTAGGCCCGGCCGACCATTGTCCATCAGCTTGACAGACGATCTCCGTACTGCCGCCGTTATACCCATCATTACACGTGACCTGGACCGTGCCCCCGTATGTCGTATCCGTAACTGGATCCGGTGTCGTACTGGCACCCGCCGAAACCGTCGGGGAACCACATTCTGAAAGTTTTCATATGACAAATAGCGAATTGCATATCCCAAGGAGATCATAGAGCCAGCAACACACAATAAGTATGTAATACTTATACAGTATGTTAATCCTGAGCTGATGCATATCATTTTACGGGGATTCTTCCGTCAAACATTGAATCAATATTTCATGCAGCCCCCTCATTTCCGTTATACGGTCTGTATCTGCTAGTCAAAATGACAGTATGTATCGGTAGTATTTATCATATTATGTTGATGTAGGTCATGGTAATATAATACAGATGCTATCGTTCTTTAGGGGCAAGCGACAGTTTACCATCCACAACATAACAACACGTGTAGGCTGATTTAGAATAACAGTGGTGGGTTTCCACATACATCATGGTAGTATACAAACCGGCAATGGTGCAGGTAGGCCCGGCCGACCATTGTCCATCCGCTTGACAGACGATCTCCTCACTGCCGCCGTTATACCCTTCATTACACGTGACCTGGACCGCATCGCCGTATGTTGTATCCGTAACTGGATCCTGTGTCGTACTGGCACCCGTCGATACCGTCGGAAACCACAGTCTGAAAGTTTTCATTTGACAAATAGCGACATATATATCCCCAGGAGATTTAACACATTATGTTGATGTAGGCCATAGTAATATAATATAGATAATATCGTATTTTAGGGGCAAGCGACTTTTTACTGTCTGCAAATTAACCAAAAGTCTAGGCTGATTGATAACAACAGTCGTTCGGTTACAACATACATCATAGTAGTATACACACCGACAATGGTACAGGTAGGCCAGACCGACCATTGTCCGTCCGCTTGACAGACGATCTCGGCACTGCTTCCGTTATACCCATCATTACACATGACCTGGACCGTGTCCCCATATGTCGTATCCGTAACTGTGTCCGGTGTCGTACTGGCACCCGCCGACACCGTCGGGGAACCACATTCTGAAAGTTTTCATATGACAAATAGCGAACCTTACATCCCAAGGAGATCATAGAGCCAGCAATACTCAACGTTTCACGCTGGCCTGATTTATTTACATACTTAAATATTGGGGTCTGTGTTCTCATTCACATACATGTATAATACAATTTTAGCCGAGTAAACCCCAACACTCGTATGACTATGATAACTGTATTTCACGGTACGTAACTCACTATGGGGAGAAGATGTGTATTCGTGTCCGGTTAGCTCAGTCGGTTAGATCGAAGGTATGGTAAACAGTGTTCGTGCCCCGGATCGGAGCAAATTTTTCTCACCCGGTGAAATTTGGCGCCCATAGAGGGACCGTGACTGATAAATACTGCCCAAATTGTACCAAAAATATATACGAATTAAATATCAGTATATAATTCAGGTACGAATTTCAATTTAGCGTAGAAATATGTCACGGTACGTAACTAACTATGGGGAGAAGATGTGTATTCGTGCCCGGCTAGCTCAGTCGGTTAGAGCGATGGTGCGGTAAACAAGAGGACCCGGGTTCGAACACCCGGCCGGAGCACATTTTTCTCACCCGGTGACATTTTGACGATCCAGGCAGGATCAATCAGCAAATTCCCAATGTAGCAAGTTGTAAATGTTCATTTCGCAATTTATCCGTTACACACACTTTTCATTTCTTGTACCAGCAGAGCTTCTTGCATTCAGTTCAATTGTACACCATAACTTACAGGGTGGGATATATATTTAGAAATAATGCATGTAATTCAACGGCCTCATTTGAGTTATAGTCTGTATATACACGTCATTATTACAGTACATATCGGTAATAATTGTCATATTATGTTGATGTAGGTCATAGTAATATTAATATAGATAATATCGCATATTAGGGGCAAGCGACAGCTTATAGTTGGAAAAGTAACCGAACGTGTAGGCTGATTGATAATAACAGTGGTGGGTTCACACATACATTATAGTAGTAAATACACCCGACAATCGGTACATGTAGGCCCGGCCGACCATTGTCCATCCGCTTGACAGACGATCTCTGCACTGCCGCCGTTATACCCATCATTACACGCGACTTGCACCGTGTCCCCGAATGTCGTATCCGTAACTGGGTCCGGTGTCGTACTGGCACCCGCCGACACCGTCGGGAAACCACATTCTGAAAGTTTTCATTTGACAAATAGCGATATATATATCCCCAGGAGATCATAGAGGCAGCAACACGCAAAGTTTCACGCTGACCTTTTTTACATACTTACACTCTTAGTTTACTTGGGGTATGTGTTCATTCACATAATTATAATGTTACATGTTTTCTATGTTAGCCAAGTAAAGCCCAACAAGCGTATGGTTATGATATCTATGTGTACTTATTTACTTTAAATAACATCATAATGCACGCAGTTTTAAATGTTCATTTCGCAATTTATTCATTACACACACATCTGATTTTTTATGTACCAGCAAAGTATCAATTGTTTAGTTCAGTTTCACCCAATAACGTATACAGTATATGCATCCTCAACTCATGCATATAATTTTACGAGGATTATACTGTAAAACATTGAATCAATACTTCATGCAGCTTCCTGATTTGTGTTATAGAGTCTGTATCTGCACGTCAAAATTACAGTATGTATCAGTAGTATTTATCACATTATGTTGATGTAGGCCATATTAATATAACATAGATAATATCGTATTTTAGGGGCAAGCGACTTTTTACCGTCTGCAAATTAACCAAAAGTCTAGGCTGATTGATAACAACAGTCGTTCGGTTACAACATACATCATAGTAGTATACACACCGACAATGGTACAGGTAGGCCCGACCGACCATTGTCCGTCCGCTTGACAGACGATCTCGGCACTTCCGCCGTTATACCCATCATTACACATGACCTGGACCGTGTCCCCATATGTCGTATCCGTAACTGGGTCCGGTGTCGTACTGGCACCCGCCGACACCGTCGGGGAACCACATTCTGAAAGTTTTCATAGGACAAATAGCGAACCTTACATCCCAAGGAGATCATAGAGCCAGCAATACTCAACGTTTCACGCTGGCCTGATTTATTTACATACTTAAATCTTGGGGTCTGTGTTCTCATTCACATACATGTATAATACAATTTTAGCCGAGTAAACCCCAACACTCGTATGACTATGATAACTGTATTTCACGGTACGTAACTCACTATGGGGAGAAGATGTGTATTCGTGTCCGGTTAGCTCAGTCGGTTAGAGCGAAGGTATGGTAAACAGTGCTCGTGCCCCGGACCGGAGCAAATTTTTCTCACCCGGTGACATTTAGCGCCCAAAGAGGGACCGTGACTGATAAATACTGCCCAAATTGTACCAATTTTATATACGAATTAAATATCAGTATATAATTCAGGTAAGAATTTCAATTTGGAGTGGAAATATGTCACGGTACGTAACTAACTATGGGGAGAAGATGTGTATTCGTGCCCGGCTAGCTCAGTCGGTTAGAGCGATGGTGTGGTAAACCAGAGGACCCGGGTTCGAACACCCGGCCGGAGCACATGTTTCTCACCCGGTGACATTTTGACGATCCAGGCAGGATCAATCAGCAAATTCCAATGTAGCAAGTTGTAAATGTTCATTTCGCAATTTATCCGTTACACACACTTTTCATTTCTTGTACCAGCAGAGCTTCTTGCATTCAGTTCAATTGTACCCAATAAGTTACAGGGTATATATATTTAGAAATAATGCATGTAATTCAACGGCCTCATTTGTGTTATAGTCTGTATATACACGTCATTATTACAGTACATATCGGTAATAATTGTCATATTATGTTGATGTAGGTCATAGTTATATTAATATAGATAATATCGCATATTAGGGGCAAGCGACAGCTTATAGTTGGCAAAGTAACCGAACGTGTAGGCTGATTGATAATAACAGTGGTGGGTTCACACATACATTATAGTAGTATACACACCGACAATGGTACATGTAGGCCCGGCCGACCATTGTCCATTCGCTTGACAGACGATCTCTGCACTGCCGCCGTTATACCCATCATTACACGCGACTTGCACCGTGTCCCCGAATGTCGTATCCGTAACTGGGTCCGGTGTCGTACCGGCACCCGCCGACACCGTCGGGGAACCACAGCCTGAAAGTTTTCATATCACAAATGGCGAAATATATCCCATCCCAAGGAGATCGTAGAGACTGAAAAGCGCGAAGCTACACGTTGGCCTGATTTGTTTTACATACTAAGTACTTAAAGTCCACTAAGTTTATTTGGGGTCGTGTGTTATCATTCACATACATGTATATGGTACATGTACTATTTTACCCAAGTAAAGTCCGACAATCGTATGACTGATGACTATATATACTTATTCATTTACAATAAAAATCATAATATAGCAGTTGTACATTTTATTTCGCAATTTATCCGTTACACACCGACTTCTTGTACCAACAGAGCGTCAAGCATTTAGTCTATGTTTTACCCAATAATAACTTATAGCGTATATATACATCCCGAAATAATACATGTAATTTTACATGTATTCTTCCGTTAAACATTGAATCAATAATTCATGAAACGCCCTCATATGAGTTATAATATGTATCTGCACGTATATTACAGTATGTATCGAATTATCATATTAATTTGATGTAGGTCATAGTAATATCATTGCAGTGCTCTCGTATTTTAGGAACAAACGACAGCCTATAGTATGTAAAGTAATCAAAGGTTTAGGCTGATTGATAATAACAGTGATGGGTTTCCGCATACATGATAGAAGTATACAAACGACAATGGTGCAGGTAGGCCGGCCGACCATTGTCCATCAGCTTGACAGACGATCTCCGTACTGCGCCGTTTATACCCATCATTACACGTGACCTGGACCGTGCCCCCGTATGTCGTATCCGTAACTGGATCCGGTGTCGTACTGGCACCCGCCGAAACGTCGGGGAACCACATTCTGAAAAGTTTTCATATGACAAATAGCGAAATGCATATCCCAAGGAGATCATAGAGCCAGCAACACACAATAAGTATGCAATACTTATACAGATGATAATACCTGAGCTGATGCATATCATTTTACGGGGATTTCTTCCGTCAAACATTGAATCAATATTTCATGCAGCCCCCCCCCCCCTCATTTCCGTTATACGGTCTAGTAATGCTTGTCAAAAATGACAGTATGTCATCGGTAGTATTTATCATATTATGTTGATGTAGGTCATAGTAAATATAATACAGATGCTATCGTTCTTTAGGGGCAAGCGACAGTTTACCATCCACAACATAACAACACGTGTAGGCTGATTTATAATAACAGTGGTGGGTTTCCACATACATCATGGTAGTATACAAACCGGCAATGGTGCAGGTAGGCCCGGCCGACCATTGTCCATCCGCTTGACAGACGATCTCCTCACTGCCGCCGTTATACCCTTCGTTACACGTGACCTGGACCGCATCCCCGTATGTTGTATCCGTAACTGGGTCCTGTGTCGTACTGGCACCCGTCGATACCGTCGGGGAACCACAGTCTGAAAGTTTTCATTTGACAAATAGCGACATATATATCCCCAGGAGATCATAGAGGCAGCAACACGCAAAGTTTCACGCTGACCTTTTTTACATACTTAAACTCTTAGTTTACTTGGGGTATGTGTTCATTCACATAATTATAATGTTACATGTACTATGTTTGCCAAGTAAAGCCCAACAATCGTATGGTTATGATATCTATGTGTACTTATTTACTTTAAATAACATCATAATGCACGCAGTTTTAAATGTTCATTTCGAAATTTATTCATTACACACACATCCGATTTGTTATGTACCAGCAAAGTATCAATTGTTTAGTTCAGTTTCACCCAATAACGTATACAGTATATGCATCCTCAACTCATGCATATAATTACACGAGGATTCTACAGTAAAACATTGAATAAATACTTCATGCAGCTTCCTGATTTGTGTTATAGAGTCTGTATCTGCACGTCAAAATTACAGTATGTATCAGTAGTATTTATCACATTATGTTGATGTAGGCCATAGTATTATAATATAGATAATATCGTATTTTAGGGGCAAGCGACTTTTTACCGTCTGCAAATTAACCAAAAGTCTAGGCTGATTGATAAGAACAGTCGTTCGGTTACAACATACATCATAGTAGTATACACACCGACAATGGTACAGGTAGGCCCGACCGACCATTGTCCGTCCGCTTGACAGACGATCTCGGCACTGCCGCCGTTATACCCATTATTACACGTGACCTGGACCGTGTCCCCATATGTCGTATCCGTAACTGGGTCCGGTGTCGTACTGGCACCCGCCGACACCGTCGGGGAACCACATTCTGAAAGTTTTCATATGACAAATAGCGAACCTTATGTCCCAAGGAGATCATAGAGCCAGCAATACTCAACGTTTCACGCTGGCCTGATTTATTTACATACTTAAATCTTGGGGTCTGTGTTCTCATTCACATACATGTATAATACAATTTTAGCCGAGTAAACCCCAACACTCGTATGACTATGATAACTGTATTTCACGGTACGTAACTCACTATGGGGAGAAGATGTGTATTCGTGTCCGGTTAGCTCAGTCGGTTAGAGCGAAGGTATGGTAAACAGTGTTCGTGCCCCGGACCGGAGCAAATTTTTCTCACCCGGTGACATTTGGCGCCCAAAGATGGACCGTGACTGATAAATACTGCCCAAATTGTACCAAAAATATATACGAATTAAATATTAGTATAGAATTCGGGGACGAATTTCAATTTGGCGTGGAAATATGTCACGGTACGTAACTAACTATGGGGAGAAGATGTGTATTCGTGCCCGGCTAGCTCAGTCGGTTAGAGCGATGGTGCGGTAAACCAGAGGACCCGGGTTCGAACACCCGGTCGGAGCACATTTTTCTCACCCGGTGACATTTTGACGATCCAGGCAGGATCAATCAGCAAAATCCCAATGTAGCAAGTTGTAAATGTTCATTTCGTAATTTATCCACTACACACACTTTTCATTTCTTGTACCAGCAGAGCTTCTTGTATTCAGTTCAATTGTACACAATAACTTACAGGGTATATATATTTAGAAATAATGCATGTAATTCAACGGCCTCTTTTGAGTTATAGTCTGTATATACACGTCATTATTACAGTATATATCGGTAATAATTGTCATATTATGTTGATGTAGGTCATAGTAATATTAATATAGATAATATCGCATATTAGGGGCAAGCGACAGCTTATAGTTGGAAAAGTAACCGAACGTGTAGGCTGATTGATAATAACAATGGTGGGTTCACACATACATTATAGTAGTATACACACCGACAATGGTACATGTAGGCCCGGCCCCCGACCATTGTCCATCCACTTGACAGACGATCTCCGCACTGCCGCCGATACCCATCATTACACCGCGGACTTGCACCGTGTCCCCGTATGTCGTATCCGTAACTGGGTCCGGTGTCGTACTGGCACCCGCCGACACCGTCGGGGAACCACAGCCTGAAAGTTTTCATATCACAAATGGCGAAATATATCCCAAAGGAGATCCGTGAGACTGAAAAGCGCAAAGCTTACACGTTGGGCCTGATTTGTTTTACATACTAAGTACTTAAAGCCTAAGTTTATTTGGGGTCTGTGTTATCATTCACATACATGTATAAATTGGTACATGTACTATTTTTACCCAAGTAAAGTCGACAATCGTATGACTATGATAACTATTTATGTACTTTTTCTTTTATTTACAATACAAATATCATATGTACGCAGTTGTACATTTTATTTCGCAATTTATCCGTTACACACCGACTTCTTGTACCAACAGAGCGTCAAGCATTTAGTCTATGTTTACCCAATAACTTATAGCGTATATATACATCCCGAAATAATACATGTAATTTTACATGTATTCTTCAATTAAACATTGAATCAATAATTCATGAAACGCCCTCATGTGAGTTATAATATGTATCTGCACGTCTATATTACAGTATGTATCGAATTATCATATTAATTTGATGTAGGTCATAGTAATATAATTAAGATGCTCTCGTATTTTAGGAACAAACGACAGCCTATAGTCTGTAAAGTAACAAAATGTTTAGGCTGATTGATAATAACAGTGATGGATTTCCACATACATGATAGAAGTATACAAACCGACAATGGTGCAGGTAGGCCCGGCCGACCATTGTCCATCAGCTTGACAGACGATCTCCGTACTGCCGCCGTTATACCCATCATTACACGTGACCTGGACCGTGCCCCCGTATGTCGTATCCGTAACTGGATCCGGTGTCGTAGTGGCACCCGCCGAAACCGTCGGGGAACCACATTCTGAAAGTTTTCATATGACAGATAGCGAAATGCATATCCCAAGGAGATCATAGAGCCAGCAACACACAATAAGTATGTTATACTTATACAGTATGTTAATCCTGAGCTGATGCATATCATTTTACGGGGATTCTTCCGTCAAACATTGAATCAATATTTCATGCAGCCCCCTCATTTCCGTTATACGGTCCTTATCTGCTCGTCAAAATGACAGTATGTATCGGTAGTATTTATCATATTATGTTGATGTAGGTCATAGTAATATAATACATATGCTATCGTTCTTTAGGGGCAAGCGACAGTTTACCATCCACAACATAACAACACGTGTAGGCTGATTTATAATAACAGTGGTGGGTTTCCACATACATCATGGTAGTATACAAACCGGCAATGGTGCAGGTAGGCCCGGCCGACCATTGTCCATCCCCCCCCCCCGCTTGACAGGCGATCTCCTCACTGCCGCCGTTATACCCTTCATTACACGTGACCTGGACCGCATCCCCGTATGTTGTATCCGTAACTGGGTCCTGTGTCGTACTGGCACCCGTCGATACCGTCGGGGAACCACAGTCTGAAAGTTTTCATTTGACAAATAGCGACATATATATCCCCAGGAGATCATAGAGGCAGCAACACGCAAAGTTTCACGCTGAACTTTTTTACATACTTAAACTCTTAGTTTACTTGCGGTATGTGTTCATTCACATAATTATAATGTTACATGTACTATGTTAGCCAAGTAAAGCCGAACAATCGTATGGTTATGATATCTATGTGTACTTATTTACTTTAAATAACATCATAATGCACGCAGTTTTAAATGTTCATTTCGCAATTTATTCATTACACATACATCCGATTTTTTATGTACCAGCAAAGTATCAATTGTTTAGTTCAGTTTCACCCAATAACGTATACAGTATATGCATCCTCAACTCATGCATATAATTACACGAGGATTCTACAGTAAAACATTGAATAAATACTTCATGCAGCTTCCTGATTTGTGTTATAGAGTCTGTACCTGCACGTCAAAATTACAGTATGTATCAGTAGTATTTATCACATTATGTTGATGTAGGCCATAGTACTATAATATAGATAATATCGTATTTTAGGGGCAAGCGACTTTTTACCGTCTGCAAATTAACCAAAAGTCTAGGCTGATTGATAACAACAGTCGTTCGGTTACAACATACATCATAGTAGTATACACACCGACAATGGTACAGGTAGGCCCGACCGACCATTGTCCGTCCGCTTGACAGACGATCTCGGCACTGCCGCCGTTATACCCATTATTACACGTGACCTGGACCGTGTCCCCATATGTCGTATCCGTAACTGGGTCCGGTGTCGTACTGGCACCCGCCGACACCGTCGGGGAACCACATTCTGAAAGTTTTCATATGACAAATAGCGAACCTTACATCCGAAGGAGATCATAGAGCCAGCAATACTCAACGTTTCACGCTGGCCTGCCTTTATTTAATTACATACTTAAATCTTGGGGTATGTGTTCTCATTCACATACATGTATAATACAAATTTAGCCGAGTAAACCCCAACACTCGTATGACTATCATAACTGTATTTCACGGTACGTAACTCACTATGGGGAGAAGATGTGTATTCGTGTCCGGTTAGCTCAGTCGGTTAGAGCGAAGGTATGGTAAACAGTGTTCGTGCCCCGGACCGGAGCAAATTTTTCTCACCCGGTGACATTTGGCGCCAAAAGAGGAACCGTGACTGATAAATACTGCCCAAATTGTACCAAAAAATTATACGAATTAAATATTAGTATAGAATTCGGGGACGAATTTCAATTTGGCGTGGAAATATGTCACGGTACGTAACTAACTATGGGGAGAAGATGTGTTCTCGTGCCCGGCTACATGTAGCTCAGTCGGTTAGAGCGATGGTGCGGTAAACCAGAGGACCCGGGTTCGAACACCCGGTCGGAGCACATTTTTCTCACCCGGTGACATTTTGACGATCCAGGCAGGATCAATCAGCAAAATCCCAATGTAGCAAGTTGTAAATGTTCATTTCGCAATTTATCCGCTACACACACTTTTCATTTCTTGTACCAGCAGAGCTTCTTGCATTCAGTTCAATTGTACACAATAACTTACAGGGTATATATATTTAGAAATAATGCATGTAATTCAACGGCCTCTTTTGAGTTATAGTCTGTATATACACGTCATTATTACAGTATATATCGGTAATAATTGTCATATTATGTTGATGTAGGTCATAGTAATATTAATATAGATAATATCGCATATTAGGGGCAAGCGACAGCTTATAGTTGGAAAAGTAACCGAACGTGTAGGCTGATTGATAATAACAATGGTGGGTTCACACATACATTATAGTAGTATACACACCGACAATGGTACATGTAGGCCCGGCCGACCATTGTCCATCCGCTTGACAGACGATCTCCGCACTGCCGCCGTTATACCCATCATTACACGCGACTTGCTCCGTGTCCCCGTATGTCGTATCCGTAAACTGGGTCGGTGTCGTAACTGGCACCCGCCGACACCGTCGGGGAACCACAGCCTGAAAGTTTTCATATCTCAAATGGCGAAATATATATCCCAATAAGGAGATCGTAGAGACTGAAAAGCGCCAAAGCTACACGTTGGCCTGATTTGTTTTTACATACTAATGTACTTAAAGCCTAAGTTTATTTGGGGTCTGTGTTATCATTCACATGCATGGTAATGGTACATGTACTATTTTACCCAAGTAAAGTCCGACAATCGTATGACTATGATAACTATATGTACTTTTTCATTTACAATAAAATCATAATGTACGCTAGTTGTACATTTTATTTCGCAATTTAATCCGTTACACACCGACTTCTTGTACCAACAGGAGCGTCAAGCATTTAGTCTATGTTTTACCCAATAAACTTATAGCGTATATATACATCCCGAAATAATACATGTAATTTTTACATGTATTCTTCAATTAAACATTGAATCAATAAATTCATGAAACGCCCCCTCATGTGAGTTATATAATATGTATCTGCACGTCTATATTACAGTATGTATAACGAATTATCATATTAATTTAAAATTTGGATGTAGGTCATAGTAATATAATTAGATGCTCTCGTATTTTAGGAAACAAAAACGACAGCCTATAGTCTGTAAAGTAACACAATGTTTAGGCTGATTGATAATAACAGTGATGGGTTTCCACATACATGATAGAAGTATACAAACCGACAATGGTGCAGGTAGGCCCGGCCGACCATTGTCCATCAGCTTGACAGACGATCTCCGTACTGCCGCCGTTATACCCATCATTACACGTGACCTGGACCGTGCCCCCGTATGTCGTATCCGTAACTGGATCCGGTGTCATAGTGGCACCCCGCCGAAACCCGTCGTGGGAACCACATTCTGAAAGTTTACATATGACAGATAGCGAAATGCATATCCCCAAGGTGTCATAGAGCCAGCAACACACCAATAAGTATGTTATACTTATACAGTATGTTAATCCTGAGCTGATTGCATATCATTTACGGGGATTCTTCCGTCAAACATTGAATCAATATTTTCAATGCTAGCCCCCTCATTTCCGTTATACGGTCTGTATCTGCTCGTCAAAATGACAGTATGTATCGGTGTATTATCATATTATGTTGATGTAGGTCATAGTAAATATTAATACATATGCTATCGTTCTTTAGGGGGCAAGCGACAGTTTACCATCCACAACATAACAACACGTGTAGGAATGATTTTCTAATATAACATGGTGGGTTTCACATACATCATGGTAGTATACAAACCGGCAATGGTGCAGGTAGGCCCGGCCGACCATTGTCCATCCGCTTGACAGACGATCTCCTCACTGCCGCCGTTATACCCTTCATTACACGTGACCTGGACCGCATCCCCGTATGTTGTATCCGTAACTGGGTCCTGTGTCGTACTGGCACCCGTCGATACCGTCGGGGAACCACAGTCTGAAAGTTTTCATTTGACAAATAGCGACATATATATCCCCAGGAGATCATAGAGGCAGCAACACGCAAAGTTTCACGCTGAACTTTTTTACATACTTAAACTCTTAGTTTACTTGCGGTATGTGTTCATTCACATAATTATAATGTTACATGTACTATGTTAGCCAAGTAAAGCCCAACAATCGTATGGTTATGATATCTATGTGTACTTATTTACTTTAAATAACATCATAATGCACGCAGTTTTAAATGTTCATTTCGCAATTTATTCATTACACATACATCCGATTTTTTATGTACCAGCAAAGTATCAATTGTTTAGTTCAGTTTCACCCAATAACGTATACAGTATATGCATCCTCAACTCATGCATATAATTACACGAGGATTCTACAGTAAAACATTGAATAAATACTTCATGCAGCTTCCTGATTTGTGTTATAGAGTCTGTATCTGCACGTCAAAATTACAGTATGTATCAGTAGTATTTATCACATTATGTTGATGTAGGCCATAGTATTATAATATAGATAATATCGTATTTTAGGGGCAAGCGACTTTTTACCGTCTGCAAATTAACCAAAAGTCTAGGCTGATTGATAACAACAGTCGTTCGGTTACAACATACATCATAGTAGTATACACACCGACAATGGTACAGGTAGGCCCGACCGACCATTGTCCGTCCGCTTGACAGACGATCTCGGCACTGCCGCCGTTATACCCATTATTACACGTGACCTGGACCGTGTCCCCATATGTCGTATCCGTAACTGGGTCCGGTGTCGTACTGGCACCCGCCGACACCGTCGGGGAACCACATTCTGAAAGTTTTCATATGACAAATAGCGAACCTTACACCCCAAGGAGATCATAGAGCCAGCAATACTCAACGTTTCACGCTGGCCTGATTTATTTTACATACTGCTATCTTGGGGGACTGTGTTCTCATTCACATACATTTGGTATTAAATACAATTTTAGCCGAGTAAACCCCAACACTCGTATGACTATGATAACTGTATTTCACGGTACGTAATCAATAGGGGAGAGATGTTGTCGTGTTCCGGTTAGCTCAGTCGGTTAGAGCGAAGGTATGGTAAAACAGTGTTCGTGCCCCGGACCGGAGCAAATTTTTCTCACCCCAGGTGACATTTTGGGAGGCGCCCAAAAGAGGGACCGTGACTGATAAATACCGCCCAAATTGTACCAAAAAATATATACGAATTAAATATTTAGTATTAGAATTCGGGACGAATTTCAATTTGGCGTGGAAATATGTCACGGTACGTAACTAACTATGGGGAGAGAAGATGTGGTATTCGTGCTCCGGATAGCTCAGTCGTTAGAGCGATGGTAAACCAGAGGACCCGGGTTCGAACACCCGGTCGGAGCACATTTTTCTCACCCGGTGACATTTTGACGATCCAGGCAGGATCAATCAGCAAAAATCCCAATGTAGCAAGTTGTAAATGTTCATTTCGCAATTTATCCGCTACACACACTTTTCATTTCTTGTACCAGCAGAGCTTCTTGCATTCAGTTCAATTGTACACAATAACTTACAGGGTATATATTTAGAAATATGCATGTAAATTCAACGCCTCTTTTGAGATTTAGTCTGTATATACACGTCATTATTACAGTATATCGGTAAATAATTGTCATATAGTTGATGTAGGTCATAGTAATATTAATATAGATAATATCGCATATTAGGGGCAAGCGACAGCTTATAGTTGGAAAAGTAACCGAACGTGTAGGCTGATTGATAATAACAATGGTGGGTTCACACATACATTATAGTAGTATACACACCGACAATGGTACATGTAGGCCCGGCCGACCATTGTCCATCCGCTTGACAGACGATCTCCGCACTGCCGCCGTTATACCCATCATTACACGCGACTTGCACCGTGTCCCCGTATGTCGTATCCGTAACTGGGTCCGGTGTCGTACTGGCACCCGCCGACACCGTCGGGGAACCACAGCCTGAAAGTTTTCATATCACAAATGGCGAAATATATATCCCAAGGAGATCGTAGAGACTGAAAAGCGCAAAGCTACACGTTGGCCTGATTTGTTTTACATACTAAGTACTTAAAGCCTAAGTTTATTTGGGGTCTGTGTTATCATTCACATACATGTATAATGGCGGTACATGTACTATTTTACCCAAGTAAAGTCGTCCGACATCGTATGACTATGATAACTATATGTACTTATTCATTTACAATACAATCATAATGTACGAAGTTGTACATTTTATTTCGCAATTTATCCGTTACACACCGACTTCTTGTACCAACAGAGCGTCAAGCATTTAGTCTATGTTTAACCAATAACTTATAGCGTATATATACATCCCGAAAATAATCACATGTAATTTTACATGTATTCTTCAATTAAACATTGAATCAATAATTCATGAAACGCCCTCATGTGAGTTATAATATGTATCTGCACGTCTATATTACAGTATGTATCGAATTATCATATTAAAATTTGATGTAGGTCATAGTAATATAATTAAGGATGCTCTCGTATTTTAGGAACAAACGACAGCCTAATAGTCTGTAAATGTAACAAAATGTTTAGGCTGATTGATAATAACAGTGATGGGTTTCCACATACATGAATAGAAGTATACAAACCGACAATGGTGCAGGTAGGCCCGGCCGACCATTGTCCATCAGCTTGGCAGACGATCTCCGTACTGCCGCCGTTAATACCCATCATTACACGTGACCTGGACCGTGCCCCCAGTATGTCGTATCCGTAACTGGGATCCGGTGTCGTAAGAGTGGCACCGCCGAAACCGTCGGGGAACCACATTCTGAAAGTTTTCATATGACAGATAGCGAAAATGCATGTCCCAAGGAGATCATAGAGCCAGCACACACAATAAGTATGTTATACTTATACAGTATGTTAATCCTGAGCTGATGCATATAACTTTTACGGGGATTATTCCGTCAAACATTGAATCAATATTTGCATGCAGCCCCATCACATTTCCGTTATACGGTCTGTATCTGCTCGTCAAAATGACAGTATGTATCGGTAGTATTTATCATATTATGTTGATGTAGGTCATAGTAATAATATAATACATATGCTATCGTTCTTTAGGGGCAAGCGACAGTTTACCATCCACAACATAAACAACACGTGTAAGGCTGATTTATAATAAACAGTGGTGGGTTTCCACATACATCATGGTAGTATACAAATAACCGGCAATGGTGCAGGAAGTAGGCCCGGCCGACCATTGTCCATCCGCTTGACAGACGATCCTCCTCACTGCCGCCGTTTATACCCTTCATTACCACGTGACCTGGACCGCATCCCCGTATGTTGTATCCGTAACTGGGTCCTGTGTCGTACTGGACCTACCCGGTCGATACCGTCGGGGAACCACAGTCTGAAAGTTTTCATTTGACAAATAGCGACATATATATCTCCAGGAGATCATAGAGGCAGCAACACGCAAAGTTTCACGCTGACTTTTTTACATACTTAAACATTAAACTCTTAGTTTACTTGGGGTATGTGTTCGTTCACATAATTATAATGTTACATGTACTATGTTAGCCAAGTAAAGCCCAACAATCGTATGGTTATGATATCTATGTGTACTTATTTACTTTAAATAACATCATAATGCACGCAGTTTTAAATGTTCATTTCGCAATTTATTCATTACACACACATCCGATTTTTTATGTACCAGCAAAGTATCAATTGTTTAGTTCAGTTTCACCCAATAACGTATATAGTATATGCATCCTCAACTCATGCATATACTTTTACGAGGATTCTACTGTAAAACATTGAATCAATACTTCATGCAGCTTCCTGATTTGTGTTATAGAGTCTGTATCTGCACGTCAAAATTACAGTATGTATCAGTAGTATTTATCACATTATGTTGATGTAGGCCATAGTAATATAATATAGATAATATCGTATTTTAGGGGCAAGCGACTTTCTACCGTCTGCAAATTAACCAAAAGTCTAGGCTGATTGATAACAACAGTCGTTCGGTTACAACATACATCATAGTAGTATACACACCGACAATGGTACAGGTAGGCTCGACCGACCATTGCCCGTCCGCTTGACAGACGATCTCGGCATTGCCGCCGTTATACCCATCATTACACGTGACCTGGACCGTGTCCCCATATGTCGTATCCGTAACTGGGTCCGGTGTCGTACTGGCACCCGCCGACACCGTCGGGGAACCACATTCTGAAAGTTTTCATATGACAAATAGCGAACCTTACATCCCAAGGAGATCATAGAGCCAGCAATACTCAACGTTTCACGCTGGCCTGATTTATTTACATACTTAAATCTTGGGGTCTGTGTTCTCATTCACATACATGTATAATACAATTTTAGCCGAGTAAACCCCAACACTCGTATGACTATCATAACTGTATTTCACGGTACGTAACTCACTATGGGGAGAAGATGTGTATTTGTGTCCGGTTAGCTCAGTCGGTTAGAGCGAAGGTATGGTAAACAGAGGTCCCGGGTTCGTGCCCCAGACCGGAGCACATTTTTCTCACCCGGTGATATTTGGCGCCCAACGAGGGACCGTGACTGATAAATACTGCCCAAATTGTACCAACAATATATACGAATTAAATATTAGTATATATTTCGGGGACGAATTTCAATTTGGCGGGGAAATATGTCACGGTACGTAACTAACTATGGAGAGAAGATTTGTATTCGTGCCCGGCTAGCTCAGTCGGTTAGAGCGATGATGCGGTAAACCAGAGGACCCGGGTTCAAACCCCGGACCGGAGCACATTTTTCTCACCCGGTGACATTTTGGCGATCCAGGCATGATCAATCAGCAAAACCATAATGTAGCAAGTTGTAACTGTTCATTTCGCAATTTATCCGTTAAAGGCCGTGGTCGTTCACGCTTGAGAAGACGTAAATCACATTCACTAATCTCATTAAATTCAGCTCATGTCAGTTATACAAACAACCATGCTCCCCAGACAACATTAGGGCACAGAATTGGGTAATTATCCAGGTTGCTTGCAGTTCTTGCCACACACCAGAGATAACAGCAGTATCATGGCACATGTAGCCGGGTTACACATCACAATAGCTCCCGACTCCCCTGTGCCCACTGCATGTAATTCTTGATATGATACTATCAGTGGCATGTTGTGGCATGCATCTGACCAGTTCTTATCCTATCGCATAGTGAAAATTATGCAAACGCTGTCCGTCCGTCTATCCGTCAATCTTCCACCAGGTATACTTGTGGATCAATTTGTGCGTACAAGAGGTAATTGTACATGTTTTATTGTGCACCCAGGTACACAGGCAAACTATTTACAGGTACACAAGTAAGTGGGTTTACAAGTATACCGCAGTGTGTCCGTCCGTCCATCCGTCTGTCTATCCGTCACGTTTTCCATTCGCCTATATCTTCTGTACTGTTTGACCTATTGGGCTTGAAGCTTCATGTACATGTTCATCATCATCCATATTGTCATTCCTTACCCCACCCATGCTCTCCCATGCCCAAGGTCAAGGTCAAATAACTTATAAATTACGTCCTGCTTCTCCATTCTCCTATAACTTGTTTGATCTACGACCAATTAGTTTGAAACTTCATGTTTATTATCATCCACATTTTCATTCCCCACCACACTCATGCTCTCCGCATGCCCAATTTCAAGGTCAAATAACATATATTGTTTTCATCCAGTAGATGTGTGCACATTTCTCCATATTGTTTTCATTTAGTAGATGTGTGCACATTTCTCTATTCTCCTATAACTACTTTATTGTACAGCTAATTGGCTTCAAACTTCATGTGTATGCTTATTATCATCCTTTTTTTTTAATTTCGCGCCCCAGAATGCTCCCTCCCCCTTGGCATCGGTCCATGTGAAATAACTCTGAAATTCCCACTTCAGTACATTCATTCTGCTATAAGCTCTTTACCATATGAGTGATTCACTTGAAACTCCATATGCATCTTTTTCCTTATCCATATTATCTTTCAATAGATGCATACGCATTCCACTATTCTCCTATAACTTCTTTACCGTATTAATGTACATGTTTGTGATCCAGCCACCACAGCGATGGGATACATGCCGTTGGCGTCGTTCTTGTAATTAGATTTGTATTATGAACTAATGGCAAATAAATACTATTTGTAAGACCCCTTGTTGTAAAACAGCCGTCCAGTTGCATGTAGATGTACAAAGTACATGTATTCGTATGCGATATTTACATGTGCATTAGATCCGAACTGTAATAGAAAACAGTACAATGGCATTCGTGCGACAATTACCTACTTATCGCAAACTATGGGCCAAGTCCAATGGTTTTAGATCTGGCAGTACAGACACTACAGTTCACTACACTACACTGGCAGTACAGCCAAATTAATGACCTTCATTTAGCATGACCTTGCTCTTTTTGACCGTTACAAGATCGCTGAAACACTTGGCAAATTATTTATGTTGAAATGTTTGTAAGAATTTCTCCATCAGCACCACAGGCCTGTATAGTGGTATTGGCAAAAAGGGTAGATCCAGATGAGCCGGCTCGTGACGAGCCGTCTCATCAGGATCTGCACATTTTGCAAGCAATTTTCATATTTTTGAGAACAAAAACACCCCCTTTTCATAAAGGGACTAGTCTGAAAATCATGTTGTGACAATTGGAGTGGTTGCAAAATTAACATATCAAAATCCATTCCAGTTACTTATGGGTGAAACATAATCTCTAGTTTTGCCTGGTGCATGGTGCATGTATGAAATAATAAGTATGTAGTTATATAAACTTAACAGCATTAACCCTTACATTGCTGAATTAATATTTGTTTTCTGTTTATTTTCTAATTTTCATTTTTTTCATGAAAAACATTCTTTGGAATCACTTGGGAATCATTTTCAATGTAAACTAGATTTGTCAGTAAGCGATGTTTACGGAATACCCCTGCGTAGTCTCAGGTGTCCCCAAAATGTGTAGATTTGTAGTCTGTGACCTTGACCCTGGGCTTAGCGGCGGGGGCGACACGGTCATGGATTTGTCATAGCATGATTTCTCCGATGTTAAATTTTAGAGGAATGCATGTGTGAAATATTAAGAATTTTCTATGAAGGACATAAAGGTTAGAACAGATTTCTCTGATGTTACGTTTTGTGAAGAGACTAAGTATGTGACCTTGACCTTGGACGGTCGTGGATTTGTCACAGCATGGTAGTAGAACCTTTGAGGAATGCATGCATGAAATATTAAGAATGTTCGATGAAGTAAATATAAGTTATGACATATTGTTCTGATGTTAAGTTTACGGACGGACGGACGGACGGACGGACGGACGTACGGACGGACAACCTGACTCTAGTCACCCCCTCCCCACACACACTACTTGTCACGGAGGTATAATGATTCTAAAGTGCTGACAAATCATGTCTTTACTGATAAAGAAGACAATATATAATACAGCAGCAGACGACAATTTTCGTTTTTTAGCTCGCCTGCACGAAGTGCAGAAGACCTTATGGCATACCGCCGGCGTCGTCGGGGCCGGCGTCCACAAACAATTGATCTGTTCATTTGATTGGTATGGAATATATTCAAGCCAACTTCCATTGTTAAATGTTTGATGGTATAATACTATTGGTGCAATAGTAAACTGTGCTATCAGAAGAATGGCTTGCTTGGTACAGCCACTATCCAGATGGCTATTCAGATAGCCATGACAGGTGGCATGTCCAGTCTGTTGCGGTCCATTCACACTATTTAACTAGCATTATAACGGTTTACCTAAGGAGTGTCAGATAGTAATCACCCCCAGCCTGCATTTAAATCCATGCATACTGATAATGTTCCCTAAATGTTTCAGCAGTGCTGTTTAATTCAAGAATAATGATGCCCCAAGATATTTATTGAGTATTTTCAGCCACGGCCTTTAAACACACTTTCCATTTCTTGTACCAGCAGAGCTTCTTGCATTCAGTTCATTTTTACCCAATAACTTACAGGGTATATAGATTTAGAAATAATGCATGTAATGCAACGGCCTCATTTGAGTTATAGTCTGTATATACACGTCATTATTACAGTATATATCGGTAATATTTGTCATATTATGTTGATGTAGGTCATAGTAATATTAATATAGATAATATCGCATTTTAGGGGCAAGCGACAGCTCATAGTTGGAAAAGTAACCGAACATGTAGGCTGATTGATAATAACAGTGGTTGGTTCACACATACATTATAGTAGTATACACACCGACAATGGTACATGTAGGCCCGGCCGACCATTGTCCATCCGCTTGACAGACGATCTCCGCACTGCCGCCGTTATGCCCGTCATTACACTCGACTTGCACCGTGTCCCCGTATGTCGTATCCGTAACTGGGTCCGGTGTCGTACTGGCACCCGCCGACACCGTCGGAGAACCACATTCTGAAAGTTTTCATATGACAAATAGCGAACCTTACATCCCAAGGAGATCATAGAGCCAGCAATACTCAACGTTTCACGCTGGCCTGATTTATTTACATACTTAAATCTTGGGGTCTGTGTTCTCATTCACATACATGTATAATACAATTTTAGCCAAGTAAACCCCAACACTCGTATGACTATGATAACTGTATTTCACGGTACGTAACTCACTTAGCAAGTTGTAAATGTTCATTTCGCAATGTATCCGTTACACACACTTTTCATTTCTTGTACCAGCAGAGCTTCTTGCATTCAGTTCAATTTTACCAAATAACTTACAGGGTATATAGATTTAGAAATAATGCATGTAATACAACGGCCTCATTTGAGTTATAGTCTGTAGATACACGTCATTATTACAGTATATATCGGTAATATTTGTCATATTATGTTGATGTAGGTCATAGTAATATTACTATAGATAATATTGCAATTTAGGGGCAAGTGACAGCTCATAGTGGGAAATATGTCACGGTACGTAACTAACTATTGGGAGAAGATGTGTATTCGTGCCCGGCTAGCTCAGTCGGTTAGAGCGATGGTGCGGTAAACCAGAAGACCCGGGTTCGAACCTCGGGCCGGAGCATATTTTTCTCACCCGGTGAGATATTGGCTATCCAGGCAGGATCAATCAGCAAAACCATAATGTAGCAAGTTGTAAATGTTCATTTCGCAATACATCCGTTACACACACTTTTCATTTCTTGTACCAGCAGAGCTTCTTGCATTCAGTTCAATTTTACCCAATAACTTACAGGGTATATAGATTTAGAAATAATGCATGTAATGCAACGGCCTCATTTGAGTTATAGTCTGTATATACACGTCATTATTACAGTATTTATCTGTAATATTTGTCATATTATGTCGATAGATATATGTTGAGGGACCGTGACTGATAAATACTGCCCAAATTGTAACAAAAATATATACGAATTAAATATTAGTATAGAATTCGGTGGCGAATTTCAATTTGGCGGGGAAATATGTCACAGTACGTAACTAACTATGGGGAGAAGATGTGTATTCGTGCCCGGCTAGCCCAGTCGGTTAGAGCGATGGTGCGGTAAACCAGAGGACCCGGGTTCGAACCCCAGGCCACAGCACATTTTTCTCACCCGGTGAGATTTTGGCGATCCAGGCAGGATCAATCAGCAAAACCATAATGTAGCAAGTTGTAACTGTTCATTTCGCAATTTATCCGTTAAACACACTTTCCATTTCTTGTACCAGCAGAGCTTCTTGCATTCAGTTCATTTTTACCCAATAACTTACAGGGTATATGGATTTAGAAATAATGCATGTAATACAACGGCCTCATTTGAGTTATAGTCCGTATATACACGTCATTATTACAGTATATATCGGTAATATTTGTCATATTATGTTGATGTAGGTCATAGTTATATTAATATAGATAATATTGCATTTTAAGGGCAAGCGACAGCTCATAGTTGGAAAAGTAACCGAACGTGTAGGCTGATTGATAATAACAGTGGTTGGTTCACACATACATTATAGTAGTATACACACCGACAATGGTACATGTAGGCCCGGCGGACCATTGTCCATCCGCTTGACAGACGATCTCCGCACTGCCGCCGTTATACCCATCATTACACTCGACTTGCACCGTGTCCCCGTATGTCGTATCCGTAACTGGGTCCGGTGTCGTACTGGCACCCGCCGACACCGTCGGTGAACCACAGCCTGAAAGTTTTCATATCACAAATGGCGAAATATATATCCCAAGGAGATCGTAGAGCAAGAAAAGCGCAAAGCTACACGTTGGCCTGATTTGTTTTACATACTAAGTACTTAAAGTCTAAGTTTACTTGGGGTCTGTGTTATCATTCACATACATGTATAATGGTATCGATTGTCAGACTTTACTTTGGTAAAATAGTACATGTATGACTATGATAACTATATGTACTTATTCATTTACAATAAAATCATAATGTACGCAGTTGTACATTTTATTTCGCAATTTATCCGTTACACACCGACTTCTTGTACCAACAGAGCGTCAAGCATTTAGTCTATGTTTACCTAATAACTTATAGCGTATATATACATCCCGAAATAATACATGTAATTTGACATGTATTCTTCCGTTAAACATTGCATCAATAATTCATGCAACGCCCTCATGTGAGTTATAATATGTATCTGCACGTCTATACTACAGTATGTATCGATACTAATTATCATATTGTGTTGATGTAGGTCATAGTAATATAATTCAGATGCTCTAGTATTTTAGGGACAGACGACAGCCTTTGGTCTGTAAAGTAACCAAATGTTTAGGCTGATTGATAATAACAGTGATGGGTTTCCACATACATCATAGAAGTATACAAACCGACAATGGTGCAGGTAGGCCCGGCCGACCATTGTCCATCCGCTTGACAGACGATCTCCGTACTGCCGCCGTTATACCCATCATTACACGTGACCTGGACCGTGCCCCCGTATGTCGTATCCGTAACTGGATCCGGTGTCGTAGTGGCACCCGCCGACACCGTCGGGGAACCACATTCTGAAAGTTTTCATATCACAAATAGCGAAATGCATATCCCAAGGAGATCATAGAGCCAGCAACACGCAATAAGTATCTTATGCTTATACAGTATTTAATCATGAGCTGATGCATATAATTTTACGGGGATTCTTCCGTCAAACATTGAATCAATATTTCGTGCAGCCCCCTCATTTCCGATATACAGTCTGTATCTGCTCGTCAAAATGACAGTATGTATCGGTAGTATTTATCATATTATGTTGATGTAGGTCATAGTAATATAATACAGATGCTATCGTTCTTTAGGGACAAGCGACAGTTAACCATCCACAACATAACAACACGTGTAGGCTGATTTATAATAACAGTGGTGGGTTTCCACATACATCATGGTAGTATACAAACCGACAATGGTGCAGGTAGGCCCGACCGACCATTGTCCACCCGCTTGACAGACGATCTCCGCACTGCCGCCGTTATACCCATCATTACACGTGACCTGGACCGTGTCCCCGTATGTCGTTTCCGTAACTGGGTCCGGTGTCGTACTGGCACCCGCCAACACCGTCGGGGAACCACATTCTGAAAGTTTTCATATGACAAATAGCGAACCTTACATCCCAAGGAGATCATAGAGCCAGCAAGGCATGCGCCGATACCGTAGGGGAACCACAGTCTGAAAGTTTGAATATGACAAATAGCGAAAAGTGTATTCCACGTAGATCATAGAGCCAGCAAAACGCAAAGTTACACGTAGGCCCGATTTGTTTTCTATTCTTAAAATATTAGTTTACTTGGGGTCTGTATTTTAGCCAAGTAAAGCCCAACAATCGTATGACTATGATAACTATACGACTCATTCACTTTCAATAAAATCATAATGAACGCAGTTTTAAATGTTCATTCTGCAATTTATCCGTTAGGTACATTTCCGAATTCTTGTACCATCAGAGCTTCAATCATAGAGTTTAATTTTACCCAATAACTTATAGGGTAAATACATTCAGAAATAATGCATGTAATTTTACAAGTATTCTTCGTCTTCCGTTAAAAATTGAATCAATAACTCACGCAACGCCCTCATTTGAGTACAGTATGTATCTGCACGTCTATATTAAAGTATGTATCGGTAATATGTATCATATTATGTTGATGTAGGTCATAGTAATATATTGTAGATGATATCGTATTTTAGGGACAAACGACAGCCTATAGTCTGTAAAGTAACCAAATGTTTAGGCTGATTGATAATAACAGTGATTGGTTTCCAAATACATCATAGTAGTATACACACCAACAATAGTACAAGTAGGCCCGGCCGACCATTGTCCATCCGCTTGACAGACGATCTCCACACTGCCGCCGTTATACCCATCATTACACGTGACCTGGACCGTGTCCCCGTATGTCGTATCCGTAACTGGGTCCGGTGTCGTACTGGCATATGCCGACACCGTCGGGGAACCACAGTCTGAAAGTTTTCATATGACAAATAGCCAAATGTATATTCCAAGTAGATCATAGAGCCAGCAAAATGCAAAGCTACACATTGGCCTCATTTGTTTTACATACTTCAAATCTTAGCTTACTCGGGGTCTGTGTTCTCATTCACATACATGTATAATGATTTATGTAATGTTTTAGCCAAGTAAACACTAACAATCGTCTGACTATGATATTTATTCACTTTCATTAAAATCATAATGAACGCAGTATTAAATGTTCATTTCGCAATTTTTGGAGTCTGAATTTAAATGCCGTAAATCACAGGAAAGTGCATTTCGAAGAGCTCGAAAATAGGACAACCGCATAGTTGCGAACGGTAACTCTTGCAATTACTCCGGTAAGGGAGTACATTGAAAGAGTTACCTTCGCAACTAGACACCCCCCCCCCATTCCCCAAATGCTGGATCCGCCCCTGTAAGGATGCTCGACATCATGATATATTGGTATATGGAATACATAACGTTAATGTAGGTCTTAGTAATGTAACATAGATAATTTCGTCTTCTGGGGAAAACAGCAGGTTACCGTCTGTAAACTAACCGAACGTGTCGGTGGTGTTGATAATAACAATGGTGGGTTTTCACATCATAGTAGTATACAAACCGACAATGATACAGGTAGGCCCGGCCGACCATTGGCCATCCGCTTCACAGACTATCTCCGCACTGCCGCCGTCATACCCATCATTACACGTGACCTGAACCGTGTCCCCGTATGTCGTATCCGTAACTGGGTCCGGTGTCGTACTGGTACCCGTCAACACCGTCGGGGAACCACAGTCTGAAAGGTTTTCATATGGCATATGTATATTTCAGCCTTCTTGTTCATTTATTTTTTGGCATTTGTTTTACTTCATTCTTACTCTTTCCTCCAAACACATGCTCGAAAGCAACACATTTGATTGGTCTTGGCTGAACTATTAGTCTAAGTCTCGGTAAATCAGACATCTAGCTGTGACTGGAGATATGGGGCTTATGGGTTTTGCGACCAGTGTAGTCCCAGATCAGTATGTACATCCGCACTGATCAGGATCTGATCTGATGAGGACCTACACTGTGCGCCATTCCATTAACTTTAAATAGACCAACTATTTTCATCCCACAATATACAAAAGAGCAAGTCATTGTATTCCATAACTGTTTTACACAGCATGCGTATATTGCCTTTCAGCATGCATCCTCGTTTCTTATGAAATCAGTAAACTCGTGTCAGTATAATAATTCTGCATACTTTTAATCATCAAATATATGCAGTTGTTATTTCTATGTGAAATAATGCATTTGGTAAATATAAATGATTACTCCCTCAAAGTATACTTTGCAAGTTAAGTAACCTTTGCAATTTTGATGAAATCGGCTATTGGATTTATCAGGTAACCAGCCCTGTATTGACCGAATACGTACTGATTGATAACATAGTGTTGTGTCAGGTATTGACCTGTAGCCTATTTCACCAACATTGTAAAGTATACTTTTCCGGCAAAGTATACTTTGAGGGAGTAATTTTCAATTTTAAGATAAATTTATTAATTTTTATTATTCTGATTTTCAATTTTAAGATAAATTTATTAATTTTTATTATTCTGAATTTATTACATTATCACAGTCATTTTGGCTGTGATAATGTCATACATTCAGTATAATAATTCTGCATACTTTTAATCATCAAATATATGCAGTTGTTATTTCTATGTGAAATAATGCATTTGG
Organism: Conchocele bisecta; assembly: GCA_029237695.1. Classification (NCBI taxonomy): domain Eukaryota; kingdom Metazoa; phylum Mollusca; class Bivalvia; order Lucinida; family Thyasiridae; genus Conchocele; species Conchocele bisecta. The sequence continues at coordinate 2,566,904 of CM055279.1, forward strand.
TAAAAATAAATGATTACTCCCTCAAAGTATACTTTGCAAGATAAGTATACTTTGCAATTTTGATGAAATCGGCTACTGGATTTATCAGGTAACCAGCCCTGTATTGACTGATAAAATATTGTTGTATTAGGTATTGACCTGATACAAACATCCAGGTTACAACGAAGTGACGTTCCATTGGTCGGATGACGTCACGTGACGTTACCGAATGACGTCATTGTAATGACGCAACGTAAACAAGTCCGCGTTCCGTACATATATAACTACGTCATCTGTGGTCATGTTCGAGCATAAAACGTTACCTGCTAAATAGAATACCAAACTACTGTCTTTTGATATCAAGGTTATCTATCTCGGCTCGAAAACGGTAGGAATTCCTCAGCAAGTCTCGGAATTCCGGCACGTTTCCCAGCCTTGCCTGATGAACTTGATATCAAAATACACTAGCCTGGTATTCTATATTTCCGCTTCATGCACAGAAAATGGCATATATCACGCAATCGCATAATTTCATTTGATGAAATTTTAAAAAACATGCATTATATGCAAGTACATACTATCAGACTATCAGAAACCATGATAAGCAGGTGAAATAATTTGGTTTTACATAATTTGGAAGTTTCGATATACATATTCCAGTATGGAAATAATGGGAAATTTCTTGTATGAAATAAGTATAGTATATAGAGAATAGTAGGTTAGTGCCGTGAATGGGAAAAAATATCTGGCAAGGCTCAGTTTCCGTGCCGCGCCAGATATTTTTTCCCATTCACGGCACTAACCTGCTATTCTATTTATCCCGTCAACACATACAAATGGCTGTAAAATGCAAAAATAGTATTGACTGGATATCAAAAATGTTTTACGGCACCGTGTTTCACGGCACATGCGCACTGTGTTGACGGGATAAATCACAGTTAGAAATAATTTTCCATTATAGACGCCAGTGTGATTAATTTAAATAAAATAAATGAGTAACCACCGATGGAAAAACATGTGTATAATACTGAAAAATAACTAGCGTAGCAAACACTAATTATTTTTGAGTATTATAAACATGTTTTTACCAAGCCCCGATGTTTTTTCCCAGGCGACTTATATTAAAGTACCACTAGATTCAGAAATAAAATACAAATCTACAAATAACTTCTTTATTGTTTCATCACTTTCGAAGCATATCCGAGAACCAGTGCCTTTATATCATATTAAACATCACGCATCGAAGGTGCGTTATATAAGTGTCAGCATTAGGCCATACAAAAGTACTTTGGTTCTCAGACACGGGGTTTGTGGAATGTGACGCGGGAGGGCGGATTTTATTTAAATACATGTACATGTATATTGTTTTTTTTAGATGTTCATCTCTGATTTTTTTCAAGTCACCACATGCATATATGTTGTATGAAGTTTAGACGAGAATAATCACCATATTTTCATCAGACACGGTTGGGGTTAACATATTTGTACATGATATATACAGTACGATTTTATTTCTCCATTACGATAAAATGCTCGACGCACAGAGATTTTGCGGCGATATCTGAAAACCCGCAAAGCACTTTGTATGGCCTTAAAGGTACATACCCGCGCTGTAGGCACAAACTGTTCTGTATAGGAATTAAATAAGTGTATAATTATGTCACTATTCCACCAGTTCTAAAAATTACGAGTGCCCGTATAAAAATATAATAATTTATTAATTATCTAATTTACTGTTAGCGACGCGCGGCGGTAACAGTCTATTTTGATAATGTGCGGGGACGACGACTTTCACATCACGGCTGGCGGTGCGCATGCGCAGTATACTACGCGCTAGTAGGCTTCCCAATATGTAAACAAGAATATCAACATGTCGAAACGTCCAGGACGGAAATTGTATGAAACGGCGTCGGCCAAACAAAAAGGCGAAATGTCTGAGGGACAGGCAGTACAGAGAGAGAGTGGTTAATATTGGCGACCTTATCACCAAATGGAAAGAGTTACGTGGAGATTTAGATTTGGACTCGAACAGAGATTTTTCTTCTCAACTTCCGATACTTCACTGCGCATGTCAAAGATGTGATATGATTGACCGTGTCACGTGACGAGTATTGGTAAAAATAGCACGTGGTCGGAAAATAGCCTTTCTGGTCGCGGCCATCACGAGAAAGACGCTGGTGCAACATGATCAGATACTGGAACAGACTAATCGACATGGACGATGATCGTATCTGTAAAAGAGTGTTTCTATGGGATTATGATAAGTGTAGAAACAACTGGTCATCTGAAATGAAAACAATTCTATCTGCAGTAGGAATGGACTTGCAGTTTGACAACAAATCCAAATGTGACCTAAAACAAGTTCGCATAAAACTGTTTGAATTACATTCAAATGCGTGGCCAGCACAAATTAAGAATGTTCCAAAACTCAGAACATACGTCACCTTTAAACGCGAGTATAGCACGGAGCCTTACGTAAAGTTAAATCTGAACCGCAATGAACGCTCAGTGCTATCTCAGTTTAGATGTGGCATATTGCCGTTGATAATTGAAACTGGTCGATACGTTGGTGAGCCACCCGAAGCAAGACTGTGCAAAATATGTAATAGTGGGCAAATCGAAAATGAGGTACATTTTCTAACACAGTGTAATTGTTACTCCACGTATCGGAACGATCTCTACTCCATAGTGAATGACAGCGCTCACTTCCACTCTTGCAGCAATGACGAACAATTAGTTGTATTATTAACGCAATATCCACGCAGAACTGCGAAATACCTTCTCAAATCATTATACAAACGAAAATCCGTTTTATACATGTGAGCGAAGCAGTGATCAACTGACACAATTGTCCATGCGGGGCATTTAAGGAACACAATAAATGGGATCATGGTCTTTACAATCACGATAAAACCGTTATATGCGCTTGGATCCGGCCACTCAATCAGCTATGTATTCTATCCATATGACGTGGATAGAAACATCGGTGATTGCCTGGTGAACCACGTAAAAACAGACCAGAATGAGCTGATGCGCAGTCTGATCTGTAGTTACAGTGGTGAGAAATACCGCATGGTCGGTTGTGTCAGCGGAACACAACATGTAATATACTAAGTTCTTGCTCTATTTATAGATGTATATAAATTATGTTTAGTGTTTAAAGTGACATATAGGCCCATCGGGCCGGGTGTACTTTACGTCAGAATTACTATTGTTAACTGTTTATTGGTTACACATGTCACTATAATAAATAATTTACTTACTTACTTACTTACTTATAAAATGCGATTTAACACCAATTAACACGCGCCGTAATTAAAAATAACTCGTTAGTGGGTAGACAAATGGCTCATATAAGGCATGACAGAAAATGAAAAATAGTAGTACAGTGTAACCTGCTGCGTGGGCATGTACCTTTAATGAAGCACGCTTACTAATAGTTGCTGACAAGTAACCTAGAAAAACAAAACCACACCGTTCGTAGCAGCTGCGGACGGTACGAGAGTTGTTGCGGAGTTACATGTTTGCAAGAAGCTTACCAACCACGGGGCATGTAGGATCTGTGCCATCCCAGGATATCGTATTACCAACCTTTGTACATGCTCTATCTTCATTACCTGTGAAATTCAAATAGTATTGTCATTTTGGCAAACAAGTCTGTATATATAATCTGTAGCCTATTTCACCAACATTGCAAAGTGTACTTGTCTAGCAAATATACTTGAGGGAGTAATTATTTATTTTTCTTGAAATGCATCATTTCATATAGAACTAACTACCGTATATATTTGATGATTAAAAGTATGCAGACTTAGTATACTGAATGTATTACATTATCATAGCCAAAATGGCTGTGATAATGTAATAAATTCAGCTGAGTATAATAACAATTATTAAATTGATTCTAAAATTGAAAAGTTCTCCCTCAAACTATACTTTGCTAGAAAAGTATACTTTACAATTTTGATGAAATCGGCTACTGGTAATGTACAATATACAATGTCAATGTGTATACAATATACAATGTATTGGCATAGCTACATGGTTTACCTTAACGTATACGTTCGGTTCGTTTTCTGGACTGCTTGGCTATTAAATACATTAAATCTAAAAAATATTTACAGTACGTACGTTTTCATCAATAACAAAAAAGTCACCCTCCCCAAATTTTTTTATTTCATGAAATATTGATTTTATTGTGAAAAAACTATTTTCCTATGGGAATTTAACATGGGGGCTAAAAATATATTTGTGGTCCGATTTTCAAAATATAACTTTTGTTTTCTTAGTTACATCATTTCCAAGCTATCTAGCCAGGTTTTTGAGTAAATTTTCAAAATCCAAACTCCTCCCCCACATCTTCCACCTTCCCCCACCCCCATGTTAAATTCCCATACGAAAAGCATTGTTTTGCTATAAAATCAATATTTGTTGGAATTTCATCAAACAAAAAGTTTTGGGGAGGGTGACTCTTTTTGTTATTGGTGTAAATTTATGTACTTACACTTAAATATTTTTTAGATTTATTGTGTTTAATAGCCAAATGTTCGTAGGCAGAAAACCGTGGAACAGACAGTAGTCGGTTTTATGTAACATGTTTCCCAATCGCATCTCCCTGCAATGTTGTTAATATCACGAACATTGTATACATTAAATACATTAAATCTTATCTAAAACATATTTAAATGTAAGTACTTTTTCTTCAATAACAAAAAAGTCACCCTCTCCAAAAAGATTTATTTTATGAAATTCCATCAAATATTAATTTATTTTGCGAAAAAAAAAACATGGGGCAAAAAGGAGAAGAAGGACCAGGAGGATCAAAACAACAAAAAAACAACAACTAGAAATTGACTCCGAAATCTGGCGAGATAGCTTGTAGATGATGCAAATAAGGAAACAAAAGTTAAATATTGAAAATCGGTCGACATATAAAAAACGATTTAAAAGAAAATCTATTTTCTATTGCAAAAAATATTGTTTTTGCAATTAAAGTATATGCCCACTCAGTAGGCACAAACTGTTCTTTATATCAGAGACATCATCTCAGACACTTTCTGGCAAAATAAACAGTCATTCACCATTAACCCACGTATTTGTTGGCATTATTATACATTTCATATAATTTCCTCATTTCCACACTGTTATCAGGGGCGATAACCGTGCTTCCTTAAACTGTTAACGGACTTTACTATTTATTCTCTGTATTTATTTTTTGATGTGCAATTTGATGTGACTTTCTGTATTTATTTTTTGATGTGCAATTTGATATTGATGAAAAAGTACTGACAATTAAATAGTTTTTAGATTTAATGTGTTTAATAGCCAAAAGTTCGTCGGCAGCAAAACGTAGAACAGACAGTAGACACATCCGCTGTTCTATCTAGCTGTTCATTAATATTCAAGGTATTGTGCCGTCCTTATGCAATAAAACTCCTTGACTGATTGCATAAGAAACTCGGCATATCCTCGGTTCTTATGAAATCAGTAAACTCATTTAATAAATATCACATTAAATTATCTCTCATATAAGATCGATCCTCTATATACATACCGTCAAGTGTGTACCCATCTGCGCATGTGTAGGTAGCAATACTGCCCACTTCCTGATTGTCGCTGTATGTAACGTCTCCGTTTGTCACTTCCAAGCCGACGCATGCTGGGGGTAGAACAATATATATGGCTAGGGTACCATACACGACGATTGTAGGGCCGATTTAGAGTGAGTGCAATATACCACGAGAAAATGTCAGAACACGGGTTTTCTGCTTATTTTGACTTTCAGTGGTATATCAAGAGCTATGTAAATTACACGGGTTCTAACTCAGGTCGCACACGAGCTCGTGTCGTAATGAAGTCAACACTGTTATTACCGCTATCGCAATTGTTTTGGGAAATGTTCACATGTCCATTTGAGAATTATCATTATCTTGCTGAAAGGTATACAACACTAACAATAATAAATGAGTGGAAAATCTTTTTTTGTTACATATGAAATTTGTCCGACATGAGCTGAAACCCTTGTATATGTATTACATATATAACTAGTAAAGGAAGCTGGTGCCATAGTTTACTTTACTTGTATTTAAAGTCAGGCTAGAAAGTGGGGAACAGACACGTCAATATTACCAATTTCGATCAGCAAATCGAATACCTTGCTTCTGCATGGGCTATGTTTAGGCTCGACCAATTGAGCTATTTGCTTGTGGGCTCCATACGCGTTTGCTAGCCTCGCATGATACACGTGAGTCTACACATAAACTAAGCTTGGTTTGGAAACGATAGGAATTACTCAGGAAGTCTCGGAATCCCTACTCATTTTCTAGCATTTTCAAGCATTGTGTGACAAACTTGAAATCAAAAGACACTAGCCTGGTATCCTCTATATACGTACGAGCGCCTATACATTCTGCTACCGTCCCGGTCCACTTGTGTACCCCGTTAGCATCAAAGCATTTAATCGCCAGGACTTCTACAATATGAACGACATGGTACGTTGCCATTATATATTACGTGGTCTAATTGTTCAGCTTGACTGACAACAAATTAAATGAAATCAAACATTCATGGGAATAAACTATAAATACAATACAGTCAATGGCGCGCCATCGAAATATACAGACTTTCTCCAAATGCTAAGTCGAAAAGGGGGAGATAATCCATGACCGGTGGGCCGAATAAAACATCGAAATTCATTTTGCGCATCTGCACACCATAAGGAAGACAAATACCAAGTGTTAAGCCACTAGCTATTGCAGTTAAAAAGTTTTACGTCTTACAAGGCAACATTGGGAAATTCTAAGTCGAAAAGGGGGAGATAATCCATGACCGGGGGTCGAATTAAGTATCGAAATTTACTTGCGCATCTACACGCCATAAGGAAGGCGCACACCAAGTCTCAAGTCCCTACATATTACGGTTAAGCAGTTTTACTTCTTACAAGACACGTGATGGAGGTACGGACATCCGTGACGAAAACAATATACCAATTGTGTTCTCTCAAAAAGTGGATATAATTAAAATAAATGAAACCGGGGCACCTGGAGAAAACCCACTTGTCCTATCTGACGAACACCACACTGTCTCCCGTACTGCCCGGTCGGGGATCGAACACGGGCCGCAAATGTAAGAAGCGTCGCTAATTGTGCCGGGGCTAACCCGAAACTCCGTAATATACTATATAGAACAAGGGCATCGTTATCACTAAGCTAATCCCCTCGCTGGCAGCCTTGATTATAATTATAAAGCAAAACTTTAACAGTGTTTCCTTACAAACAAGGTGAACATAAGTCATCAGTGACCGTGACCTTGGGCGGTCGGATGTGGGTCTTATGCAAAACAATGCACCATCTTAGGATGCACACAGTGTTGCCAACTATTATCAAAATCGGTGAAGAGGTTCATAAGTCATTGTAAAATCAAAGTTGTTACTAAGGCACGCACATACGTCCGTACGCACGTACGCATGGACAAACGCTATATCCACTCTTGCATATCGGCGAGGGGATAATAACATTGACTATACTTAAATATAATTAGAAAAAAGCAAGGCAATACATGCTAGACATAGAATGAACCTGAATAATGTTTCTAACAAAACTAAAGTCCCTGAGTGTTGTTATACGACGGTCCCCGCCCAAATCAGACAAAACAGACTGATCAACGTGGTGTATTCTTATATATTAACTCCCAATATATATTATTCTCCCAATAAAGACATTTTTTTTGCTGAACATATTCACTGAAGCTGCTTTGGTTACTATTATTCGTAATGAGTATTTAATATGTAGAGATAATTTGAATGAAGAACGCGATTCGTTGAAAGGAAATGTAAGCATGAGTTTCACCGGGCGGGCAAGGAATACATGACTAACGATATTCAGTCTGCAATTGCAACAAAGACGATTGTCATTGGATAGTTCAAAATGTTACTTCCCATTTATCGCGTGCAGTTTTTAAGATTTACTAAGATTTTCTTATATGGATAATATAGCATTAGGCCAATGATAATCATGGCAGGTAATCGATCTGTGCGCATGTGCGCGATTTTAAAGGCAGCTGCTTTCGCATCGACTGAGTTATTATTTTTATCATCATTTTTTTCTGATTACTTGATGAAAGAAACAAAAAAAACAAATGTATATAGTATCCTAGTTTTTTTGTTCTTGAAAACTGTTATTTATTCAAGCCTGTTATAACACCTGTTATACCACTTTTAATAAGTGTCTAGTGTAGTGTGACAAATTATCACGTTATATAGTATTACCCCTTCTCGCATCTCGGTCTTCCTGCCACTTGTTCACTGAATAGATACAGGGGTACTTGGCGTGTATGTTTGTCAAACAACGTATACCCCCACTATATCATATAGTGTTGATGATGAATTCAATTCAAACCATGTACAATTTATATGTGTTGACTCTACGAAGTATAAAAGTGCCTGTTTAAATAACCATAACTACACATGTGCATATACACTATGTAGCCATGCTTACACAAACTACGTACATACACAACATAGAAATCTGTTCACGGTAGCGCGATATGAAATAAAGAATACAATAATGAGTCGTCTTACAGTTACGTAAGCAAATCCATATATATTTAATGCAAAAATACCTGGAATATATATATCGAACATTAAATAAAACCGCGACTATCCGGTGCTGACATGTACCGCCGCATTGTACATTTGCGTCAGTGCGTGCAAGTGGGCTTGACAGTTGGCTTTCTTGTCCTCACTGAGAGTGCCCAACATAGTCCTGTCAAATATATGACCACGAGGATGTCTCCCCCTCCCCTCGATTCTTTCCAGGGACAGATCAACTCCATGGGCATAGATGATGAACTGTTTACAAGCTCTGCTGCCTTTGTTGGGATCTCTTCAGTCGACTGTATCGTCCACAGCTCTTGATGTGTTCCTCGATATCCTTGTCCATACCAGGCCAATACACATGGCGTCTCATAACTGCGGTGGTCCTATCTCGGCCCTGTTGTCACAAGTCAACATCAGGGTAATGAATTGTGAACACCAGTGCTGTCAATAAGCGGCAGCTCATCACAAGTGGCAATTTCAGTGCATTCAATTGCCCTCGATATGTCTGGAACGTGGTCCTGTTCGGGTTCTGTTCCACAGTATTGACGACACAGGCGGTACACATCTATGTCGATTTTTCCGCTCCTGTATGATATCTTGAGATCAGCAACCCACCTCTGGCCAGTAACTTAGCTTTTTCAGCACATACGTCAGGGTGTTGTTGACGGTCACCACTTCAAATTCAAATCCATACAGGTAATCATGGACTTTTGCGCACACAGTCCACTTCAGTGCAATGAATTCGAGCTTCTGCGCCGGATATCTGCGTTCATCTGGCTTCAAGCTCCTGCTCGCACACGCCACCACTCCATGTATCCCATCCTGGCATTGGTTAAGGCATTTGTATGTAGCTACTAGGAGAACTGGTAGTCCGCATATGCAAATATTAGCCGGTGTGCCAGTTTCTTTTTCAATGTGTCAGACGCATCCTGCTGTGCTGCCTCCCATGTGAATGGAATTTATGGATTATGTCTTTTTCCTGACTTCATTTTTCCAATTATGGACAGTCCTACAAGCAAGTCATTAAACGGTCGCGTAATCTGGGAAAAGTGCCTTACGAAGCGCCGATAGTATCCGATAAAGCCTAAAAACTGTCGCACTTCCTTGACGTTAGGCCATGATGCTACTGCCTTCATCTTGTCTGGTCCGTGTAAGTGATTTTTCGCATGACGAATTCACTGTTAGACGTTTATTTTGGCTTCAAGTTGTTATCATGTAGCCTCTAGCCTTTCCAGATGAGTAGTCAAATATAGCATCAAGATATATGAGACGAACGTTTAAAAGTTGCTGGCACATTGCAGAGACCAAAGGGCATGAGGTTAAATTGATTAAAACAAAATGGTACCAACTCAAAATTCCATCTTTTGTGTTCCACCTCTGTGCCACGGGACCCATATATCGGCCCAAGCAACACCCCCAAGTTTGCCAACTGGGCCGATATATCGGCCCAACTTTGATGAACTTTAACGTCGTTTTAAACGTAGCAAATTTCACCGAATTAACATATTTTCTTATTAATATGTCACAACAACATTATTACCAGTCATACAAGCGATTGTGAATGACGTGATTGCACACAATAATGCATTAATGGAGGCTGCACAGGCTAGTAAGGTTTTGAAACAGCTAATTGCACAAGTACATCGTTATAAATCCTAAATATATGCATTGGGCCGTAACGTAGTATGCTAGTAGGCTACGCATTGCATGTATTTCATTCACACATAGCGCAAGAGTTGCAATTGGTAGGCCACATTTACACTATATCTGAGTAGGTGGGGTCTTTACCCGATCATAATGGTCACCTGTTACGGAATACGGTGTTCATTGAGTAGCGTTGTAAATGTGCGGTGTTTGAAATGTCGTTTTGGAGTTTTATAATGCACAATCAACGTTTATTAGTCGTCTATCTTCCCGATTTCCCGAGGCCTATGTAGTGCTAAATTGGGAAGAGCGGTCGCCATTTTAGAAATCGAGTTGGTGAACGTGACGTCATTTTGTTCGAGAAATACAACGTCACACTGGTATTTTTGACGTCACGTTGTTCACTAAAGATGACATCATCTATGCCATTGTCATTAAGTCGGTTTGCGACGCAAATTGATGGTTAATTATTGATGGTTTGGCCCTCGTTTATCCTGACCAAGTCAGGCTAGGGCGATGAGCAGAAAAAGTCCTCAGACATGGATTGATTATAGTCTATATTATAATTTTGAAGATATAGGGTATCCCAAGGAGATCAAACAGCAAACACGTACTCATGTATCATAATTATAAATATCATATACGTCACATGTACAACGGTGGTTGCAGAGACAGCAGCCAAGTGTATACGTAAGCCGGCGGTGCACAGCCACCAACAGTGGCTGGTGGTCCGGTTAACGCAGGTTGTCCGGTTAGTGCAATCGGTAACGAGCGCGCTTTTTAGCAATGCGACCCCAGGTTCGATCCTCGGCAGGGGCAGTATGTGAGATGGTATGGTGGTCGCCAGATCAGACAAGTGGGTTTCCTCCGGGTACTCCGGTTTCCTCCTACTTTAATGACCGCCCCTACGCCTTCATCTGTGCCAACGAAAGCATTTGTATAAGTGCTATCACGCTTGTTTGTAATCGTTGTAAAATAAATAAAGTTTATAACAGTGGCGTAGCTAGAGCTTGAAAAACACCGAGGCAATAACATTGGTCCAGCGAACGAGCATCAGATTCTCTCGTTCGTCGACCGAGCGGATCGAGGGAGTCTGGTAGGGGGTCCGGGGGCACTCCCCACCCTCGTAAAAGTTTTGAAATATATATATATATTCTGGCGTATTTTAGAGCCATGAATATGCTCGAAAATATATTTTGCTATCGTTATAGGAAACGTTTTGAAATCATGGATAATGGCAGAATAATTGATGATATATGCCACCGGGGGCTTCTTCCCCGGGGAAAACTACTACGCACAACATTGCATGGTCACGAATAGTCAAATCACGATCTGCTTTTATGATGAAAGCATAAAATAATAATACTTTTTTAAACAAATCCGGAAAATATCTCCGAGGATGTTGCCTCGGTGTGCCTCAACGTGGCTACGGCGCTGACCAAGATCATACCGAGCTACACAATCGAAATTGAAAACAAATATTGTTTCAAAATAACACACGCCCCACAAGACCCACCTGTCAAAAACTCATCACATAGAGAAAAAAAAACAGTTAATAAAAACACGGTCATAGAAAAAAGCAGTAACTTGCTGAAATAAGTTACACGGAAGCATACCAGAAAGGAAACTGTCTACATGTAGGTACGGTCAGTGAATACAAATCTGCCTTATTATCTGATTAGATTGGCAACGCAAATATATCCAGCGAAAATTTACGAAGGCGCATGTGTAACGGCGGGTGGGGTGGGGGCAATAGGTCGATTGACAACAAGCGCCACCCTAACTGATAGGAAATAATCACACAATGATTAATTCCGATTGGCGAGATTTTCTTTATCATTTTCTCTGTCTGTTTTGAAGGTATAGATTTAACCGGGTGTTGAAAACTTCCTCGACCCACTACCCTCCAATCATCCACAGGAGCGGGAAGAGTGTGATCAAAATAGTCAACAGTAAATGAAATATATCTATTGATCTACCCATGTTATCACCATCCTGGTTGGGTGAGGAGTAGAGTTGGTAAATATAGACATTCTAATATAAATCCCGCCTCTCGGAATCAAGTTCTCCCAGGGTGGCAGCAGCGTTTTCCTATATAGAGAACGAAAAGATGTGTGGATGTTTAATATCCCCAGCGGAGGATAGGTTGACTATATAATTTAACACTCATTCCACGTGTATGATCGCCGCCGTCACAAACCCCACTCGTCCTACCACGGGCGGGAAAGATATTGTATGTGCATACTAGTTTAAAGTGAAACATACCACAACTTACAATAAACAGTAAATACTGTTTCACATTTAATAGATAAATCAGAAATAACGCTGGAAATAAATATAACGCACGTAGGCAGTCATCACCAATGGTCAGGTGGGGCCTGACATTTTCAATGATTTTTACAAACCGACTGGTCGGAGTGAGCTCGGGGTTTGGGAACCGGCAGATGTCAATAGGAATTGTTCCGTTAGTTGCGGGTAGAAATAACAATGCGAATCGATAGTGTTATATGTCTATATATTAATCATGAAGCAACTGAATATGTGATATATGGAATGATTTGTAAAACAATTTCATGAAATTTACGTTCATGGAACGAGCATGCATATTTAGTGCCAACATATCACTTACATGAAGTGTGTAACTACGTGCAGCACTCAACTGACTATCATTCCGAGGAGCGATTTCTCCCTCAAATAAACAAGTCGAGCCCCTGACAATGGTAAAGCTTGCTTGCACTCAGAGGCTCACAGATGCCCCGCGGGAGGTACATATATTTAGGCTCGGACTGGCGGGCGCAAGTCAAGTGTTTGTTTGTTTATTGGTTTTTAACGGCCTATGAACAGCTAAGATCATTTTCGGCCAGAAAACAAGTCAAGTGTTGCGTTACGTGTACGTTACGGTACTCTCCCATTAGGCGAACACGGTCTTGCAAATGTCAGAGGGTTTACTCTCTTGTGCGTATCAGCGAGTCAAGTGCTGAGACACTTGTAAATTACGGTGCTCTTATGTACAGGGCGACTTAGGTAAGTTTACCTGCGGTACAGACAGAACATTCGGCTTAGCGAGCACATTGTTGCAACTGTCAGCGGGTGTACTCGCTGGCGAGTATGAGCGAGTAGATTTTACTCGCAAGCATGGCAACACGCCCTCGCACTATGCGGCGCGCCAACCCACACTTGATAACTACGAGATCCGGACTGTTGAACTCGTCGGTGGTAGAGAAAGGTGCAAATTAATATTACCAGTCACGTACATGCATGTCTGTCTGTATGTCTGACTATGACGCTCGTATCTATGATAACAATATGTCCTACTAAAATGTTACCAATCAACTAATTCTTGCATCGCTTTCAAAGTTATATACTTAATCGATAAATCATCGTTTCAGTTTTAAACCTTCGTTATATTAAACTTCAATGCTCAGTGCCAGGGTATGCCATACTGATCTTCAATTTCCGTTAACATTTCTTCTATGTGCATGATGTATTAGAGAGGTGTATGTATACTTAACAACACGCTATGTATCGATATACCACTGGTGTCTTTTGTATTGTCGTCTAACAACATTTACATGAGGTGGTTTACACATATTTGGAAAAGCGCAATTCACGTGTTCGTGTATCTACATTTTGGAATTCGCACACATGTACTACATGTAATAAATTATAAACGCCATACATATGTTACCTGGTCGAGTGTACATGTGTAAGATGCCTGTGTTCTCTCAAATGTTCTTGTCGTTTTTATTTACATTACGAAGAAACAATGCGACACGTATACATGTGCATAGATGACTTATCGAGACAGCACACAGTTTTGTAATATCATCAATTTATCTGCTTCAATGATGATTATACACGGGAGTATACAAGATACAGTTAGAACATATACATGCAGTTGCGACATTGCTCATTATGTAGTAACCTGGGCTTTACTTCACCGTCAACATTCCAGTAAAAGACACACTATGCCAATACTAGACATCATCTACGGTAATTGTAAATGTCACATTTCGTTTTTGTTGTATTTCTAATACGAATGAATGTATGATATTTGTGGTTTATTGACCATCGCTGACTAAGAACACTCCTTCATCGCTTCTTTCTTAGATGCGAACAAGTACATGTATAAGATTGCATTAATATATTGACGATACGTGTAATACACAGGATTAATTAATTACTCATATTTACAAGTTGGTGTGAAAAATATCGGCAATAGAGAAACCTTTCCCCAAATACACTCGAATTCATTATTTCTCAGCGTAAAATTGCTAGTTCAGTGCTCGGTACAAGATCCATATGTCTTCGGGTGACTAAATGCCAATTACTGCCGAATGTAAATCATTTGCGCTTCAATTAGCGTCGTTACGTTTTGAACGACGTCATGAAACAATGCGTAAAAAGTGACGTCATTTTGACGTAACGTCGACAGTTGGCAAATTTGAATAATATGTTTGTCAATGACCAATCCGAAGGTCTAGAAATGTGCCTTTCGACCCTAGGAATGGCATATATCCACACAAGTCCACGCAAAAGCGGATGCTTTCATCTTTCTGCTTATGCTTCCATCTTTCTTCCGAACCTGTGCGTGGCAGGTGGGAGCATGCGATGGGTAATTTAACGATCGGGATTCATCCTTAACGGTGTCCCGAACGGACACCGAATTTGGCCCTCACGTACGGTTTTGGCATTCTTGTATGTGATGGTTTAATCTCGTTATACCCCTTGTTTAAGTAACACGAGTATTCATAATCATATTACCTTTACAGAAAGGGCCAGGCGACTTTGGTGTGGTACTCCAAACTGTGCAAAAACTATGGAATTCAGAGACGAATTAAATATCGAATTCTGGGACGAATTTGAAATAAGCTTCAAATATTACCTGCGACTTTAGCAATATTTAAGATCTAGTGACAATTTGACATTATCCCATATCATTCAAAACGCTTCCGTATATAAATAGAATGACGTGCAGTGATTGGTCACGTGCATAACTACTAGCATTTCATTGGATGAGATAGCGTCACTGTAATGAGCGGACGTAAATAATAACTACAAAAAGTCTGCTTGGACAGTTGCCGCATATTTGTATGCATCCCGCTGAGTGAATTGTGTAGGTGAACATCAGCAAACTAAAAAAGCCGAACAAATGTATTATTAGATCTTTCATATAGACATGGGAAAAGAAAAATACAAGCGTACGTGATTACTGATTCAGTATTCGTTGACATATGTTCTGTCTGAAAGTCAAATCAACATATGTAAGGACTACCTGAATAGAGCCACAACATGTATAATTTCGCCTGAAACTAATAATGTTCTAATATTTTAACATACCAGTTGTTTATGTGTATTGTAGTAAAATGTTTAAATACTGAATCTAACATGCTTTTTAAATACACCAGTTTGTGCTTTTTGTTTTCAGTGGCCCGTCGACATGAGTATATTGTCTAACGGGAAGAAAATGGGTCTATGGCATCTTAGCCAGTCGACCACCAACTGCGATTGGTGAAAATGTCCGCATGACGTTATTAACAAGCCCAGCACCTGATACAGCCACACAATATTTTTCTGCATAACAACACCAATGCTATTTTTTAATGCGGTACAGTATAGTTTATATATAGAGCGCGGACTTTCAGAAACTGAAATTTATTTAGAAAATACGAAATAGATGACGTACTTTTAGGCTTGTATCCTGGGTAACATATGGTATCGGAGACACTTCCCAGAAGTAGACCATCGCTGTACACCACGTAGCCGTTCTCAACTGGATATTGTGGAGGACAATCTGAAAAAGAAGATTAATTAACTAACAAGATTTACTGTACGAGCCAGACACCTACAAATAATGTCCTCATTATCACCTGGGGTGGTGGGGCGGGACTATATTTTATGGAAATGTTTGATGAGTTCTAAAAGCATAACACTCATACTGTGTAGGTTAAACAAAACCAGAATTTAATATTTTTCTAATTTTTCATGGATGCAACATCTGGTAAATCGCGTACATGGACATTTCTCAATTTATAATAAAACAATTATTGTCTTTTAGTTCGGTCAATACGTGGTCCTCGGTCGATATCACTTTAATAGGATCGATGCAACCACCAAAAAGGTAGTAATTATATATTGCTGACTGTATCACAGGATGGAATACTTACTGGTTGTCAAAATACAAGGTGGCTATCAAAATCTAGTGTTGTCACATACTACTGTAAAACACTTACATGCATCTGTTTAATTAGCAAATGGTAGCACGTAATGTACTATTTCTATTAACTTAATATGTTCGCAATTCAAAAACTGTTTTTCCGTTATACTTTCAGAGTTAGTCGTATCAGATGACGTAATTCAAGATTGTTGCCAATTACGAATATGGCGTTTATACCTTACATTATTACTCTCAGATAATGACATTACGAGTATATAGAGGATGTCAAAGGAGATTCCATTTGATATGAGCTATCTGAACCAGTCATGCACAATTTATGCACATAAACTCTGGCTGACGAGTTTCATAAAGCTAAATAGCAGAACATACATCTGATGTCTCATGTGCTTCAGTGAAAAGACGTCATTGACTATGTTCGCGGCTAGTTGTAAATCTCCACAAAGGAATAAACTAGCAATAAACATATCATCAATATGCACTTTTATAGGTTCCTGTTCTTTATAAGCATTCCATATTCCCAAACAGCCACGCTTTTTAACAATTGCAATGAAATTAGTCAGCGACTCTTCCCATGATGTTTAAACACGATGACGTCATTAGGAACGTCATTTGGAACGTTTTTACTTTGTACATCTGGTATAATTGATTGTCAGCAATCGACATGCCAATAATATGTGAATGTGGTCAAAGTGATCTGCGTCACAAGTCACAATCGCATAATGTCACAAAGATACAAGTATGGATGTCATTGCATGTACTGGTCAGCATGTTTATGGTTATGAAATCATGCGTATAGACCATATACAATTAAGCATCAAATGATGAATCGTTTTTAACATATACCTACCCATAAAAGCCATATGTTCTCATCGATGAAATAAAAACTTCCGGTGAAAATACGACGACTTCCGCTATCTATATTCATAACGCGCACCTGCAGTGCCCGACTGCAAATACACATTAATTACCGTATACAGTCTAAAAAACTGCTAATTTCCATGGAGCGGTATATAATAAATAGAATATTCATATTTGTGCAACGAATATGACATATATGTTCATCTCGTGGTGTGACATTTCCATATTTCACACCACTCGATGAACATATATGTCATATTCGTTGCAAAAATATGAATATCCTCTATGTATTGTACATTATATGAGCATGATGGGAGACAGATAACTTACTTTGGTGAGTATTAAATATGCTTGAAACATCTAAAAGTCATACATATAAATGGACTAGATCAACTAGTAACTATTGACATGGCAAGACAGTGACTTATTTCACTCATCTCCTGGCACCCCACACACGAATATTACTAGTACATGAATAATGTTGATATAATTTTAAGCATAGGATATAAATGTTAATTTTCAGCCTCTTCCAAAATGCAGTTTTGTTCAAGTTGGTTTGTGAATTCAATATACATATGCAATAGGAAAGAAAGGAAACGAAACACAAACCATTTATATATGTTTTGGTCAAACGTTGGGACTTATGTGTGTAAATAATGCACTTGCCCAAGTGCATTATAATTTGTGTACACATGATTCAATGTGTGCCAAATACAATTTACAACATTGCCAGTATAATCTTCTTAGATCATTCAATACAAATAGTTAGGTCAACCGGGACATTGGAATTATATAAAAAGAAATAACCTACCCAAGTAGGTTTAATAATTAGCAAATATGTTTAACCTGACACATATAAATGTATTACTTTTAATAATTTTAAGTGACTGAAAATGGTTTGTAAAAATTCATACGCTGGGTTATTCTTATTTTTGGCGGCCATTACAGATTACTAATGGAAATATGCAATACATGTATATATATAAACAAAATATTATATTAGTTTACTTGTCTTATATGTCTTAGATGGACACACTAAGACAGTAAATAAAAATATTATTTATATATATATATATATATATATATATATTTCTAGTGAAATTAATTGATTATTGTGGTGAATGGAAATATTGCATTTTAGCGACCATCTCGGATCCAAAATTAAAATGTATTTAACCTACACTTGTCGTTATGTGTACGTGTGGATTGTGTCTTTTGATCTTTGAATTTACTAAAAAAATGCCAATGTTATGAGTGGTGAATGTATGTAATAGGGACTGCACGTGCAAGGCCATACTACTGTTAAGCTACTAGATACAAACTGCTATCATGACATACGGAAATAATATTGTAAACGAGCTCAAATTTTCGCACCCAGGGAACATTTGACTGCCTTCTCCCAGTGATGTTATAGAGAATAGTAGGTTAGTGCCGTGAATGGGAAAACATATCTGGCAATTCTTAGGAAACGGGATGGGCGAGGCTCTGCCGAGCACATCCCGTTTCCGTGCCGCGCCAGATATTTTCCCATTCTCGGTACTAACCTACTATTCTATTTATCCCGTCAACACCTACAAATGGCTTTAAAATGCAAAAAAAAAATAACACCAGTCATCGAAAATATTCATACGCAGTGATTAGGTCGTATTGACAGGATATCAAAAATGTTTCACGGCACCGTGTTTCACGGCACATACGCACTGTGTTGACGGGATTTATTATTTTCCTTTTGTTGTTGGTCGTTAAGCACGACTGTCATTTCGACAGGTATGCATATTATGCTTATTTATTGTATTAATTGTGTTTCACATACAGTGAAACCTCACTGAACCGGACATCCTAGGAGGTCCCCAGGGTGTCTGGCTTAGAGAGGTTTCACTGTAAATCAGGCATTTGATCATTCTAAGCCATAGTTGTGCGCTATGCGATCACCTGAGATAAATGACAAAGAAATTCATCAAAAATTAGATCACGTGTTTTCTTTGTGTCCGGTTTAGAGAGGTTCCGCTGTACTAGTACATTGAGTTAACCTGATAAAAAAGTAAACAAACAGGTTGTTTTTTTCAACCATGGATTGAAATGAAATACTAAAGCATCATCGTGTTTTGCGTCGTGTAGCAATTCATGAAATGACTATGTCTCCGGTAAATAGTGAGCCGTTATTGACAACGACGTCAAATAAATTTCAGCCAATCAACAAAGTCGCACAACGTCACGTGAGGCTAATGTAAACGTTGGCGGTATAAACGGTAGGAAACCCATATACATGTAGTTGAATGGGCGTTCCCATTATGAATGTATGTAAGGTGAAAATATTTACCTGTATCTACACCGGGGATGTTGACTAAAGTTATGGCGAAAATAAGAAACAGGCTGATGGCGGCGGAATGAGACATGATGACCTCTCAGTTGTCGGTGATCTGCATATCCTGCAACAAGAAGGTAAACACGCAGCATGTAACACAATTAGCGTAATAAAGCCACCGTGTCGCATATGGTTTCAGTCATTCAATTAGGGGATAACCATGCTTTGTTTTTCGATTTGGAGCGGTATGTGGCAGGTTTTATGGTCTGAGAATCAGACCATAAAACCTCCCACATACCGCTCCAAATCGAAAAACAAAGCATGGTTATCCCCATTCTAATGCACCTAGTGTGCTCCCCGCTTTCGATAGACGTCGTAGCATATCATGAACAGTGATCTTTTTCATTACGTCAGCAGGTTGTTGTCGTCATATCGATAACCGCCTCACACCAAATGAATTTGAAGAAATGTAACTCCGCCGAAGAATATTCATTTCAAATAGAGATTAACGGGACTTTTTCTAAGACATGTATACATTTATTCAACCGTAATGTTTATTTTAACTATTGTATTGCTTTTGTATGTGTAGTTGCAACAGTTATTTGCTTTTATTCATTTAAAGAGATGCCAACAATTCTGCATTGGGTTCGTGTGATTTTACAAACGAAATGTCAGCAACAACTTGTTGTGTCAACAGGCCTAGGATTTCCCTGGATTTACGCCTAATTCAGGTGAATACCCATCTGCGATACAGTTTATTATGTATAGTCATGTATGTGCACATTGGAATTCGTAAAGTTATAGGCTGGTACTGGCATATTGAGTTTGCATTTGAGCACTTTATTAAATTATTCTGCATTTTGGGCGGGTGGGGTAATATTTTTGGGAATTTCTTGAAGGGCCACCACACTGAAGCCACGTTTGTCAGTCGTTGGTAGATTCTCTTTTCCGCTTTGGGTTGTACATGTCAATATGGCAGAATGGATAACCGAAAATGTACGGAATTAATTTGGAAATATTTGCATTCCCCGCCGCTGGCCATTGTTTACAAAAGCGCGTAGGGTTACATATATCTGTCAAGTTGTAAAACACAGGCTGGTAAAACGGAGATTTCATATGCTGTGATTTTTAATATTTTATAGGCTGTGATTTCAACTGACCAATCAGATGCGTGCTTTCTATTTTCGGTGCATTAGAATATGTGTTTTATTTTTCATTTTATATACTTCAAATTGCCTATATAGATCTACGGAGCCCCGCATGGGACGTTTTTTTGTTTTTTTTGCTTCGTTCCCACGAAATAACAATTCATTCCATCTATTTAACAATTCGTTCCCACGAATTAAAAATTCGTTCCCATGAATTAACAATTCGTTCCCTCAATTTAACAATTCGTTCCCACGAAATAACAATTCGTTCCCACGGGAACGATTTGTTTAATTCGTGGTAACGAATTTTTATATCGTGGGAACGAATTGTTAACTTGAGGGAACGAATTGTTATTTCGTGGGAACGAATTAATTAAAAAAATCCATCTCTCCTGCGGGGCTCTGTATATATCAAATAGCAGATAATTTGGTAAAATTGTTCCGCCATTACTGTATCAGGAAGCACGATACATTGTCTTGTATCTTACTATATTATATGTATTGTATATATCTATTTATACTGCTTAACAACCCAATGATCGCCATTTCGTGTGGCCCTGTCGCTTGTATTATGTTCATAAATCGGTTCAAGGATCAGATTAGCACAGCCTTAATGGTCTATGGGTCACGTGTCAAACGCCTTCCTAATGTGACTGAAGCGATATGTCACGCACGCCTGTGTTTGATTGACATGTAAAATATGGCAGACGCCGTGACACAAAATGGTCATTATAACCTTTACCAATTAAAGTTTGTCGTCTGCTGCGGTTTTTTTTCTCTCCAGATTTCTCAATAAAAACACGTTTGGTTAACACATGGAGATGATTTTGATGCGCTAACAAAATATGTTTTCCTTGATAAATAAGGCAGTTTTGAAGAAAAAAATGCAGAGAACAATTACATTTTATCGTCTGCTATGTTTTTTATCTTTCAGATTTCTCAATAAAAACACGTTTTGTCCACACATCAGAATGGGAGGTGATTGTGATGTGCTGGCAAAGCATGTTTGTGCTGATAAATAAGTTAATAAAAAAAATGCCGTCGATACTACTCGTTGTCCATATTTTAAAAGATATTTATCTCACATATTCATAACATGCTCACTATGTACATTTCGGCACGGCAACTTAACATAAATATTTTATGTTAGTCTCCATAATTATACCCCGGCATACGAAGTGTGCAGCATCAATACAAGATACACATAATCTAACTTTTGTGTTGATTTAATATGATCTGAAGTTGGCGCTACTGGTAGCCGCAGTAGCCATTTCACTACTTAATTAGCCAGCCAGTTGGCTACTAATATTTCAGAAATGGATAGTGTTGCTACTACAATTTAAAAAAAATAAATTGAAAAAGTACTACTAGTACGTGTATGTTTTTACAAGAATTGGAGCAAACTTAAAAATAGTGTTTTTTTTCTCACATAATCAGTTTAGGTTTGCTCCCAAGATCCTAGCGCCAACCTAGATGATACTTATTAAAACTGAATTCAGTCAACGACTTTTAAAAAATACCATATTAACTAATCAGTTATGTAAGATACTCGATGTACGTTCTTTTCGACCTTATTACACGGATAGGTGTCTGCTAAACTATGTATACATTAATTATACATATGTGACGTGTTCCTTAATGCACTAGATTACAGATTAAGTGGATGGTTTACTTAAGCAAGCGACATCTAGATCTAGACGCCATACAATCGAATAAGAGAGACACCATGGTACGTCATAAAACACTTCCAACAGTTTGATCGTTTTTCAGTGTGATAAATGTTTTGTTTGATTTTTTTGTGCTAAATTTGTGTTATTGCAAATGTTTCCGTAGTCTAAGGGTGCGATAATTAACCGACATACTCGATTATAGTTATACTCCATAGTTCGATGCACGAATGCAATCTTGATTCTGAAAAATTGTTGTTGTTGTTGTTTTTGCTGTGTCCCGCGCTTATTTTACGCGAAATGCTTTCCACTATAGATTACTTATTAGTATATGTATCATCCACAAACACATACTGCAACGAATTTGCATGACGTTTCTTTGGTGGAGTTTGTTTGGTGGTAGAGAGGTGACGTCCACCGCTAGTGATGGTGACTGTTGAATACTCCCACTCTTACATTCATTCATTCATTCGGCTCATATTTAAGGGTGGGAATTGGCTCGAACACCTTCCATACCCGGTACCCCCACTCTTACATGTTTTATATGGTCTTAAATAGTTTTCTCTCCCCATTTGGGTATATTGTTACAATTGGTCGCGTATAGCATCAATTAATATACTGGCAGCACGTAATTATAATCAACCCAAGTCTCGCATATCTGAAAATGGAGTGAAATATTACATATCGTGTGATTAACGACCTTGTCTAATAGGTCACTTATGATTAAGTTATTAAGTTTAATGTCCTGCTCGTATACGTGTGAGGTTTCTCAATGACACATCCATATATTGATACTTATGATAGAGATATCATTTATCCATATGATAACCACTAATAGTCATTGGTCATAATGTTCAATCTATATGGCATAACATACTATAATATATTTTCATTTGTATGCGTTATACACTGATGTTTGTGTTATTATTTAAGCATCTATGAATCCTAAAGGTACATGCCCACTCAGTAGGCACAAACTGTTCTGTATAGGAATTAAATAAGTGTATACTTTTGTCACTAATCCACCAGTTCTAAACATTACGAGTGCCTGCGATACAGATATAATAATTTAGTAATATTTATTTTGCTGATAGTGACGCGCGGTGGTATCAGGCTATATGCATATGCAAATGAGGCATGACCTGTTTTAATTATTTATACTAATTATATGCGTCACCTGAAACAAGTAATATTTTCAACAAATTATAAAGTATGATCATTGTAGATCAAACAATAAATACAGAGAATAATAGTAATGTTTGTTATCGCCCCTGATATCAGTGTGGAAATTTACGTCTGATATAAAATGTATAATAATGCCAATCAACGTGGGATAATGGTGAATGGACGTTTATTTTACCAGAAAATGTCTCAGATGATGTCTCTGATATAAAGAACAGTGTGTGCCTACTGAGTGGGCATGTACCCTTAAGTCAGCTTCCCCAACACTATAGCAAATGTGTCTATAATTGAGACACGCCATGTTAATGTATTTTGTACCTAAGAACAAGCGCGATTTTTCATGAAATACATGTACAGAAACTCTGATATTTTCGGTAAATGACGTCGAAAGATGATGCTATGAAAATATAATCAGCGTTCGATGCCATTTAACGAAAATATCGTAATTTTGAAAATATTGTTCATGAGATAGCGCACATGTTCTGTAGCTTATTTCACCAACATGGCAAAGTATACTTATCTAGCAAAGTATACTTTGAGAGAAATTTTAAATTTAAGGATAAGTTTATTAATTTTTATTATACTGAATTTATTACATTATCACAGCCATTTTGGCTGTGATAATGTAATAAATTCAGTATAATAATTCTGCATACTTTTAATCATCACATATATGCAGTGGTTAGTTCTATTATGAGATAATGCATTTCGGGAAAAATAAATGATTACTCCCTCAAAGTATGCTTTGCTAGATAAGTATACTTTGCAATTTTGATGAAATCGGCTACTGAGGTACAATATGGCATGGCGTGTCTCATATCTATATACAATTCCGCAAAGCACCGTCCAAATGAAATCAGTAAAGTTGTTTAATAAATTTCATAATAAACCATCACTTATGTAAGATGCTCTATGTATTATTTATCAGGTAACCTGCCCTGCATTGACCGAATACGTACTGACTGACAACATATTGTTGTATCAGGCATTGCCCTGATATAAACATCCGGGTTACAACGAAGTGAAAATTGACGTTCCATTGGTCGGATGACGTCACGTGACGTTACCGAATGACGTCAGTGTAATGACGCAACATAAACAAGTCCGCGTTCTGTCCATAGAATACGACGTCATCTAATGTCATTTTCGAGCATGAAACGTTACCTGATAAATAGAATACCAGACTAGTGTATTTTGATATCAAGTTTATCAGGCTCGGCTCGGAAACGGTAGGAATTCCTCGGCAAGTCTCGAAATTCCTACGCCTTTCCTAGCCTTGCCTGATAAACTTAATATTAAAAGCCACTAGCCTGGTATTCTCTATATACATGATTTTCTAAAGATAAAAAAAGTCAATTGAACAAAACATCGAGAGACTCGGTCATGCTAGAGAAGATTAAAACAAGCTTAACCCTAAAGAGACGGTTCGTTACGAGCCGGCTCATCTGGATCTGCACTGTTTGCAAACTCCGATATAGCGGGCTTTCGGGTTCAAAGGGTTAACCATTTCAACACTACAGCTCTCGAGCACGGTGTTTGCAAACAGTGTAGATCCAGATGAGCCGGCTCGTGACGCGCCATCTCATCTGGATCTGCACGTCTTTGGGTATAGTGTTGTATTAATACTCAAGCACGGCTCAGCCGCGATCAATCAAACGTCGGATTTCGAGCATGATGTTTGAGTATCATCTCAGAAAGTGGTATACACACATAAGCCCTGAGCACTACTCACAGTGTGACTGAGTCCCACTTTTTCACGCAAGACTTTCAAACAATATAACGATCCATGCACCTACCAATGTCCCGCCCGGATAGCGATCTGCATATCAGAGGAATTAAACAGACAAACAATTCCAAAACACGTTTTTACTAATCCTATTTTTCCAGACGACTTCTATGTATAATTAGGTTCAGAAATACGATACAAAACTACAATTAAAATATTTATTCCTGTTCTGTTGCATCACTTGTTAACCATATCTGTGACCCAGTTCCTTTAATCCCTACATGCCGGAATTAGACTGTCCATAGCATGTCTAATTCACGGGACGGAATACATTGATAGGCATATAAGTTGCCCGGCTCAACAGCCAGAAAATTCGAGTTCACTATGACCCGAGTTACGTACCTTTAACATGCTGGGAGCAATCCAACTGACTGAGGACTTCGACAGACGTGGTGTGAGGAACCGCGTCGTGTCTAGCCAACTGTAGCTACAACATTGCGGCCGCCAATTGACAAATGTGACCTTATTCCAAAACAAAAATGTAGATTCCCACCAGCTTTATCCTTTCTACAATCTAAATACGATCCAATCTCTTTACTGGCTGCGAGCGAAAAAGCTACTACACTTATTGAAAGGTGAACAGCGTACGTACAGATCAGGCTGCGCATCCGCGTAGCTTGATCTGGGACAGCGCTGATCGCACATGTTATAAGGTCACGTTTTCTAAGTCCAGGTGGAGATTTAGCCATGCATCTACCCGTGGCGATGTCGTCATGCCGCGCAGTGAACGGCGCCCTAGTCACAGACCGTCACAACTTGTTGGTTATGTAAGGTTAAAGGTGCCATTCCAGATGTCCTCCATACCCACCAAAAAGAAGCAGAATATTTTTAAAAAGAAAACAAAAAAGGTTTTTAAAAAATGTTTTTGCATAGCCCTTCTTCAACACACGATGTCTAAGATGACGTCTTAGATTCCCAATATTTTGTTTCGCTTTATGCACAGTAGATGAAAGTAGATGGCCTACATCGATCACTTGCACACTTTCAGTTGAGCCAAGGATTTATTTTGTTACATTGTATAGTATAGTTATGTCTCTGGTTGAGCAAATTCAGACAAAAAAGCATGCGTTATATACATGACTGTACTATCGTAAACAGTGATAAGCAGGGAAGATAATTTGGTTGCCTAATTTGACGTTTTCTATATACACGTAGCCTTAAGGATTATGTTTTAAATACAGTAAAACCTCTCTAAACCGGACACCCTGGGAGGTCCACAGGGTGTCCGGTTTAGCGGGGTTTCACTATAAATCATGCATTTGATTATTCAGAGCCTTAGTTGTGTACTATGTGATCACGAACAGGCATTATTACCGGAGATAAATGACATGACCAAAAAACGCCTCAAAATTATGAGCACAAATGTTTCTTGTTGTCCGGTTTAGAGAGGTTCCACTGTATATTTATTTTTGTCGTGAAATGACCATACTATATCACGTTTAGAAATAGGTATGCATTATTGACACTGGTTTAATTAACTTAAATACAATAACTTAAAAACCGATTGAGTAAAACCTTTTCGCTTACAGTTATTGTTTAGTATTATAAATAAATGCCAACCACATTTTACAGACAATACAAACTTTTGCTCAGAAATACGAAGTAAATCTACAATGAAATTATGTTTACTAAAGTATAGTCATATTAACAATGATCTGTGTTGCATGCGCCATGTCCGGAACTGGTATGTATAAGTTAGTGTTAAACATATTGGATTTGTAAGGAATTAAATGCGAGGGAGTGCCAACGACCGCAGCATTTAGTTCCTTAAAAGTTCAATGTGTGAACATATTTATAGTTCAACCAAATGTTACTATGTATCTCCCATCCGAGTATTGACTTTCCATTTCCTGTCTAATAATTAATGATTACATCTGGTAACATATAGCTAATATTGGGATTAATCTTGCAATATGTGAAACAACTGTAGCTCGATACTGGCCAGCGATTGGCGTAGAAAAAAAGGGGGAACTATAAATGTATATATAGTGTATGTATTTTGCGTTTTTTTCTAATCGGAATTATAAGTTGCGAGGTGGTGACTTGTTTCAATATATCCAGGTATTGCATCAGCGGATCTATCATTATGTTCGAGATTTCAAAATATATGAGTCATTTTAAAATTGGAGGAGACTGTCGGATCATCCATAAAAACAACAACATCATATTAAGTATGCGGCTACCTGTGGACGCGTTTTCGCTTGCTACTGTAGTTGCACCGATAGTTTCCCGCCAACATGTGAACGACTGCCATATGCGGGCGTACTACCTGAATGTAAAATATGACTACACTAGTATGTGCCGTTTGCATCCGATCTGAAGTGACGTGTGGGTGGTTGGTCGGGTGAACGCGACGGTGTAAATTAAGGGTAGGGATTCCTCCTTGTAGATTTGCCTGGTTTGGCTCTCAGGTACGTTTTTATATTTGGCTCTTTCGTTACCTGGGAGTTGAATTGGGTTATTGTCTGTCCATACTAAAAGTAGTAAGATTATTACTGATTCTACTGCATTTTGGAGGGGGCCAAGTGATTCTGGTGTGGCGAGGACCTGGTATCAGATCATGATTATTCTGATTTCAGGGCTGAATATATAGTTTTTTTATTGTAAATATTCAGTTCTGATTCTGGGACCCATGTATATATGTAATACATGTACATGGGATTTAGTACTAAACCCATTTACCCGGCTTTAAATGACCTTAGCTGTTGATAGGCCGTTAAACCCCAACAAACAAACTAAACAAACCGATCTAAAGTACATGTGTTGACAACCTATTGCCCTCTTTAAAGGGCGGCGCGTTTCTTCTTGGACAAACTACCTTCCCTGTCATCTCGCGCCGGAACATTGACACGATTACGGATTACGTGACGCCCAAGTAAAATAAAAACATATTTAATGGTTTAGTTAATAACTTATTATTATCCGACATAGATCTGCAGTAATGTGATTGTATGGGTAGACTGCGTATCGAATCGTATGCATAAACACACATAAATTGTCGAAGTTCGCCGCTCAATTGCTGACACTCAGATTATCTGGATCATACCGTCTAGTGGCTGATAAACATGATCTTAGACAACTTGCGATCAATGTAGAAATATGACATTATATGTGGCTGTGACTGGAGAACGAGATTGCTGGGTTTTGCCACCAGTGTAGATCCAGATCAGCTTGTGCATCAGGATCTGCACGGTTCGCCATTCCAGGAATGAGACACTCGTTGTGCTTCTAACAAGCAATATACATGTAGAGTGCGGTGTTTGATCAGAGGCCGATTTCATCAAAATTGCAAAGTATACTTATCTAGCAAAGTATACTTTGAGGGAGTAATCATTTATTTGTCCAGAAATGCATTATTTCACATAGAACTAACGATTGCATATATATTTGATGATTAAAAGTATGCAGAATTATTATTATGAATTTATCACATTATCACAGCCAAAATGGCTGTGATAATGTAATAAATTCAGTATAATAAAAATTAATAAATTTATTCTTAAATTGAAAATTTCTCCCTCAAAGTTATCTTTGGTAGATACGTACACTGTGAAATGTTGATGAAATAGGCTACTGAGGCTAGTCACACATCCCATCAGCCCCATTTCTCCAGTCACAGCCACAAATGGGTCGGCGGCTGAGAAAGAGTAATTTGCGACATGTTTAACAACAGTGTGTTTGTTTATTGGTGTGTAACAGCCTATCAACAGCTAGGGCCAGTAAGGCCGGGCAAACGGATTCGATCCCGTTTTAACCTGTTGGGGGGGGGGGGGGGCGGATGCCAAAATCAGAACGGAAAGTTTACATCGAGAACAAATATAATCAGCCCTGAAATTAGAATAACCTGACCTGGTGCCAGGTCCATACATACCACACCAAAGTCACTTGGTATAAACAGATTCAGCGTAGGCCCTGATCTGATCACCAGACTGCATGAATGCGCAATATGATCTGGGTATGCTCTGGGCGTCAATGTTGAAATGTGTCTTTTCTCGGAGGAAGCTCAATATACAGTGCAACCTCTCTAAACGGACACCAGGCAAACACATGTGATATTACTTTTAATGAGTTTCTTGGTCATATATATCAAGGTGATAAGGCCTGTTCGTGGTCGCATAGCACACAACTATGACTCAGAGTAATCACATATCTGATTTACAGTGAAACCTCTCTAAGCCGGACACCCTGGTGACCTCCATAGCACACAACTATGGCTCAGAATGATCACATTCCTGATTTACAGTGAAACCTCTCTAAGCCGGACACCCTGGGGACCTCCATAGCACACAACTATGGCTCAGAATGATCAAATGCCTGATTTACAGTGAAACCTCTCTAAGCCGAACACCCTGGGGACCTCCATAGCACACAACTATGGCTCAGAATGATCACATGCCTGATTTACAGTGAAACCTCTCTAAGCCCGACACCCTGGGGACCTCCATAGCACACAACTATGGCTCAGAATGATCAAATGCCTGATTTACAGTGAAACCTCTCTAAGCCGGACATCCTGGGGACCTACCAGGGTGTCTGGTTTAGAGATGTTTCACTGTATGACGTTATTGGTGTGAACGCTCATAGCTTGTCTCACTTGTAGCTATGTTGGCCATCTCCGTTGCGGGATGAACGACCTACGATGTACATGTATACTGAAACGATTTAAAAACGCAACAATGAGATAGACGTGTTATTCGACACCCCTGTGTGATTATCCATGCGACCACAATGTACATGTACCACATAGTTTTGATGTATCGATTCCAGGAGCCTATTTCACCAACATTGCAAAGTATACTTTTCTAGCAAAGTATATTTTGAGGGAGAAATCATTTATTTTTCCCGAAATGCATTATTTCATATAGAACTAACAACTGCATATATTTGATGATTAATAGTATGCAGAATTATTATACTGAATTTATTACATTATCACAGCCAAAATCGCTGTGATAATGTAATAAATTCAGTATAATACAAATTAATTAATTTATTCTTAAATTGAAAATTTCTCCCTCAAAGTATACTTTGCTAGAAAAGTATACTTTGGCTTGTTGGTGAAATAGGCTCCTGGTTATGTGAATATACGCTGAACTGCTACAAGCTGTGGGATCACCGGTTTGCGAACGAAACGACGTAACGTCATGTTCTTTTAGACGTGTTTACAGTACATTTACATTAATATCGTTCTAATGGAATGCCATATTTTTGTGAAATATACCGCAGCAAATACGGTACACGTTGCCTTTTATTGTATAGGCGGCTTCCTTCTCATAATTCTGTGATTTTGACGAAGAATCGGTTACAGTAAATGTTAATAAAAATTACAGCACGTGAATGTGAGAAATAAACGGTATTCGATTCGTTGTGAAAGTTATAAGTTATTGTAATCAAAATCCGTCCGTTTGTTAGGAAGATTTTAAAAAAGAAAATCTACTGTAAAAATGACGTCACATATTACGTCACGTCGGAAAATCGGGTTCAGAAACCATGTGATCCCACACCTTGTGCTATGTATCATCATAATAACACTTTCCAAATTATGTCATGGGTAAAGGAATATCATGTTTAGCTCCTTGCATTTTTAAATCGTTTCAGTATATTTATGTACTGAAGCCATATCGACCTTTGAATCTTCAACACGCCTCATGCTGAATCGATATCCTCAGCCGGGGACAACCTGTGATCAGTCGAACGTTAAATGTTACTATGATTGGAGAAACATGGATTATAATATTATATAATGCGTGGCCAGTGTTAATGCAGATATAGGGTGGCCACAGAAAACAGAGGAACAGGTGCAAAAACGCGGAAATGAATTCCCTGCCGGGACAAATCTGGGAATTTGATCAAATAACACCAAAATCAAGAGAAAATGTTGGCTGAAATCGTATGACATTTAAATGTCAGTGGAATAAAATGCATAAAATGGCTAAACATTTGCCAGTGGTTGAAATAAAATCAGGGAAAATCATGACGAGTTAGCCGGGGAAATATGCGGAAATTTGTTTTTCAAAATTCTGTGGCGACCTTGTAACGCCGCATATAGCGCGTGCCGCATATATCACAACAGCTGTATGCGGCGAAAATGCATGGTCATACCGCATACAAAGTAATTGGGCCATAGCATCCACCTCATCCAAAATATGGCGGGGTGTTTAAAATTCGCTTACGACTTAATTATGTAATTATTTTATATGATAAAATGTTATATTATGAGCCACCACACGAGAAATATACGTTCAGTCCTCTATGACCGGCATAGGCCCAGACCAGCCAGCACGCAACCGTTCATGCATATGTTGTTCTCCTGCAGTTGCAAAGGACTGACGGTACATTTTGTGTAGCCGTAGCAGTAGTAGCCGTAGTAGGGGCAGCGGCAACAGTAACAGCAGAAGTAGTGGTAGAAGGAGGAGGAGCAGCAGGGAGGCCGAGCACACCAGCTCAATCGGCCCACCGCGGCTCCCAGCCCCCGCGAGCAACCATGTCGGAACGACGCACAATGAAGTGACTGCGGGGAGAGAGCCCATGGACGACCCGCCCCTCTCGCCGGCCCGGGCTACTAGGCCCGCCCCAGTTCCTCCCCGCGGCTCCCATCCCCCTTTCCCACGAGCAGGGCCATGTCGGAACGCAGAAACTGCGGGGGAGAGCCCAGGGACGGCTCGCCCCCCTCGCCTGCCCGGGGTCTACGCCACGAACGACCATTTAGAGGGATGTCTACTGGTACGATATAGCTGAGGTATCTATCTTGCGTGATGAAGGGTTACAACCTATGTGCTTGGATTAAGGTGGATGAAACAGATATCTGTGGAAAGTCTTGCATAGCAACCTACTGCAAGGTTCACCGCACCAGAGCGCCCTTCCCGTATGTGAGGATTGCGGTGCCGGGTATTTGCGTGTAAAACTATCCAGGAAAGCAAAGGCTGCCAACAATCAATTTCAGGTTGTAATGGAGGAGCTGATACTGTCTCAAACCTCCATTTAGAGGTAGGCATCAATCACATGGTATATATGGTAACATGGCCACAATGGACACACTCATCGAAGAGATACTTGCAAAGATGCTTCTAATGAAATACCAAAATGTGTTTTCATGGAAAATAAGAAAAATACGCTATATCTGTTGTCTGTTCATTGTTTTCTGCAGCATGATAAAGGTACCACAAAATTGTTATTGATTTTTGATACTCGCTACTTCTGATTTCAATTGGGTTTTTGGCAATTTTAAATGGGTATTTCAGCAAATACGCAGCTTATCTGGAGCTCTGTCTACAATAGTTGAAAATGCCATAAATGTACATTTTCTCAGCCTGCGGCCCAATTGTGTTTTGTATGACAAAGGATTTTTTTCTTCAAATAAAACATGTTAGCACTCAGATAAATAAAGACACGAACATTGTGGGTTGCTTTGTAGGTAAATAATTTATACCGAAATATTGATTTCATGCGTACATTCAATATATATATATATGGATAGTCACAATTAGTCATACTACATCGTTTAACCCGTAAACTGCGGGAAAGGAAAATTGACGTCTGCTGTTGTTTCATAGTTGGACTTTTCTTCAATAAAAACATTATTTGGCAGCACTTTAGAATAATTTCCATTGTAAATTATTCTAAAGTGCTGTCAAACTGTGTGTTTGTTGATAGCAATCTAAATGTAAAGAAAAACGAAAAAAAAACAAACAAAAAACAGCAGACGACAAACTTTCACGTACGTCGGCGCGAGCTGAAACAACATAAATCGTCCATGGCCGTATGGAAGGCCAACTTCAAGACGAAGATCGACATACAGCGAGCCCAGTAACTCTGGTCGAACACATTTACAAGGTGCGTTATAACTGATGTTGAAAATCAAGCCGTTTGCTTGGATGAGCCTGAGCTGTGCTGTACTCAGCCAATCAAATTGATTTTTACTACAAGCCCAGCAACTCTGGTCGAACATGTGCACAAGGTGCAGTTTGCTTGGATGAGCTGTGCTCATGCTCAGCCAATTAACAACATGTTTGAATGATGGAACACATGCACGAGGTTTGATATAATTTCAGTAGAAAAACAAGCAGTTTGCTTGGATGAGGCTCAACGGTGCTCAGACATGTAACACACACCGGGCTAAACTAGAATTTTCGAAAATCCACGGTTGTAATTGAATACAATCTGTGGAGGGAATGTAGATTTAGGGCAAAAATAATACAAGACAATACAATTATCTGTTTAATAGAGTGATTTATTTTCTTATGCATCTTCAATCGCACTTCCTTTGGAGATGTTTATGTTTGAGATGAGCCATATGATTTTTGTACCGAAGATGTGTTATACCTTAGTTCTATTAATATATTTATACATAATGTATGTCCAAAGTTGACAAAATCTGTAGATCAAAATGCAGAATTCCACATTTGCTCTGAAAATGTTGTCATTTACAGAAAATGTCACAGGTTCTGTAAATATATTTCCTGTAAAAGTTACACATCTTCTTGGGTACATAATCATATGGCGTGTCTCATTTGTGGTTGTGAGTGAGTGAGTGAGTGAATAGGGTTTAACGTCCGCTTTTCTGACATAGAAGTACAAGCCTCAGGGAGTCTACACGCAGACGGGTCAACGGGGTCGTGTCCCGTATCCACCTGTCCGAGGGGGGTAAATCCCAACTTCAGAACTCAATATTTACAATCAAAATATATATTCAGTCCTGAAATTAGAACAACCTGATCTGGTGCCAGGCCCTCGCCACACCAGCATCATTTATCCCATCCCCTAAAAGTAATAGGATTAGCGCTAATCTTACTTTTATATATGGGGCATAGCCCGACTCAACTCTCACATACAAGAAAGCAAAAAATGTACATGAGGGCCAAATCCGGTATAGTGGGTTCCGGAAAGTATGAACCCAATCGTTAAGCCAGTTTAGTCGCCTTTTACGACAAGCAATGGCTACTGCAGCACTATTCTCAGGATCAGTTGATCCCGCCCCGGTGCCTGCACGGGGCCATTTGTGGTTGTGACGGGAGAAATGGCACTTATGGGTTTTGTGACCGGTGTAGCTCCAGATCAGCCTGTGCATCCGCACGCACAGTCTGATCAGGAAATGCACTGTTCACCAATCCATCAATGAAACACCCGTCATGCTTCTAACAAGCATTAGGTTGTTTTCAGGCTGTGTTGTTTCAGCTGCTCTGGTCGCAAATCCCACATGCCCCATTTCTCCAGTCAGGCCACATTTTGCCCCTAGCTGATACATGGGTCCATGCAGCTGTTACTCAATAGACAGTTTAGTCGCCTTTTACGACAAGCAATGGCTACTGCAGCACTATTCTCAGGATCAGTTGATCCCGCCCCGGTGCCTGCACGGGGCCATTTGTGGTTGTGACGGGAGAAATGGCACTTATGGGTTTTGTGACCGGTGTAGCTCCAGATCAGCCTGTGCATCCGCACGCACAGTCTGATCAGGAAATGCACTGTTCACCAATCCATCAATGAAACACCCGTCATGCTTCTAACAAGCATTGGTTGTTTTCAGGCTGTGTTGTTTCAGCTGCACTGGTCGCAAATCCCACATGCCCCATTTCTCCAGTCAGGCCACATTTTGCCCCTAGCTGATACATGGGTCCATGCAGCTGTTACTCAATAGACAGTTTAGTCGCCTTTTACGACAAGCAATGGCTACTGCAGCACTATTCTCAGGATCAGTTGATCCCGCCCCGGTGCCTGCACGGGGCCATTTGTGGTTGTGACGGGAGAAATGGCACTTATGGGTTTTGTGACCGGTGTAGCTCCAGATCAGCCTGTGCATCCGCACGCACAGTCTGATCAGGAAATGCACTGTTCACCAATCCATCAATGAAACACCCGTCATGCTTCTAACAAGCATTAGGTTGTTTTCAGGCTGTGTTGTTTCAGCTGCACTGGTCGCAAATCCCACATGCCCCATTTCTCCAGTCAGGCCACATTTTGCCCCTAGCTGATACATGGGTCCATGCAGCTGTTACTCAATAGAACCTCTCTAAGCCAGAAGTGTCACTCAGTAGAACCTCAATACGCACCTTATATGTAGCCTAATTCACCAACATTGCAAAGTATACTTTTCTAGCAAAGTATACATTGAGGGAGAAATTTTCAATTTAAGGAGAAATTAATTTATATTATACTGAATTTATTACATTATCACAGCCATTTTGGCTGTGATAATGTAATAAATTCAGTATAATAATTCTGCATACTTGTAATCATCAAATATATGCAGTCGCTAGTTCTATATGAAATAATGCATTTCATGAAAAATAAATGATTAATCCCTCAAAGTATACTTTGCTAGAAAAGTATACTTTGCAATGTTGGTGAAATCGGCTACTGGTGTTCTGTTATTATTACCGGTAACCATCACAAAGTAGTATGTACAGTAAATGAAATGGCAACAACAAACATACAATGTATATGAAGAATTTTCACAGGTGAAGTCTCTATTTGATTAGTACTTCATTATAATAATATTACCGATAACCATCACAAAGTATTATGTACAGTAAATGTAATAGCAACAACATACATACAAGGTATATGATGAATTTTCACTGGTGAAGTCTCTTCGATAACTAGGTTAGCATCGGACCTCCAGATAAGTTTTGTATCTAAAGAGTATTATACCCTCTTTTCAAATTAAATGCGTATTTTACTTTTACAAATGTATTTTTCTTTATCCTATTAAAGAGGGAACAAAGGATAAAACAATGAAACAAATTTAAAATTAACTTATTAGAGCTGCAAAAATGCAAACACCGTTTTCTTGGAATTTGAAAATCAATGCGTATTTTCACATTGCTGCGTGTATTTTGTACTCCCACTTTTGATATGCAATGCGTATTCTTCTAAAATAAGTGCATAAAATACGCCAATACGCACCTTATCTGGAGTTCTGTTATTATTACCGGTAACCATCAACAAATATTATGTACAATAAATGTAATGGCAACAACAACAAGAGCTGTATGAGAACAGCATAGCTCGATTACGAGGGTTGTCGATGTACACATAGCTTGACAAACAAGGTGGCTGCGGCCTGCATAAAAACCTTAACCAAGGTTGACTAAAAACCTTAACTAAGGGAAATTAAGTAAGTAATTCAAGGTTAAATGTAGGTCAATGTCAGATATATGTCAGGGGTTATTGATGCACATCACTAGGAGATGAAGTTTTCCAAGTATGGTTGCTGTAGGCCCAGGAGTATTCCATATACAAGCTTGACTACAAAACGTAACCAAGGGGAAATAACTAAGTAATCCAAGGATAAAAGTAGGTCAACGTCAAATATAGGGTCAGGGATTATTGATGTACATCACTAGGAGATGAAGTTGTCCAAGTATGGTTGATGTAGGCCCAGGAGTATTCCATATACAAGCTTGACTATAAACATTAACCAAGTAATTCAAGGTTAAATGTAGGTGAAGGTAAAATAAAGGTCAGGGGTTATTGATGTACATCCCTATGAGAAAAAATTATCAAAGTATGGTGTCTGTATGCACAATGGTATTCCATCTACATGCTTGACTAAAAACCTTAACCAAGGTTGAGTAAAAACCTTAACCAAGGGGAATTAACTAAGTAATTCAAGGTTAAATGTAGGTCAAGGTCAAATATAGGTTAGGGGTTGTTGATGTACATCACTAGGAGATGAAGTTGTCCAAGTATGGTTGTTGTAGGGCTATGAGTATTCCATATACAAGCTTGACTAAAAACCTTAACCAAAGAGAATTAAGTAAGTAATTCAAGAGGAAATGTAGGTCAAGGTCAAATATAGATCAGGGGTTATTGATGTACATCACTATGAGAAAAGGTTGTCCAAGTATGGTGTCTGTAAGCACAATAGTATTCCATGTACAAGCTTGAGTAAAAACCTTAACCAAGGTTGAGTAAAAACCTTAACCAAGGGGAATTAAGTAAGTAATTCAAGGTTAAATGTAGGTCAAGGTCAAATATAGGTCAGGGGTTGTTGATGTACATCACTAGGAGATGAAGTTGTCCAAGTATGGTTGGTGTAGGGCCAGGAGTATTCTATCTACAAGCTTGACTAAAAACGTAAACCAAGGGGA
Organism: Conchocele bisecta; assembly: GCA_029237695.1. Lineage (NCBI taxonomy): Eukaryota > Metazoa > Mollusca > Bivalvia > Lucinida > Thyasiridae > Conchocele > Conchocele bisecta. The sequence continues at coordinate 2,604,336 of CM055279.1, forward strand.
ATTAAGTAGGTAATTCAAGAGGAAATGTAGGTCAAGGTCAAATATAGATCAGGGGTTGTTGATGTACATCACTAGGAGATGAAGTTGTCCAAGTATGGTGGGTGTAGGGCCTGTAGTATTCCATATACAAGGTTGACTAAAAACCTTAACCAAAAGGAATTAACTAAGTAATTCAAGAGGAAATGTAGGTCAAGATCAAATATAGATCAGGGGTTATTGATGTACATCACTATGAGAAAAGGTTGTCCAAGTATGGTGTCTGGATGCACAATAGTATTCCATGTACAAGCTTGATTAAAAACTTTACCAAGGTTGACTAAAAACCTTAACCAAGGGGAATTAAGTAAGTAATTCAAGAGGAAATGTAGGTCAAATATAGGTCAGGGGTTATTGATGCACATCACTAGGAGATGCAGTTGTCCAAGTATGGTGGGTGTAGGGCCAGTAGTATTCCATATACAAGCTTGACTAAAAATCATAACCAAGGGGATATTAACTAAGTAATTCAAGAGGAAATGTAGGTCAAGGTCAAATATAGATCAGGGGTTATTGATGTACATGCCTATGCGAAAAGGTTGTCAAAGTATGGTGTCTGTATGCACAATAGTATTCCATGTACCAACTTGACTAAAAACCTTAACCATGCTCGACTAAAAACGTTAACCAAGGGGAATTAAGTAAGTAAGTCAAGAGGAAATGTAGGTGAAGGTCAAATATAGGTCAGGTGTTATTGATGTACATCACTAGGAGATGAAGTTGTTCAAGTATGGTGGGTGTAGGGCCAGTAGTATTCCATATACAAGCTTGACTAAAAACCTTAACCAAGGGGAATTAAGTAAGTAATTCAAGAGGAAATGTAGTTCAAGGTCAAATATAGATCAGGGGTTATTGATGTACATCCCTATGAGAAAAGGTTGTCCAAGTATGGTGTCTGTATGCACAATAGTGTTCCATGTACAAGCTCGACTAAAAACCTTAACCAAGGTTGACTAAAAATCTTAACCAAGGGGAATTAACTAAGTAATTCAAGAGGAAATGTAGGTGAAGGTCAAATATAGATCAGGAGTTATTGATGTGCATCACTAGGAGATGAAGTTGTCCAAGTGTGGTGGTTATAGGGCCAGTAGTATTGCATATACAAGCTTGACTAAAAACCTTAACCAAGGTTGATTAAAAACCTTAACCAAGGGGAATTAACTAAGTAATTCAAGAGGAAATGTAGGTCAAGGTCAAATATAGATCAGGGGTTATTGATGTACATCACTAGGAGATGAAGTTGTCCAAGTATGGTGGGTGTAGGGCTAGTAGTATTCCATATACATGCTTGACTAAAAACCTTAACCAAGGCGTGAAGGTGACGCCGACGCCGACGCCGACGCCGGGGTGACAACATAAGCTCTACTTATTCTTCGAATAGTCGAGCTAAAAATACAATGTATATGATACATTTTCACTGGTGAAGTCTCTTTTGGATTAATAGGGCATTATAATAATATTACCGATAACCATCACAAAGTATTATGTACAGTAAATGTAATGGCAACAACATACGTCCAATGTATATGATGACTTTTCACTGGTGAAGTCTGTTTTGGATAACTAGGTCATCATAATAATATTACCGATAACCGTCGCAAAGTATTATGTACAGTAAATGTAATGGCAACAACATACGTCCAATGTATATGATGACTTTTCACTGGTGAAGTCTCTTTTGGATAACTAGGTCATTATAATTATATTACCGATAACCGTCGCAAAGTATTATGTACAGTAAATGTAATTGCAACAACAAACATACAATGTATATGATGAATTTTCACTGGTGAAGTCTCTTTTGGATAACTAGGTCATTATAATAATATTACCGATAACCGTCGCAAAGTATTATGTACAGTAAATGTAATTGCAACAACATACATACAATGTATATGATGAATTTTCACTGGTTATTATCAGAGCTCCAGATAAGTTTTGTATCTGAAGAGATTATACCCCGAGATTTCAAATTCAATGCGTATTTTACTTTTACTATTTCTCTCTTATTAAATAGGGAACAAATGATAACAAATAAAACAAATTTAAAATTCACTTATTTGAGCAGCACCGTTTACTTTTTTGCAGCTCAACTAAGTAAATTTTCAACTTTGTTACAGTATTTTCACTACCCAATTTGAAATCGATGCGTATTTTCACATTGCTGCGAGAATGTTGTACACCCACTTTTGATAATCAATGCGTATTCTTCTAAAATAAGTATGTAAAATACGCTAATACGCACCTTACCTAGATTTCTGTTATTATTACCGGTAACCATCACAAAGTATTATGTACAACAAACATCCAATATACCATATTTATTGTAATAAACGCTCCCGGGGCTGTGCAATTCGTGGGGATCAAAATATAGAAAATAGGATCAAAATGTGTTATTTTCACATACAAAAGCCATTTTGTATGCGACACTAACATATTTAGAATGCACATATGATAAGGGGGCTCCTATTAGAGAGGGGGCTACTATTAGAGAGGGGGCTACTATTAGAGGAAATATGGTATATGATAAATGTTCACTGGTGTCTTGGTTATTTACCAGTAACCATCACAAAGTAGTATGTACAGTATATATATGTGTATCAGCAAACATGAAATATCTCATAAATGTCACTGCTAATGTTAAAGGTACAAGCCCACTCAGTAGGCACAAAATATTCTTTATATATCTGAGACATCATCTGAGACATTTTCTAGCAAAATAAACATTCATTCACGATTAGCCCACGCATTGGTTGGCATTATTATACATTTTATGTCGGACGTAATATTTCCACACTGATATCAGGGGCAGATAACCGTGACGGACATTACTATTTATTCTCTTTATTTATTGTTTGATGTGCAATGATCATACTTTATAATCCGTCTATAATATTATTTTTTCAGGTGATACATTTAATTAGTATAAATATCGAATACATATCATGCCTCATTTGCATATGAACACAGCCCGATACCACCGCGAGTACTATCAGTAAAATAAATATTACTAAATGATTATATCTGTATAGTGGGCATTGGTAATTTTTACAACTGGTGGAATAGTGACACAATTATACACGTATTTAATTCCTATAAAGAACCTGTTGTGCCTCTTGAGTGGGCATGTACATTTAACCATGTTACAATTACATGATTATTAACTTTTACAGAGTATTACACGACCTCGTATCATAACAAAATAACATGTGTAAAATTGTAATTTTCGGTGCATTCTATGTACAAGTATTTCTACAGGATATCGGTAATTCTCAAATGATAATATACACTTGCCACTACAATATTGACGTTAGAGCCTTAAGCACATTATTTCATTTTTGATGGTATGAGGTTGTATCCGACCTAGGAAAAGGAGCTGTAATTCGATATTATTTACATAAATATGTTCCAGCTATGATATTTTAGCAACATGACAATAATTATCAAATGAATATGTGCATTTTCCGCCAAAATATTCACATTAGCGTTAATAAAATCGTGGAATGTGTTATGATACGAGGTCGTGTCCGACCAAAGTTAGAAACCGTGTTCATATATATATAGTTATACCGATGAAAGCCAAAACACGCCAAATGCCTGTGCTTTTAAACAAGCAATATAGATCATAGCCAGGCTACAGGACTTTGCTATTTTCAGCATTTTTAATTTGTAGTTTTATTTCCAGATATAGTCACGATGTATAAACACAAATTAACTTCAACATGTAAACAATATATATTAACATGCAATCAAATTAGTATTGTCATGTACCTTGACATGTGTACATGTCTGTCAACATGCATACATAAATTAATATATTTGAAAAATATTAAAGGTACATGCCCACTCAGTAGGCACAATTGTTCTTTACAGGAATTAAATAAGTCTATAATTGTGTCACTTTTCAACCAGTTCTAAAAAATACGAGTGCCCGCTATACACCATTGCCCCATGTATTGATTGGCATTATTATACATTTTATATCAGACGTAAATTTCCACACTGATATCAGGGTCGATAACCGTGTTTCCTTAAAATGTTAACCGACATTACTATATATTGTCTGTATTTATTTTTTTGATGTGCAATGATAATACTTTATAATCTTTCGAAAATAATATGTTTTCAGGTGACACAATTAATTAGAATAAATAATTAGAAAAATATCATGCCTTATTTGCATATAAAAACAGCCAGTTACCACCGTGAGTCAATATCAGTAAAATAAATATTACTGAATGATCATATCTGTATAGCGGGCATTCGTAATTTTTAGAACTGGTGGAGTAGTGACACAATTATACACTTATTTAATTTATATACAGAACATTTGGTGCCTACTGAGTGGGCATGTACCTTTAATGGTTATAAGGATTGTTGGAGAATAGTTGAGGCGAGAGGAGAACATAGAAAAATGAGAGAGAGACAGGACTTTGCTATTTCATCAAGAGCTACACTGGACACAAATTCCATAAGCCCCATTTCTCCAGTCACAGCCACAAATAACTACTGTCTGTTCCACGTTTTGCTCCCAAGAAACTCTTTTCATCACTAACAAAAAAGTCACCCTCCCCAAAAAATATTATTTTATCGCGAAAACAAATCAACATATTTTTTATTTGTGGACAGATTTTCAAAATCTAACTTGTTTTCTTATTTACATCATTTCCAAGCTATCTCGCCAGGTTTCGGAGTCAATTTCCAAAAAAAATCATTTTACGATCCTCGTGGAGACCCTCCTCCCCTTTTTACTCCATGTTAAAATCGTTTTTTCGCAATAATATCAATTTTTGATGGAATTTCATTAAATAATTATTTTGGGTCAATTGACTTTTGTTATTGCTGAAAAAGTACTTACATTTAAATATGTTTTAGCTTTAATGGGTTTAATAGCCAAAAGTTTGTCAGCAGCAAAATGTGGAACATACATTATATTCATGGATCTTGCGTGTTACAGGAAGGCGGGCGAGAAATGGGTATCGATCTGTCACCGACGCAGCCTCACGCGATTGTTGACCGACACAGAGCCAATCAGACGGTTAGACAGTCAGAGGTAACTTACTGGTCAACAAGAGTGCCGCAAGTCACAAAATACGCCCGTCGAATATGGGCCAGACAGCGAAGATGCAGAAATATGAAGCTGTCACCAAGGCAAGAAACATTAATGAGAATTTGAAAGTCTATAGCATTATTTATTCATATCGTTGTGCTAAACATGTATACTAATTTAGGCAGAGATAGAAAAGTAGAGTGTAAAGTAGAAATGATAGGGAATTGGATACAATAATGTAGAAAAAATGGCTAAGTTAAAAAGGTGATATTTTTGTTAAAAAATATTTTTTTGGCATAAAAACACCAAGGTGCACATCTTCAATATGTGTAGAAGACGTGTGTATAGTTTCAGAACAACGATCGACTGAACGATTTCGGAGGAGTTGTGTACACAAACTCTGTACCGTATATAGAATTGCATAGAAAAATGTAGAAAAAATGGCTAAGTTAAAAAGGCGATATTTTTGTTTTAAAAAAAAATTTCGGCATAAAAACACCAAGGTGCACATCTTCAATAGAGTTTGACCTGGACCCTGGAGCCCGGAATTTTTTTTAATAGTCCTATATTCATCTACATATCATAGTCAAGGTATGTATAAAGTTTGACGACTGTAGCTGATAAGGTGTTGAGTAATGACCGTAACAGGAAAACTTAACATTGAATGATGACGCCGACACCGACACCGCCGACACCGCCGACACCGACGACACCGACACCGACGCCGACTCCGGAAAAGCAAAACCTATGTCTCGCTTTCAGCTTCGCGGGCGAGACAAAAATGGCTGAGTTAAAAAGGTGATATTTTTGTTAAAAAATGTTTTTTCGACATAAAAACACCAAGGTGCACATCTTCAATATGTGTAGAAGACGTGTGTATAATTTCAGAACGATCGACTGAACGGTTTCAGAGGAGTTGTGTACACAAACTCTGTACCGTATATAGAATTGTATAAAAAATGTTGAACAAATGGCTAAGTTAAAAAGGTGATATGTTTGTTAAAAAATATTTTTTCGACATAAAAACACCAAGGTGCACATCTTCAATATGTGTAGAAGACGTGTGTATAGTTTCAGAACGATCGACTGAACGGTTTCGGAGGAGTTGTGTACACAAACTCTCTACCGTATATAGAATTATATAGAACAAGAAATGCGTCTGTCGAACGCGGATGCCACCTGCAGCATATTTGAGAAACTGACAAATTGGTTAACCGAAAAGTGTGACGGACGGACAGACGGACAGACGGACAGACGGACGTACTGACGAGAGCTAAATTGTGAGGTTACTAACCCTAACCCATCCTAAATCAAACCCCGTAAACATCAATCGTACAGAAAAATACAACCCCACAAGACAAAATAACCCCACAAGAGCAATTTATAACGGGGTTAAAACGGAATAAGCATCTCTTAACAAGTCCATCACTGTGTGGTTAACCTCACAATGTAGCTCTCGTCTGTACGGACAGACAGACGGACGGACGGACAGACGGACACACAGACGGACGGTCCAAACACTATATGCCACCCGTTTCTTCGAAACCCGGTGGCATAAAAATGTAGACAAGAGTGCCGCAAGTCACAAAATACGCCCGTCGAATATGGGCCAGACAGCTAAGATGCAGAAATGTGAAGCTGTCAACAAGGCAAGAAACATTAATGAGAATTTGAAAGTCTATAGCATTATTTCGTTGTGCTAAACATACTAATTTAGGCAGAGATAGAAAAGTAGAGTGTAAAGTAGAAATGATAGGGAATTGGATACAATAATGTAGAAAAAATGGCTAAGTTAAAAAGGCGATATTTTTGTTAAAAAATATGTTTTCGGCATAAAAACACCAAGGTTCACATCTTCAATATGTGTAGAAGACGTGTGCATAGTTTCAGATCGATCGACAGAACAGTTTCGGAGGAGTTGTGTACACAAACCCTGCACCATATATAGAATTGTATAGCAAAATGTAGAAAAAATGGCTAAGTTAAAAAGGTGATATTTTTGTTAAAGAATAATCTTTCGACATAAAAACACCAAGGTGCACATCTTCAATATGTGTAGAAGACGTGTGCATAGTTTCAGATCGATCGACTGAACAGTTTCGGAGGAGTTGTGTACACAAACTCTGTACCGTATATAGAGCTGTATAGAAAAATGTAGAAAAAATGGCCGGCTTAGAAAATGCTCAGTTTTGACAACTTAAAGGTACATGCCCATTCAGTAGGCACAACATGTTCTTTATATCAGAGACATCATCAGAGGCATTTTCTGGCAAAATAAACATTAATTCACCACGTAATGATTGGCAGCATTATACATTTTATATCAGACGTAACTGTCCACACTAATATCAGGGGCGATAACCGTGTTTCCTTAAAATGTCAACGGACATTACTATTTATTCTCTGTATTTATATGTTGATGTACAATGATCATACTTTATAATTTGTCGAAAATGTTATTTTTTAGGTGACGCATTTAATTAGTACAAATAATAAAAAAAATACCATGCCTCATTTGCATATGAAAATAGCCTGATACCAACGCGCGTTACTATCAGTAAGCTAAACATTACTAAACTAGAAAAAGTCGATGGCGCGCCATCGCAATATACCCACTTTTCCCAAATGTTAAGTCCGAAAGGGGGAGGTAATCCATGATGGAGGGTCGGATAAAAAATCCGAATTCACTTTGCGCATCAGCACATCAAAACGAAGCTACGAACCAAATATCAGACGCGTAGGTATTAAGGTGAAAAAGTTTTTCGACCTACGAGGAAAAATAGTGAAATTCTAAGTCCGAAAGGGGGAGATAATCCATGATGGAAGGTCCGATCAAAAATCGGAATTCACTTTGCACATCATAACGAAGGTACATATCAAATATCAGAAATGTAGGTATTAAGGTGAGAAAGTTTTTCGACTTACAATGAAAAATAGGGAAATTCTGAGTCCGAAAGGGGGAGATAATCCATGATGGAGGGTCGGATCAAAAATCCGAATTCACTTTGCGCATCTGCACATGATAACGAAGCTACATAGCAAATATGAGGCGCGTAGGTATGAAGGTGAAAAAGTTTTTCGAGTTACAAGGAAAAAATGGGAAATTGTGAGTCCGAAAGGGGGAGATAATCCATGATGGAGGGTCGGATCAAAAATCCAAATTCACTTTGCGCATCTGCACATGATAACGAAGCTACATACCAAATATCAGGCGCGTAGGTATGAAGGTGAAAAAGTTTTTCGAGTTACGAGGGAAAAATGGGAAATTCTGAGTCCGAAAGGGGGAGATAATCCATGATGGAGGGTCGGATGAAAAATCCAAATTCACTTTGCGCATCTGCACATGATAACGAAGCTACATACCAAATATCAGGCGCGTAGGTATGAAGGTGAAAAAGTTTTTCGAGTTACGAGGAGAAAATGGGAAATTCTGAGTCCGAAAGGGGGAGATAATCCATGATGGAGGGTCGGATGAAAAATCCAAATTCACTTTGCGCATCTGCACATGCTAACGAAGCTACATACCAAATATCATCGAGGCGCGTAGGTATGAAGGTGATAAAAAGTTTTTCGAGATTACGAGGATGAAATTCTGAGTCCGAAAGTAGATAATCCATGATGGAGGGTCGGATGAAAAATCCAAATTCATTCTTTGCGCATCTGCACATGATAACGAAGCTACGGAAATACATATCAGTCGCGTAGGTATGAAGTGAAAAAGTTTTTCGAGTTACAAGGAAACGTGACGGACGTACGGACGGACGTACGGACGTACGGACGGACGTACGGACGTACGGACGTACGGACGGACGGACGGACGGACACCCGTGACGAAAACAATATACCCGTTATTTTTTTACAAAAAAAGTGGGTATAATAATATACATACACTGGCACATTTATACTGGCACTGGCGCGTAGGTATGAAGGTGAAAAAGTTTTTCGAGTTACGAGGGAAAATGGGAAATTCTGAGTCCGAAAGAGATAATCCATGATGGAGGGTCGGATCAAAAATCCAAATTCACTTTGCGCATCTGCACATGATAACGAAGCTACATACAAATATCAGCGCGTAGGATGAGGTGAAGGTGAAAAAGTTTTTCGAGTACGAGGAGAAAATGGGAAATCTGATGTCCGAAGTAGGATGATAATCCATGATGGAGGGTCGGACGGATGAAAATCCAAATTCACTTTGCGCATCTGCACATGATAACGAAGCTACATACCAAATATCAGGCGCGTAGGTATGAAGGTGAAAAAGTTTTTCGAGTTACGAGGAAAAAATGGGAAATTCTGAGTCCGAAAGGGGGAGATAATCCATGATGGAGGGTCGGATGAAAAATCCAAATTCACTTTGCGCATCTGCACATGATAACGAAGCTACATACCAAATATCAGGCGCGTAGGTATGAAGGTGAAAAAGTTTTTCGAGTTACAAGAAACGTGACGGACGTACGGACGGACGTACGGACGTACGGACGGACGGACGGACACCCGTGACGAAAACAATATACCCGTTTTTTTTTACAAAAAAAAAGTGGGTATAATAAATTAGATATATCATACAGGCACTGGCCATTTCATATGGTTTTTTCACTGGGCGCGTAGGTGGATGAAGGTGAAAAAAGTTTTTTCGAGTTACAAGGAAAAAATGGGAAATTGTGAGTCCGAAAGGGGGAGATAATCCATGATGGAGGGTCGGATCAAAAATCCAAAATTCACTTTGCGCATCTGCACATGATAAACGAAGCTACATACCAAATATCAGGCGCCGTAGGTATGAATGAAAAAAAGTTTTTCGAGTTACGAGGGAAAAATGGAAATTCTGAGGGTCCGAAAGGGGGAGATAATCCATGGATGATGGACCAAATCCAAATTCACTTTGCGCATCTGCACATGATAACGAAGCTACATACCAAATATCATGCGCGTAGGTATGAAGGTGAAAAAGTTTTTCGAGTTACGAGGAAAAAATGGGAAATTCTGAGTCCGAAAGGGGGAGATAATCCATGATGGAGGGTCGGATGAAAAATCCAAATTCACTTTGCGCATCTGCACATGATAACGAAGCTACATACCAAATATCAGGCGCGTAGGTATGAAGGTGAAAAAGTTTTTCGAGTTACAAGAAACGTGACGGACGTACGGACGGACGTACGGACGTACGGACGGACGGACACCCGTGACGAAAACAATATACCCGTTTTTTTTTACAAAAAAAGTGGGTATAATTATTATACCAGTATAGCGGCGACTCGTAATCTTTGGAACTGGTGGAATAGTGACACAATTATACACTTATTTAATTCCTATAAAGAACATGTGCCTACTGAGTGGGTGTGTACCTTTAACGCTTGGGTTAATGTATTGTAACTTCTGTTTCCCTTCATGGAATGTTTTAATATTTCATACATGCATTTGTAAGAACATTCCGCATCATCTGCAGAAAATGCATGGTGTCCGGTAACCCCAAGGTAAAGGTCAGGGACTCAAGAGATGCCAATTTTTCATAAAAGGAGATAGTAATGATTGTCGAAGGCGATGCACGAACGCCCGGGAGAGGGTACGGGAGGGATGGGGGGGGGGGGTTGGGGTAACCCCCCCCCCCCCCCTCCCTATTAGACGGGGGGGGGTACGGGGGTCTTCCCCAGGATTTTTTTGTTTTAATCTGCATGCAAAATGCTGCATTCTGGTGTATTCTGAAGCCAAATTTCAGCATTTGATTATAGCAAAACATTATCATGTAAATTTGTTGGAAAATACAAATAAGAGAAAAAAACCCGTGCGCCCATATTTTTTTTTTCAATTGTGTTAAACTATATTATTGTTTTGACATGGCTATGTTAAAGGTACATGCCCACGCAGCAGGTTACACTGTACTACTACTTTTCATTTTCTGTCATGCCTTATATGAGCCATTTGTCTACCCACTAACAAGTTATTTTTAATTACGGCGCGTGTTAATTGGTGTTAAATCGCATTTTATATTCCGCGACCAGAAAGGGTATTTTCCGACCTCGTGCTATTTTTACCAACACGCGTCACGTGACACGGTCAATCATATCACATATTCGACATGCGCAGTGAAGTATCGGAAGTTGAGAAGAAAAACCTCTGTTCCGAGTCCAAATCTAAATCTCCACGTAACTCTTTCCATAATTTGGTGATCTGGTCACCAATATTAACCACTCTCTCTCTCTCTCTGTAGTGCCTGTCCCTCAGACATTTCGCCTTTTTTTGGCCGACGCCGTTTCATACAATTTCCGTCCTGGACGTTTCGACATGTTGATATTCTTGTTTACATATTGGGAAGCCTACTGGCGCGCGTAGTATACTGCGCATGCGCACCGCAAGCCGTGATGTGAAAGTCGTCGTCCCCGCACATTATCAAAATAGACTGTTACCGCCGCGCGTCGCTAACAGTAAATTGATAATTAATAAATGATTATATTTGTATAGCGGGCACTGGTAATTTTTAGAACTGGTGGAATAGTGACATAATTATACACTTATTTAATTCCTATAAAGAACATTTTGTGCCTACTGCGTGGGTATGTACCTTTAAAAGAATGTGCATGTACTCGTAGCATTATGATTTATTAACTGAACAACCACCAACTAATCATAAAACTATGCTCACCTCTTGGAGCAAAAGACTAGATGACGACAAAAAGGTGCTCCCTGGAGAAATATACTAGAATGTCACAATGTACATGTAACATGATGCAACCATGTCACAGTAATGCTGATTACTGATAACACATGATTCATTTTACTGATGATGAAGCTACAATATTAAAACATCTAAAAGTGAAAGTGATGGGGTTTAATTTCCGTTAAAAAAAACACATCACATGCAGAACAAACATCAACAAGAAACAGCATTGATAACATTATATGAAATAAATCCACTCAGTGAATTAATAGTCCGGGACTTCAAAAATGTCTAGTATAGAAATTTAGCTTCGGTACCAGGAGATACATGTCGTTGGCGGCATTCTTGTTTATGTTTAGCTGTGTTTGTTGGAAAATAAGTGTTTTGGTTTCAGTGTATTATCCCCTCGCGTAGGGATGCAAAGGTTGTCTGTTCGTCCGTATGTCCGTCAGTCTGTCAATCACAAAACATAACATTGGGGTTAATCTGCAATAACTTCTGTTTCCATTTATGGAATGCTTTAATATTTCATATGTGCATTTGTAACATCATCCTGCATCATTCTACAGAAAGCGTATGGTGCCCGCTAACCCCAAGGTCAAGGACTTAGAAAATGTTTTGTTTCGAAAACTTTACACTTCATTATAACTTCTGTTTCCCCTCAAAGGAATGCTTTAATATTTCATAGGTGTATTTTGTAACATCTCATAATTCCAGCACAAAAATATTTACACAATTCCCTAACATTTGATTGGTCCGTAGAAAGTCTCTGTCCAAAATTTATATCCCAGTAAACTCCATGCCGAACTACTTTCCGTAACCGTCGGGCGCAGTTAAAATAATTCTTAAGAAAATGGAAAATAAACACATTTTCTTCATGAATTTATTTAAAATGCTGGAATTATAAGGAATGAATGGCCTTTTTGTGGAATTTATCGGGGATATAAACTTGGAAAAGTCGCGGGAATACTGGACGAGGCCTTCCGGCCTTCGTCCAGTATTCCCGCGACTTTTCCAAGTTTATACCACGATAAATTCCACAAAAAGGCCATTCATTCCTATAACATCATTCTACAGAAAGTCCATGGTGCTCACTAACCGCGGGGTTATTACAAGCTCCCTATGTACTATGAAACTGCGCAGGCGCGACATCTTGCTCCGAACGCAGAGCTCTTGATCTCATTGGTAAAATGTCCCGCCTGGCGCATTTCAAATCCCGGAATTTTCTAAGCCTGTGACCTTGACCTTTGGGGTTAGCGGGAACCATGGGCTTTCTGTAGAATGATGTGGGATGGTGTTTCAAATGCATATATGCAATATTAAAGCATTCCTTTGAGGGAAACAGGCGAATGAACTCCCCGTCCGGGCTAAATGACACCTACTGTGGGTCGGTCAGTCTATTTAAATATAGAAGCTGAACACCTTTAGTTTGTTACTGGTGACCGCATACATGTAAATTTTATCTGCTTCCAGGCTAAATGACACCTACTGTGAATTGGTCAGTCAGTCTAAATATAGAAGCTGAACTCATAGTTTGTTACTGGTGACTTCAGACATGTAAATTGTATCTCCCTCCAGGCTAAATGACAACTACTGTGGGTCGGTCAGTCTGTCTAAATATAGAAGCTGAACACCTTCAGTTTGTTACAGGTGACCTCAGACATGTACATTGTATCTCCCTCCAGGCTAAATGACAACTACTGTGGGTCGGTCAGTCTGTATAAATATAGAAGCTGAACACCTTGTACATTGTATCTCCATCACGGCCAAATAACACCTACTATGGGTTGGTCAGTCTGTCTAAATATAGAAGCTGAACACATTTAGTTTGTTACTGGTGACCTCAGAAATTTACATCGTATCTCCCTCTAGGCTAAATGACAACTACTGTGGGTTGGTCAGTTGTGGGTTGGTCAATTGTGGGTTGGTCAGTCCGTCTAAATATAGAAGCTGCACACATTTAGTTGTTACTGGTGACCTCAGACACATACATTGTATCTCCAGGCTAAATGACACCTACTGTGGGTTGGTCAGTCCGTCTAAATATAGAAGCTGAACACCATTAGTTTGTTACTGGTGACCTCGGACACATACATCATATCTCCCTCCAGGCTAAATGACACCTACTGTGGGTCGGTCAGTCTAAATATAGAAGCTGAACACATCTCCCTCCAGGCAAAATGAAAACTACTGTGGGTTGGTCGGTCCGTCTAAATATAGAAGCTGAACACCTTTAGTTTGTTACTGGTGACCTCAGACACGTACATTGTATCTCCATCACGGCCAAATAACACCTACTATGGGTTGGTCAGTCCGTCTAAATATAGAAGCTGAACACCATTAGTTTGTTACTGGTGACCTCGAAATGTACATTGTATCTCCCTCCAGGCTAAATGACAACTACTGTTGGTTGGTCAGTCCGTCTAAATATAGAAGCTGATAACCTTTAGTTTGTTAATGGTGACCTCCTACATGCACATCGTATATGCGTCCTGGCTAAATGACACCTATTGTGGGTTGGTCAGTCTGTCTAAATATAGAAGCTCAACACCTTTAGTTTGTTACTGGTGAACTCAGACACGTACATTGTATCTCCCTTCAGGCTAAATGACACCGATTGTGGGTTGGTCAGTCTGTCTAAATATTGAAGCTGAACACCTTTAGTTTGTTACTGGTGACCTCAGAAATGTGCTTTGTATCTCCCTCCAGGCGAAATTACACCAATTGTGAATTGGTCAGTCTGTCTCAATATAGAAGTTGAACAACGTTAGTTTCTTAATGGTGACCTCAGACTTGTGATTTGTATCTCCCTTCAGGCTAAATGACAGCGATTGTGGGTTTGTCAGTCTGTAATATAGAAGTTGAACACCTTTATTTTGTTAATGGCGACCTCAGACATGTACATTATATCTCCCTCCAGGCTAAATGACAACTACGGTGGGTTGGTCAATCGGTCTAAATATAGAAGCTGAACAGCTTTAGTTTGTTACTGGTGACCTCAGACATGTACATTGTATCTGCCTCCAGGCTAAATGACAACTACTGTGGGTCGGTCAGTCTGTCTAAATATAGAAGCTGAACACCTTTAGTGTGTTACTGGTGACCTCAGACACATACATTATATCTCCCTCCAGGTTAAATGATGACTACTGTGGGTCGGTCAGTCTGTCTAAATATAGAAGCTGAAACCCTTTAGTGTGTTACTGGTGACCTTAGACATGTACATTGTATCTCCCTCCATGCTAAATGACACCTACTGTGGGTCGGTCAAATACGTCTAAATATAGAAGCTGAACACCTTTAGTTTGTTACTGGTGACCTCAGACATGTACATTGGATCTCCCTCCTGGCTAAATGACACCTACTGTGGGTTAGTTTAAATATAGTTTACTGCATATAAGTACAATGGGCTCGGGCGACACGTTCTCACAACATTAGTTACAGCCCTTACCTTGCCCTTACTGTGGGTTGCTCAGTACGTCTAAATATAGAAGCTGAACACCTTTAGTTTCTTACTGGTGACCTCAGACACATACATTAGATTTCCCTCCAGGCTAAATGACACTGATGGTGGGTTGGTATGTCAAAATATAGAAGCTGAACACCTTAAGTTTGTTACTGGTAACCTCAGACACATCATACATTGTATCTCCCTCCAGGTTAAAAGACACCTACTGTGGGTTTGTCAGTACGTCTAAATATAGAAGCTGAACACCTTTAGTTTGTTACTGGTGACCTCAGACACATACATTATATCTCCCTCCAGGCTAAATGACAACTACTGTGGGTTGGTCAATCCGTCTAAATATAGAAGCTGAACACCTTCAGTTTGTTACTGGTAACCTCAGACATGTACATCGTATCTCCTTCCAGGCTAAATGACAACTACTGTGGGTTGGTCAATCTGTCTAAATATAGATGCTGAACACCTTTAGTTTGTTACTGGCGACCTCAGACATGTACATTATATCTCCCTCCAGGCTAAATGACAACTACGGTGGGTTGGTCAATCGGTCTAAATATAGAAGCTGAACAGCTTTAGTTTGTTACTGGTGACCTCAGACATGTACATTGTATCTGCCTCCAGGCTAAATGACAACTACTGTGGGTCGGTCAGTCTGTCTAAATATAGAAGCTGAACACCTTTAGTGTGTTACTGGTGACCTCAGACACATACATTATATCTCCCTCCAGGTTAAATGATGACTACTGTGGGTCGGTCAGTCTGTCTAAATATAGAAGCTGAACACCTTTAGTTGGTTCCTGGTGACCTCAGACATGTACATTGTGTCTCCCTCCTGGCTAAATGACACCGTCTGTGTGTCGGTCAGTCGGTCTAAATATAGAAGCTGAACACCTTTATTTTGTTACTGGTGAAGTCAGACATGTACATTGCATCTCCCTCCAAGCTAAATGACAACTACTTTGGGTCGGTCAAATACGTCTAAATATAGAAGCTGAACACCTTCAGTTTGTTACTGGTTACCGCAGACACGTACATTGTATCTCCCTCCAGGATAAATGACACCGATTGTGGGTCGGTCAAATACGTCTAAATATAGAAACTGAACACCTTTAGTTTGTTACTGGTGACCTCAGACACGTACATCATATCTCCATCCAGGCTAAATGACACCTACTGTGGGTTGGTCAAATACATCTAAATATAGAAGCTGAACACCTTTAGTTTGTTACTGGTGACCTCAGACACGTACATTGTATCTCCCTCCAGGCTAAATGACACCGATTGTGGGTTGGTCAATTCTCCCTTGTTAAGGAGTATTTCTATCTTCTGACAGTCTGTATAGATGTGATGGATGTTGTTGGATTTCTTACCGCATACATAGATGGTGTCGTCAGGGTGTACAGCTAAGCCTACCGCTGCCTTCAAGTCGTCATTCTTGTATTCTCCCATTTGTTTGCCCTCCATTGTGAAGCATTTTATGCAGTCAAGAAACGAGATATATATATTTCTGTTACTGGGATGAAACACCATGTTATGACAACAAACATAGTCAAAGGATCTACATATAGGCTGAATCTGCTTGCCGTCCATGTCTTGCAGAACGATTTCACTTGTTAGCCTGAACCGGTAGTTTTGAAGTGTTAACAGATTATGATTACAGACGGCTAGACTAAGACAACTGTGTCTTTGTGTGCCTATAGTATGTCCTATGGTCAATTTGTCTGACACAGTTAGAAACTGGATTTGTTTTTCATTTAGATTGTCTGGTAAATTAACAGCTATTGTGTTGCTGCTTACCTCAGCTATATTATGTGGCCTAGAAGACAAACTTACGCAAGATTTGAGCCTGGAACTCCTGTCAAACAGTTTAACCGATTTGTTTGCATGATCAGTGACTATAAGCCGGCCATCTGCCAGAGTATGAGAAGCAGTGACGTCAGAAGTGGTACTGTCAGTATATCGACTTACATCGATTTCTCGACAAAGACATGGGCCATCCATTAGTTCCCCTATAGAGTCAATGTCCACCTGTTGATCTTCTAGCTTTCTATTTCTTACAAAAACGCATGGCTTCACATGCAGGCCTCGTTTTGCTGAGGCAATTGATTTTTGACAATCTTGAATTAATGTTTCAGCTTCTTTCAACACAAAGATTTTATTTTCATAACCATTCTTTACACTGTCAGAAATTTGCAGCTTGGTAGCTTCAAGTTTACGCAGATGATCGTTACTGAACTTGCGGGCATTATTTATTCGTTCTCTACCTTTCTTCATTGCTTTCTGTTTCTTTGATTCAGCCTTGTCTACTAGTTCATCTATATGTGCTACCAGTTCATCTCTATACATCTTGACTGCACTCATGTATTCAGAACCGCTTTCCTCCAGTTTTTCTTCAGAGGTAACTGCTTCGGGTTCAAAATCATTTAGCTTACCTGTTAGTTCACTTAACATCTGCTGTACACCCTTGTAATATGATGGTGTTGCTGTACCTTTCGCGAGATCTGGAATATAGAGAATACCAGGCTATTGTCTTTTGATATCAAGTTTATCAGTCACGGCTAGGAACCGCGTAGGAATTATGAGGCTTGCCGAGGAATTCCTACCGTTTCCGAGCCGAGCCTGATGAACTTGATATCAAAAAATACAGTATTATATTTATCAGGTAACGTTTTATGCTAAAAAATGACCACATATGACGTCGTTATCTATTGTTAGAACACAGACTTGTCTACGTTGTGTCTTTCGGTAATGTCACATTGACGTCATCCGACCATTGTAACGTCAGTTTTCACTTTGTTGTAACCCGGATGTTTGTATCAGGTCAATGCCTGATACAACAATATGTTATCAGTCGGTACGTATTTGGTCAATACAGGGCACGTTACCTGATATACTAGTATAGCTGGTTGCACAGTTTATGTGGACCGTTGTAAAACAGACGTAACAGCCGGTGTAGTTGTGAGTTTTACAGTGATAATTACTGATGTTCCCAGGATGTGTCGTACAGGTGGCAATCCGTACATCGGACCTTTTTCTTTGTCCACTAACATCCATCTTTCACACGTTTGCTATGTCCTGGTGAATATATAAAGAAGCTGTCGTGAGCGATGATTATATATAGAGGATCTCAAACGAGTTTCCATTTGATACCAAGTCACGCACAATTTATGCACCGAGTCTCTGGCGAGGTGCATACAATTGCCGACGAGTTTCATAAATCTCATATCAAATGGAAACTTGTTTGACATTCTGTTTATCACATGACTTCACCCTCCAAATAGCAGCAAACTTGGAGATTATCCGATACGTATCAGTGAGAAAATGACATTGACTATTTTCACAGCGAGTTGAAAATATTCACATAGAAAAATAGTTTTAATACTAGCAATAAACACATTATTAAATATGCCACATTATAGGTTCCAGTTATTTGTAAGCACTTCACTTCATATTACCAAACGGGGCACATTTTAACAATTGTAGTGATTTTACTGAATCACCGACGCTGCTAATGACGTTTAAAATATGATGACGTCAACGTAAAAACATCCTAGCTTTGTCGCGCCATTATGGACGTCATTTGGAACGTCTTCGTTTTATTTGGTTGACATAACGGTGGCGCATAATACGAATACGTAATTAGGGTGATGCGGCCAGCCAATCAAATTTTCATCAAGTTTTCATGTGATCAGTTGTATTTATGAAACACGTTTACTAATAAATAAGAAGCGTGGCTATGCAAAATTGCTTACAAAGTTAGTCAATGAGTTTCATAAATATCATATTACAACAACAAAGGTGTCAGATTATGTTTATTGCATAATTGCATCACAGTCTCCGCGAAAATGCCAAAATTGTACAGGACATTCGGTCTGGTAAACTTGAAATCTTTACCAGACAGGGCAAAAATTTACCAGACCAAAAAGGTTTTCTAAAAAATAATTTTGTGTTGTTTTTACTCTTTTTTTTATAGTCGGACTTACGGTTTACCGTCGGACCGGCGGCAATTTTAACGGACATGTCCGACGGACAGACGACTTTCGCGGAGACTGACTGACTAAAGATGTACCGGTCATCTAACATGTTTCTGTAGTTATATCATTTGCATAAAAAAATCAAGGTGCATGATCACGTGGTTACAACAACAACAACAATGGCTGACAGTGTTTAAGGTGCATGATCACGTGGTTACAACAACAACAACAATGGCTGAAAGTGTTGAAAGCGCGCCCACTCCAAAGTAAGTTTTATTTGATATTTGTCTTAATAGGCAACTGATATTTATGAAATATGGCGCAGCAAACGCGTCTCCATGAGATGCATTTGGTGGACGCGGGAGTTCGGCACCTAATTATGTCATTTTTGCGAAGAATCGATGTCCGTGTCCGTAGACACAGAAATCGATTTTTCGCAAAAACGACAGAAGTTTGGGCCAAAGTATTGAGACCACCAAATGAAGCTAAACAAGACGCGTTTGATGCGCCATATTTCATCAAAATACGTAACATAATAAGGACACAAAAAAAGAATACGTACTTTGAATATGTGGCTTCTGTAAGTTTCAGTACTTGTTGTTGTTGTTGTTGTTGTAACCACGTGATCATACACCTTGAAAATGTTCTAATGTAGGTATTATGATTTTTATACTGGAGTCAGGTTGTTCGTCCGTCCGTCGTTCACTAAAACTTAACATCAGAGAAATATGTTATAACTTCTACTTCCTTCATCGAAAATTCTTAATATTTCACCCACGCTGATCCCTAGGTAAAGGTCACATACATAGTCTCTTCACAAAATTTACCATCAGATAAATCAATTATAACTTCTATTTCCTTCATCGAAAATTCTTAATATTTCACCCATGCATTCCTCTAAGGCTCTACTATCATGCCGTGACAAATCCGTAACCGTCCAACCCCCGCTGATCCCTAGGTTGAGGTCACAGGCTCACAAACTTTGAAAAAATCTACATATTTAGTTTTAGGGGTACCTGGGCCCACACGGGGTGGGGGGGGGGTATTCCGTAAGCCTCGCTTACTGACAAATCCACTTAAATCACTGCGTTACTACACTATGAAGAACCATTTGATGTAAGAAATAGAGAATACCAGGCCAGTGTCTTTTGATATCAAGTTTATCTGACGAGGCTAGGAAACTTGTAGAAAGTCCGAGGCTTGTCGAGGAATTCCTACCGTTTCCTAGCCGAGCCTGACAAACTTGATATCAGAAGACACTAGTCTTGTACATGAAGTTGGTTTATCAGGTAGCATTTTACAGTACTCCAGATAAGGTGCGTATTGGCGTATTGTACACACTTATTTTAGCAGAACACAAATTGATTATCAAAAGTGGGAGTACAAAAACTCACACCAATGTGAAACTATGCATTCATTTTTAAATTGAGTTATGAAAATACTGTAATGAATTTGAAGTTACTTAGTTCAGCTGCAGAAAGCAAGCACTGTTTGCTTTTTGCAGCTCAAATAGTGAATTTTTAAATGTGTTTTATTTTGTTTATCATTTGTTCCCTATTTAATAAGGAAGACAATCAATTATACATTTGTAAAAGTAAAATATGCATTGAATATATGTGGAGCTCTTATTTTATGTTACAGATTTGAAAAATATAACATTATTTTCATTGTTCACGTTTCTTCATTTGTGGCTGTGACTGGATAAATGGGACTTATGGGTTTTGTGACCAGAGCAGATCCAGACCATCTGATGAGGGTATGCACTGTTCGCCATTCCATCAGTGATGGCCATCTTCCATCTTCTAACAAGTAATATAGATCGTTATCAAGCTAGAGGAGTGTGCTATGTGATCAGGAGCTACACTGGTCACAAATCCCATAAGTATCATTTCTCCAGTCACGGCAACATTTCACTGACGTCACTTGGTAACGTGTCACATGACGTTGTTCAACCAATGAAACGTCGGCGACAATAGTTTTGGAATATGGATTGATCGTGATACAACATTTCACTGACGTCATTTTGTAACGTGTCACATGACGTTGTTCAACTAATGAAACGTCGGCGACAAAACATTTCACTGACGTCACTTGGTAACGTGTCACATGACGTTGTTCAACCAATGAAACGTCGGCGACAATAGTTTTGGAATATGAATTGATCGTGATACATGTATCAGCGTCAATGTCTGATGAACATTTTGCAATTGGTCAGCACGTTTCACCCAAATATTAGGGATGGGTTGTGTCTACTTTCGTAGTATTTCCATCCCACTGGTCTGTCATTCACTTTAACTTCCACCCACATATTTGGAGATATAAGGCCCAATTCCCCCTATCGATAAAGTATATTTTTCCCCACTTCAGAAAATAAATTCCACCTGAAATACTCATCGTTTTGTTCCAATTTTACTTGCTTATTAGGGCCCCGCCGAGAATCAGCATATATGGCCCAGAATCGGCGGTGTCCGTCCGTCCGTCCGTCGTCCGTCCGGACTGATTAATTTTATTAAATAGCAACTGTTGACTCATTGGCTCAAAAAAGTAGATAAAACACAGTTTAACCTATGAATAAAGGCCAGCCATGGGACGAGAACAAGTTGGCATTTGGTGGTCTGTTAATTTATGTAGTAATTGAATAATTGGAAAAACAAAAGTGTGGCTGCTACAGACAGGTAATTGCTCTTCGGAGGTGGCATGTAGCACAGGTTTGACTGTATATGACTCTGTTTATTTGGTAATACAGTGACACCTCTCTAAACCGGACATCATGGGAGGTCCCCAGGGTGTCCGTTTAGAGAGGTTTCACTGTAAAGCAGGCATTTTGATCATTCTGTGCCATAGTTATGTGTTATGCAATCACGAACAGGCATTATCACCAACTATAAGTGACAAAGAATCTCATCAAAAATGAGATCACAGGTATTTTCTTGGTGTCCGGTTTAGAGAGGTTACACTGTATATGCCATGCTGCAGAAAAATCCCCTACAGGGATCATCCAGATTATCGGGAAAAAAATGACAGTTTTTTAACGATATTTTTCTTAAAATAGCAGCTACATGTATAACATTTTCACAGAACAATCCTCGGTTCTTGCTTTCTCAGTGCATGTAAACTATATAGCAAAATGTGCAATCATTCTTACTTAAAATCAGTTATCCGGACAAACGTATAATCGTCTTATAACTTCTATTCTCACATTGAAATCATAATTGTATCGCCTGTAAACCAGTGTAAACAGCGTTGTGTAGTTCTGCAGAAAAAAACAATAACCCTTCGCTTCTTGGAAAACTCCGTATTTATATAATTTATTGTATTTATAGAACAACCCTGAAATGACATTGGGCGCACTCGATTGTAACGCCCCGCACGACTTTTGACGTTGTAAACAACTTGTGGACAGAGTTGATAAATGTTTTCAGCAAATTTTACTAAAATGATTACCTTGGCGATGTATTCTCAACACTGGCATGGAAACAGCAAGCACCTGAGTGACTTAGATGTCTTCATTGCAAAATTTGATCAAATGAATGTGCTTAATTAACAGGTATTTTCATTTGACCGATAAACTGATTGTCCGGATAACTGGTATGACCGCTGTGTTGTCTATCTTGTGTCACATTTTTACCCTTCCAAAAGGTCTATCTTGTGTCACATTTTTCCCCTTCCAAAAGGCACTGAGTGACCCCCTTCCCCCAACAGTGAAAATCAAAGTACTGAAAGTACTGAACTATGTTATCTCCACAACAACTGATCACTTGTGGAACAAGTGACTACTGAAAGTTGCATATTTTCTCAATCATCATTCAGAGGCAAATGTACGGTGATGGTACAAACCCATTACCACCCATACGTTTTCTCTAGAATAAATTACTTTTTGAAACTTCCTAGGCTATTAATATACTATATAGATATCCTCCAGATTATCGGACAAAATGGCAGTGTTTTTTATAATATTTTTCTTAACATAGCAGTTACAATGTACGGGCATAAACTTTTCACAGAACAATCCTCGGTTCTTGCTTTCTCAGCTCATGTAAACTATTTAGCAAACTGTACCATCTTTCTCACTTAAAATTGGGTCAGATCATCAGTCGTAAGATTGCCCCAAAATTAACATTGACAATCAGTTATCCGGGACAAACGTATAATAGTCTTATAACTTCTATTCTCACATTGAAATCATAAGTTTATCGCCTGTAAACCAGTGTAAACAGCATTGTGTAGTTTTGAGCGACTTTTGAAGTTGTAAACAACTTGTGGACAGAGTTGGTGAATGTTTTCAGCCAAATTTTAATAAATGTTCACCTTGGCGATATATTCTTCACCTTGGCGATATATTCTTCACACTGGCATGGAAACAGCTAGCAGCTTAATAATGCGCTTAATTAACAGGTATTTGTATTTGTCCGATAAACTGATTGTCCGGATAACTGGTATGACGTCGCCCGACAGTGCCTATTTCATATTAGCTGTTGTCTTAATTCGTATTTTCCAGAATTTAACTGATAAACTGGGCCCAAAACTGAAAACTATAGAGAATAGTATATGTAGAGTTTTAGATACAAGGCAAGACCGACCAAAACGCCATAGGATAAGTTGGCACAGGGCACCATTTTCTTGGTCGTACTCGCCGTTTAGGCGCAGCACGACAATGGATGCCCCCATATAAATTTGCGTGACATAATATGCTATCTCCAACATATAAAAACCACTGCTATTAGACTAGTGTCCAGTCAACCTTTCAACACTACATATAGCGTTGTTCTGAGTACATAACTATAATTACATTTCATTACATTGCACTACATAAGAGTTATAACGTAGTAGTAGTATTTGTAAATGTGCGTTTTAAGACAAGTCGAAACTAGAACTATCACAGGAGTGATCATAATACCCCCACAAAGAGTTGGACTTACAAATAGCTTAACATTAGAAGAGTTTTATAGGTTTGAATAAAAATTGCATGATCATTATTTAATTCTGGCCTTAGAGATGTGTGACATTGACCTTTTACCTGCGTACGTCGTCAATGAAAATGAGATAATCTGAAAACATTTGAAAATTCATTCATCAGTTATAGAGGATCTTACACGAGTAATGGATTAATATGATTTGTATTAAAAACTCTGTGCCGAGTTTGTCAAGAACGCAATGAATCAATTTAATACAAATAAAAAAAATGGCTAAGTTAAAAGGATGATATTTTTTTTAAAAAAATATTTGTTCCGCATAAAAAGTGTGTATTGTTTCAGATCAATGCACTGAACGGTTTCAGAGGAGTTGTGTACACAAACTATGCAGTTTATCTGTCTGCCGCCTGCAATAGGTTTGACCTTTGACCTTCAACTGTGACCTTGACCTTGGACGTAGGTGCGTGGTTATTGATCGCGACACACCTTCTCATCCTGAGAAACGTTTGTGCCAAGGCATTTGATAATCCATGCATTGGTGTAGAAGATATAGAGCGGAAGGGAATTTCAATAAGTTTGACCTTTGACCTTCAACTGTGACCTTGACCTTGGACGTAGGTGCGTGGTTATTGATCGCGACACACCTTCTCATCCTGAGAAACATTTGTGCCAAGGCATTTGATAATCCATGCATCGGTGTAGAAGATATAGAGCGGAAGGGAATTTCAATAGGTTTGACCTGGACCTTCAACTGTGACTTGACCTTGGACGTAGATGCGTGGTTATTGATCGCGAAACACCTTCTCATCATGAGAAACATTTGTGCCAAGCCATTGATAATACATGCATGGGTGTAGAACATATAGAGCGGAAGGGAATTTCCGACCACCGACCGACCGACCGACCGACCGACCGACAGACAGACAGACAGACACAGACGACAGACCGACCAGACAGACAGACAGACAGACAGACAGACAGACACAGACCGACAGACAGACAGACACAGACCGACAGACTGACAGACAAGCTGACTCCTATATACCCCCTCAAACTTTGTTTGTGGGGGTATAATAATGGTGTTTTTATACGTATGATGCTCAAATTACATATACATAGTGAAGTACGTTATACTTTATAACCCATATATACATGTGACATAAGTAATAATTCTTAACAAGAGCTGTGGGAACAGCATAGCTCGAATACGAGGGTTGTCAATGTACACATAGCTTGACAAACAAGGTGGCCGCGGCCTGCATACAAACCTTAACCAAGGTTGACTAAAAACCTTAACCAAGGGAAATTAAGTAAGTAATTCAAGGTTAAATGTAGGTCAATGTCAGATACAGATCAGGTGTTATTGATGTACATCACTACGAGATGAAGTTTTCCAAGTATGGTTGCTGTAGGCCCAGGAGTATTCCATATACAAACTTGACTAAAAACCTTAACCACGGGGAAATAACTAAGTAATCAAAGGGTAAAAGTAGGTTAAGGTCAAATATAGGTCATCGATTATTGATGTACATCACTAGGAGACGTTGTCCAAGTATGCTTGCTGTAAGCCCAGGAGTATTCCATATACAAGCTTGACTATAAACCTTAACCAAGTTTGAATACAAACCTTAACCAAGGGGAAATAACTAAGTAATTCAAGGCTAAATGCAGGTGAAGGTAAATTATAGTGCAGGGGTTATTGATGTACATCCCTATGATACAAGGTTGTCCAAGTATGGTGTCTGTATGCACAATAGTATTCCATGTACAAGCTTGACTAAAAACCTTAACCAAGGTTGACTAAAAACCTTAACCAAGGGGAAAAACTAAGTAATTCAAGGTTAAATGTAGGTCAAGGTGAAATATAGGTCAGGGGTTGTTGATGTACATCACTAGGAGATGAAGTTGTCCAAGTATGGTGGGTGCAGGGCCAGGAGTATTATATCTACAAACTTTACTAAAAACCTTAACCAAGGGGAATTAACGAAGTAATTCAAGATGAAATGTATGTCAAGATCAAATATAGATCAGGGGTTATTGATGTACATCCCTATGAGAAATGGTTGTCCAAGTATGGTGTCTGTATGCACAATAGTATTTCATGTACAAGCTTGACTAAAAACCTTAACCAAGGTTGAGTAACAAGAGCTGTAGGAGAACAGCATAGCTCAACTACGAGGGTTGTCGATGTACACATAGCTTGACAAACAAGGTGACTGCGGCCTGCATAAAAACCTTAACCAAGGTTGACTAACAACCTTAACCAAGGGGAATTAAGTAAGTAATTCAAGGTTAAACGGGTATAGGGCCAGTAGTATTCCATATACAAGCTTGACTAAAAACCTTAACCAAGGGGAATTAACTAAGTAATTCAAGAGGAAATGTAGGTGAAGGTAAAATATAGATCAGGGATTATTGATGTACATCGCTATGAGAAAAGGTTGTCCAAGTATGGTGTCTGTATGCACAATAGTATTCCATGTAGAAAGCTTGACTAAAAACCTTAACCAAGGTTGACTAAAAACCTTCACCAAGGGGAATTAACAAAGTAATTCAAGGTTAAATGTACGTCAAGGTCAAATATAGGTCAGGGGTTGTTGATGTACATCACTAGAAGATAAAGTTGTCCAAGTATGGTTGGTGTAGGGCCAGGAGTATTCCATCTACATGCTTGACTAAAAACCTTAATCAAAGAGAATTAACATAGTAATTGAAGAGGAAATGTAGGTCAAGGTCAAATATAGATCAGGGGTTATTGATGTACATCCCTAGGAGATGAAGTTGTCCAAGTATGGTTGGTGTAGGGCCAGGAGTATTCCATATACAAGCTTGAATAAAAACCTTAACCAAGGGGAATTAACTAAGTAATTCAAGAGGAACTGTAGGTGAAGGTCAAATATAGATCAGGGGTTATTGATGTACATCCATATGAGAAAAGGTTGTCCAAGGTCCAAGTATGGTGTCTGTATGCACAATAGTATTCCATGTACAAGCTTGACTAAAAACTTTAACGAAGGTTGACTAAAAACCTTAACCAAGGGGAATTAACTAAGTAATTCAAGAGGAAATGTAGGTCAAGGTCAAATATAGATCAGGGGTTATTGATGTACATCACTAGGAGATGAAGTTGTCCAAGTATGGTGGGTGTAGGGCCAGTAGTATTCCATATACAAGGTTGACTAAAAACCTTAACCAAGGCGTGACGGTGGCGCCGACGCCGACACCGACGCCACGCCGACGCCGACGCCGGGGTGACAACATAAGCTCTACTTATTCTTCGAATAGTCGAGCTAAAAACCTTAACCAAGGGGAATTAACTAAGTAATTCAAGAAGAAACATAGGTTAAGGTCAAATATTGATCAGGGGTTATTGATATACATCCAGATGAGAAAATGTTGTCCAAGTACGGTGTCTGTATGCACAATAGTATTACATATACAAGCTTGACTAATAAGAGCTGTAAGAGAACAGCATAACTCGACTACGAGGGTTGTCGATGTACACATAGCTTGACAAACAAGGTGGCCGCGGCCTGCATAAAAATCTTGTCAGATATAGGTCAGCGGTTATTGATGTACATCACTAGGAGATGGAATTTTTCCAAGTATGGTTGATGTAGGCCAAGGAGAATTCCATAGGCATCACGGGACGTTTGAAAATAGCCAAAATTGACTGCTTTTCTGTGGGCGGCAGATGACTTATAAAAATCACCACCTCTCACAATCAGCTAAGGAGGCTCTTGCGACAAGTATTGAAACATACTCGCAAATGAAGTACAAATCGTGCGCCACAATAAAAATGCAGTAACCGCATCAGATGTGTTCAATTAATTTTTTACAAAGTTACCCCACCCACCTATTTTTGGCCAGAAATTTTAAGACGATTGAATTTGTCAGAATTGTTTTCATGAAAACATGAGGCACAGATACTTTGCTATGTCTTGTTCTATCACTTGTAACACCACACCATTTCCTGAAAATTATTTCAAAGCGGGGTCATAACCACCTCAAATTTTCGCTACAAATGCCCGAAAAATACCTTAAATTTTGACGCGAAATCGTACCGGCTAGACAGCATAGCAAGCGCCATTTTCCAAGATGTAAAAATCAACCGGAGCTAATATTCAGTTTTGCATAAGTATGAAATACTCTAAAAAAATACACCTAGTGAAGCCTCCCAAAGTCGAGAAACATTCATAAACCTATGTTTCTAGACACACTGGTGTAACTCACAGGGTCGGTAGTGAAGTATATAGAAAATCGTCCACCCCCTTTTTAATGCTAGCTACCTACTTTCCCGTGAGACCATATACAAGCTTGACTAAAAACCTTAACCAAGGGGAAATAACTAAGTAATCCAAGGATAAAAGTAGGTCAATGTCAAATATAGGTCAGGGATTATTGATGTACATCACTAGGAGATGAAGTTGTCCAAGTATGGTTGCTGTAGGCCCAGGAGTATTCCATATACAAGCTTGACTATAAACATTAACCAAGTTTGAGTACATGCCTTAACCAAGGGGAAATAAGGGAAATTCAAGGTTAAATGTAGGTGAAGGTAAACTATAGGTCAGGGCTTATTGATGTACATCCCTATGACAAAGTTATCCAAGTATGGTGTCCGTATGCACAATAGTATTCCGTATAAAAGCTTGACTATAAACATTAACCAAGGTTGACTAAAAACCTTAACCAAGGGGAAATAACTAAGTAATTCAAGGTTAAATGTAGGTCAAGGTCAAATATAGGTCAGGGGTTGTTGATGAAGAGATGAACTAGGAGATGAAGTTGTCTAAGTACGGTTGGTGTAGGGCCAGGAGTATTCCATCTACAAGCTTGACTAAAAACCTTAACCAATGAGACTTAAGTAAGTAATTCAAGAGGAAATGTAGGTCAAGGTCAAATATAGATCAGGGGTTATTGATGTACATCACTATGATAAAAGGTTGTCCAAGTATGGTGTCTGTATGCACAAAAGTATTCCATGTATAAGCTTGACTAAAAACCTTAACCAAGGATGACTAAAAACCTTAACCAAGGGGAATTAACTAAGTAATTCAAGGTTAAATGTAGGTCAATGTCAAATGTACGTCATGGGTTGTTGATGTACATCACTAGGAGATGAAGTTGTCCAAGTATGGTTGGTGTAGGTCTAGGAGTATTTCATCTACAAGCTCGACTAAAAACCTTAACCAAGGGGAATTAACTAAGTAATTCAAGAGGAAATGTAGGTCAAGGTCAAATATAGATCAGGGGTTATTGATGTACATCTCTATGAGAAAAGGTTGTCCAAGTATAGTGTATGTATGCACACTAGTATTCCATGTACAAGCTTGACTATAAACATTAACCAAGGTTGACTAAAAACCTTAACCAAGGGGAAATAACTAAGTAATTCAAGATTAAATGTAGGTCAAGGTCAAATATAGGTCAGGGTTTTTTGATGTACATCACTAGGAGATGAAGTTGTCCCAAGTATGGTGGGTGTACAGGGATCCTCCAGATTATCGGACAAAAATGGCAGTTTTTTTTTAACGATATTTTTCTTAAAATAGCAGCTACGGGCAAAAACTTTTCACAGAACAATCTTCGGTTCTTGCTTTCTCAACGCATGTAAACTATTTAGCAAACTGTGCCATCTTTCTCGCTTAAAATCGGGTCAGATCATCAGTCGTAAGATTGCCCCAAAATTAACATTGACAATCAATTATCCGGACAAACATATACTCGTCTTATAACTTGTATTCTCAACATGAAATCATAATTGTATCGCCTGTAATCCAGTGTAAACAGCTTTGTGTAGTCCTGCAGAAAAAACAATCACCATTCGCTTCTTGGAAAACATGTATTTGTGTTTATAGAATTTATTTTATTTATAGAACAACTCAGAAATGACGTAATGGGCGCATTCGATTACAAGTCCCCGCGAGACTTTTGACGTTGTAAACAACTTGTGGACAGAGTTGAGGAATATTTACAGCAAATATTACTAAAATGTTTACATTGGCAATACATTCTCCACACTGGCATGGAAACAGCAAGCACCTGTATTTGATGCAAATTCTGATCAAACGAATAAACAGGTATTTTCATTTGTCCGATAAACTGATTGTCCGGATAATTGGTATGACCCCTGTAGGGCCATGTGTATTCCATCTACAAGCTTGACTAAAAACCTATATATCTATACATAATGCTTGCACGCCCCTTGCGGGTATTATGAGCATGAGAAAGTGCACGTCGGATGTATTAGTAGAAGAAAAGGGTGACAAGTAAAAACATGTTGGTGGCTAAGAGTAAGAGGAAATAAAGTGATAGTCGGTTAGTGAAGCATGAAAAAGACAAAAGAGATAAAAGAAACCGGTTCTGGTCTCCTAGCAATGGGCCAGCTGGCCGGCCGACTGCCTGTTTAAATTGAACAGGGTCGGTCATTATGGCAATATTGTGAGGCAAGGAGTTCCAGAGAACAACAGAGTGCGGAAAAAAGGAAAATTTGTAGTAATTTGCAGTGGTATGAATTTGTCTGATGGAGAAAGGGTGCATATTTCTTGTCAGTCTCATGGGCTGCTGCAGGTACGAGGGTAGTGTGACAGCTACCTGATGGTGGTAGATTTTGTGGAACATTGCCAATCTTGAGTCAGTACGCCTGTCGGTTAATGTACGCCATCCAAGACAGGTCTGCATGCTGGTCACACTGTCGTATGTAGAATAATTATGCTTAACCCACCGAACTGCCCGTCTCTGAACCATCTCAATTGTATTTGTATTGTATTGTGTGTAGGGCGACCACACCGCAGATGCATATTCAAGCTGAGGCGGAAATAAAGTTGTATATGCAAGTTCCCTGACTTTTTCATTTTTAGTTTCAATGTTCCGTTTTAGAAATACCAGAGTTCTGTTTGCCGAATTGGTAATACGATTTATGTGAGTGTACGATTTATGTGAGTGTGTGTTCCATGTTAAATTTTGAGAAATGTCAACTCCAAGATATTTAGCATCATTTACTGTTGAAATAATTTGTCCATGAAGTATATAATTATGTTTTATCGGATTTGTGTTTCTTGTAATGTTCATGGCTTGGCATTTCAGTGGGTTAAACTCCATATCCCATTTAGTTTCCCATATAACGAGGCGATCAAGGTCGTCTTGGAGTGATTTACATGCAGATTTGTTATCATGTGTTAGGTAAACTGCTGTATCATCGGCGAATAAACGGACTTGTGATGTAATTGTGTCTGGAAGGTCATTTATGTAGAGAATGAAAAGCAATGGGCCGAGAACAGAGCCTTGTGGGACACCGGAGGTAACAGGGACTTCAGAAGAGGTTTCACCTGAGATCTACCAATTAGGAAAGAATGTATCCAGTTTAAAGTCAAGTCTGAAACACCATGTTCTTGAAGTTTGAAAAGCAGTTTTAGATGGGTCACCTTATCAAATGCCTTACTAAAATCTGGTAGGACAATATCAGCGTGTTTGCCTTGTGTTAGGGTGCGGGCCAAGTAATCACTAAGCTGGATTAGTTGTGTCTCACAAGAACGCCTTTCCCTGAACCCATGCTGTAAGTCATACACGATGTTATACTTATTGAAATGAGAGGCGAGGTTAGAGGCTACAATGTGTTCCATGAGTTTGCATAGAATACAGGTCAAGGAGATAGGTCTGTAGTTTGCTGGGTTACTGGCGTCGCTTTTTTTGTACAAAGGGGCGACATTTGCATTGGTCCAGTCTGAAGGTAGTTTGCCATTGCAGAGTGATTTCTGAAAGATGAGTTGTATTATATTAAAAATCTCATCTTTCAGTTCTTCAAGTATTAATGGTTTGATGTTGTCGGGTCCTGCTGCTTTGTCTGTTTTAGACCGCCAAGAAGTTTGTAGACACCAGCTGCACTAATGTGTATGGGGGGCATTTTGGGGTACTTACTGGTGTGCGATGTTTCTTTCGAGATACCTAGGCGTCTAATGGTGCTGAGGCATG
This sequence comes from Conchocele bisecta, assembly GCA_029237695.1. Classification (NCBI taxonomy): domain Eukaryota; kingdom Metazoa; phylum Mollusca; class Bivalvia; order Lucinida; family Thyasiridae; genus Conchocele; species Conchocele bisecta. Next base: position 2,636,404 of record CM055279.1, read on the forward strand.
ACTGATCAAGTGAGAGTGGTGCAAGGGGGGAAAAGACAGACCGAAATTGCCGGTTTCAAATATTTGCTTTGTCACTGATGCCTGACGGGACATTTCCAGTGATTTGGTCTTTTAGTGGTGCAATACCTTGAGAGTCTTGTTTTGCATCTTTTATCATACTGTATAATTTGTTTGAGCTAAAGTATGTTGAGTTTTCCTCCTGGTTTAATTCAAGTATATTTTCGAGGTAGTTATTATATGCATTTTTTATCTTCTGTTTTATTATTTGTTTAATTTCAGTAAATTTCTTCTTAAGATCATTCGTCTTGTTACCTTTTAGTTGTGTGAAACCTTAACCAAGGCGTAACGGTGACGCCCACGCCCACGCCCACGCCCACGCCCACGCCGACACCCACACCGTGGTAACTACATAAGCTCTAACTATTCTTCGAATAGTCGAGCTAAAAATGGTTCTACACAGCAATTTCATGGATAAATTGAGATGTTTACTCTGGATCGCCAGTTCTTCTTACACTGCCCGGTGTCAGTATAGTTTCCTTCCTGGTAATCTATATATATAACTTCGAGGGCGTTTCGGACCGTAACAGATTCGTTATTTATGTTTGATTGTGTTGTCCCTTGAATAGGACAACCTGTTGCATATAAAGCGGAATATGTGCAGTTACAGATAGCGGTGTTTGCAAACAATGTAGATCCAGATGAGCCGGCTCATAAAGAGCCATCTCATCAGGATCTGCACTTTTTGCAAGTAATTTTCCTACTTTTGAGGACAAAAACACCCCCTTTTTATAAATGTGCAAGTCTGCAAACTATTTTGAGACGATTTAATTGGTTGGAAAATTAACATATTAAAATCCATTCCAGGGGTGAAAAGTGTTAAATACCTGATAATTCCTGATGAATATAATCTGCAATTCTGTATCAAATCGTCTGTCCAAACGTTTTCATTGAGAAACAGCTGTGTGTTAATTCAGTAGCGAGTGCAGAACTGAATCAGTTGACACGTTCACTTGCCTGGTGTGTATTCCTTTTCCTGACCGTGCCTTTTATACTGCCCTAATCGAGGCGTTCATGTGTTTGAACATCCTACATGTGCACATGGAACACCGAGCCATGAAGCGTCGAGGTGTTTCATGGGCGCTTGTAGGTTGTTTAAACACATGAACACATCGATTAGGGCAGTAACTGACCTACACATCTACTTACTGACTACCGTTGGCTAGTATTCAGTGGAAATTTTGAATTTGACATTAAAGGAACTGTCTCTACAGTTATGACAGCCGATCAATAACATCCATGTACGCATGCTGCCAGTGGGATTATACGTGTCCCATTGACACATTTCTCATTATTATTTGTGTTTGATGTCTAACGTATACGTATACGAAGCAAGCACTCAATATGCTGTATAATATGCATTGGAAAATGCTTGCATAAATCATACTAATTCACACAGAATACCAGGCTAGTGTAGTTTGAAATACCAGTTTATCAGGCAAGACTAGGCCGTTTACGAGCCGAGCCTCATTATCTTGATATCGAAATTAAGACACTAGACTAGATGTTTTTTTATCAGGTAACGTTTTAAGCTAGCCAATGATCAAAATTAAAACAGTTTTCGTTGAAAAGAAAGCGGACTTGTTTACGTTACGTGATTAGTCTGACGTCGTTCGGTAACGTCATGTGACGTCATTCGTCCAATAGAACGCCACTTTTCAATTCGTTGTAACCCGGATATTCGTATCAGGTCGATTCCTTATACGGTAGTATGTTATCAGTCAGTACGTATTGGATAAATACAAAGCTTGTTTCCCGATAACACATAAGTAAACATTACAGTGGAACATCTCGAAAACCGTCACCCTGTGAGGTCCGCAGGGTGTCCATCTTATATAGGTACCACTGTAACAATAAATGAAAGCGTTAAACGAAGCTTATGCCCTTGCTGTCTGCCTTTATAATAATAAAAAACACAAGTCCTCTGTGACATTGACCTTGGGCGGTCGTACTGGCAGCCTTGATAATGAAATAAGGACTTTTTAACAGTATTGCCTTATAATACATTTGTCTTATTACAAACAAGGTGAACATAAGTCCTCAGTGACCTTGAACTTGGGCGGTCGGATGCATAACAAAGCACGATCACATTGTGGCCAACTATTATCAAAATCGGTGAAGCGGTTCAAGAGTTCAAAAATTAAAGGTGTTACTAACGTGCGTATGCATGTACGTACGTACGCAGTACATGGACTAACGCTATATCCCCTCTTGACTATCGGCAAGGGGGTAATTAAACAGTACATGCAGATTTGTTCTCATGTTCAACCATGAACAAACTACAATCAATGCCATATAAATGGAACGTAATGGAGTCCCCAGGGTGTCCGGTTTAGACGTGTATATATAGCTCACCACGTTTACGTTCAGCAGTTCTCTGTCAAAACATCGACGAAGAGATAAGCACCCGGCCATATAGAATATATTTGTAATTGAAGGGCCTCTCATCATCTTTTGCAGTGCGTACAACTGTACATGCACGTACAGTATATGAATACTGTATATCTATTATTGGATGGTCAGTTATAAAAGTCATTTACGAGGGGTGTTCAATAATTAATTTCCCAACACATACATGATCACAATAAAATGAAATGACATTAGTTTAATGAATGAAAACTATTAGCATAATTAAAACAATAATCAAATTTAAAGACACGTGGTCTTAGGTATGTGCATAAAGTGATGAAACATGTTTAATTTAGGAAACAATAATTCAATGGTAGATTTACATGGACTGTCTTAACCAAATCGTGCTTAAAAGTCGTCTTGAAAAGAATCAGTATTTGGTAAAATATGTCTATTACACCAAATCATAAATAGCGTTGCGAACGCTAGTTTTGTTGACAGTCGATGGTACTTTTTTTATTTAGTTGAATTAATTCCAATGTGTCTATAAATAGCAACATAGTATATGTGTGGAACAGTATTTTGATTTCAAAGTAAAACAAATGTTATGCTTCACAAAGTGTGCTTCCTGGTACTGAAATAGCGAACGGAAATGCGTTACCAACTTATCTCCCCTCTTCATCAGTCAATTGTAGTACATTGTATATAAGAAAACACACAGTCCTTGTATATGGCATTTGGAGTCAATAAAGCGAAAATTAAAGGAACATTGAATATCGTCGACACAATCTGAAACATCATGTGATACACTGTTTCTTTAAAATACGTTAGGACATGTCTTTTGTCATACACAGTTGGGTCTATGTAGAGTGCACAGCGTTAACAATTGAATCCTTCATATGTTTAGTCACTGTATTTTCACATGCAGTTTCAGTAATAAACCAACTTAAGTGATTGAACTTAAGTGATTGATGCAGTTGTCATTCAACAATGAAACATGCACTTGTGTACGATAATAAAAATATTCTCAGTCAAATGAAGAATATATCATAGTTGTATGCCAGTCCACGTGTACGTGCATTTTATTAGTATTGTTATTTACTTAACGCCCCTCAATTATATCCCTATTTTACTCATTGACAATTGTCTTTCCACGTGCTAAAGTAAAACTATATGTAAACAGAAATATACAGTAGACAACGTGTGGGAGATTCACCTGGTAAGATTTTATTTAAAGTATTTCAAAAGTGTTTTACATTATTGTTTAGACGTTTCTGCGGCCCGCCTGTATATATATTTTTGTGTATACATATGTCCACGGCATTGACACGATTTGTGATTACATATGCGTCACTGGCACGGAGAAGGACCTTGCATCATTTGTAAGGCGAATATGTGTACCTTTATCATCATTCACCATCCAAATTAGCGTTTTATGTTCTACATGTAATCATTCCGCTGATCGCAAAACATCAACAGCTGCTACATCGGTGACATGTAGTAAACATAGGAAATGGTATTGATCGAATGGCGACCAACACATGCAATAATCAAGCTGTGCGGATGCGCAGACTGATCAGGCCTACGCTAGCCATCGTAAGACCGCTTTTCTTAGCCGGTGTTCCTTGTGTCAAGCTATCACTACACACAATGACCATAGACACACAACGTTTGTGGTTTGCCGTGATGCACGACTTTTTCGTGCCCAGGTTTGTTATATATGCAATCTTTTCTTTTGTCTACAGAGGTGTTCAAATTGCTTACCAACCTCTGACAAACAATAGAGTCGATATGTAAGGAGTTAGATATACAGCATGCAGGCCCGTAGCCAGGGGGGTCGGAGCGGTCCCGCCCAGCCTCGAGGTCCAATTTTTTAAGCCTCGAGGTCCACTTTTTAGACCCCCCCCCCCCCCTGATACCTCAGGCCTTCGAAACGACCCCCCCCCCCCCCCTTCAAACAGGTCTGGCTACGGGCCTGGCATGTGCGTCATAGAGTGGACAATCAATTTCAGATCCGAGATAACCGCTTCCTAGAATTGGCCTGTAAACTGAAACTACATTATCACATTTCATTTTATATTAGGTATGAACAACTTGACCTAATTTTTGTCGAGCCCGCTTGCGGAAAGCGAGACATAGTGATCACAATGACGTCCGGGTGTCCGTGCGTGCGTGCGTCCGTCCGTCCGAAATCTGCGTTAAAGTTTTTAAATACCTTATATCTCTGCAGTGCTAAGTCACATTGACTTGAAACTTCATATACTTATTAGTCATCATCCATATATTCATGCTGTATCCCACTCATGCGGCCCCTGTGCCCAAGGTCAAGGTCAAATGACTTAGAATTTTGCGTTCCGAAATCTGCGTTAAAGTTTTTAAATACCTTATATCTCTGCAGTCCTAAGTCACATTGACTTGAAACTTCATATACTTATTAGTCATCATCCATATATTCATGCTGTATCCCAAGCATGCGGCCCCTGTGCCCAAGGTCAAGGTCAAATGACTTAGAAGTTTGCGTTCCGAAATATGCGTTAAAGTTTTTAAATACCTTATATCTCTGCAGTCCTAAGTCACATTGACTTGAAACTTCATATGCTTATTAGTCATCATCCATATATTAATTCTGTGTCCCACTCATGCGGCCCCTGTGCCCCTATGTCGGTCAAATGACTTAGAAGTTTGCGTTAAAGTTTCTGTCAAAATGTGCATTAAAGTTTTCACATACCTACTATCTCTGTAACCGTCAGTCAGATTTCCTTGAAACTTTGTATGCTTATTGGGCATCAAACTTCAAATAAATGAACTCTGAGACCATCAAATGCCTCGGCGGGCTCGACATGCGGGCCGCGGCCATCCTCGTGCTATTTGTCCTATTTTTATTCTAAAGTATACGTTGTGACCACTCAATGGAACCGTCTAGACGAGACGGTTCCAATGAATGGCAACAACATATACTTCCGTGCATAATTAAGTGAACTATTTTAATGTTTCGTATGAAAAAGAAAAGTGTACTAAGCATGTACATTGCATAAACAATTGTGCATATTCAACATATAATGGGTTACACGAGTGATTCTCCAATGTCAGTGGGCTGTGATTGTGTACTTCAAAGCAAGCTGTTTGAGTTGCTGAACCTGACCACAGCTCACGCTCACCCAATCAAACTGCTTGCTTTTGGGCATTGTAATCACAGGGCATCGTTAATATGTTATATATGCATTGCTTAAAGGTAAAGTGGAACGAACCCCTCTAAGCCGGACACCAAGAAAACACCTGTTATCTTATTTTTGATGAGTTTCTTGGTCATTTATCTCAGGTGATAATGTATGTTCGTGATAGCGCACAACTATGGCTCAGAATGATCAAATGCCTGATTTACAATGAAATATCCCAGGGTGTCCGTTTTAGAGAGGTTCCACTGTATATATACCGACAATTGATCCATAAAAAAGTAAAAGTTTGCCATTCAATCAATATTTATATTATGTGTAAACAATGACAGGATTCACCGGTAGCAACATACAACTCCCACAAAGTTAAAAGTAAAGAAATAATGTAAAATGTAGGTTTGAACACACAACCCTTAGACCGCTACACACAACAATTTTCGTCTGCTGTTACTTTTAGTTCTTGCCTTATTTCTCAATAAAAAGATGGTTTGACAGCACTTCAGAATCATTTCCAATGGAAATGATTCTGAAGTGCTGCCAAAGCATGTTGTAAATTATTCTAAAGTGCTGTCAAAGCATGTTTTTGATGATAAAAATGGAAAATATAAAATAAACAGCAGGCGACAAAAAATTAATATAGCGGTGTAAGGGTTAAGTTAAAAGTAAACAAAAGAATAATCAAAATGTATGCCTTAGGTAGGTTTTGTAAACCCACAACTCGTAAAGGTACATGCCCACTCAGAAGGCATAAACTGTTCTTTATAGGAATTAATTAAGTGTATAGTTGTGTCACTATTCCACCAGTTCTAAAAATTACGAGTGCCCGCTATACAGATATAATCGTAGTAGTAATAATTATTTTACTGATAGTGACTCGTGACTCGCGGTGGTATCCGGCTATTGTCATATGCACATGAGGCATGATATTTTTTAATTATTATACTCCCCCCCCCCCCTCGCAACGAGTTGTGAAGGGTATACTGGAGTCCACGTCTGTCCGTCCGTCCCGTCCCGTCCCGTCCCGTCCATCCGTTCATCATTTTAAACCGTACTAACTACAGACCTGAAACTTGGTATGTAGCTTCCTCATGATGAGTAGATGCACGAAGTTTATTTAGATTTGTGAATCGACCCAGGGGTCATGGATTATTTCCCCCTTTTCGACTTAGATTGTTTGCAATTTTGCAATTAACTCGTAAAAACCTTTACACCGTAATAGCTACAGATCTGAAACTTGGTATCTAGCTTCCTTATGATAAGTAGATGTGCAAAGTCTTTTATTCGACCACCAGGTCATGGATTATCTCCCCTATTGGACTTAATTTTGCCTCGATTTTTATCAAAGCAGTATGTGAGGCATCCGTGTTTTATGAACACACTTTCTAGTTTCTACAATAGTTTTGTCTTATACTACTCAGTGCAAACTGTTATATATATGACCTTCATATGACCTTGACCTGCCACACTTTCTAGACTGTTCCACCAGGCGCGCTTTGTTGACCTCTGACAACTATTGTGCTATTGTTTCAACAAAAGTATAAGTGAAGTGGTTTTTTGTCGAGCCCGCTTGCGGAAAGCGAGACATAGTGATCACAATGACGTCCATGCGTCCATCCGGGCCAACATCGGGGGTTTAGGAGCTTAGGGTAAGGGTTAGTAACAATGGATTCCTTTGTTATAGTCGGTAAGCTCCTAATTCCATTGATCTTTAGGAGCTAATCCTTTGATCTTTTAAAGAACAAAAAGCTCATAACTCCCAAATGTTTGAACGTCCGTGCATCAGTCCGTCCGTCCGTCCGAAATCTGCGTTAAAGCTTTTAAATACCTTATATCTCTGCAGTCCTAAGTCACATTGACTTGAAACTTCAAATGCTTATTAGTCATCATCCATATATCCATTCTGTGTCCCACTCATGCGGTCCCTGTGCCCCAAGGTCAAGGTCAAGTGACTTAGAAGTTTGGGTTAAAGTTTTTGTCCAAATTTGCGTTAAAGTTTTTAGATACCTACTATCTCTGTAACCGTAAGTCAGAATTGCTTGAAACTTCGTATGCTTTTTGGTCATCATGTTTTACATACCTTATATCTGCACAATACTTGCTCCGATTTACTTCCAACTTCAAATAATTCTTTAATATCATCCACATTTTCATTCTATAGCCCACCCATGCGGCCTACATGCCCAATATCAAGGTCAAATGACTTACTTCAACTTCAACCTGTGGTCGAAAATTTGCGTTCACCCTTAATTCAAACTTCAAATAAATACACTCTGAGACCATCAAATGCCTCGGCGGGCTCGACATGCGGGCCGCGGCCATCTGGTATTATAGTGTCTCCCCTATTGACAGAGCCAGCCTGTTTTGACTTATGAGACACTCTAATCTATGAACATCAATGCTTCCCAATTCCTATCTTATATGCCAGGCATCAGACAGGTGTCGAGGTGACAATTGAGGGAGTCCCCAACTAGCTGTACATTCAGGGCCTGCGCACACACCAGCAGTGGGACGAGACCAAAAATCAGTTCGCTGCTGGCTCTAAGCGCGTCAGAGAGGTTGTCGCAGTGGCCAAAGACCTGCAGCTCGCAGACGTCTCTCGGGCAGAGTTCCTGTCCTCGAAGTATGCGCTATGGCTAGACATGCGAACCAGCGACGACGACCAACTCCGCGGTAGTGGGCGCCGAGTAGAGAATGCCTCCGAGGGTGTGAAGATCCAGGTAGCCAAAGAGGCAGACGGCGATGGCGCATTGAACGTGTACTTGTATCTCATCACAGATGCACAAATCAACATCGAAGATGGCCGATTCGTTTTATATTGAGGACGCCCATCCTGCCATAATATGAGGGCAGACTGGATGCGATTGAATTGTCTGTCGTGACTCACTGGACGGGTATAAATGTAGGTTTGATCAAATGTTCGATTGAGAGCAGACCGTGGCCGAGGTGTAAGACCGTCGGACTGCCATTCTGGCGACCCGGGTTCGATTCAGGGTTCAGTTCCAGGGCGTCAGTATTTCTGAGATACTTTGTATTTCCTGCTCTACTAGTCCTGTGGACTTTAAAATGGCGGTCCTGTGTATCAGATTTGAAGGAGAGTATGGGCACGTTAACGAACTAGAGGGAACTATTCAAATACGAGCTAGGCGCCCTAGGCCGGTCTCCTCTGTATCCACCTCACTGTCATATAGCGGTAGGCCTATTGGCCCAAACAAATGTTACCGATGTTTTCTGACTTGAAACAAAGGCGCAATTTTGTTGAAGAAAATAATCGATAGCCCGAAAACGCGTCGACATAGCGCATCGTCGTGGAATATATCCTTGCGGAGGGATAACATTTCCCTAACTTCAGCAATAATCGACAATGATATAAATCAGTTGACTGTTTCGTGAGAGTCCGGTGTCTCGAGGCCGTCCGAGTACGGCCCATTACAAACATAGGGACACTGGTTTTGTTTAGCTTATTGATGTTTTTAGGTATATTTAATGTATTTACACCTTGGTCCGTTACTTCAACCTGTGATCGAAAGCGGAGTCCATTCATCTTCTATTAAACTGTTATTCATCACGATGAAACAGGAACATATTCAATTGCGACCAGGATAGTCTCATAGCGTGAGCAATAATTTATTTTTTAGATGTCTGGCAGTAGTATATACAATGGGGGTTGAACCCCCATTGTATACTACTCTGGCATACGCAACGAATATTTTATTAAGATGGGGAACCGTATCATCACCTGGCGCTGGCAGTATATACATGTACCGTGACTAGAACGTGTACATGCGGAGGTTGATCTGTTTGTCCTGATCCACAATAGTATACACTTATCACCAATCGGTCACCTCTTTTGTTTTTATTTTGTGTTTTATTATTATCTTGCGTTTTTATTACGTCACTTCCGGTTAATAAGTATGCAATAACTATACATAATCAACATTGTTGTTTCAAAGGCCATTTACTATATATATATATATATATACATGTATAAATTTTGTTTCTATGTGTGTGTGGTTGTGACTGGAAAATTTTGGACTGTGCAGATGCACAGGCTGATGTGGATCTACTCTGGTCGCAAAAACCATGATCCACCTGTATCCAGCCACAATCACAGATGTATACAATATCATCAGAAAGGCGTTGTTTGCATATAGCTGCATGTTGTAGTGCGTTTTTGAATCACGACATGCAAATTAAAACAATCACAATAATCAATCAGACAGTCCACAAGGTGAAACTTCACAGAGTCTTTAATTAATCGTAAATTAATGTTGTGGTCCCATCTATTAGGCACAAATTGTTCTTTGTAGTAATTAAATAATAGTATAATTGTGTGTAACTATTGCACCAGTCTTAAACATTACGAGTGCTCGCTATGCAGATATAATCGTTTATTCATCTTTAAATTACTGATAGAGACGCGTAGTTGTATCAGGCTGTTTTTATATGCAAATGAGACAGAGCTTTTTTAAATTATTTGTATTAATTAAATGCGTAACCTGAATAAATATAAATATTTGTATCGACATATTATAAAGTATGATCATTGCACATCAATAATTGAGATATTATAATGAATAGTTGTTTTCGTTAACATTTTAAGGAAACATGGTTATCGCCCCTGATATCAAGAGTGGCAATTATGTTTGATATTAAAAGTATAATAATGCCAATTAACACGTCCGGTAATGGTAAATTAATGTTTATTTTGCCCGAAATCTATAAAATGGACAAAAAAAAGTCTTCTTACATTACAACTTGGGATGTGGAAGTCCATGGTTCAACAGCATACTGTTTGTTTTAGAAAAAGAAGGCAAACAAAATATAACCCCCCCCCCCCCCCACCCCATACATATATCCCATACTAAACATATTACGTGTGGCTGCTAGTGTGTTGTATAATCTAGTGGCTAGGCATTCTAGACGTCAGAACATACCAAGTTGCATACCAAGCTTAAAATGTCCCCATTGGATGAGCTCAGAAAGACAGCAGTGTAGCGCTGTATAGAGAGCTCTTCTAATGCACATAGCTCCCCAAGGAGATCTATGCGCCGTTAAAGAACCACATAGAACCCCTGTCCCATAGAGCTTCCGAGGAGCTCATTACGTTAATATACTCGATCATCCCGCATTCATCATCATAATCATTAGTATTATCATCATGAGTATAATGATGGTCATCATCATCATGAAACGTCATTTCGTTTTACATAGCAAGAATAGTCATGATGATTATTTCGACACCACATATGATGATGCGTATGGAGCTCTATGCTACGGAGCCCCGCAGGGGACATGGATTTTTTTTTATTAATTCGTTCACACGAAATAGCAATTTGTTACCGCAATTTAACAATGTGTTCCCTCGAATTAACAATTCGTTCCCACGATATAACAATTCGTTCGCTCGAATTAACAATTCGTTCCCACGAAATGACAATTCGTTCCCTCATTTTAACAATTCGTTCCCTCGAATTAACAATTACTTCGTGGGAACAATTTGTTAATTCGTAAAATTGAGGGAACGAATTGTTATTTCGTGGGAACGAATTAATAAAAAGATAATTATACGTCCCCTGCTGGGCTCCGTACTATGCGGTCTAACACGTGATCCTGCATCGCTGTTGCAGGGCTGACTGCGCAGATGGTGGAGGACAAGAAGAAAACGCCAGAACAGCCGACTACATCTCGTATGAATATTTGTTAGCTTAGTTAAACCGCGAGCGGAGTGCGGGGTGACTGTGTAGAGGGTGAGCGACAAGAAGAAGAGCCGACTACATCGCGCATGAATATGTGTTAGCTGGGTTCAACCTCGAGCGGAGTGCGGTGTGACTGTGTAGATGGTGAGCGACAAGAAGAAGAGCCGACTACATCGGGCATGAAAATGTGTTAGCTTGGTTCAACCTCGGGCGGAGTGCGGGGTGACGGTGTAGATGGTGAGCGACAAGAAGGAGAGCCGACTACATCGCGCATGCATATCTGTTAGCTTCCTTTAGACTCGAGCGGAGTGCGGGGTGACTGTGTAATAGAGGGTGAGCGACAAGAAGAAGAGCCGATTACATTTCCGGCAATAAACACCACACTTGATATGCATACATACATAAATATTTTATTTCATAATTGTGACTGGAGAAATAGGGCGCATAGGTTTTGTGACCATTGTAGATCCATATCAGCCTGTGCATCCGCACAGTCTGATCAGGATCTGCACTGTTCGCCAGTTAATCAATGAAACACCCGTCATACTGATAACAAGCAATATAGACCTTTTTCATGCTACATGAGTGTGATATTATTGCAGGTCACAAATGCCATAAGCCCCATTTCTCCAGTCACAGCCACAATTTTGATGCATTTGCACTGGTGATGGACTGAAAGATCAACTGTATCTCACTCCTGACATTTAAAGGTACATGCCCACTCAGTAGGCACACAATGTTCTTTATATGAATTGTATAAGTGTATAATTGAATAGCTATTCCACCAGTTCTAAAAATTACGAGTGCCCGCTATACAGATATAATCATTTAGTAATATTGATTTTACTGATAGTGATGCGCGGTGGTATCAGGCTATTTTCATATGCAAAAGAGGCATGATAATTTCTTAATTATTTATACTAATTAATGCGTCACCTGAACAAATAATATTTTCGACAGATTATAAAGTATGATCATTGCACATCAAATAATACATACAGAGAAGAAATAGTAATGTCGGTTAACATTTTCAGGAAACACGGTTATCGCCGCTGATATCAGTGTGGAAATTTACGTTTGATATAAAATGTATAATAATGACAATCAATACGTGGGGTAATGGTGAATGTATATTTATTTTTCCAGAAAGAAAATATCTCTGAGGATGTCTCTGATATCAAGAATAGTTTGTGCCTACTGCGTGGGCATGTACCTTTAAAGAGAATGTTCTAGGAATTACTGTTTGAATTATTAAACAAACTGCACTGAACACATTTACACCGATCCCTGTTCAAGACGTGTACACATATTTAAACTAATGGTTTCCGTATAGCAACCATTCTAAATACCAAGGACGAATACTAGTGTTGGTAGAAAAAAATTTCGTTAGCGAGTACAACCCAACACGCCGCATCTCTCTACGTCTACTGCTTTTGGGTCCTTCTACACTAAATCCAGCGGCTGTTTATGCATCAAAGGTAGTCAGTAAACAATAATGTAAACAATGTGTTTGAGCCATAGGAATAGTTTCTTTGCAGGACCTGGTCAGTTTATGTGCAATCTTTAATCTTCACAAGTTTGCTATGCATATTTGACATCATTGTCCAGTATAATGTTGATTTTTCACAAAACTGTGTAATAGGACAAACTTTCATTTCCAGCTGTTGACATCTTGAGCCACCACCAGGGTGGACATAGGAAACTAAATTTATTTTCGTTAACTAATAATTTAACATATTCCTAACTAGTGAGGATCTAGAGCAAGATGGTTGCAGACTGGAAAAATAGGTTCCACATCATACATACAAAAAGGAAACAAGCGTGGTAAATGGTTATATAACAAAATAGTTGTGGTGGCCCGCATACAATCCTGCACTATTATTAACCTGTATTGTATCCGGAATAACAATAGGAGATGATTAAAATAGGGAAGAGTGAATAATATCGGAGAGTGAACAATAGGAAAGGGTGAACAATATGGGAGGTTGAACGATATGGATGACTGAACAATATGGGAGAGTGAACAATAGGAAAGGGTGAAGAATATGGGATGTGAACAATATGGGAGAGTGAACAATATGGGAAGGTGAACAATATGGGAATGTAAACAATATGGGAAAGTGAACAATACGGGAGGGTGAACAATATTGGAGTTTAACAATATGGGAGGGTGAACAACAGGGAGATTGAACAAAAGGGAAGGGTGAACAATATTGGAGGGTGAACAATATGGGAGGGTTAACAATATGGGAAGGTGAGCAATATGGGAGGGTGAACACTATGGGAGGATTAACAATATGGGAGATTGAACAATATGGGATGGTGAACAACAGGTAGATCGAACAAAAGAGAAGGGTGAATAATATTGGAGGGTGAACAATATGGGAGGGTTAACAGCATGGAAGGTGAACAGTATGGAAGGGTGAACAATATGGGAGGGTTAACAATATGGGAGATTGAGCAATATGGGATGGTGAACAACAGGTAGATCGAACAAAAGGGAAGGGTAAATAATATTGGAGGGTGAACAATATGGGAGGGTTAACAGCATGGAAGGTGAACAGTATGGAAGGGTGAACAATATGGGAGGGTTAACAATATGGGAGATTGAACAATATGGGAGGGTGAACAACAGGGAGATTGAACAAAAGGGAAGGGTGAACAATATTGGAGGGTGAACAATATGGGAGGGTTAACAATATGGGAGATTGAACAATATGGGAGGGTGAACAACAGGGAGATTGAACAAAAGGGAAGGGTGAACAATATTGGAGGGTGAACAATATGGGAGGGTTAACAATATGGGAAGGTGAACAGTATGGGAGGGTGAACAATATGGGAGGGTTAACAGCATGGAAGGTGAACAGTATGGAAGGATGAAGAATAGGGGAGGGTAAAAATTAGGGAATGGTGAACATTAGGGAAGGGTGAACAATATGGGCGGGTGAACAATATGGGAGATTGAACAATATGGGAGGGTGAACAACAGGGAGATTGAACAAAAGGGATTTGTGAACACTATTGGAGGGTGAACAATATGGGAGGGTTAACGGCATGGAAGGTGAACAGTATGGAAGGATGAAGAACAGGGGAGGGTAAAAATTAGGGAATGGTGAACATTAGGGAAGGGTGAACAATATGGGCGGGTTAACAATATGGGAGATTGAACAATATGGGAGGGTGAACAACAGGGAGATTGAACAAAAGGGAATTGTGAACACTATTGGAGGGTGAACAATATGGGAGGGTTAACGGCATGGAAGGTGAACAGTATGGAAGGATGAAGAACAGGGGAGGGTAAAAATTAAAAAATTAGGGAATGGTGAACATTAGGGAAGGGTGAACAATATGGGCGGGTTAACAATATGGGAGATTGAACAATATGGGAGGGTGAACAACAGGGAGATTGAACAAAAGGGAATGGTGAACACTATTGGAGGGTGAACAATATGGGAGGGTTAACAGCATGGAAGGTGAACAGTATGGAAGGATGAAGAACTGGGGAGGGTAAAAATTAGGGAATGTTGAACATTAGGGAAGGTTGAACAATATGGGCGGGTGAACAATATGGGAGAGTGAACAATAGGGAGGGTGAACGATAGGGAAGGGTGAACAAAAACGGATTCTTCACTGCTCAGAAAGAGCTATTGATCGTACAACATAAGGCACAAAGTGAATATCGTTACCAAATACATGTAGATAGAAATGCTTCATGCCTAGCCATGTCTGTTCGATCATGAGATTTCATCATTAATTTCACATCAGAATTTTGCGGAATAGATTTCAAAGACCTGTGATATATGTTGTAAATGACGTCGAAGGTTGACAAAAAAATCATAGCACATGCGGAATTGTGCTCTGAAATTATTGTCAACTTTCAGCATGATTTACGAAAAATATCGTCCTTTTTTGTATTAAATATCAGCGAAATACACTGATCCGATAATGCAGACAAATCTCTTGGCGTGCCCAAATATACACGACCACCTCCGTGAATCTTGTCTACATCATCAACGTTTCTGAACACCTAGTGGTAATACCAACTCGCAATCAAGCAATTTGATTGTCAGTAGCCTATTTCACCAACATTGAAAATAGCCTATTTCACCAACATTGAAAATAGCCTATTTCACCAACATTGCAAAGTATACTTATCTAGCTAAGTATACTTTGAGGGAGAAATTTTGAATTTTAGGATAAATTTATTATTTTTTATTATACTGAATTTATTACATTATCACAGCCATTATGGCTGTGATAATGTAATAAATTCAGTATAATAATTCTGCATACTTTTAATTATCAAATATATGCAGTCGTTAGTTCTATATGAAATAATGCATTTCGGGAAAAATAAATGATTACTCCCTCAAAGTATACTTTGCTCGATAAGTATACTTTGCAATTTTTGATGAAATAGGCTACTGAGCTGCTTGATTTCAAGCACAATATTCAAGTTTTTTTAAATGAAGAAATTGATAAATATTGGCAAGATCAGCGCAGGCGGTATTGTATACACAACCGTAATGTTCATGTTGCGATCATCATAAAAACAAGCATACACATGTTATGTGACATTAATTGGATCATTTGCTGTCATTACGTATGCAGTTAATGACAATTACAGCATTTATTTGTGCATTAATTGTTGTTCAGCAATAAATGGCAACACCGCCGTGCATCGTGGCTCCGGCAATAAGCGAGGTGTTTGTATCTAGCATTACGCAAACAAAAGGTCGTGCTTATATGACACAATAATTGTTTGTTTGTTTGTTTGACGTTTTCCTACCGACCTACGTTAATATTTCTCAATAAATCATATCAAATGCCAGAAAAACATTCAAACTTAAACATTTTCGTAAAAACATCATCATCCTAAACAATTATAACGATTGTTCGTAAAATATTGATTTTATTGAGAACAAAAATGAGTTTATTATAATGTTTTACCATTGGTGCTAAGAACAGATTATAACTTATATAGAATTTGTGGAATAATTTTTTAAACAGCAGATGCACGTAACGCACCTTTCACAAAGTGTACACCTATATAATGATATAAATGTACGCACAATGGGTAAATCGGTAGAGTCATGTCAAACTACACGGATCCGTGATTGGCATTGGTCTCGAAATGATGGAGCAATAAAATGATTGCATTTACTACCCAAACGTGCATGTACACAATTGTGAACACAGCACATTGTCCATACAAAATTACATTTTAAATATACAAACATTGTTTTTCTATTTTCTTCATTTTTCAATGAAAGTACATGTCTATACGAGACGGTTCAAATGAGTGGTAACAACATATACTTCAGTGCATAAAAACAAAGAAAAATATTTTTAAAAATTCAGTCAGAATATATATGTATCTTCAGCATGAAAAGTGCTAACAGACTAGAATCCACAAGCAATATCCGTGATGGAGAATTACAAAGAGTGCATTTATTACACAGACGTAAATACATACTCAACAAAACTAGAAACGTCCCTGTTTTATAGCCGGTGTAGCTCTGTCTATGTATGTACCACATGTTCAAAGTACATGTATTTTAAACCGTGGCGATGTTCAGAATACGATCGTGTAGAGTTTAGCCGATACACACGGTTTACATAGCGGCCAGTGACCGGAACGTTGATTTCCACTTTTTGCACGTGCACGCTATACTTGTCATCGATAAGGTGATTCAGTTCATGTCGTACCATTCATGCGATAGGGGCTATTCGGAAAGTTAAAAAACTTTTTTAATTTTTTACTGTTTTCGATATGCCACGGCTTTCCGAAAACGAGCGAAATCAGGCAATTGGGATGCTTGCGGGTGGGATGGCCGCTAGGGCGGTCGCGCCTCGGTTTGGTTGCTGTCGGAAGACGATTGATCGTCTTGCAGCCCGGTACCAGCAGACTGGGGCTGTTCACGACCGGCAGCGACCTGGTAGGCCCTCGTGTAACGACGGCTAGAGCCGATCGTTACATTACGTTGACGCACTTACGTCAACGTCGATTGGCAGCCACAGTCACTGCTAGGCGATACGGTGTCTCAGGGCAGACCATTCGCAACCGGTTACGTCGTAACGCGACCAATCCGGGCACGCCGCCCGTACACTGGTCAGATAATGACCCAACGTCACCGTGCTGCCAGACTGTTATGGGCGCGACGTCATCTGAACTGGAGAAAGGGCTGACTGGAACCGAATTTTGTTCACCGATGTATCTCGGTTCACAGTTAGTCATGCTGACGGAAGATTACGGGTATACAGGCGTAAAAATGAAAGATTCACCGATTGTTGCATTGTTGAGAAGAACAGGTTTGGGGGAGGGAGCGTAATGGTCTGGGGTGGGATCATGGGAAACCGGAAGACAGATTTGGTTGTTGTACAGGGCAACATCAATGCACAACGTTATGTTGCAGATGTGCTAAATGCACATGCCTTACCATTTATCCGTCAGCATGGTCCTGGTGTGACATTGATGCACGACAATGCCCGCCCTCACGTAGCCAGGGTCACCACTCAATACTTACAGCAAAACAACGTCGACGTCATGCCATGGCCGCGGTCTCCCCGGATCTCAATCCATTGAGCACATATGGGATGAGCTGGGCCGCAAAGCACGAGCTAACCATCAGATTGACAATGTTCGCGATCTTACACGGGCGTTACAAGGGGAATGGAGGAATTTGCCCAACGCACTGGTATTGCGTTACGTCACGTCGATGCGGCGTAGGATCATTGCATGCATTCATGCAAATGGTGGCCACACTAGGTACTAACGAGATTTACTGAATTTGCCACATTACTTATTGAAATTCCATCTCTAAACATTAAGTAACACATTTCTGAGTTTTTGTGATTTTTGATTTTGACCCATACCGCCCTTGGCCGGTTATCTCTCGAATATTTAACAAGATATCCAAATGCAATTTATTGGCTTTGATACAGAAATGAATGAACTTGTTTTTCCATTTTGATTTTTAAAAGTAACCCTTTTGGTTTTTGATGAATCTTTCCTTAAACATGGAGGGACGTTTCTAGTTTTGCTCAGTATACATGTACATTATAGTGATCACATGGCATTGTCCATACACAATGACATGTTCATGGTACAGGTCAGAACTCCAGATAAGCTTTGTGTCTAAAGCGTACTACACCCCCTGATTTCAAAACCATTGCGTATTTTACTTTTAAAAATGGATTATTGATTTTCTTCATTACTAAATAGGGAACAAATGATAAAAAAAATATAACAAATTTAAATATTCACTTATTTCAGCTCAACTAAGTGAATTTTCAACTTTATGACAGTAAATCAATCAATCATTGCTGTGCGTATTGTGTACTCCCACTTTTGATACTCAATGCGTATTCAGCATGTTCAGCTAAAATAATTGCGTAAAATACGCCAATACGCACCCTATCTGGAGATATGCGGTACTGGTCAAGACATGCAGCCGCGCTGACAGCTGTCGACAAATGTTGGGTAACGTACATCACGGACACACGATTGTCTTACATTTAGCAACTAAAACACTGGCAAGGAGAGGATTTATATGAGTTTGCATTCAATCCAAACCCATTTGTATCATTATGTATATAGTACTATTGATGCATTACTTCTAAATTGTATAAAAATAAAATATGTTTAAACCAAAACAACTGGTAAAACTCACATGAAAGTCATATAGCGTCCCATTCCGATTACGTCATTCACATGTAACTATGTGGGCGGCGTCATTGTTTTCACTTTTATTAGTTTCTCATATACTCAATATTATTATTTGTTAAAGTCTCTCAATGTACATACATAATAACAATACATTTACAAGTGCATTAACCCTTTCAACCCTAAGTAACTGAATGGGCTGCGATATGTTCGTTTTGCAACCAATCCAACCATCGCAAAAATAATTTTCAGACTATTCCATTTATAAAAAGGGGTATTTGTTTTTCTCAAAAATATGAAAATTACTTTCAAACAGTGCAGATCCTGATGAGACGGCTCGTTACGAGCCGGCTCATCTGGATCTTCACTGTTCGCATAAACCGATATAGCGGGCTTTCTGGTTCAAAGGGTTAAACTAGTACATTGCCATTCTGTGTAAGAATTATAAGAGACTAATATAGATCAAATAGCTTCATACATATTACCCTACAGTAAAATCACGTTACACGGTTGATACTAGTACACTAGTTTATGTCACTGTGTGTATAAACTTGTTAAAAACGACACAAAAACAACCGTGATGTCAACATCTAATACCATACTGACAAGCCCTTGTTTAGTTGTTAATAGCCGAAAACTAACGCTAAATAGCCAATATGTGTCGTTTCATTTCGTGTACTGCAAATTAATTAGTAATCAACCAATCGCACCGTTTCATATTTTATCTAATTCCAAAAGTTGTATTCAACCTTAATACTATCGGAAGGAGCGCCGTGGCGTAATGGTTAGTGTGTCGAACTACTGATCCAAGGGTCGTGGGTTCGAGCATGACTAGCGGCGTGCGTTGTGTCCTTGATCAAGACACTTTATCCACACTGCTCCAGTTCACCCAGTTGTAAATGGGTACCGATAATTCGTAATAGCTCTTTAAATACGAATTACCGGCTACTCTCAAAAATCTCTACCTCCGTTCTTTCTCCCATTCTTGGGAGACGGCATGCAAGGTCCTAGAGCCAGTGCCGCCGTTAAACAAACAAAAACAAAGCTAAACAAAAAACAAAATGGAAATGATTCTAAAACGCTGTCAAAGCATGTTTTTGATGAGAATAATTGAAGACAATAAACAGACAGAACAACAGACAAAAATATTTAATTCAGCATTAACCTCCCTACAACAGCCACCTCTCTACAACAGCCAGTTTTGCGTCTTCCCATGGGTGGCTGTTGTAGAGATGTTGCACTGTAGTAATTGATGGCAGAAACACTAGTTACGTTTCAGTATTGTAAATCTTATTTTTATTAATCCCATTTTTTCAGAGGACTTATATGTAAAATAAAGTGTTGTTTATTATAGTGTCTCCCCTATTGAAAGGGCCAGCCAGTTTTGGCTTATGAGGCACTTGGATCTCAGAACATCAGTACTTCCCAATTATTATCCTATATGCCAGGTACCAGGCAGGTAGGCAATGGGTACCAGTAATGTATATACTAGTGTGTTCAGAAATACGATGCAAATATAATGTTCGATTTTGTCCAGCCGTGGTTAAACGTTTGCCGTGGCACGACGGAACTGTTTGAACCCCAAGGCCGTAGGCCGCGGTTTCAAACAGTTCCTGAGTGCCACGGCAAACGTTTAATCACGGCTGGACATGGTCGAACGTTATTGTAATATTTCCGTCGGAAATATCATGCAATTTGAGCATTTATGTAGTACTTTCGGTACTTTGATAATCTCCTCCATTCAAACAGCTGATTTACACATACATATACCACGGCCGCAGTACACGTCACGTACGTGGTGCAGGTGCCCCATCCAATTTCGGTACTTTGATAATCTCCTCCATTCAAACAGCTGATTTACACACACATAGTACACGGTCGCAGTACACGTCTCGTGGTGCAGGTGCCCCGTCCTACGCATCAATTTCTAAATTTTAGTGCGACCGTTGTGAACTGGTCTGGTGACGTAATGGTGCGTTCTAGTAACGTCATGAGACACAAGCATTGTCTACAGCCATGGTCAAACAGCACGCGTTGCACGTTTGAACACGGTCGTGAGCGGTGTCAAACAACGGCAGTCGAGTAACAATATGTCATTAAAATAGTTTGAATAATATGTTTCATCACTTTCTGTAGAACCTGGAGACCCATTGCATAAAAAATGCATTTCCAATTTCAATTTAATGCATTTCCCAACGCGAGCATACCAATGCAGGGCGGTCATTACTTCATTGAGTAACAAATGTCATCGTGTAACACCTACTGACATACTTGCATTATTACCCGGTCAGTAAATGACAATAATAAACCAATTTAGATGCAACGCACATGCGTAGACATAAATGACATGCTTGAAGGCAATGACACTTGCCCGCGTGCGAGATACCGTGCATTGTCGTATTATCAATGTCTCGTGAAAACAAGTTAGAAAAAAAGCGAACTGTTTATAACTAACGTTGAAATAAGACGAGTATTATAATTCACAGTAACAGTTTTTGGGAAAATGATTGCGAAAAAATATTAGTGTCATTTACTGACATTTGGACTTGATATAAAATTAATGTGATGTTGGCAAAAACTTTGGATAAAACCTGTTATCTTGTACACAGATGCATCTTGAATAATCAGCAAGCTTAATATAATTACACATGCAAGGCGAAATCTGGGAAAGCATATTTTATAAACAATACGCTATAACACAACGCAATTGCGTTGTGTTATAGGGTATTGTTTATAAAATATGATTACAGTATTTCTATGCATAGTATATGTATATGTTATACAAGAGTTGTCAGAAGACAACGAAGCGCGCCTGGTGATGCTTTAGTTTAACGAATATTAAGAAGCTGTGTGAAAGGAAACATAAATTATAGCAAATTTCCCCCAATGTTAAGTTTGCGGAAGCGCTAAGATTGTGACCTTGACCTAGGGTTAGCGGGGTCTGAGCATCATGGATTTGCCACAGCATGATAGAGAATCATTAAAGAAAGGCATGATTGTGTGAAATATCAAAACGTTTGGTGAAAGGAAACAGAAATTATAACAAATTCCCCCCCCCCCCCACCCCAAAGTTAAGTTTTCGGATTTCTGAAGACGGACAGACGCTGACAGACAGACGCCAAGTGTAGGCAATAAGCACTCATTTCTTCGAAAGGCGCGCTAAAAATGACCAGATCGGGATCGAAACTATAGAGAACACTTGCTCGGCTTCAGAGTTGTGGCTGTGACTGGAGATTTATGGGATTTGCTACCCATGCATCTCCTGATCAATAAACCCATTCATGTAGCCTGATAACGATTTATATTGCATACCGGGTGTTTACTAGTAATTGTTTGTTTATTGGTGTTTAACTGCCAAAAATAGGATTACGAATAATCGTAATACTCACACAAGTACTAGTAATTGACAAACAGGACATGCCCAGATAAGACTTCGCGGATGTACAGGCTGATCTGGGACTACACGGATCGCAAAACCCATAATCCCCATGTGTGTGCTCTGGGTTTTATGTAAACTTTCGAAGTCTTTATGAAAAAAAAAGTATCATGTTAAACGAGTTTATAACGACTTTCTTATGAAATCATCCGAAAAGAGCTTAATAAATAACATATTAAATCAACACAAATGTTTGAGTATATGTATTACATATAAGCGTGTCCGCATATATTAAAAGTGTACTGATCAAGTTTTTTCTGTTTTTGCGGGAGTGTAACCTTTTCGTTATTGATGACAAAGTAATTACTTTTAGATATAACCCTTAGACCGCTACACACAACAATTGTCGTCTGCTGTTGCTTTTATAGCTTGCCTTATTTCTCAATAAAAACATGATTTGACAGCACTTCAGAATCATTTCCAATGGAAATGATTCTATAAATTATTATAAAGTGTTGTCAAACCATGTTTTTGATGATACAAATGGAAAGTAGAAAATAAACAGCAGACGACAAATAATTAAGATATCGGTGTAACACAGGTTGAAGTAACATGCCAAGGCCTATAAATACATTAAATATACCTAAACTTATCA
The DNA here is from genome assembly GCA_029237695.1 of Conchocele bisecta. Lineage (NCBI taxonomy): Eukaryota > Metazoa > Mollusca > Bivalvia > Lucinida > Thyasiridae > Conchocele > Conchocele bisecta. The sequence continues at coordinate 2,659,376 of CM055279.1, forward strand.
ATAAGTGAAAAAATAAGTAAGTTAAACTTTTTTTGACTCACTGTTATAACACATTATTAATGAGTTCTAACAGGGAGTCAACTTTTGTTGTTTCCCTCTTATTGATACTTGTAGGCATATTTATTGTATGTATAATACCTTGGTCCGTTACATCAACCTGTGCGGTGTAAGGGTTAATGTGTTTATGAACCAAAAGTTCGTCGGCAGCAAGCTGTGGACCAGACAGTGATGCGTTATGAGTTTAACCCACTGTGTAAACTCCCGTATGTGCAATAAACCATTTGAATTATTACGCGGTTACTTGAGTCTTCTATCTACGGAGCTCCGCAGGGGATATGGATTTTTTTTTATTTAATTCGTTCCCACGAAATAACAATTCGTTCCCTCAATTCGTTCCATCGAATTAACAATTCGTTCACACGAAATGACAATTCGTTCCCTCAATTTAACAATTCGTTCCCTCGAATAAACAAATCCCGTGTTAAATTGAGGGAACGACTTGTTAATTCGTGGGAACCAGATATTTTTTCCCATTCACGGCACTAACCTACTATTCTCTATAAGCCAATCGCTGGCCAGCATCGCTCTCCACTTATTTCTCATATTACAAGACAAGATTTAGCCCCAATCGATACGTTGCATATTATCATATTAAATGACCACCTGTTCGACAGGAAATGAAATAGAGAATACATGTAGTAGGTTAGTGCCGTGAATGGGAAAAAATATCTGGCAAGGCTCAGGAAACGGGATGGGCGAGGCTCTGCCGAGCCCATCCCGTTTCCGTGCCGCGCCAGATATTTTTTCCCATTCACGGCACTAACCTACTATTCTATTTATCCCGGCAACACCTACAAATGGCTGTTAAATGCAAAAATTGTATTGACTGGATATCAAAAATGTTTCACTGCACCGTGTTTCACGGCACCGTGTTTCACGGCACATACGCACTGTGTTGACGGGATAATATCATATTAAATGACCACCTGTTCGACAGGAAATGAAAAATCAATACTCGGATGGGAGACTGAATTATAAACCTGGCTAGTTATAAGTATGTTATTGTTCACGTATTGGATTTTGAAGGAACTAAATGTTGCGCAATAAGCCCCATTTTATCATGACGTCCCACAGTTGACAAGGTAACGCCTTTACGGAACTAACGCGAAAACGCATCCCGACTACTGATGGGCATTTAATTGTATGTTCACGTCCAGGGATCAATCACACAGCGAATGTCAGTGTTTTATTGCCATATTTGCCTATATAGGATGTGAGCGCCTGGCGACATCAGACTTGACTTCTCCTAGCTGTGGCATACATGTGTATCATAATATAACATTGACAAAAACATAAAAAAGCACGATATATTTGATACAGTAAAATAATTTTATTCGAAACCTCGCCTGCGGTTCGTTGCCGTCAGTTTGTGATTCATTTCCGGCGGTTTCTGGAGTATTTTAATATTTTACCGTAATTGCCCAACATGTTTGCTCAGCTCGTGGTTCTGCTTCTGTGTATGTTGTGTGTTATTGGATTAGCCGCCCCATTTCCGTGGTTTAGTAAGTATATAACATATGATAATTATACATGTATTTCATTGCATGTCATTTTAAAAATAAACGTTCATTTACCATTACCGGACTGTGTTAATTGGCATTATTATATATGGATATCAAACGTGAATTACCACTCTTGACATCAGGGGCGATAATAACCGTGTTTCCTTAAAAGGTTAAGGGAAATAACTATTTAGTCTCTCTAACTCTTTGTTGATGTGCAATGATCATATATTATAATCTGTTGTTAAACTATTTATTCAGATGACGCAGTTTATACAATTGAACTTATTTAATTCATATAAATCGTCAGATACAGTTATGTCAGCGTCCGATGTATGTTACTATTTTAGGTATCGCCATTTTATGTATCTATTTTTAGAAGCATTAACTATGGCTGTCGGTCGCCATTTTTGGCCTATCCCTGTAAGCCGGTACCGGTACCAACCAACTGTGACCGGTACCATCCGGTACCTCTGTAACGGTACAGTAATGCTTGACACACGCGTTTATGATCCGTGTAATTCATCAACTGAGATGGGCTTTTTCAATTTCATCAACAGCAAAAAAGTCACCGTCCCCATTCTTTTTTATTGCAATCGTATAATGAGGTCATGCAAGATGGCCGTTGAAAGGAATGAGGATCATTCTTCAGTTACCAACTTCAAATAACTATATCTCATGAACCACATGGCGGATGTTGGTCAAAAGTTACAGATATGATTATTTGCTGAAGCATTTTCAAATTTATTAAAACAAAAATCGGCGCCACGCAATCCAAGATGGCCGCAATCCCAAGAGAGGGTCAAATTCTTAACCATTTTCTAATGAACTGACAACCAGATTTGAACGAAACTTTACATAATTTATCGACCACTGATGCTCTTTTAGTTTGTTAAAATGGTGACATGTGGCTCATGTAAAGGTCATTCGTTTATACCTACGTCAAATTGTTTTGGTCGGGAGCAATGATAAGGGTAAAATTTACAATGGGATGCATTACGGTTCCCTATTTTGCACCTGGTCTGGCCCTCCGGTATTCGTAATGTGTATCTGAGAGTTGTTCCCCTTAATATGGTATGGGCTAAGTGATCTGGTGTGTTTTAGGACACCCCACACCAGTAGCCTATTTCACCAACATTGCAAAGTATACTTATCTAGCAAAGTATACTTTGAGGGAGTAATCATTGATTTTTCCGAAATGTATTATTTCATATAGAACTAATGATTGCATATATTTGATGATTAAAACTATGCAGAATTATTATACTGAATGTATTACATTATCACAGCTAAAATGGCTGTGATAATGTAATACATTCAGTATAATACAAATTAATACATTTATATTAAAATTGAAAATTTCTCCCTCAAAGTATACTTTACTAGGAAAGTATACTTTGCAATGTTGGTGAAATAGGCTACATGTCAAGTTTGTTATAAAGGCTGCCAAGGGGACATCATCAGTGTGGGGCAGGCACACTTTCCTACTTTTTGTTTCTGGCGATACAGTTTCAGTTATTTCAGTTCTTTGATTGTTTTAATGAACACAGGAGTATTAACAAAGATGCCGAATGTAAGCTTCCAGATGTCTGAGAAAATTGTATGAAGTGATATTATGAGAAATCACGCTGAATTAGTAGCACAGTTTATTGATATGACAATTTGCCAGTTGTGGATACTTTTTTATCCCGTCAACACAGTGCATATGTGCCGCGAAACACGGTGCCGTGAAACATTTTTGATATCCTGTCAATACGACCTAATCACCGCGTATGAATATATGCGGTGACTAGGGTTACATTTTTGCATTTTAAAGCCATTTGTAGGTGTTAACGGGATAAATAGAATAGTAGGTTAGTGCCGTGAATGGGAAAAATATCTGGCGCGGCTCGGAAACGGGATGTGCTCGGCAGAGCCTCGCCCATCCCGTTACCTAAGCCTTGCCAGATATGTTTTCCCATTCACGGCACTAACCTACTATTCTCTATTTATCCACCCGATATTTCTGTGCTCTTCATATATTTGACAACGTGAAATACAAATGTGTTGTTTCGTAGCACGAGTTATGAAATGCTAAACATACTTGAATTACTTTTTGAACATCCTTCATATATCTCGACAAACGGAACTCGATTAATTATGGGCTACAGTAATGGCAAAATGGAAATTTACAAAACAATTATAAGGCAAAAGTATAGAATGTTTAAGAAAAAAAATAACACGCTCATTTGCATGACAATCTTGCAGCAATACATTAATTAGTTTAAACTAATTAAGCATCAATCATACTATTAAGTTGTCAGAACATAACATAGTCTTTATTTGAACAAGTTCTCAGACCAGCCAGTGGTGTATGAGCAAGCTGTGATATGCATGCACAAATACATGACTTCTGTCTGTTCCACGTTTTGCTGCCGACGAACATTTTGGCTATTAAACACATTAAATCTAAAAAATATTTAAAGTACTTTTTCATCAATAACAAAAAAGTCACCCTCCCCAAAAAAAATTATTTGATGAAATTCCATAAAATATTGATTTTATTGCGAAAAAACGATTTTCCTATGGGAATTTAACGTGGCGAGATAGCTTGAAAATGCTGTAACGAAGAAAACAAAAGTTAGATTTTGAAAATCGGTCCACAAATAAAAACAATATTTAAAAAAATCTATTTTTAGCCCCCATGTTAAATTCCCATAGGAAAATCGTTTTTTCGCAATAAAATCAATATCTGATGGAATTTCATGAAATAATTTTTTTTGAGGAGGGTGACTTTTTTGTTATTGATAAAAAAGTACTTACTTAAATATTGTTTAGATTTAATGTGTTTAATAGCCAAAAGTTCGTCGGCAGCAACATGTGGAACAGACAGTAGGGTATACTAGGTAACATGGCAAACTGTAAACATACACATACATGATATAAATAGTAATGTAGCGAATATGTGCTATTTTGTAATACTGTGTTTTTTATGATTCAGTATTTTCGGAAGGGAGCCGCAGTAATGCATCCAGATCGCACCGTGAAACGCGACACCTGAACACGCGATTTGGTGTTTCTCGTTTCATGTTACAAGGTGTGTGGCTAAAACAATAAGCGGCAACAAGACCACCGTTATCCTCGTTTACCATATGCAAACCGACACCGGGAACACGGATATATAGAGAATAGTAGGTTAGTGCCGTGAATGGGGAAACATATCTGGCAAGGCTCAGGAAACGGGATGGGCGAGGCTCTGCCGAGCACATCCCGTTTCCGTGCCGCCCAGATATTTTTTCCCATTCACGGCACTAACCTACTATTCTATGTATCCCGTCAACACCTACAAATGGCTGTAAAATGCACAAATAGTATTGACTGGATATCAAAAATGTTTCACGGCACCGTGTTTCACGGCACATACGCACAAAGTTGACGGGATAAAAGTGTTTCCCGTATCGGGTTATACAATACCAATTATCAATTAGTGAATTTGTTATACTTAGTTTTATGAATCTTACACACATGTCGCATTCAGTGAAGGGAGAACAATACAGACGGTATTACGAGCCATTTGCATTCACGAATGTTCATAGAAATAGAGAATAGTAGGTTAGTGCCGTGAATGGGAAAAAGATATGGCAAGGCTTAGGAAACGGGATGGGCGAGGCTCTGTCGAGCACATCCCGTTTCCGAGCCGCGCCAGATATTTTTCCTATTCACGGCACTAACCTACTATTCTATTTATCCCGTCAATATCTACCAATAGCTTTAAAATGCAATAAAAATAACCCCAGCCACCGCACATATTCATACGCAGTGATTAGGTCGTATTGACAGAATATCAAAAATGTTTCACGGCACCGTGTTTCACGGCACCGTGTTTCACGGCACATACGCACTGTGTTGACGGGATAAAGCGGTGTATGCAACTCATACAAAGTCAGTAGTTGTTATAATATTGATGGACAATGTAGTCTCAGAGCAGCCTGTGCCTTTGCTCAGTATGGACAGAGGCTATCTTGCTCATCAAAGTCACAGTATCAATGCTAGCCGCTGGTGTAAGCCATAATGGACATGTTTTGTTACATCATTGTATGAAACATGAAACACGGAAGTCATAATAAAACAATGAGTTGCCATGGTCTCTATTGCACTTCGGTAATTTCGAAACCAGTTTAACCCTTTCAACCCTTCAGGCCATTAAAATAAAATAATATATATTCATATAAAAGATGTGATAGTTTTGCATCTTTACCTTGAACAATCCTATTCCAAAAACTTAATACTCTGCATTTAATCGTAATAAGTATGGGGTATCGTGTTAGTTCAGCATAAAGCATAGATAATGGGGCACTCTTCCTAGTTCAGAGCTCCAGTTAAGGTGCGTAAGTTGATCAAACTTGGGGGGGGGATTCTGTTATTTCTTCACCAAAAATGGCAAGTTGGGAGTGCTTTAGAATCGTCTCATTGAGACGATTCTAAAGAACTCCCAACTTGCCATTTTTGGTAAAGAACTAAGGAAAATACCTCGAATATTTGGTCAAATTACGCACCTTAACTAGAGCTCTGTGGTTTTTTATCTTAAAAACTCGTTATGTATTTTTTCAATAATATCTATGTTTTCAAAACCCCATACTTCGGACTCATACGTTAAGATAGGGAGGATAGTATGGTCAAATAGTTTAAGTTGTCTATTGGAAGGTCAATATTATTTATACGACTGTACAATAAATGTAGTTCCTTTCTTTCTTATCCTTGTCTAAGGATAAATTACAGCTGTGAATGTCTATTTATCATGTTTATCACGTAACAAGCTTTGTCCAATACAAACTAATAACATTATCATAATGTCGATTCATGCATTAACCTGATACGAATTGCCGGGTTACAACGAATTGAAAACAGACGTTGCATTGGTCGAAAGGCGTCACGTGAAATTACCGAATGACGTCAGTGTAATGACGCAACACAAACGAGTGCACTTTCTTTTCAACAAAAACTAGTTTATATTTGATCATCTGCTACCATAAAACGTTACCTGATAAACAGCGTGGTGTCTGTTGATATCAAGCTTATCGGACTCGGCTCGGACACGGTATGAATTTCCTGGTGAGCCTCAGAATTCCTACGCGTTTCTTAGCCTTGACGGATGATAAACGTGATATCAAAATACAACAAGCCTAGGAATTTCTAAACACCAGGGGGCCGTTTCACTAAACTTCTTACGACTAAAATGTTCGTAAGCGCAAATTTAGAATCGTCTGCAAATTTGAATTGATGGATTTACATTTATTGAACATAGGCTGCATATGCAGCCTATGCTCAATAAATGTAAATCCAACAATTATTTACAAGAAAACAGTGTTAATGTGAAATTTACAGACTATCAAACTTTTGCACTTACGAACATTTTAGTCGTAGGAAGTTTAGTGAAACGGTACCCAGCACTGGCTGTGTTTCTGATGGGCCCCAGAGCTCCAGATAAGGTGCGTATTTTACGCACTTATTTTAGCTGAATACGCATTGATTATCAACATTGGGAGTACAGCATACTCACAGCAATGTGAAAATACGCATTGATTTTCTAATGGAGTAGTGAAAATACTGAAATAAAATTGAAAATGTACTTAGCTGAACTGCAAAAAGCAAACACTGTTGTGATTATTTGTTCCATATTTAATAATCCATTTGTAAAAATAAAATACGCTTGTAATTTGAAACCAGAGGGTGCAATACACTTTAGGCACAAAGCTTATATGGAGCACTGCAGTGAAGTCATCAAATGTTCATATTGACAGATGCATTCGATGACGACTCCTCCCGGTTCTGGTACATGGGCGGTTACAGCCAGCCCAGCTACGCCTTTATGGGAATGTTTGACGACGGATTCGATTACTGGGACTAACTCGCCGCATATAATACGTGAGTTATCTCCCCCTGTATGATGTGCGATACGTGAGTTATCCCCATGTGCGATGTGCGACACGCGAGTTATCCGCATGTGTGATGTGTGGTACGCGAGTTACCACCCCCCCCCCCCCCCCACCCCACACACACGCACCTTCTCTCTGTGTAATGTCAGGGTGGCCACATATTTCATTTTTAAAAACAAATTCCCCGATATTTGTCACAATTTTCCTTGATTATATTGTAACTAGAAATTGTAATCGCCATACTACATGTATTAGTATACAGTGTTTTGAAGTTTTGAATTGATGATATATAAATGTCACACAATTTCGTAAGAAGTTTTCTTTTGAAAATCGTAAGCACTGGCTGAAAAAGTAAAATTTCCAGATTTTCCCCTGATTTTGGGTCATTTGAGCAAATTCCCTGTTTTTTCCCTGCAGGGAATGTATTTTTTGCATCATTCCTTGTGGTAAACTGGTAAACCTGAATGTGTTCGTTATCTCTCTGGGGTGTGCGAGTTTTGTTTTGTATGCATCTGGTCTCCTCTTGTATCGGTACCTAGTTGTGCATGGCTAATACGCGCTCATTGATAACTAATGTCTGTTTCACGAAACCCGCCCATATTTACGGCTATAAACAAAACCAAAACAATTTTTTTTCGATAATATTAAATTTTAGCAACATTGAAGAATGGTCGGTCTTGTTATTCCGTGAAACTTAGTCCAATATTGATTTTATTGCGAAAAACACATTCCCCATGTTAAATAATCGTAGATATCAAATTTCAGAAATAGTGGACCGACTTTCAAAATTTAACTTTTGTTTTCTTAGATCATTTCCAAGCTATCTAGCCATGTTTCAGAGTCAATTTCCATTATTTTTATTTTGTTTTTCTCCAGCTCTTTTTTCGTAATTTTTCGTAATAAAATCAACATTTTACCAAATTTTACGAAATAAAAAGTTGGCTCATTCTTAAATTTTGATGAAAGTAATATTATCGAAAAAGATATTGTTTTTGCATTGTTTATATAGCCGTAAAATGTGGGCATGTTTCGTGAAACAGACAGTAAATGTTTTATCAGCCATTAATGTTGACACAAGGTGTCAGGGTCAATCCTTAATTAAAAAAAAATACTTTGAATGACGTCACGTGACGTTACCGAATGACTGAACGGTTTCCTGTGGTAATGCAAAACAACATTTGCATGAACAATAACAAAGGTACTAGTGTACATCAAGGTGCATGATCACGTGGTTGCAACAACGACAACAATAGGTGAACGTGTTGAAAGCTCGCCCACTTCAAAGTATTTAAAGTATTATTTTATATATTCCTTGATATGCAACGGATTTTGATGAAATATGGCACAGCAAACGCGTTTTCATGACCTGCAAAAACAACAGAAGTTTGGGCAAATGTACAGAGACCACCAAATGTAGCTTAACAAGACGCATTTGATGCGCGATATTTCATCAAAATCCGTTACTTAATACGGACAAAATAAAAGAATACGTACTTTGAATCGGAGGCAATTCGGAAAGTTTCAGTACTTGTTGTCGTTGTTGTAACAACGCGATAATACACCTTGATACATTACACGGCCGTAGACACCACAACGGCGCGCCATGGCACTAGTTTGGCTCTAGAACGCAGGAAACACCATTTCGATGGTATATGTTTTTCCCCCGCTCAATAGACCGCCGTGGTATCATTTTATTCACCGCGAAGGGCATGAATTATGATTTATTATCATACTTTGCAACACGTTAGCTGATAAATATAATACTACAAATAGAAGGAGTGTGATTTGATACGAGGCTCGGCTGTGAGGCTCGGCACGGAAAGTTTCGAATCGGTAGCAATTCCGAGGCTACTAGTTGCGGGCTAGTGAAATTTAATATCAAGTTTATCATACTCGTTACGGAAACGGTAGATATTCCGAGGCGAGCCTCGGAATTCCTACGCGTTTGAGGCGAGCCTCGGAATTCCTACGCGTTTCCTAGCCGAGCCTGATAAGCTTGATATCGACATACACAACCATGGTATTCCATATTACAGGTGGAAGTAACGAACCAAGGTGTATAAATACAACAAATATACATAGAAGTATTAAAACAATTTACTTATTGATACTTTTAATAGGTATATTTAATGTATTTATAGACCTTGATCCGTGAATTCAACCTGTGTTCCATGTATATTACAGATTCCTATAGCGGCTGCATGAAGACGAAACGAAATGTGGCCGAACATGAATTATTGTCTCAAGCTTGAAGCTATACCTGTGTATTATTTATTTATTAAAAACGGAATGTCGTTGAAAGCTTGTTAAATCTATTTCATCACAGATTCTGCCAGATTTATTATTCTAAATGTATATCGTTTTCTGGGGTCTACAGTGGAACCTCTCTAAATCAATGTGCATGATCACGAGGTTATCACAACAACAATGTGTTGAAAGTGCGCCCACTCCAAAGTAAATAATATTTGATATTTTCCTTAATATGCAACGGATTTTTATGAATATGGCGCAGCAAACGTGTCTGCATTACATGCATTTGGTGGACTTCGGCACATACTTATGTAGTTTTTGCGAAGAATCGATTTCCACGTCAGTATGGACAGTACACACGGAAATCGATTATTCGCAACAACGACAGAAGTGTGGGCCACAGTACCGAGTCCACCAAATGCAGCATGACAAGACGTGTTTGATGCGCCATATTTCATTAAATTCCGTTACATAATAAGGACACTATGACAGAATACGTACTTTGACTCGGAGGCGCTTCTGGACGTTTCAGTAATTGTTGTTGTTGTTGTAACTACGTGATCATGCCTGTGCATCCATACATTCTGATCAGTGTGTTTGTTTGTTGGGGTTTAATGGCCTATCAACAGCTAAGGTCATTTAAGGCCGGGTCAATGAGTTTAGTACTAAATCCCATTTATTATATACCTACCCATGAAATACATAGTTATACGATGTAAATAAAGGTAATATGTTCTCATCGATAAAATAAACAACTTCCGGTGAAAATACGACTACTTCCGCTATCTATATTCATATTCTGTATTTAGAAAGAAAACAGCGCAAATAGGCTGCAAATACACATTCGTTATCGTATAGTCTAAAAAAATTGATAATTTCCATGGAGCGGTATATAATAAATATAATATTCATATGAATATCCTCTATATATTACCTGTACAAAGGATCTACATTCTTCGCCATCCCATCAATGAAACACAGTAATACATAGTATCAGGCTACAGGAGTGTGCTATTTTAATCAGGAGCTACACTGATCACAAACTCCATAAGCCCCATTTCTCCAGTCACAGCTATAATTAAGGTGTTTGAGTCCCCGGTAAATACCTGTGTGTTTTGCAATCGTGAACAGCTTAATTACAGTGAACCCCTCATTTATGCGGCTGTGACTTTAAAAATGGGGCTTACTGCATATGCGACCAGTGTAGACCCAAATTGTCACGTGGATCCGCAGTCTGACCAGGCTCTACGCCATTCAGTCAGTGAAGCCTCAGTATACTTCTACAAGCAAATGGTACAAAAATATACACTACCAACTGCGCCAATCTTGCCAATATTTATTTAATTTCTTTATTTCAAAATACCTCATAATATCGTGCTTGAAATCAAGCAGCTTGATTGACTGAGCCTGAGCTGTGCCACAGCTCAGGCTCATACAATCAAACTGCTTGATTGCGAGTTGGCATTGCCAGTAGATGTTCGGAAACGTCGACACTCTCGGCAAGAGTAACCCAGGCGGTGATGTATGCAGCCGCTAGAGGGCGCTAACACGCCAGGAACTAGATTGCACATAAAAGCCATAAGCCCCATTTCTCCAGTCACAGATCCATGTGTATGTGACTGAAGAAATGGGGCTTATGGATTTTGCAACAAGTGTAGATCAGGATCTGCACTATTCACCATTCCGTCAATGAATCACCCGTCAGTCTTCTCTCAATGAATATAGATCTTTATCAGGCTACATGAGTGTGCTATTGGATCAGGAGCTACATTGGTCACAAATCACATAAACCCCATTTCTACAACCACATACGTACACTAGAATGTCCTGTGTTTAGGGAATTTACTGCATACGCATTTGAACCATCACTCATGCTAAATTGACATGATTGTCAATCAATATGAATTAAATATTATAATAAAAAAATCTACTAAAATGGGCGGTTGAAATGATTTATCACATCTATAATATTTATGTGGAGAAATGAAGAATAGAAAACGGATACAAATGCAAGCAGGTATCAGGCGCGGAACGAGGATTTCGGGTTAGGGGGGCGTAACCAATTTGCAATACTTGACTATATTATCGAACGAGCTATGCTCGTTCGATAATATAGTCAAGTATTGCAAAATAGTCGACCGAGCTGAGCTCGGGATAGCGCTAGGGGTGGGGGGTCCGGGGGCATTCGGATTTTGGAAATCTACATCAATTTTCCTGCGTTCTGGTGCATTTTGGAGCAAAAATATTGACACTGTCACAGTATGTTAGACACGATTTTTGATTGAAAACGTTTACATTTTGAAACAATAAGAAAACGACCGAAAAATGCATGGAATACATGACACTTGGCATGAAACGTGCCTTGTAACTTGTAAAAAATCTTTACTCGGCGAATTTTAGGGGGGGGGGGGCGGGCGCCGGGACCGCCCCCCCCCCACCCTGAATCCGCCCATGGGTATGATCAGCCTATCTAAAGGATCGTACGAAGTTTGCAAAAAATTAGTCCCACATCAGTATGTGTGTGTAGCCACGCATTCTGACCAGAGCCTACATTGTTCGCCATTTAGTCACTGATGTAGCCTTGCTGTCCCCCCCTTTTCATCAATTACGCTGATAGTAAATAGTAGACTAAAACACAAACTCCTTGGAAGTTGCTCAAATAAAATCGTGAGTTTGGTTGCCATAGGCCAGTTGCAGCCAATTTAACTCGAATTTTCTGTCTGTACCGGAGTGTGCCCTGTCCTAGGAAATAATTATTTTAAAAGCAATAGATCAAACACAGAAATTAACTGGATTAAAGGGACATGGCCACTCAGTAGGTTATAATATAGGGAGGAAGATAGTTTTGTATATTCTGTAGATATGAGATATTCTAGTAAACTAAACATTCATTCACCATTACCCCACGTATTTATTGTCATTACTATACATTTTATACCAGACGTAAATTTCCACACTGATAACCTTAAAATGTTAAAGGACAGAACTATTTATTATCTGTATATATTTTTTGATGGGCAATGATCATACTTTATAATATGTCGAAAATATTATTTTTTCAGGCGACGCATTTAATTAGTATAAATAATCCTACCTGAGGGCCAAAACCAGGCAAATTGTGATTCCTATAAGGAGGAATCATACCGTTAATTTACGCAGTCGCATTCGCCCGACAAACCACTCACATAAGAGGGAGTAAAAACACTCCTTAACTTATTGTGTCACTTACGGATAATCTATGGTACATTTAATGTATGTACATTGTATATTATAGACGTTGCTCCGTTACTTCAACCTGTGATTGCAAATAGTATTTTCATTGTGTACTAAGTTGTTTTATTGTCAACAGCTGTGACATATCATATATATTTCATCAGTATCAATCTTTGTAAAACAAGTACAATTCAATGATTCAAATTCCGGTAAACATTGTCCATAACTGATGACATTGAATGTGTGGATGTGGCTGGAGAAATTGGGCTTATGTGTTTTTTGCGACCAGTGTAGCTCCTGATCAGCCTGTGCATCCGCACAGTCTGATCAGGATCTACACTGTTCGGTATTCCATAAATGAAATGCCTGTCATGCTTCAACAAGCAATGTAGATCGTTCACAGGCTGCAGGCTACAGGAGTGTGCTATTTGATCAGGAGCTACACTGGTTGCAAAACCTATAAGCTAAATTACTTCAGACACAGACATATTTATGTCTCACTGGAGAAATGGGGCTTATGAAATATGTGGCCAGTGTATCTCTTGATGTATGTGATCAATCAAGTTGTGATGTCATGTCGCCCTCGTGTAGATAAAGATATATAGTATACTGTTTATTAGCAGCATGACAGGGATTTCATTGCTGCATTGAAGGAACGGTGAAAATAAGGACCCTAATCAGACTGTGTGGATGCGCTGTTGATTTTGGTCTACACTGGTCGCAAATGCCATAAACACAATTTATCTTGTCACAGCCACATCTGTGATCTGCCACGAATGTGGACGTTGTGACCAGTGTAGCTCATGGCCGTCTACACAAAATTGCGAACATTGTATACTCTGATCAGCCTATGTGGCTGTATACAATGTTCGCGATTTTGTCCAGGAATATTACTGATGATTCTTCCCTTTCATGTAGTACTAGACAGTGCTCCAGATAAGGATTTAGCAATTGCGTATTTTCACTCCAGCATTTCTGAAGTAATTGGGTAAAATAAATTTAGACTACTGTTTACACATCAACAGACAGAAATTATTGAATAGTTTGCTTCGAAATGAAAACAGGTCTTGGCATTTCATTAGAACTGTCTCCTTGGAGACAATTCTAATGAAATACCAAGATGCGTTTTCATGGAAAATAAGAAAAAATATGCTATATTTGTGGTCTGTTTATTGTTTCTGCAGCATGATAAATGTATCACAAAATAGTAATTGCCTTTTGATACTTGCTACTTCTGATTTCAATTGGGTTTTTGGCAATTTTAATTGGGTTTTTAAGAAAATACGCAGCTTATCTGGAGCTCTGCCCAGAAAATCTTTTTTGAAAGGTTTGATTTCCTATCATGCTTCAGTGTTGTTCCTAGAGCGAGCCTGGGGGATATTCCCCCACCTCAAAATGCCCATGCCCTTTAAAATATGAGAGTCTCCCATTGACTAGCGTATATACTGTTTGCCATGTAGTCAAGTAAAATACCATTACTGCTTCATTATGCAGTGTTGTTCCTAGAACGAGCCCGTGGGGGTGGGGTGGGGGCATTTCCCCACCTCAAACTGCCCATGCCTCTTCAAATATGAGACTCTCCCATTGACTAGCGTATATACTGTTCACCATGTAGTCAAGTAAAATACCAATACTGCTTCATTATGCAGTGTTGTTCATAGAACGAGCCTGTGGGATGTGGGGCATTTCCCCACCTCCCACCTCCCATATCCCTTAAAATACAAGCATCTCCCATTGACAATATATGATGGGGAAGGGGCCCAAAACTTGAAATTCTCCCATTGGATCTGATTCTCTATGATCAGGATATACACAGGTCACATTCTTTATAATGGCAGGTTACATATTACATGATAAGCATTAGAAATACCACACACCAAATTACTGTTCTCGCTCCGGCTGAGAAGAGGGACCATAGGACGTGTGCGACCAGCGTAGACCCAGATCAGTCTGATCTGGGCCTATGCTGGTCGCCATTCAGTAAATCTAACATTATTTCAGTCTCTGAATAATGGTTTTTGATCATTCTATCCCCTGGATGAGGACATGTGGTGCTCAGCATGTATGCTGGCGGCACATGATATAATGGTCTTTTTTATCAACATGCCATAAAAAATCAAGACTACGATGTAGGCCTATTAAAGGTACAGATATAATCATTTAGTAATATTTATTTTACTGATAGTGACTCGCGGTGGTATCAGGCTATTTTCATATGCAAATTAGGCACGATATGTTTTAATTATTTATCTTTGACTCTTTCGTTACCTGTGAGTTGAATTGGGTTATTGCCCATTATAAAAGTAGAAAGATTATTACTGATTCTACTGCTTTTGGGAGGGGCCAAGTGATTCTGGTGTGGCCAGGACCTGGCATCAGCTCAGGATTATTCTCATTTCAGGGCTGAATATATAGTTTTTTTATCGTTAATATTCAGTTCTGATTTTGGGATTCCCCCCCCCCCCAAAATTGTACATGTACTTGAACTTGTACAGGTAATATATGGGATTTAGTACTAAACCCATTGACCCGGCCTTAAATGACCTTAGCTGTTGATAGGCCATTAAACCCCAACAAACAAACAAACAAACAACTTGTATGTCAGCCCCCGCCTGAGAAAACGTACCTTACGCGCAGTCTGATCTGGGACTATGTTGTTCGCCATTCACTTTGTAATGTACGCTTACTCGCGATTATTTATTTCATCGCAATCATATAACAGGGAGTAAAAAGGATGATTCCTCAACTTATTTTTCTACTTACTTATGCTCTTGGTTTAGACTTTATTTTCTAATTCCGTATGAGCTCGGATATTTTGACAGAAATTATGACAGATTTCGAAACCAAATATCAGCAAAAAATTGCTATGTGATAAGTACGAGATAAACAGAAATAACTTACTGGTGAAGGTCAACGTCTCAACAATAGTTGGGAAATGTTATATTTAATTAATGAGCCTGATACAAGTTGGTCCACGTCACGAAATCGACCGATTAGCGATCTATCACCACGGTAATGCATCTCAATCCTTACACTGCTATCTTCATTTTTTATCGTCTGCTGTTTATTTTCTATTTTCCATTTTTATCCACAAAAACATGCTTTGACAGCACATTAAAATAATTTACAACATGCTTGAAGAAAATATTCAATAAATTTCATACCCGTAAAGGTGTATTCCAAAATAAATTGGTTAAATCAGAAAAACATCCGTGGGGGGGGGGGGGCATTTCACTAAATTTTCTTAAATTAAGACTAAAATGTTCGTAAGTGCAAAATTATAAATTTATAAATTATGATACTCTGTAAATTTCACATTAACAAGGTTTTCTTGTAAACAATTATTGGATTTACATGCATAGGCTCAATAAGTGTAAATCCATCAATTGGAATTTACAGACGATTCTAAATTTGCACTTAGGAACATGTTAGTGGTACGAAGTTTAGTGAAACGAGCCCCTGCTATTTTGTTATTGCATAAACATAAGATGCATGTACATGTACATCATTTGAGAGATCAGCTGACACACAGCTCCTTTCAATGTGAAGACTGCACGTCCTGATGAGACGAGCCAATTTCAAACGGTTGTTTTCATCATGGATGTGAATCTTCCTCTTTTTATCTAACATTTTCATGAAAAAAGTTTGGGAACGGTGTCCAAACTGCTTGAAAATTATAAAATCTTGGAGGGGTATCGTGTGCTTCCTCTCTTTCTTTTTTTATCAATTTCGTATTTTTTCACAATTTCCTGTTGGCACCCCTGGTTGACAGATTCACCCTATACAACATGGATGGTAGTAGAAACACAAATATATGTGTTTTTAGTATCTGGTTGCGTAGGGGTAACGTTTACATTTTAATGATTTAATATTTGGTTAAAACAATCCATGGGGGTGATAACTATACTATACCCTATACAAGCAGACACTAGAAACACAAATATATGAGTTTCTAGTATCTGGTTGTATAGGGTTAACTTGTTCATTTTAATATTGTGGTTAAAACAATCAGAGACAATGATAATCGCTATCCTGTAGCCGATTTCACCAACATTGCAAAGTATACTTTCCTAGCAAAGTATACTTTGAGGGAGAAATTTTCAATTTTAGGATAAATTTATTAATTATTATTATACTGAATTTATTACATTATCACAGCCATTTTGGCTGTGATAATGTAATAAATTCAGTATAATAATTCTGCAGACTTTTAATCATCAAATATATGCAGTCGTTAGTTCTATATGAAATAATGCATTTCAGGAAAAACAAATGATTACTCCCTCAAAGTATACTTTGCTAGAAAAGTATACTTTGCAATGTTGGTGAAATAGGCTACAGGTGTACCATATGCAAGCCAATATTAGAAACATATTTGTTTTTCTAGTATCTGGTTGTATAGGGTTAACTTGTTCATTTTAATATTGTGGTTAAAACAATTAGTGGCAATTAACTTGTCAACTTTAGTATTATGATTAAAACAATCAGCAACAATGATAATCACTGTCTGGTTTACCCTATGCAAGCCAATACTAGAAACATATTTGAATTGCTAGTATCTGGTTGTATAGGGTTAACTTTTCCATTTTAATACTGTGGTTAAAACTATTTGTCGCAATTAACTTGTCAACTTCAATATTGTGATTAAAACAACTGAATTAGTGGCAATTATTTTTTCAACTTTCATATTGTGATTGAAACAATTAGTGGCAATGATAATCGCTATCTGGTTTACCCTATGCAAGCCAATACTACAAACACAAATATTTCTGTTTCTAGTATCTGGTTCAATGCCACACTTTATTAAAGTTGACAAGTTAACCCTATGCAACCAGGTTGCATAGGGTTAACTTGTCAACTTTAATAAAGTGTGGCACTGGCTGGCAATGACAACGACTCTGCTGGTTAGTATAGAATGTATACATTGGACAATGAGATTAAGAAGATTTCCCTAACATTTGAATCGCCTTTCTGTGGAATTTATCGGGGTATAAACTTGGAAAAGTCGCGAGAATACTGGACGAAGGCCGGAAGGCCTCGTCCAGTATTCCCGCAACTTTTCCAAGTTTATATCCACAAAAAGGCCATTCATTCCCTATAATTTCAGCATTTGAAATAAATTCATCAAGAAAATGTGTTTATTTTCCGTTTTCTTGAGAATTATTTTAACTGCGCCTCACGGTTACAGAAAGTAGTTTGGCGTGGGAGTTTATTGGGATATAAGTTTTGGACAGAGACTTGCTACGGGCCAATCAAATGTTAGGGAATTGTGTAAATATTTTTGTGCTGGAATTATTTCTTCATAAAAGTATATGCTGTTACCACTTACTGAATCGAAATGAGTGGTAGCCATCATATATATATTCGAGAAGGAATAGAAAACATAGTAAAACATTTTCTGAAAAGTTCATAATTCTGTAATTGTATCCAGCCTATATGGGTTAGCCCGTTTAACACCACAGGACTGTATAGTGGCAATGTAAAATATCTGCACCTTTTGAAAGTAATTTTAATATTTTTGACAAAAAAAAAACTTTTCATAAATGGACTACCGGTAGTCTGAAAATCATTTTATGACGGTTGGATTGGTTGCAAAATTAAAATATCAAAATCCAATTCCAGTTACTTAGGGGTGAAAGGGTTAAACAAGAGTAAACAAATCAGTGTTGTTTGCTTCAGATCTAAAGTGTATGATGTGACTGCTGATACAATGTCCGTTTAACACTTAGAGGCCGGAATGGGATACTGTTTTTTCTGATACCGATTTCTTTTTTGAATTTTTAACTATTTTTTTACAAAAAAAATGTTTTGCAGCACATAAGAATTGTCTCCATTGGAGACAAGTCTTTTCTGCTGTCGAGACATATATATTTTCATTGAGAAAAATGGAAAATAAAAAACAGACAACAGACGACGAAAATGAATTCATGCAACATGCTATTTTCAGCCATCGGCCCATATAACACAACCAAAAACATAAAATCAAAACTTGTGTGGAAATTCAGTCATCTCCTGTGAAATCCTTTTCTCAATCAGCGGTAACTCCAGTTGACTGAATGCACTCATCTCCCCACTCACAAACACTTGTTTCCCGGTCCGCTTACTAAGTCTCAGTGCCAGGGAACCAGACGCCTGCCCTCCACCAATTAGAGTGCTGCAACTCGACATGGCAACCAATGTTTCCATAGCAACGGACATTTCACCGAAGTTTCCAGTTGTCCCGATCCATAAATGGAAGCTATCACAAAGTTTGGTCACTTGAAAGAAGACGTCGTTGTTCATCACCTTGTCTGTGAATGTATGGACCGTGATTCCAGGCGTGACGAAGGTCAGATTGTCTGGAAGTTCCATAGTGGACCTTGCATCCCCAGATGACTGAAGATCTGCCGTGCCATCCATTGCTGCAGATATGGGACTGTATCTCTGTGGAGGAAATAGAGGATCTTACATGAGTTATGATGATATTTATTCAGAGCTCCATATATGTATTGGAGTATTTTACGCACTTATTTTAGCAGAATACGCATTGATTATGAAAAGTAGGAGTACAAAATACTCACAGCCATGCGAAAATACAGATTTTACAGTTGCTAATACATTAACATAAATCTCAAAGATTTTGAGTGTAAACTGTACCAAAAACCCGTCACACTAACCTAAATTCGCTTTTTAAAATCAAACACATTCACTTCCTCATTATCAATAAATATTAGCCGCCATCTTTGAAAATATTTCAATCACGCGCACGCAGTCGTTTGCTTGGTTACTGGAGACTGACGTCGTTTTCCATTAGCCAACCAAATCACTGCGTGTCACGTGATTCAATATTTTCAAAGATGGCGGCTAATATTTATTGATAATGAGGAAGTGAATTCTGGAAGTCGGACTTCGTCCATTTCGCGCACCTGCAGGTTATAATTACCTCCCCTGTCGTGGGGAGCAGGGGGAAATCTGACTGGTTTTCCTATATAATTTAATCATTTTTGAATGCTTATAACAACTAATTCTGGATCATTTGAGAAAGTTTAAATGCAAATTGATATTGTTGGATAGGAATTAAAAAAATATTTTTATATTTGCTTATTGCATAAATTTAAATTATTCTAAAACTCATATTTTCCGCTGTGAATATCGTAGACTAATACTAAGAGTGAAATCAATCCCGTTTCCCCAAATATAAGAACGCCAAATTTGTGTCACGTGACCTCTTTACACCACGGCGACTTCCATAATATAATGTGATTTTAAAAGTATAGGAGTTACAGTACGAATTTACAACTTTGTGTGGGATTTTCATACAATGGTGGCAAATGCTAGTTTTGTACCTTTCATAATTATATAATCTTTCAGAGAAGGCCACATTTAAATTGTTTTACATTGTTTAGAAAGGTGTTTCATCTACAGGGGTCATACCAATTATCTGGACAATCAATTTATCGGACAAATGAAAATAGCTGTTAATTAAACGCATTCATTTGATCCGATTTTGCAACGAACACATCTAAGTCACTCAGGTGCTTGCTGTTTCCATGCCAGTGTGAATAATATATCGCCAAGGTAAACATTTTAGTAAAATTTGCTGAAACATTCCCCCCAACTATGTCCACAAGTTGTTTACAACGTCAAACGTCGCGCGGGGGCTTGTATCTGTCACTGCGCATGCGCATAATTTGAGGCCCCTATAGAGTTTTTCAATACTCTGTTGTGTGAAGTATGCAGACGATACGATGCATTCCTCCAATATCATTTTCAGACTGTTTAATAATACAATGTACAATACAGAGCAGATAGGAAGGAATGCGAAAATGTATCGTGATGAAAAAATAACGAAGAGCTACTTATCCAAAAACAAATAATAATTGTTTCAAGGCCAAATCGCCCCAAGCCATTTCGGACCCAAGCCATTACAAACCATTTCGCATCCATATTAATTCGTGGGTAAAATCGACAGGTGCGAAAACACCAATGTACGAAACGATCAGACTTTCCTTTACGGGCCTCATTACCGCGGATTTTTCTACCAAATTATGAAGAGCTCAATTGATTGTGCCCATTACGTCATTGCAGAGTTGTTCTATAAATACAATAAATTCTATAAATACGATCTTTTCCAAGAAGCGAATGGTGATTATTTTTTCTGCAAAACTACACAATGCTGTTTACACTGGTTTTCAGGCGATACAATTATGATTTTAAGGTGAGAATACAAGTTATAAGACGGTTATACATTTGTCCGGATAATTGATTGTCGATGTTATTTTTGGGGCAATCTTACCACTGATGATCTGACCCAATTTTAAGTGAGAAAGATGGCACAGTTTGGTAAATAGTTTGCATGCGTTCAGAAAGCAAGAACCGACGATTGTTCTGTGAAAATGTCATGCCCGTAGCTGCCATTTTAAGAAAAATATATTTTAAAAAAATGCCATTTTTGTCCGATAATATGGAGGATCCCTGTAGGCCTATATACAATTTACAAACAATAATTAGCCAGCCAAGACACGCTAAAATTCTAGTAGTAGTCATGGTAGTAGAATCACCTGTTGTGGCACACAGGTAACGTGTGTCGAATTACACAATCACCGATCAGCTTTCGCTAAATGAGCGAATATGATATCAGATTACCTGAATTGGCTTTAGCTGGCCAAATTTGTTTCCCCAATCTTTCCAAATAGCATACGGTCACAAATGGAGATATATACAAGGAAGGGAAGTAACACCGCATTATATAAAATGCAAATGGAGATAAAATTGAACAGGGGAGGCAACTCAATTAAGGCCAGAAATTCCTAATTAGTCGCGAATACATCTACCGCCTGCATGTGAAAAGAGCCAAACTGCTAGAGGACCTGTGAATCGACACCGAAGACACCGTAAATAACTACATTTAACTTGTGTAATGTAAATAGCTCGTTCACAAAAAAATTAATAGGACTGTAAATTCGTTATTAGGAAGCACAACTTATAATTCACTATTAAATAGCAACACAAATTTAACACTGTAACTGAATAGAACATAGTTGGAATTCAACAATTACTACGCCATACGTCGGTGCCACGAAAAATAAACGTGGGAGCTTTAAGAAGAAAAGAAAGAAAGAATGGCCAAGTTAAAATATCGACAGTGCATTTTCTTCAGGAAAACGTATTTGCGATTCTGTCTGTCGAACCGTCATCACGCGTCCCTTACATATCTCACTGTAATATTATTCCCAATCCTTAATTACTGATGGTCGTAGATCAAGTCGGAGACGGAAAAAACCCACGACAATATCGAGTATATTATAAGTTATACAATATTACACTATATAGATCTATCATACTTTTTTTTCTAGCCACTTGTGATCAACACAAGCCTTTCTGTCTGGCTGTCTCTCCGTAATGCATTCCATTATTATCCTGAGGATGCGCATGGGTCTACTCTGGTCGCAAAACCCATAAGCCCCATTTCTTAAATCACAGACCACGGCCGGCCAGGGGCGTAGCTAGCCCTCTATCCATGTGGATTCATAATTGTGCTAGGGGGGTCCGGAGGCATGCCCCCCCCCCCCCCCCCCCCCCCCCCCCCCGGAAAATTTTGAAAACAATGGTGCAATCCGGTGCATTCTGGGCGTTCTGAGGTGCTTTATTTAGTATTGGAAAATGGAAAGTTTTATGATCATAAATCAACAAATAAACCCTTTACTCGGCAGATTTTCTTTTTCTCAGAATCATGTGACATCAGCCGCGTACTCGCGTATAGGCAGCTACGCGCCTGACGGCCGTAACCACCACCACTGCCCGTGGCACTATTTTGGCTCTAGAACGTAGGAAACACCATTTTGAGGGTCTATGTTAAAGTTTTTCTGGGTGAACATGGTGATCGAGGACCCCCGCTCAATAGTCCGCCTTAGCATTATTTTATTCACCGCTACGGGCCTGCTGAGCCACATATATGTTCTCCAAATACTTTTCATGTATTTCAAAATAGTATAACTTTCACGAGATCCACATCCTTGTCTACTTATATAACCCCGTGTTCATGTTTCTTTTCTATGACACACTTGTTCTAAACCAGGGGCGTATCCAGCATTTTGGGAACGTGGCGGGGGGAATTGTCTATAGTTGCGAAGGAAACTCTTGCAATCTACTCCCGTACCGCCTGTATCTAGCTACGGACAGTACGGGAGTAATTGCAAGAGTTACCGTTCGCAACTAGGGGGTTGTCCTATTTTCGAGCTCTTCGAAATGCACTTTCCTGTGTTTTACGGCATTCCACCGACTGGTGGTAAACTGTGATCTATGTAAACTCCATGGCTGTAACCCCGGAACCCACCCTCCTCTAGGTCCGCCCTTGTAAACGACTGTTGATAGGCTCGATCCTAATTAAATCATTGTGCACATTCTGTAGAAAGTCTGTTGATAATGCATCCGCCGCAACTGCGACTGTGAGGACGATTGTTCGAGCCTCTGCTCGGGCTGATATTACCGCTTGATGAACCTTCATAGTTAGTAAAATAAGTAGTTAAATGTGCCTACCTGTCTTAATTCCTGAAATATTTGATGGTTATTGATAAGTATAACCCGAATGTTCTGGCAGAAAATATGGATTATGCTAAGTATTGCAGTTCAAGACAATAGCGTCTCATAAGTCAAGGTAACTGGCACTTTTAAATATAAGGTACGACCATGTCCAGCCGTGGGTAAACGTTTGCCGTGGCACGAGTGAACGGTTTGAACCCCAATGCCGCAGGCTGCGGGTTCAAACAGTTCCCGAGTACAATTACAACATTTACTCACGGCTGGACATTATCGAAGGTTATTGTTACATTTCCGTCGGAAATATCGTGCTATTTGAGCATATATACAGCACTTTCGGTACTTTGATAGTTTGCTCCATTCAAAACAGCTGATTTACAAATACATATTCCGGGGCCTGTACACGGCGCGTGATGCAGCCGTATCAATTTCAAAATTTTATTGCGACCGTTGTGAACTGGTCTGGTGACGTAAAGGCGCGTTCTAGTAATGTCATGAGATACATGCATTACGTAATTGTTGGCTTGTCCACAACCATGGTCAAACAGCACGCGCTGTACGTTTGAACACGGCTGTGAGCGGTGTCGAAACAACGGCAGTCATGTAACAATAATCAGGCGCGGATCTAGGTTTTTGAGAACGGGGGGCGGGGGTGGGGGGGGGGGGGGGTGGGGGGGTTGTCGAGGTGCACGCAGTGGACCGAGTTTGCTAGGGGGGTCCGGGGGCATGCACCCCCGGAAAATTTTTTAGATACAGATGTCCTGAAATGCATTTTCCTGGGTTTTACGAGATTTAAAATCCGACTCGAGCTGGTAATAAACTGTTATATTTTGTACCGCTATGATGATATTCTTTTGTAAGTTTTTGTGATTATCAAAACCACATACCTGGAATCAGCTGACGTAAAATATAAGTACATGTAATGACATTGACTATACGTCAATGCGATATTGGCTGTGAGATGGTGCGGTGCTGGTGGGCAGCTAGAGGCGGGAGCCCGGGGTTGTGGGATTGTGCGGTGCTGGTGGGCAGCAGGAGGCGACAGCCAGGGGCTGTGAGATGGTGCGGTGCATGTGTGGAGCGGGAGGCGGCAGCCAGGGGCTGTGAGATAGTGTGGTGCGGGTGGAGAGCAGGAGGTGAGTGCCAGGGACTGTGAGATGGTGCGGTGCGGATGGGGAGCGGGAGGTGACAGCAAGGGGTTGTGTGATGGCGCGGTGCGAGTGGGGAGCGGGAGGCGGCAACCAGGGGCTGTGAGATGGTGCGGTGCGGATGGGGAGCGGGAGGCGACAGTCAGGGGTTGTGTGATGGTGCGGTGCGAGTGGGGAGCGGGAGGCGGCAGCCAGGGGCTGTGAGATGGTGCGGTGCGGGTGGGGAGCGGGAGGCAGCAGCCAGGGGCTTTGAGATGGTGCGGCGCGGGTGCGCAGCTGGAGGCGGCAGCCAGGGTCTGTGAGATGGTGCTGTGAGATGATGCAGGGTCTGTGAGATGGTGCGGTGCGGGTGAGCAGCTGGAGGCGGGGCCAGGGGCTGTGAGATGGTGCGGTGCGAGTGGGGAGCGGGAGACGGCAGCCAGGGGCTGTGAGGATGGTGTGGGGTGGCGGGTGGGGAGGCGGGTGGAGGCGGGAGACAGGGGCTGTGAGCTGGTGCGGTGCGGGTGGGGAGCGGGAGGCGATAGCCAGGGGCTGTGAGATGGTGCTGTGCGGGTGGGGAGCGGGAGGCGAGAGCCAGTGGCTGTGATATGGTGCGGTGCTGGTGGGCAGCTGGGGGCGGGGCCAGGGGCTGTGAGATGGTGCGGTGCGAGTGGGGAGCGGGAGACGGCAGCCAGGGGCTGTGAGATGGTGTGGTGCGGGTGGGGAGCGTGAGGCGGGAGACAGGGGCTGTGAGATGGTGCGGTGCGGTGCGGGTTGGGAGCGGTAGGCGAGAGCCAGGGGCTGTGAGATGGTGCGGTGCGGTGCGGGTGGGGAGCGGGAGTCAGGAGCTGTGCGGCGGTATTTACCAGATAATAAAATTTGCAAATAACAATTAATAAACAGTATGAAAAGTCACACTGGTCACAAAATGACTAACCGCTGACAAAAGGAACCTTACGGGGTTTGAGTCCAACGTACGTAGTCCCAGATCAGCCTGTGCATCAGCGAATTCGCTGTGTGTTCGAACATATTAATGTTTCTGCCATCAGAAACGGGACTAGATGCTGACTCGAGTGTGTAAATGGGCATTGTGGTCAGGATCTACAAATGTCGGAAATGTTATATGGTACCGTTGGGATCTCAGCCCATCTGTCCATAACGGCATGATAAGGCCCCATTTATCGACCAGCTGTCCGAATGTTTAGTTGGCCTTTAAATAAATAGTGCTTTATTTCAAGTGAATATGGTAATAATGATAATAATAATAACTATAATAATAATAATGTTTTTTTTTTATAATATACGAGTAAGTTTTCGTTTTATGAACACGCACGTGCTGTTTCCCAATTTCCCAGGATGCCATAGCATAGCAGACGCTTTTCCGTTTAGAAGACACAAAACAAATCTCAAGTTATTTCTTATTTCTACGTAAAATACGATACTTTGTGTTGTTGAATTCACTATCCATTTAAAATATATGTTTTTATGAAATTTTGTGTATAAAATATTGAACTATTTAGCTGGCGATTAGATCAACTAACAGTTTTAATTTTAATAGTTGTTCGCGCCAGTAAAAACGACTGTAACCAATTGTCGTTACTGGCATTGGAATCAGGGAGGTTGTTAAACGTCAAACATTTTTCACGCATGTGCATCAAGGTTTTAAGCACATATAGTGTACTGCATCCTGATACTGTGAAGCACTAACGTGACCATAGTTAGCGAAAGGATTATTGTCGTTGCACATATTTTTTGACACATCTGAGGTGGGTTGTTTACCACATTATTGCCCATTACCAATGTATGTTGACACATTTACATTTCTACACACTGTCAGAAGGTCGGGATGCATTATTCATAGAACAGTCTGGTGACTTTGGACAATAAAAGTACTTTTAGCATGCATTTTATGATATGTACAAACCAACACACACAATGTTCCAGATAAGCATATTTTGGTTGGTAAAGCAGCATTTAAAATCAGAAAATAAGCTGCAGCACGATGTACCCAAATCTACCCAAATCTTACCCAAATCTACCCAAATCTTCATTAAAAATAACATTTATCATTATGATCATATTATACGTTTTCAACAATATGTACACTGGGAAACTGTGTAGACTAGATCATGATTATATTGTGAATGCATATTTCCCGTACAGGTATAGCCTCAACAAGTGGTTATACACAAAATGGGGAACCGGTTAGACCCTGATCAGACTGCAAATTTCCCCTAGAAGGTATAGCCTCAACAAGTGATTGGTATAAGATGGCTACACGTCCTGGTGGGCGACACGCGGCTTGCTTGTATACGGTATACAGTGATTATGTACAAGATGGAAAACAGTGTAGACCCTGATCAGACTGATTGCAAATTTCCCTAGAGGTATAGCCTCAACAAGTGATTATGTACAAGATGGCTACACGTCCTGGCGGGCGAAAACGGCCAGTATACGATCGACACCTTCACACTGTCTCCTTGTATGTCAACATTAGAGAGGTTCTACAGTTTTTTATTTGTATTTCAATTAAAAATCATCATTCCCATTTAGCATGTTTAGCCATTATAAAGTGGATTATCTTCCTTGGCTTCCTAGTATTAGTTTATCGCGGTACTCGCCCTTTATTTCATATACAAATATTTCCATTTTGCATCAAAACATTAAAATGGGCCCTGGTATGTGCAAATTAATGACATACATTATGTAAGTACAGTCCAAACATCGTTATTATGATGTGTATATAGCTTTATTTATTAACACATATTATAGTAATTATATAAAGATTTGGGTAGATTTGGGTAAATCGTGCCACCCGAAAATAAGCATTGAAATAGATCTGAGGCTGGGAATACAAATCAGCATTGACATTTCACCATTAGAAAAGTGCGCACCTAAGGCTTGCTAAACAAATTTAAATGTAATTAACATTTCCATATTCAGTAAAAATTCCCTGAATATTCAACAAAGTTCAAAGAAGTCTGTGCATTATATAATGTAGCAGACTTTCACTTCTTGTAAATAGTTTTAATGTGGCAAAGTCTGTCTTTGATTTTTTTTTTCCAGTGTAGATATAGTCACTGTTCTCATAGATTTGTGCCCCTAAGCACATACATTCATATTGTGTGTTATATTCTGATTAATTCCTGAAAATGTATACGTCAACATAAAGTTCAAACACTTGACTATGAGTGCACATAAGGAAATTGTCAAAATTGTTGTTTATGCAAGTCTTAGCGTCCCTAGAAATAACCCACCCTAATTGATATTGAAACTTCTCGCATCAGGTTCGTTTCCTACAACTTTTTGCGCATTTGAGTGACATTCTTTGATCACACATACAACAAAGAAGTGTTGCTGCCTAGGTGCATCAAATTGAAATATGGTGAAGTCCAGATTCACCTAGAAATCAACATATATCACATTTTATGCATAATTTGCGAACAGACCCTCTTCAGATTAAGGAAGTATGTAGAACAATCACAAAATAGGTGGTAAATCACAATTGTAACTTAAAACCTTGGTAAACCACTTAAAATACCTTTTTAAAATAATTTTCAATTAACACTTCTTAGAATATGCTTATTCACTTGTTTACTAGGGGCATGAATCAATGAGAAGGCACGAATCCATGAGAATTGGGGCTATTGTGTCATTAATACACTTTTTCTTATTTTTTTGTGCACTTGATCAATGCAATTTGCCACCACACCTGTAATAATGCTCCGTATAGATAACATTTTCATGTATGACATCACATGCGTGTTTGCAACGTCACATTTTTTCTGCTAATGCTGCGCATCTGGTAGTGTAAACAAAAATTGCGAACAGCATACTGGATCGGCATAACAAAATTGGTATTAAACTTTAAACAGAACTATCCAGTGACATCAACATTAACTGTTCAACCAAGAAACTAACCTGTCATGATGTCACTGGATAGTTCTGCTTCAAGTTTAACACCAAATTGCTATACTGATCCAGTATGCTGTTCGCAATTTTTGTTTACACTACCATATGCGCAGCATTAGCGAAAAAAAATGTGCGCATGATGTTGCAAACACGCATGTGATGTCTTACATCACACAATTTACGTCATTTACTGACGTCAGAACGTTTTGACATTCAACCTGCACAGACTGAACTTTGTTGAATATTCAGAGAATTTTTACTGAATATGGGGTGGGTGGCAGGTGGGAGCACGCGATGGGTTATTTAACGATCGGGGTTCATCCTTGCCGGAATCCCGACTGGAGACCTGGTTTGGCCCTCACATACGTCTTTGGCATTTTGTATGTGACGGTTGAATTTGGTTATACCCCTTATGTCAGTATTACACTGTTCGTAATCCTATTTTAGGGGAAGGGGCCAAGTGACTGTGGTGTGTGGTATGGACCTGGCACCAGGTCAGGTTATTCTAATTTCAGGGCTGAATATATTTGTTCTCGATGTAAATATTCCGTTCTGATTTTGGAATTTACCCCCCAATGCAGCAGGTTAAAATGGGATCGAACCCGTTTGCCCGGCCTTACATGACCTTATAGCTGTTGATAGGCCGTTAAACACTAATAAACAAACAAACAAAACAGACTGAATATATGGGAATGTTAATGGCATTTAAATTTGTTTGGTGCGCAGAATTAGCCGAGACGATTGTAAGTTCCGAGTTGATGTGAATTTATTTTATCTTTCATATTTTCTGGATATTTTGGCCTTTCTCAGAAATATATAGCAATTTCATTTTGGAACAATATCATTAATTGTATAATGATAATTTAGATTGTAATGAAAACATGGTTAAAAGCAAACATTTTAAAACGTATTTCAGCTTCACCATTTAGTTTATTACAGATTGGGTCACCTACAGAGAAGCGAATCAGATCTGATTCGCAGTTTAGCAATTATTTGCAACTTATTTTTTAATTCTTTTCATCTAAAACAAATGTTAGTATTAGGAAACTAACACAAACTATTAATGAAGTAATTTTATCTCTATAGAAAATCTAGGAAATAATATTTTGGCTGGCACTGCATGACTGGGTGGGTATGTTTTAAATTATCTGAAATAATACCGACAACCACTGCAGATCCTGATGAGACGGCTTGTTACAAGCTGGCTCATCTGGATCTACAGTGTTTGCAAATGTTTGTTTTATGGCCTGTAGGATTGAAAGGGGTTAATTTGTTTCTTCGGTATTGGGGTTAATCTGTTTCTTCGGAATTTCCTTACCAGGATTTTTCTTACCATTTTGAGAACAAGATCGACCCTTTTAAATTCTGCTAAAAAGTTATTATTGAAAAGTACACATCATTAAACAGACATTAATCCCTTTGCAGACGTGAGATTGGAGACAACTGTATGAATGTTCCAACATGAAGAGGAAGGCTGTTGCTCGTGTGCCAATTCCCAGTCCTAAACGCATCCTTCGCAGTGACCAGACCAGCGATGGAGAAAACGAACACCAAGATGGCGACAAATCTGATAATTTATCAACAAATGGGCATGTAGTCAGCCATGCCACAGATATCTCTAAAGATTCCCCATGTACACCAAAATCAAATGGCCCATTTAAGCAATTTTCAGCATTTAGGGACAATTTTTCACCTGCAATATCTACGTCTCCTTATTTGGGTGTGGAATTGAACTTAAGTACAATTAAAGGTACACAGTTTTGTGACGCTAGTAGCCCAGATACACTGACTATTCCAGTGGCTGGGGAAGTTAAAGTTAAGAATAAAACCAACTATGGACCTGCTCCTAATGTAAATAAAGCGAAAATGATAACCGACAGCGAAAAATCGACTGAAACCGATTCCCAGAAAACGACAGAAACAGAGAATTCCGGTGTATCACTGAATGATACGTATTTAACACTATCAACTGCCAACTCCAGTGTAACCGGGGAACCTTCTCAGAGCTCAGATCCCCGAAGCCGCAACACATGTTCCGAGTCAGAATATTCGTATCTGACAGACTCGAGCGTGGACTCAATAAGCGGGTCAGCCAGCTCGAGAGATGGGTTCCCAGACCAGGAAATGGAGATGAGGCAACACGCGCTGCAATACCACAACAGGTGAGATGAGATGAATGGGAGGTTTTTGCTTACATTCTGCATGTCTTGGCGTAAAGTGAACGCACACTGCGAATATTGCCATTGATAATTTGTCCAATTATAATTGCATTGATCAGTCAGTGACAATTTGTCCCAACTATAATTGAATTAGTCTGTGACAACTTGTCCCAATGTTCCGTCCAGTCCTGCCATAATTATGTAAGATGAATAACTCGTCATACGGGAATTTAGGGAAAAGTTTCATAAAAATACCAAAACCATACAGAAAACTCTTACTACAAGCTTTTGTGACTTCAATTTTTCAACCTGAAGAACAGACACACAGTTTCAATCTCATAAGGATGATAATGTTTGTTATAAGCATGGTATATATTTTTTTGACGTAATGGTAAACAGTGCAGACCCAGATCAGACTGTGCGTTTGCGCAGACTGATCTGGGTTTACGCTAGTTGCAATTTCATTATGCCACATTCTCTAGTCACACTCATATAAATAATCTGCAGGGTCTGAATCATTGCAGGGCTCCAGATAAGGAATTAGTAATTGAGTATTGTCACTCCATCATTTCTGAAGCAATTGGGTATTTCAACATTTTAATTGGGTAAAATGAAATCACACTACTGTTTACACTTCAGACAGCAATTATTGAATTGTTTGCTTCGAAATGAAAACATGTCTTGGCATTTCATTAGAATTGTCTCCTTGGAGACAATTCTAATGTAATACCAAGATGTGTTTTCATGGAAAATAAGAAAAATATGGTATATTTGTGATTGTTTATTGTTTTTTGCAGCATGATAAAGGTTCCTTAATTTTTGTATTGAGAAAAATATGGTATATTTGTGATCTGTTTATTGTTTTCTGCAGCATGATAAAGGTTCCTTAATGTTTGTATTGCTTTTTAGCTCGACTATTCAAAGAATAGTTAGAGCTTATGTAGTCACCCCGGCGTCGGCGTCACCGTCACCGTCACGCCTTGGTTAAGGTTTTTAGTCAAGCTTGTATATGGAATACTCCTGGCCCTACACCCACCATACTTGGACAACTTCATCTCCTAGTGATGTACATCAATAACCCCTGATCTATATTTGACCTTCACCTACATTTCCTCTTGAATTACTTAATTAATTCCCCTTGGCTAAGGTTTTTAGTCAACCTTGGTTAAGGTTTTTAGTCAAGCTTGTACATGGAATACTATTGTGCATACAGACACCATACTTGGACAACCTTTTCTGATAGTGATGTACATCAATAACCCCTGATCTATATTTGACGTTGACCTACATTTCCTCTTGAATTACTTAGTTAATTCTCCTTGGTTAAGGTTGTTAGTCAAGCTTGTAGATGGAATACTCCTGGCCCTACACCAACCATACTTGGACAACTTCATCTCCTAGTGATGTACATCAACAACCCCTGACCTATATTTGACCTTGACCTACATTTAACCTTGAATTACTTAGTTAATTCCCCTTGGTTAAGGTTTTTAGTCAACCTTGGTTAAGGTTTTTAGTAAAGTTTGTAGATGCGATACTATTGTGCATACAGACACCATACTTGGATAACCTTTTCTCATAGGGATGTACATCAATAACCCCTGACCTATATTTTACCTTCACCTACATTTAACCTTGAATTACTTACTTATTTCCCCTTGGTTAAGGTGTACTCAAACTTGGTTAATGTTTATAGTCAAGCTTGTATATGGAATACTCCTAGGCCTACAGCAACCATACTTAGAAAACTTCATCTCCTAGTGATGTACATCAATAACCCTGACCTATATCTGACATTGACCTACATTTAACCTTGAATTACTTACTTAATTTCCCTTGGTTAAGGTTTTAGTCAACATTGGTTAAGGTTTTTATGCAGACCGCGGCCACCTTGTTTCGTCAAGCTATGTGTACATCGACAACCCTCGTAGTCGAGCTATGCTGTTCTCCTACAGCTCTTGTTGATACTCGCTACTTCTGATTTCAATTGGGTTTTTGGCAATTTAATTGGGTATTTAAGCAAATACGCAGCTTATCTGGAGCCCTGTCATTGATTAACAACTTGCCACTGGTTGCTCTGTTCAAACAGCATAGACTTACATACATGTATCTGAGGCTAAACTCGTTGCAACAGTCAATCAGGCTCCCAAATGCACGTCCAATTTCAGAATTGCCAGCCTTAGTGCAAGGTCTTTAATGCACTCGGAAACAGACTCATCTTTAGACTACGAAGACTCCCTCAGATCGGAAGACACCAGCACTGGCAAACCAGATGGACACGTAACAGTGTTGAAGACTAGTCTGTATGGTTAGTTCTGTAGCCGATTTCATCAAAATTGCAGTATACTTATCTAGCAAAGTATACTTTGAGGGAGTAATCATTTTTTTTTCCCGAAATGTATTACCGGTATATCATATAGAACAAACAACTGCATATATTTGATGATTAAAAGTATGCAGAAGAATCAATTATTATACTGATTTTATTACATTATCACAGCCAAAATGGCTGTGATAATGTAATAAATTCTGTGTAATAAAAATTCATAAATTTATCATTAAATTGAAAATTTCTCCCTGAAAGTATACTTTGCTAGATAAGTATACTTTGCAATGTTGGTGAAATATGCTACTGATGCACTGCATTTCTTCTAATCGTGGCCCCACTCTCTAATAGTTCATTCCCTGCCCTAGGCATGTAAAAATACTTTCATACTGCTAGTATTTCCATCCCACTGATCATTCGGATGTGACTAAAAATAGATGTCCCATCTCTATATGACCTTTGCTGTTTATGGGATGTTAAACCTGTTCACTTTCTCTTTAATAGTAGCCCCTCTCCAATAATGTAAGGTTGGATGAGGCTCGCCATCTATAATCCTGAATCACACCCACCTAATAATTTGTAGGCTGAAATCTTTATCGGGATACTTTTAAACGTTAGACCACTACTCACTGTTGTTGCTTTTATATCTTGCCTTACTTCTCAATAAAAACATGATTTGACAGCACTTCAGAATCATTTCCAATGGAATTGATTCTGAAGTGCTGTCAAAGCATGTAAATTATTCTAAAGTGCTGTCAAAGCATGTTTTTGATGATAAAAATGGAAACTAGAAAATAAATAGCAGACGACAAAAAAAATAAGATAGCGGTCTAAGGGTTAATATCAATTACCATCTACCAGTAATTCTTTGTTTGGACTATTGTCCATCATATATTTTTACATGTAATTACTTTTATTTATTTAATTCAGTATTCCATTTCACTGTAACAATAAATTATTATGTACACTCCAGTGACTAACTGATGTACAGAGCTCCAGGAAAGATGCATAATTTGACAAAATATTCAAAGTATTTTTCTTAGTTCTTCACCAAAAATGGCAAGTTGGGAGTTTTTTGGAATCGTCTCCATTTTTGGTGAAGAAATAACAGAATTCCTCCCAAAATTGATCAAATACGCACTTTAACTGGAGCTCTGGATGTATATATTTTGTATATATGTAACATGTATGTTTTGTGACCAGTCATTTTGTACTGTAATTACAGACATTTTCAAAATGCCACCACCTTGTAATTCCTGTAGTGTACAGGTGTAGAACACTGCATTAGTTGAAATTTCCGCATATATAACTTGACCCTTTCACCCCTAAGTAACTGGAATGGATTTTTATATGTTAATTTTGCAACCAATCCAATTGTCACAAAATGATTATCAGACCATAGTCCATTTATGAAAAGGGGGTGTTTTTGTTCTCAAAAAATGAAAATCACTTGCAAAAAGTGCAGATCCTGATGAGACGCCTCGCCACGAGCCGGCAGATCCTGATGAGACGGCTCGCCACGAGCCGGCACATCTGGATCTACACTTTTCCAGTACCACTAAACATGTCTGTAATGTTGAAAGTGTTAAAAACTGCACAAAATAGGAGTTATTTTACACATTTTGTTTCTCATAAATGTCTACATGTAGTATTTATCATATAAATGAATAATAAATCCTAATAATGGCTGGAAGTTTGTTCAAAGATAATCAATTACAATCAACAAAAAAGTCACATATATATAGATGAGGAATTGGGATAATGTGTTTTGCCACTAGTGAAGATTCAGATCAGCCTGTGCATCCACACAGTTTGATCAGGATCTGCACTGTCCGCCCGCCATTCCATCAATAAAACACTGGTTATGCATCTTCAGTAATATAGATCACTATCAGGCTACAGGAGTGTGCTAATTGTCAGGAGCTACACTGGTCACAAATCTCATAAGCCCCAGTCACATATCTGCCACATTCCAATACTTCACAGGTACCGATGATGACACAATTGGCCAATCAGACAACTCAGGTAGCTCCAATCTCCAGACCCCCAAACCCACCAACCAGGGTCGCGTAAATTCCGACTTCCCAGAATCAGAATCTCTGTCAACCTCAAACTCCAGCCCACCTAATACCCGCGATCCCCGACCACGCGAGTCAATGACATTACTGGAGCAGGCTTGTCTAGCGGACTCGGAGAAGCGAAACAGTGAAACTGACGTTGCAGATGCCGACAACGATGACATGCCACGGAAGAAAACAGTGAGCAATGCCGTTGATGAACTGATCGAAGACACAGTGGAGCACGAGAGAAATGACGATATATCTCGCGGCAGTGATGCTTCTACGGAGGTGTTGACTAACGGGGATTGCGATGGAGCTGAGATAACTAATACGCCTGATGAAAGAAGTAAGGATATATCCCATGGCAGTGATACTACGGAGATGGTCACTAACAGGGACTACGATGGGGCTAACACACCGTCCAATACGGCTGATCAGAGAATCGTTGATGCATCTAACGGCAGTGATGATGCCGATGTGTTACCTACCATAAACTACAGTGCAACTAAGATATCATCCCATACAATCAGTGAGAGAAGAGGGGATATACCTCGCGGTAACGATACCACAGAGGTGTTAACTAACGGCGACTACAGTGGGGCTAAGGTATCGTCTGTCACGTCTGAGGAGAGGAGTGAATTTGTCCGTCAATTCCGGCGGTATGAGTCAGCCAGAGATGGGGTAGAGGATGCTGCAGCGGAGTATAGCCCTGACTTCCCCGCACAGAAAGGAAACGTGCCTGTCGAAATCAGACCGGATGGCGAGTTGTATCCTGATGCCAATGGATTGTATGCAGGTAATGTAACTTACCTCATTATTAGCTAAGGATACAGTATTATCTGTCGCAGAAATTTGATTATATTGTGTCTTTCTCCATAAAATTATATGTTGTTACCACTCATTTTAACCGTCGAGACGGTTCAAATGAGTGGTAACAACATATACTATCGAGAATAAATAAATAAAAGAAGGATTTTATTCCAAAACGTTCCTACTACTCGGATTAGGTACTGATATTGGAATGGGTTAACCGGTATGTGACTCGCCATGACTGCGTTACAGGCTTATTATCCCCTCGCCGATAGGCAAAATGGGATAGAGCGTTAGTTGATGTGTGTACGTGCGTGTGTGCGTTAGTAACACCTTTCATTTATCAATAACTTACTTCACCCATTTTGATTATATTTGGCCACAATGAGTGTCTAGGATTGGTGCTTTGTTTTGCATATCACCCACGTCTGACCGCCCAAGGTCAAGGTCATTGAATGAGACTTTTGTTCAACTTGTTTGTAATTTGTAAGGCAAACAAACTTTGTAAGGCAAAACTGCTATTTTTTTGTTTTTATTATCAAGGCTGCCAGTGAGGTACAGGTCATTCTCATTATCTCGAAGTCGAATGGACTGATGAAAATATATCGACATATCTGAACTTCGAGAAAACAATTCGCCAAACTTCTCGAAAAAAAATCTGAACAAAATCGCTTCAGAAATGCCTATTTACTTTATTTCCGGGTTTTCATAAATCGCGGCTTGAGTTTATTCTAAGCTGTTTTCGTAATTAACAGGCGATTTACTTATTGCTACACCATTTAATTAATTTTTCTGTTAAAAGATATTTGATATCACGTTAAGTTTAATTGATTAATTATGGTTTTAAGTGCACTGCTTTAACTGGTTATGCAACTTTAAACGCATTTTAGCGGCGGCGGTGGTGTCTTTGGTTTCTATAGACGTGTGAAAACTTACCAGAGATAATCGCGTTGATTCAGACTTGGTGGTGCCGGGCGCTTAATTTTCGCATCAACATATCAGACTACAAATGTGAAGGTAACATACTATCGGGACTCGATTTCCACTTCGACTAAACCGATATATCGACATATCCGATATCGAGTTATCAGGAGTAAAATATATGATATATATAGGGAATTCTGCCGGGACCAGGAACGTATATCGAGATAAGCAGGTATATCGAGATAAACGATATCGAGATAACGAGATTCAGCCTAGTGAATGGCCTTACCAAGATTGCGACCAAAGTAGCCCCACAACAACCAACGTCGGAGCCTATGCTCATGCTGTTTTTGTTTGCGATACCATTCCACGCATTACAATGTCTGAAACCATTCTTCCACGCATTACAATGTCTGAAACCATTCTTCCACGCATTACAATGTCTGAAACCATTCTTCCACACATTACAATGTCTGAAACCATTCTTCCACGCATTACAATGTCGGAAACCATTCTTCCACGCATTACAATGTCGGAAACCATTCTTCCACGCATTACAATGTCTGAAACCATTCTTCCACGCATTACAATGTCTGAAACCATTCTTCCACGCATTACAATGTCTGAAACCATTCCGCCACGCATTACAATGTCTGAAACCATTCTTCCACACATTACAATGTCTGAAAGCATTCTTCCACGCATTACAATGTCTGAAACCATCCTCCCACACATTACAATGTCTGAAACCATTCTTCCACGCATTACAATGTCTGAAACCATTCCGCCACGCATTACAATGTCTGAAACCAGTCTTCCACACATTACAATTCCTGAAACCATTCTTCCACACATTAACAAAGTCTGAAACCATTCTTCCACGCATTACAATGTCTGAAACCATTCCGCCACGCATTACAATTCATGAAAACCATTTTTTCCACACATTTCCAATGTCTGAAACCATTCTTCCACGCATTACAATGTCTGAAACCATTCTTCCACACATTAACAATGTCTGAAACCCATCTTCCCACGCAGTACAATGTCTGAAACCATCCTCCCACGCATTACAATTCTGAAACCATTCCATCCCGCATTACAATTTCTAAACCATTCTTCCACACATTACAATGTCTGAAACCATTCCTTTCCACCAATTACAATGTCGAAACCATTCTTCCACGCATTAACAATGTCGGAACCATTCTCCAACCATACAATGTCAGAAACCTTCTTCCCACGCATTACAATGTCTGAAAAACCATTCTTCTATACGCATTACAAGTCTGAAACCATTCCTCCACGCATGACAATGTCTAAAACCATTCTTCCACACATTACAAGGTCTGAAACCATTCTCCAAACCGCATTACAATGTCTGAAACCATTCTTCCATGCATTACAATGTCTGAAACCATTCTTCCACGCATTACAATGTCTGAAACTATTCTTCCACGCATCTGAAACCGTTCTTCCACGCATTACAATGTCTGAAACCATTCTCCCACGCATTACAATGTCTGAAGGCTATAGGTTTTGTCAGATTATGGTTCATACTTACGGTAGGTTACTTTCTTTCAGCCTGCCTTAGCTCTTTGCATGCTAGCGGCGAAAATATCCGTCAAACGAATTAGGAGTACATGTATATGTTTATTTCTCTCTGTAAATATGTCTTGAAATTTCATTTGAAATTTCATTTGAATTGTCCGGACACAATTCTAATGAAATTCAAAGACATATTCACGACATTTATAAGGAGAAATAAAAGAAAATATAATGAATTGTCATCTGCTATTTTTGAACTATTTATAGCCCACAAATTTCCCAGCATGCAAAGAGTTAATATGCAATTAAAGGGAGGCCAATTGGGAGCATGCAAAAGGTAAATTTCACGATTGAATTCATTTCCGGAATTTCGATATCCCTGGTGTGGCCCTCAGGTACAGGGCTCCAGATAAGGTACGTATTTGCGTAAATGACCCAATTAAAATTGTCAAAAACCCAATTGAAATCAGAAGTAGCGAGTATCAATATGCAATAAAGATTTTATGGTACCTTTATCATGCTGCAGAAAACAGACAACAAATATAGCATATTTTTCTTATTTTCCATGAAAACACATATTGGTATTTCATTAGAATTGTCTCCAAGGAGACAATTCTAATGAAATGCCAAGATATGTTTTCATTTTGAAGCAAACTATTCAATAATTGCTGTCTGTTAATGTGTAAACAGTAGTATGATTTTATTTTACCCAATTAAAATTTTGAAATACCCAATTGCTTCCGAAATGATAGTGACAATTACTAATTCCTTATCTTGAGCCGTGCAGGTACATTTTATGTTTACTTTCTTGGTACATGTGTACTTGGGAATTGACTCTGTTTATACCCATTGGCATTCTAAAAAATACATGTAGTACAATTCTGGTGTGGTGAGAACCTGTCACTAGATAAGAAAAGGCTGATGCTTCCCACCCTGTTAATTTTAGGGGAAAGGGCCAAGTGACGTTGGTGTGGTATGGATCTGGCACCAGGCAGGTTATTTTAATTTCAGGGCTGAATGTATTTTTTGGGATGTAAGTATTCCGTTCTGATTTTGTGATTTTCCTCCCAATGCAACAGGTTAAATACGGGATGGAATCCATTGGCCCGGTCTTAAATGACCTTAGCTGTTGATCATAGGCCGTTAAACACCAATCAATCAATCAATCCCACCCTCTGTATTTTCTTCCAAAAGTTTTATGAGAATCTACTATTAAATTTTCTCTCATACTACAGAGGGTAAAGGTTTACGACAGTACCCGAGGCAGCTATCGGAGGTGGACTACCGTGGGCTGGGACCCCAGGATCCGACGGCCACGTATAACGACATGGCCGGCAATATGGCCGCCAACATGTCCCCCAACATCGACTCGGAGGCTATGAGATTGGCCCTCGCCTCCGAACTCATGCAGACGTACGGCGGCAAGACACCCGACAAGTAGGTGTCTTCTATATAGCGTGACAAGCCGTAAAAAAATACTGTATAATAGCTTAAAGGCATTAAGATACATATCTTCCAGGGTTTAATTTTGGCTCCTGTAAGACTTCTCCTACTAAATATTTTTTCTTGTATTTTATTTATTTTTCATGAATCTATAATAAATCAATATGACGTTCTGGTTTAATTTAGGTTAGAATTTTTAATGTTTTTCAAACAACATAAATGTAAATATTCAAAAATGCATCTGCCAATCGTCTGTTTCTCCGAATTCTCAATTCAGCGTTATTTGAGATTATTGAAAATATATAGGTTGCAGATCATTACATTTGTAATATATTGAATGAATTGGAATGTAAATTTATATATGAAATAATGAATTTTGGGAAAAATAAATGATGACTCCATCAAAAATTGCCATGAAAAGCCAAAAAAATCGCCTCTAAAGACCTATTATTATTAATAATAGGTCTTTACAGGCGATTTTGTTTTTACTTCTCTTATTTCCTGCTGGTTTCTAAACATACATGTAATTTAATAGGGAAAGTAACCATTTTACCATCCCTGCCACGTTTTATCCACCTGTGTCCAGAACGTTAGAGACAGGTCCGCAGTTTGAGTACGGTGCGTACGGCAGCCGACATCTGGATGAGATCCACGGTCACTACAGCGCGGAGTACAGATACCCACAGCCCACCGACGTCCTCGATACCCCACAACAGGTATTTGCCAGCATGCAAAGATTCAACTATGAATCCTTTTTTGTCGCGCCCGCTTGCGGAAAGCGCGATATAGTCGGCACTTTGGCGTACGTACGTACGTGTGTCCGGTTAAAGTGGTTAAGTTGTTTGGTTAAGTTTTTTGGTTAAAGTTTTTGGTTAAGTTCTTTGGTTAAAGTTTTTGGTTAAGTTTTTTGGTTAAGTTTTTTGGTTAAGTTTTTTGGTTAAAGTTTTTGGTTAAAGTTTTTTGTTATACTATATCTCTGCAACTGCTTTGCCCATTACCGTGAAACTTAAACTTCATATGGGTGTTTATCATCATCTATATTTTCATTCTACCCCCCTCCTGTGCGGCCCCTGTGCCCAATGTCAAGGTAAAATTACTTTGAAGTTTTTGTTAAGTTTTTCGGTTAAAGTTTTTGGTTAAGTTTTTGGTTAAAGTTTTTTGGTTAAGTTTTGTGGTTAAAGTTTTTTGTTAAGTTTTTTGGTTAAGTTTTTGGTTAAGTTTTTTGGTTAAGTTTTTTGGTTAAGTTTTTTGGTTAAAGTTTTTCGTTATACTATATCTCTGCAACTGCTTTGCCCATTACCTTGTAAACTTCACATGGGTGTTTATCATCATCTATATTTTCACTCTACCCCCCTCCCGTGCGGCCCCTGTGCCCAATGTCAAGGTCAAATTACTTTGAAGTTTTTGGTTAAGTTTTTTGGTTGGTTAAGTTTTTTGGTTAAAGTTTTTCGTTATACTATATCTCTGCAACTGCTTTGCCCATTACCTTGAAACTTCACATGGGTGTTTATCATCATCTATATTTTCATTCTACCCCCCACCCTCCTGTGCGGCCCCTGTGCCCAATGTCAAGGTAAAATTACTTTGAAGTTTTTGTTAAAGTGAGTGGTTTTTTGGTTAAGTTTTTGGTTAAGTAGTGGTTAAGTGGTAAGTTGGTTAAAGTCTTTTGTTAAGTTTTTTGGTTAAGTTTTTGGTTAAGTTTTTTGGTTAAGTTTTTTGGTTAAAGTTTTTCGTTATACTATATCTCTGCAACTGCTTTGCCCATTACCTTGAAACTTCACATGGGTGTTTATCATCATCTATATTTTCACTCTACCCCCCTCCCGTGCGGCCCCTGTGCCCAATGTCAAGGTCAAATTACTTTGAAGTTTTTGGTTAATGTTTTTTGGTTATAGTTTTTGGTTAAGTTTTTTGGTTAAGTTTTTTGGTTAAAGTTTTTCGTTATACTATATCTCCGCAACTGCTTTGCCCATTACCTTGAAACTTCACATGGGTGTTTATCATCATCTATACTTTCATTCTACCCCCCTCCTGTGCGGCCCTTGTGCCCAATGTCAAGGTCAAATTACTTTGAAGTTTTTGGTTAAGTTTTTTGGTTAAGTTTTTTGGTTAAAGTTTTTTGTTTTACTATATCTCTGCAACTGCTTTGCCCATTACCTTGAAACTTCACATGGGTGTTTATCATCATCTATATTTTCATTCTACCCCCCTCCCGTGCGGCCCCTGTCCCCAATGTCAAGGTCAAATTACTTTGAAGTTTTTGGTTAAAGTTTTTTTTGCGCCCGCTTGCGGAAAGCACGATATAGTCGGCACTTTGGCGTACATACGTGTGTCCGGTTAAAGTTTTTGGTTAAGTTTTTTGGTTAAAGTTTTTCGTTATACTATATCTTTTTTTTTAGTGTCCATGCCTCGCCACAAGGCGCGACATGCAGGCCGCGGCCATCTAGTTTAATACAGATTTTACCTATGAATATTACTCCACCCCCCTACCCACCCACCCCCTCAGATCAGCCTGTGGTTCCGCAGTCTGATCAGGATCTGCACTTTTCACTATTGCGTCAATGAAACACCTGCTATGTTTCTAACAAACAATATAGATCATAGGCTACTGTGATGTGCTATTTGATCAGCAGCTACACTGGTCGCAAATCCCATGAGCCCAATTTTTTTCTGTCACAGCCACATACAACCTTGCTATTGGACTGACGCTGCACGTACGTTTGAACACGACCTGTGATCGGTGTCGAACATCGGCAGTATTGTACCACAGGTGATTGGAAAAAATAATCTGATAATCTCTCATTGTATAAATATAAGCTGTAATAATATACTATATACTGTCATGTGATTTTTTTTCCATCACCTGTGTCATGTACCAATATAACTGGGAGCCTGCCTGTAGCCGATTTCATCAGAATTGCAAAGTATACTTATCTAAGCAAAGTATACTTTGAGGGAGTAATCATTTAATTTTCCCGAAATGCATTATTTCGTATAGAACTAACGACTGCATTTATTTGATGATATGCAATATATGTAGAATTATTATACTGAATTTATTACATTATCACAGCCAAAATGGCTGTGATAATGTAATAAATTCAGTATAATAAAAATTAATAAATTTATCTTTAAATTGAAAATTTCTCCCTCAAAGTATACTTTCCTGGATAAGTATACTTTGCAATGTTCGTGAAATCGGCTACTGGTGTTTCAGCGGCCGGTGAGTGACCTGGGATTTGACCCCCAGTCCAGCTCCACACCGGATCATGAGCACAGGAAAGGTTACAGCCCCGGCAGCAGCCAGGTAGTCCAGGCCAGCGTTATAAATACAGTAGACCCTCTCTAAACCGGACACGCAGGCAGTCTTAATTTTATGGGTTTCATTGGTGTCTTTTTATGATGATAATGCCTGTTCAAGTTCGCAAAGTACAGCCGCATACCTTGGCGTAGTCATATGATTGATTTACAGTGGAACATCTCCAAACCGGACACCCAGGGGACCTCCCAGGGTGTCCGGTTTAGAGAGGTTCCACTGTAATACAAAAATAAAGCCTCACCCACCCAATTGTATTCCAAATCAACCGAATTGTACTCAATTTTCTATGGTCTCATGCCATTTTCATTAAACCCACTACATGACCTTGCTGTCAATCAATCATCGGTCAGTCAACCAACCATCCAGCTAACCAACCAACCAACCAACCAACCAGGGCCCGGTTGTTCAAAACATCCGTTAGCTTAACGGACTGTTAAATCCTTAACTGAATGGTTATAAAATCTCTGTTTTAACAGAGATTTTAACCATCCAGTTAAGGATTTAACAGTCTGTTAAGCTAACTGGGCCCGGTTGTTCAAAACACCAGTTAGCTTAACGGACTGTTAAATCCTTAACGGACTGTTAAATCCTTAACTGAATGGTTAAAATCTCTGTTAAAACAGAGATTTTAACCATTCAGTTAAGCTAACGGATGTTTTGAACAACCGGGCCCTGGTGTTTTGAACAACCGGGCCCAGGTGTTTTGAACAACCGGGCCCAGTAAACTAGCCGTTAAACAGGGCTTCCAGAGCTGCAGATAAGTTTTGTCTCTAAAGAGTATTAATTATAACCCGCGGATTTCAGATTCAATGCGTATTTTACTTTTACAAATGTATTATTGATTTTCTTTCTTTAATATTAAATAGGGAACAAATGATAAAATAAAACACATTTAAAAATTCACTTGTTTGAGCCACAAAGGCTTTTTGCAGCTCAATTAAGTAAATTTCAACTTTATTTCAGTATTTTCACAACTCAAATTGAAAATCAATGCATATTTTTTTACATTGGTGTGAGTATTTTGTACTCCAAATTTTGATAATCAGTGTGTATACTTTTAAAATAAGTGTGTAAAATACGCCAATACGCACCTTGTCTGGAGCTCTGTGTACATCCAAATAAGTCTACCCCATTCTACGGCAGGGTTCCTACGTGTAGAACAACATTACACGAAGGTAACTCGTCATCGGGTATTACAACTTGTGCAATCAGCTTAGACCTCGACCAGTCTGCGCATTCGCGAAGCCTGATCGGGGGCTACGCTGGTCGCAATTACTTAGTCGAACATTGTTTATACCTCCGAATACCAGTTTCCACATACCAGTATAAAGGTGGTAAAAATTGGCTGTTGACGCAAACTTTGTTGTCCAATTTTGTGTCACAGTTGCATTTATAAAGTTCTTAGTCGTACAAAGTTTAGTGAAACGGACCCCAGTGTTTGTGTTAATGCCATGTGATTTTGTACCTCTGCGTAATTTCATTAAATACGTTTACAAAATTGACAATTTTTTTCATAAATAAAGTCAAAAGAGTACATGCGGAATTATACATGCGGAATAATATAATTCCGCATGAAAATTTTGTCAACCTTTGACGCCATTTACGGAAAATATTGTAGATTTTGTAAAACATATTTCATGAAATTACGCAGATGTCCGAAGGTACAAAATCACATGGCGTGTCTCAAATAACAGTAAGTCTCCCCCCATTCTACTGCAGGGCTCGTACACATACAACGACATTCA
Organism: Conchocele bisecta; assembly: GCA_029237695.1. Classification (NCBI taxonomy): domain Eukaryota; kingdom Metazoa; phylum Mollusca; class Bivalvia; order Lucinida; family Thyasiridae; genus Conchocele; species Conchocele bisecta. The sequence continues at coordinate 2,704,207 of CM055279.1, forward strand.
TCTACACGGAGGTAACTGGTCGTCGGGCCTGGGCTACAACCACACTGGCCCCACAGACCCACGCCTCCGCCCCCACGACAAACACAGCATCTACCACAGCCCCGGGCTGGAGACCGCCCGCCTCGCCCTGGAAACGCCCTCCTACAGGGAGCCCCGCCCCCACGACCCCGCCTACTACCCCGGGGCCCCCTCCCTGGGGCCGGGCACAGGCAAGATGGCCGCCGCCGCCGCCACCACCCCTCCACACTTCTATAAGCCGCTACCAGGTAACGCGTAGGTATTTGTCAATTATGTTATTTCTGTATCGCTCCAGTCCGCCGTGGACAATAGTGCATCATAACCCATTGCTAGCTGTTAACCTTTTCAACCCTAAGTAACTGGGATGGAATTTGATATGTTAATTTTGCAACCAATCCAATTGTCACAATGTTATTTTCAGACTAGTCCATTTATGAAAAGGGGTTGTTTTTTATATGAAAATTTCTTTCAAAAAGTGAAAATCCTGAAGAGGCCTGTGGTGTTGAAAGGTTTAATAAAAATGCACAAAAGTTGTTCAACTTTGATATTTTGTTAATGCTATGAAGGATGGGCTTGGGCTTCTGTCTTTCAATCCGGAAGTTGTGGGTTCAAACCTCACCATGGGCATCAAAAAGACTTAGTATTTCCATCCCACTGGTCTGGCGGATGAGATTGTAAACTCTGTCCCATCTGTATAGCTGTTGCTGGGACATTAAACCCATTATTCACTTTCACTTTGTAAATACTATGCATTTATTTTCTTTATGCCATATTTCTTTGCATTTAAACATTTTTATGTACTTAAAAAATGTAGTCACCATCTGTTTGTCTGTTACCCGGCTTTAAATGACCTCAGATGTTGATAGGCTGTTAAATGCCAATAAATCAAATCAAATCGTCTGTAAGACTCTGTGTTTCCGAGGTGTCCAAATGCTTATTTGTCATCATCCATATGTTCATTCTATACAGGGGTTGAAAAAATCCTTTTTTTCCACTCGCCCAGCTGGGCAAGTACAAAAAAAAAGTACTTGCCCAGGTCAAAAAGTTACTCGCCCAGTTTTTAAAAAAAAAAAAAATGCTATTTCCAGTATTTGTAATGTTGCATCTTATTTTTAAAAAAAAGAAGCTTTTACATATATTTGATCATTACCAAAACGTATGAGACATATTCACTATTATTGTTATTTATATTTTAAGTATTAAATGAACATAAACAAACAAATAAATATTATTTATCGGGAGATAAACTTCGTCGAGTTTTTTCTTCAAGAACGTTTTTTAGCAGCGAATTTGCTCAGAGGCTTGCATGCTTCTTATTTTCTATAAGCGTTGAGTGACATAGATTTTGTTTAATTTATAGTGGCTATGTTTGCATGCGCTGCGCACTGCCTTAATTACTAAATTCAATGGTTTCGGACTCGGTGCCGACCGTTTCGTCCCAAGCCGTTATGTTTGGCGTCTGAAATGTGCGTTAACCCAACTATATACGAGACGATATATGTGGCCGCGTATACACTAGTCTATACTCGCAGTCATATTATTTGTTAGCCCGGCCACGTACAGCCGACAAATAATCCGTGAATTAAACTTGCCCGATATGGACCGTGTTCAAAATCGCTAGCGATTCTACCCGTAACCGTGTACATAGACACTGCTTGAATCTTACTTCCCGCAAATTGACGTAAACTGTAAACAACAAATGGTCGCTGAATTAATACCATTTGTTGGCCGTTATCGATGGAATTAATTGGCAATTTCTTCAGAAAAAAAAATCCTGACCAAATCTTTCACTCGCCAAGCTGGGCGAGTGCCTGTAGAAAGTACTCGACCGCCACAAAAAGCACTCGCCATGGCGAGCTGGGCGAGTGAAATTTCAACCCCTGCTGTAGCCATCCCAAATGGCCCATTTGCTCAAGGCCAAGATCAAATAATGCCTTAAGGAAATTTGTGATTCATTACGCAAACACGTCTTATTTGGAATTAATAAATCACTGAACTACTTTCGGCAAGGGAGATAATCAATATCACGCGAACTATTTTCATACGAGCCAAGCGGATTGTTCTGTTTATGATTAGGATATATAGTTTTAAGCTATCTCCTGTGATATATAATGATACATTACTTTGTTATGTTACGGGTACTAATACATGTTGTTTCAATAGCGTATCTCTGTAACGGTATTGTTGTAGATGGAGTTGCAAATAATTTAATAAGTATTACGTTCAAATGGTGGCGTAATACTGATAGCACTTCTGTATAACTGTGATTGTCATAAATGGCGCAACAGTCGTGAGGTTAAGGTTGCCGACTTCAATGATTTAATTACCGATTCCCGAAAGGGTCAGGGTTTCAAACCTCGACGTGGTATAAAAAAAAATTCTCCATATATATTATTTTTGTGATTTTAATATTTTTTAATATTTTCACAATTTTATGATTTTAATAAAAATACCTATACATTGATAGAACACTGTTCGAACTGCGCCTGTGGCTACCACGACCAGAATTCACTGGCCGCAAACACAGTAGCCATCGGCGTCTATTTATTAAATTATTATTTTGTATTTTATTTGAATTCCGCGTGAACGCTGCATTTTGTGTCAACACCATTTACAGAAAATATTGGTGATTTTCTAAACGAATATCGGAGAAATGCGGCTATATATTTTGTCAATTTTCAACACCATTTACGGAAAAAAATTACTGATTTTTTAAAACAATATCGGCACAACTAAATACGGTGATAGAATTTTTGTCAACTTTTCAACACCATTTACCGAAAATATTACTGATTTTCTAAAAACAATATCGGCGAAGGTGTACTGAACTACTCTTTATTTTAAATAACCAGCCGTCTAATAGATCTGTGTATAATCGAGAGTATATCGTTAATTGTCATGTTGTCTCCGACAGTGAGGTGTTGCGGCACACATCAAAACGACACCGTCAATTTCAAAACATTGCCTAAGGGTCACAGCTGTGTGTTGTCATCAGATCAACATCTCGTCACACACAACTACGCATTATCGATTTTTTCCCCACACAAAGCGACGTGTATTTACAACTAGATCTGTGTAATGTGTCGGGTGTAGCCAAAGACCATACATAAATTCGTAATTAGTCACAGATGTAGCCTTAAAATATAATCGATTTCCTTAAATTACGTCCGCATGTTGACAGATATTTCAGAGCAGACGTCATCGTAATTTGCCGTTATTTATTTCCAAAATTAACCATGTATTCTGTAAATGGCGTTGAAAGTTGACAATAAATTAAGACCAGATCAGTACGTTAAATCGCTATCGACGACAACTGACGATCCGATGAGAGAGTAATACCGTTTAAGCGTATCCAATGTTAAATATACATCGTTATTTTTTTATGACTTTCGTAGTTTTTACCGAGAAATTCAAACCGTTTCCAATTATTGGGGAACATAATCATGATATTAGCACATCGTTTCACTAAGCGGGGGCTACTCAGGAAATGGGATCACAAGGTCTATTGTTTACACTGGATTAATGGCGGCCTCCATGAGGTCTCAGGTAAATCTTATTTTTCAATAATACGACTGTGGTTTCTTCCTTTTAGTGATAACCATGTTCCAGCCGTTAACACTTATTTAGCAACATTACTTAATATGTAGTTAGTCTGAACATTCTGCAGAGAAATCTGAATTGGACGGAATCGAGCGTTGTTTAAACTTAGTCCGGTTCATATGCACAGGTCAAAATATGAACTGAAAATGGCGCTTTGTGTGACAGAAATCCGTACGCGGACGAATAAAAAAAATATGTTGTTATAAATATCACATACAGCGAAACAGCGGTAGCATCTACTGTTTTAATAATATGCATACATATTGTAATTAATGTTTAATAGTGATATACTTATGAATAATATACGATACTATGGTTTATACTCCAGCACTATGTTTTTAGGCTGTGTGATTTGTCTCAATATAAACTGGATTAATTAATACTTATATTCATGCGCTTCATGGCAACATCATTACATTTAAAATATACAAATATTACTTAAAGGGGTACCGATATGATACATTTTAATAATATAAATATTGAAAATACACATTACAATCGCTTACAACATAAGTTATTGATTGAAAATAGTCACTGCATCGTGACCTATTTGACCGCATTACCTATTGCGCGGCAACCTCACCAAACCCGCTGTTTACATAGGTAACCGTGGGTTTGGTGAGGTAGGCTCGCTAATACAATGTTTGCGTAATGGACCGGACTGAGCAAAATATATCGACATATCCGAACTTCGAGAAAAATATTCGCCAAATTTAGCGACCATCTAGAAAAAATCCGAACAGAATTGCTTCAAACATACCGACTTAACTTCCGGGTATTCATAAATTGCGCACTTTCTTTTAGCGAAACGCGCATGCATTGTTACTAAATATATGCATGACACAATTTCCGGTACACAACATTTGTTTTGCAAATCATCCAATACACATCAATGAATAAGCGTTACATCTAAATGTCAACGCTCGCTGTCTTTTCTGACGATGTTATTATTCAATCGCAAAATGCAAGACCCACATTTCGTCCCCAAATCATGTCAGACTTAGACTCGTCGGACACTGGCAAAAACAAATTCGGTCCAAATCGAATCAAATCGGCGTTAAGAAATGCCAAGTTCAATTGACTTGATTGCCATGCCGTTTATTTCATCTTCATGTTAAAGTGATCCGATGTCACATTGGTTAATTGGTTAATTATGGTTTAAGTGAATTAATTCAAAATGTTTGTGCAACGTTTAACACATTTTAGCGGCTGTGTTTTTGATTTCTATGGACGTGTGAAAACTTACTGACATAATCTCTCTGAGTCAGACTTGGGGGTGCCAGGCTCTTATTTTTCACATTGAGTTATCAGAATATAAATATGAAGGAAACATGCTATCGGGACTCGATTTCCACCTCGACATAGCCGAAATATCGACATTTCCGATATCGATTTATCAGTAAAATACATGATCTATATAGGGAATTCCGCCGGGACCTCGGACGAGATAAGTAGGTATATCGAGATAATGAGAATCAGCTGTATATCAGTCATTTAAGAAAAGCTAGCTAACACTAGAAGTGCATACGAAAGGAAGGTGATTTCATTGAAGCTTTTAATAGAAAAGTAAAAAATTCTTTATTTTTCTTTTTAGTCGGACATTCGGTCCGGCGACTTCTGGTTTACCGACTTTCACGGAGACTGCATCAGTGTTACTGATTTGTGGTTGTGACTGGAGAAATGGGGCTTATGGGTTTTGCGACCAGTGTAGATCCAGATCAGCCTGTGCCTCCTCGCATATATATAGTTATCAGGCCACAGGAGTATGCTATTTGTTCAGGAGTGTCACTGGTCACAAATCCCATAAGCCCTTTTCTCCAGTCACAACCACATTTCTTGTTTGTCTAATTTGGACATTGATTCAGGAAAATGACACTAAGTCTTGCCTAATCATCTCACACAGACGGACTAACCATGCCCAATCGAGCATGCCGCACATTATCAAAGGTTTTCTGTATATTAAGAAAATGTCATACAATTTACTGTAATTTTTGTTAGCAATTACTATGCTTTCACGCATTAAAAATGAAGTCATTACACATCCCATTCATTTTTGGAAACCTTGTAAGTTTGACAATTTGGGTGAATCACTGCCGGATGTTATTATCCCTTCGCCAATAGGCAAGAGGGGATATAGCGTTATTCTTTGTACGTACGTACGCAGTAACACCCTTCATTTTTGTCGCGCCCGCTTGCGGAGAGCGCGATATAGTCAACACATTGGCGTCTGTATGTGCATCCTGGTTAAAGCATTTCGTTAAAGTTTTTCGGTATGCTATCAAATCCTCGGCAGGCACAATATGTGGGCTGCGGCCATCTAGTTCATTAACTTATGGACCGCTTCACTGATTATGATAATATTTGGCCACAATGTAAGTCTAGGGATGGTGCTTTGTTTTGCATACGACCCACGTCCGACCGGTTAAGGTCTATGGGGATTGTTCATCTTGTTTGTAAGGCAAATGCGTTAAAAAAAAATTAGTTTTATGCCGCCGCCACCGAATGGTTAGGGGGGCATTTTGTGTTACCGGCGTCCGTATGCCGAAGTACGTATGTACGTACGTCTTTCTTGAAACCTTAACGTTCGGGTAAATGGCTTATAATTTCTGTTTCCTTGCTCGGATATGCTTCACATTTCACACACACATTGCTCCAATGGTCCTCTACCACCCTGTGACAAATCCATGTGACACTTGGTGCGTTCAAAACCATAACACTCTGGTAAATGGCTTATAATCAGTTATGCCTTATTTTCTTTGGCTGCCAGCGGGGGCATTCGTGTGCCGACAGGGGATTAGCTTTGTAATAACGATGCCCTTGTTTATAACAGATAATCACGAGCCGAGCTACTATGCCCAACCCCAGCCTCTGGAAGTGACCAGGATGACCTGCAGCACCGGGTCACTGATGATCTCTCACGTGAATGGCAGCCACCTGCAGAACGTCCCACCGAATCCGTACGGCAGGCCAGACGCTAACCTCCCAGCCCCACACCTTGCTGAGCAATACATAGAGAGGCAGCCATTGTCCGACATTGACTACTCGTCTATTTACCCATCTCGGGATTTCATCGAACGCAACTCGGGTACTACCCTCTCGCAAATTAGACAACCAAAGAGATACCCTCCGAAAGTCAAACGTGCAGGTAAGGTAAAAACGATGCCGAAGGTCGAAAGATCTGAATGTTCAACTCCCGAAGATACGGATAAGAAACCGTTTGACTCGCAGCATAGATATTACGTTGTCAATCCCTCTGATGCAACAAACATGGTGCCAAAAACTCTCTTATCAAAATACATCGACTTCCTGATCCTTGAAAACGAGCAAATGACTGAAATATCCAAATCCGTTACGGCGCCGGTCGACATATACGTCACAGAAGATATGTACTTTATGGATACGCTGAAGATCAGACGGTGTTTTCCGAGTAAAAAGTTTGAGGAATGGTCGTCCAGTTTCTATCCCAAGTTGAACTTGAAGACGATGAAGTTTGCGGATCAGCCCGGAGGTAAGAAGGGGGACGGGGAGCGAGATGCGCGGCCGACACAGCAGGTCTTAGAGGATGTGTTCTATTTCTTCCAGCGTGAGGCCATTACTTGTGATAGGCGCTGTTAACATACAGGGATCGCCATTAACCCGCTCACCCCTATCTGTGACAGGCACCATTAACCTGTACAGGGAGCGCCATTAACCCACTCGCCCCTAAATATGTGACGGGCGCCGTTAACCTGTAGCCTATTTCACCAAAATTGCAAAGTATACTTATATTGCTGAGTACACTTTGAGGGAGAAATTTTCAGTTGAAGGATAAATTTATTAATTTGTTATTATACTTAATTTATTACATTATCAATGGCTGACAATGTAATAAATTCAGTATAATAAAATTAATTCTGCATACTTTTAATCATCAAAAATATTCAATCGTTACTTCTATATGAAATGATGCATTTCGGGAAAAGTAAATGATTACTCCCTCAAAGTACACTTTGCCAGATAAGTATGCTTAGCAATTTTGGTGAAATAGGCTACTGTACTAACCCACTCACCCCTAAATATGTGGCATGAGACCACATGTCCTTGTTTCAATGGGGGATCGTAGCTAGTTATTTCCTTTTGCAGATCTATTTATAGAGATCCAGTCCTTTGTTGTATTTTTCTCCGGGTATGGAAGGTATTAGAGCCAATTCTAACCATTAAATATAAGCAGAAAGAAATTGCTGTATTTCAGCATTTATTTCTTACTGAATAGTGCAAAAATTAAGACTGCGAACAGAGTAGACCCAGATCAGACTGCAGCCTGATCCGAGTCTACACTGATTGCAATAACAACAGTAAGTGTGAAAATATGAATCGGGGCCCAGTTGCTCAAAACCTCTGTTAGCTTAACAGACTGTTAAATCCTTAGCAATGCTAAGGATTTAACAGTCTGTTAAGCTAACAGAAGCTTTGAGCAACCGGGCCCTGGCTAATAATGCAGTTCCGGATCCGACTGTGCAGATATGTAGGATAACCTGCCTCAACACTAGTTGAGAACACTATAATGGCTCCTTTACACAACAAATTATGGGACAGTCACCCTTTTTACAAGCAATAAGACCATAAAATATACAATCTGGACCTAATTTCTATAAATAAATTCAAAGGGAGATAACTAGCTTTGATCCCTCATTCAAAGTATGTTGTGACAATTGTTGATTCTGACAGGCTAATCTCAGGAAAATCATCTCAAGAACTATACATGTATATGTTTTGTTGTATGACTCGCCATGACAAAAATGGCTAATGGTTAGCGCAACCTGTGTCCACAGTTGAGTTGAGCACGGCCAAGTTGAGCACAGAAAAGGTTTTGTGACCTCAGGGCGTTGTGCCGTTTAACCTTCTTTGAAAATGTTACAAATTCCTCTTTTTTGCATGAAAATATGAATGATCTCAAGTTGATGTCTTTCTTTAAGTTTAGTTTTAAATCATCTGTGTTCATAGACATGTGTTCAATTAGTTTCTCTGTGATATAAATGTATAAAATATGCAACAGCGAACGTGGAGGATAAGGTTGCGTATACAATATCCTCTTTTTTTGGCAGAAAAAATATGAGAATACATGCTCCTGATAAGGAATTAGTAATTGAGTACTGTCACTCCATCATTTCTGAAGTAATTGGGTTTTTCAAAATTTTAATTGGGTAAAATAAAATCACACTATTGTTTACACTTCAACAGAAAGTAATTATTGAATAGTTGGCTTCGAAATTAAAATATGTCTTGGCATTTCATTAGAATTGTCTCCTTGAAGACAATTCTAATGAAATACCAAGATGTGTTTTCATGGAAAATAAGAAAAATATGATATATTTGTGGTCTCTTTATTGTTTTCTGCAGCATGATAAAGGTACCACAAATTTTGTATTGCTTTTTGATACTCGCTACTTCTGATTTCGTGGGTGGCAGGTGGGAGCAGGCGATGGGTAATTTAACGATCGGGGTTCATCCTTACCGGAATCCCGACTGGATACCTGGTTTGGCCCTCACATACGTATTTGGAATTTTGTATGTGACAGTTGAATCTGGTTATACCCCTTATGTGAGTATTACAATATTCGTAATCCTATTTTAGGGGAAGGGGCCGAGTGACTTGGTGTGGTATGGACCTGGCACCAGGTCAGGTTATTCTAATTTCAGGGCTGAATATATTTGTTCTCAATGTAAATATTCCGTTCTGATTTTGGAATTTTCCCCCCAATGCAGCAGGTTAAAATGGGATCGAACCCGTTTGCCCGGCCTTAAATGACCTTAGCTGTTGATAGGCCGTTAAACACTAATAAACAAACAAACAAACTTCTGATTTCATTTGGGTTTTTGGCAATTTTAATTGTGTATTTAAGCAAATACGCAGCTTATCTGGAGCTCTGGCCTTACATGACCTTAGCTGTTGATAGGCTGTTAAACACTAATAAACAAACAAACAAACAAACTTCTGTCAGATTTCATTTGGGTTTTTGGCAATTTTAATTGTGTATTGAAGCAAATACGCAGCTTATCTGGAGCTCTGGAATGTATGCAATGATTATACATGTATATGCAAATTGCCAATGATTAAATACATGTTACAACAAATGGGAGAAGGAACATAGGTCAATCTACAGTTATTTTCCTGATCACATTTTACTACCGGTAATATTGATAGCCTGGCCTGTGTAACTGTTACATATGGCCGAGACTGGAGAAATGGGGCTTAAGGCATGTGCGACCTCAGTCTGATCAGGGTCTACACTGTTCACCATTCAGTCAGTGTAACACTCGAAATTCTCCAAGCGAACTGTACAGATCACTATAGGGCTGCAGGACTAGCAGAACAGGAGCCTATTTCACCAACATTGCAAAGTATACTTTTAAATTTATTATTTTTGATCATACTGAATGTATTACATTATCACAACCATTTTGGCTGTGATAATGTAATACATTCAGTATAACAATTCTGCATACTTTTAATCATCAAATATATGCAGTCGTTAGTCGTTAGTTCTATATGAAGTAATGCATTTCAGGAAAAATAAATGATTACTCCCTCAAAGTATACTTTGCTAGAAGTATACTTTGCAATGTTGGTGAAATCGGCTACAGGAGCTATATACACTGGCCACAGATGCCACAAGCCTCAATTCTCTTGTCACAGCCACATATGAGACACGCCATTTGATGTTGTACCTTCAGACATCTGCATAATTTCATTAAATACGTTTACAAAATTTAGAATATTTTCCGTAAATGGCGTCAAAAGTTGACTAATTTTTTAGAGTACACGTGGAATTATATTTTGCATGTACTTTGAAACTTTTGTCAACTTTTGACTTTATTTATGAAAAATATTGTAAGTTTTGTAAACATATTTCATGAAACTATGCTGATGTCCGAAGGTACTAAATGGTATGGAAGGTACTAAATGGTATGGAAGGTACTAAATGGTATCTAAATGGTATGGAAGGTACTAAATGGTATGGAAGGTTGGAAGGTACTAAATGGTATGGAAGGTACTAAATGGTATGGCGTGTCTCGTATGAAAAAATACTTCCCTTTTATCGCCATATTTTGCTGATTTTAATTTGGAAAATCAGGTGTATTTTCCACAGATGCTTGTGTCAACTCTCTGTTATTTACGGAGTATATTGCATGCTTTATAGTATTGAATATTGAGAGAAAAGTGTTGATCAGATGAGGGAGGTAACAACAGAGACCAGCCATGTGATTGTGTACCTAAGAAGATGTTCATTAAAATATTTACCGAAACTGTTATATTTTCTGTAACTGACGTTGTCAGTTGACAAAATGTTCAGAATAAATGCGGAATTCTATTCCGCATTTTCTCTGAACATTTCGTCAACTATCGATGTCATTTACGTAAATTTACGTAAAATATCGTCAATTTTTAAAATATTTTTCATGAGATATTACACATCTTCCTGGTTACAGAATTGCATGGCTTGTCTCGTTGTTGTTTATCACATGATTGATTCAGACAAGTTCTAGATTTGTATAGAAAGTACTAGACAATGTATTTGTTCAAGAATCACATACATGTAATAATTATTCTATAGTCAACCTTCAAGCTGTTCAGATAGAATGATAGATTATTTATATACCAATTGCATGGAAACATAGCATTGATGGTACAAACTAGTGCTGCCGTTATATTGTACTTTTGTTTTATTATAGGTTAATTTTATTTTACCTTGGCTGAGATTTATTCTTTATTCATATTTAGTTTAATTTCTTTATTGTTTTCGCATGTTTAGATTGATTGTGTAATTTTACATGTCCGTCAATTAAGGACGAAAACCTTGTTATGTTATGTACATATGGGGCAGGTGGCTGAGAAAATGTACCTTACACCTATACGACCAGCGTAGCCCCAGATCAGCCTGTGCATTCGCACAGTCTGATCAGGCCCTATACTGTTTGCGATGTAGCCCATCAGCTAAATGATTGGATTGGTTGGTTGGCAGCATGTGAAGGATAAGTCTAACAATGGGGTTCATGCCTAAAAATGGAATCCCGATATCCCTGGTTTAACCCTTTCAACCCTAAGGAACTGGAATGGACTGTGATATGCTAATGTTCCGACCAATCCAATGGTCACAAAATGATTTTCAGATACGTCCATTTATGAAAATGCGGTGTTTTTGTTTTCAAAAATATTAAAATTACTTTCAAAAAGTGCAGATCCTGATGAGACGGCTCGTTACGAGCCGGCTTATCTGGATCTGCACTTTTTGCATAAACCAATATAGCGGGATTTCGAGTTCAAAGGGTTAACCATCGGGTACATTTTTGGCTTTCTACTACTTGAGAGTTGAATCCGATTATACCCATTATAAAAGTAATAAGATTAGTACTAATCCTATTACTTTTTGGGCAATATTTTCCATAAATGACGTCGAAAGTTGAAAGAATTCTGCATTTGCAATGAGAAGTTCATAAATTGTCGTCGTCATTTACAGAAAATATCAGTTTCTGTAATATTTTTCATAAAAAATAGCACATCTCACATTAGTTGCAAAATCACACGGCTTGTCAAATATGCGTCACGACCAGTGTAGATTATGATCATTTATAGTCATAGTCTCAAAAACACCGACAAAAACTAAACTGAATGTCAATCAGTGGAGGCACAGATCAGACTGTGTGGATGCGCTTGTTGAACTTGGGTTATGCTCGTTGTGCCGTAAGGTCTCTTTTCTCACCCAGGGCCCCGTATACCGTGTATACATGTATGACATTTTAAATGTGCAGGTCTATAAATTTAACATTGTTGATGATAAACTGATACTGAGAAAGTGAATGCAAAATAATACAAACCTTGATGTTTGCAACTACACCTATATGTAGTATATTATAGGAATGAATTGCCTTTTTGTGGAATTTATCGGGGTATAAACTTGGAAAAGTCGCGGGAATACTTGACGAAGGCCGGAAGGCCTCGTCCAGTATTCCCGTGACTTTTCCAAGTTTATATCCCCGATAAATTCCACAAAAAGGCCATTCATTCCTTATAATTCCAGCATTTGAAATAAATTCATCAAGAAAATGTGTTTATTTTCCATTTTATTAAGAATTATTTTAACTGCGCCTCACGATTACGGAAAGTAGTTCGGCGTGGGAGTTTACTGGGATATAAATTTTGGACAGAGACTTGCTACGGGCCAATCAAATGTTAGGGAATTGTGTAAATATTTTTGTGCTGGAATTATGATGTAGTAGCATCTCCACTTTGGCATGCGATGTCCCGAGACATAATTTGGCAAATGTTATCTCTATCGCCACATACATGTAGTATCTACTGTTGTAGTATCTATGTATCTCCACTTTGACCTGCGATGTCCCGAGACATAATTTGGCAAATGTAATGTCTCTATCGCCCGCCTCTGGTTGGAAACAATTGCAGGGTTTGGGTTCACGTGGTTTCCGAATCTAATTTTCCGACCTGACATAATAAATTTGTTTATGGAAGGTGTTTGTGACGTCATTTGTATGTCCCCATGTGATAGTGGGGCATATTGCGTTGCTCTTGAGGTTCGTCCGTTTGTGTACAATTACGTCGAAAAGTTTGTAAGAGTTTCTCCAGTTAGAGTCCAGTATGCCATGGGGGCATATCCATGTTTTACAAACATATTGTCTAGTTACGGTAGGTTTTCTTTGAAATATTCCTAGCAAAAGGACGGATTTTGATGATATAATTATAGTGCACACATTGACAATAACCGACCCTTCCTCAAAATGACATAATTACGAGATTAAAGCAAACCATAAAGGACAATCGGTTCCGCATTTGGTGTGCTATGTTTCATACAAATCTGCCATTCCATTAGAAAGATATTACATGTACTAGTAAAGGAAATCTACTGTAAACACTTCTAAAAATATGACGTCATGCCGTTCGGAAACCACATGATCCCAGGAACCACGTGATCCCTGGAAACCATGTGATCTCGCACCCAGACTTGGTATTTTATTTTATCTTCACTGATACAATTGCCATGATGTTGCATATTGCATGTTCTGATTATGATGTTACATATTGCATGTTCTGATTATCAACCCGGTGAATTATTTTTAGATGTTTACTGTTCAATGTGTTACATACTTTTACCGTGAAACAATTTGTATTTTATAAATATTAATTGTTCATGTGTCAATATGAAATTTAAATGCATGTTTTACAGTTTGTTCCACTTAATTCATTTTTGGACAATTAAATATATTTAATCTGAATATTATTAAAGGTACATGCCCACGCAGTAGGTTATAATATAGTGATACAGATACTTTTGTATATTCTGTACGTATGACATTTTCTGGCAAAATAAATATTCATTCACCATTATCCCACGTATTGATTGGCATTATTATACATTTTATTTGAGACAAAAATGTTCACACTGATATCAGGGGCGATAACCGTGTTTCTTTAAAATGTTGATGGACATTACTATTTATTCTCTGTATTTATTTTTTGATGTGCAATGATCATACTTTATAATCTGTCGAAAATTTTATTTTTTCAAGTGACGCATTTCATTAGTATAAATAAGTAAAAAATATCATGCCTCATTTGCATATGAAAATAGCCTGATACCAACGCGCGTCACTATTAGTAAAATAAATATTACTAAATGATTATATCTGTTTTCCAGGCATTTGTAATTTTTAGAACTGGTGGAATAGTGATACAATTATACACTTATGTAATTCCTATAAAGAACATTTTGTGCTTACTGAATGGGCATGTCATTCATGTAATAAAAATATTACTTTTAACATTTGTTTAACCAGGTGAGCTGATTATCTTGAAATAATGTCCTCGTGATTAGGTCCTACCGCTAAACAAACTCGTTTCGCTACGCTCACTTGTTTGTTTAGCGGAAGGACCCAATCACTCGTGCATTATTTCACGATAATCAGTTCACCTGGTTAAATCAAAATATTACTTTCCTCAACCTTTTTGTTTCAATTTGAATTTGATTTCATTGCGAAAAAGAAGGATTTTTCAATGACGCGATTTTAAAATGGTGGCTAAAATTGATGTTTTTCTTAATTTGTTGAACAACTGTAATATATTAGTTGGATGCTTGGTACATAGTATGTAGATACATTATGCTATTTAAATGTGCAACGTCCATTTCGATGTTCCATTTGAACATCAGGTCCTGAATTATCCCTCTCAGAAATGGAGCCCCGTGCAGGCACCGGGGCGGGATCAACTGATCCTGAGAATAGTGCTGCAGTAGCCATTGCTTGTCGTAAAAGGCGACTAAACTGGCTTAACGATTGTGTTCATACTTTCCGGAACCCACTATACCGGATTTGGCCCTCATGTACATTTTTGGCTTTCTTGTATGTGAGAGTTGAGTCAGGCTATGCCCCTTATATAAAAGTAAGATTAGCGCTAATCCTATTACTTTTAGGGGATGGGATAAATGATGCTGGTGTGGCGAGGGCCTGGCACCAGATCAGGTTGTTCTAATTTCAGGACTGAATATATATTTTGATTGTAAATATTGAGTTCTGAAGTTGGGATTTACCCCCCTTGGACAGGTGGATACGGGACACGACCCCGTTGACCCGTCTGCGTGTAGACTCCCTGAGGCTTGTACCTCTATGTCAGAAAAGCGGACGTTAAACCCTATTCACTCACTCACTCACTCACTCAGAAATGGAACACTTGTCCATCAACATATTACATTTAAAGTGGCATCCACATTGTATCCACACATTTTTATGTACCAAAAACTTTATAGTCTTCACCCTGTTAATCTGTCCAAGATTTGCATTAACGTTTTCGGCTACTCACTCTCACTGTTATGTTAAGTCAGATTGGCTTGAATCTTCATATGTTTATTTGTCATCACCCATATTTTCATTCTATAGCCCATTTTTATTTTGCTTTAAAGTTTTTGAGGGGTACATCCATTAGTGTTACTTATTTCTTTTCTACTTTAAATGTGGCACCAGGTCAGGTTATTCAAATTTCATGGCTGAATATATTTTTTCTCGATGTAAATATTCCGTTCTTATTTTGGTATTTTCCTCCTAATGCAGCAGGTTAAAACGGGATCGAACCTGTTTGCCCGGCCTTAAATGACCGTAGCTGTTGATAGGCTGTTAAACACTAATAAACAAACACATCTACTTTAATTGTATGCCTTTAGTTCAATACACCTTTATAACAATTACATGCCAGTACATTTGGAAAAGATGGGTACATTTCATGGCGCGGCATCGACTCTCCTCTAGTTAGAAATATAATAAAGCATGTTGATGAATTGTTAATTGCATTTCTTTCAGGTAATTAATTATTTCATTACAAGAAATGTATTTTGTTATTTATGTTACACATACAAAAATATTTGTTTTCTTTATTAATATTCTAGTCAGTCAAAATACCCTATTTATATCTTGTGTACAAATACTTGGTTATACAAACTGAATTGGTCAGTAGAAGGGAGTTAGCTCCAATCAGAGTTAGCCGCCTTATTCCACTGATCCCTTTAATTTCAAGATTGTTTTTGATATTATACGTTACACCTGTTCGTCTGTCACTGTTGGTATTTCTTTCACGATCAGGGTTCATCCTTCGGAACTCCGAATGGAGACATGCATGGTTTGGCCCTCACATATGTATTTGGCATTTTGTATGTGACAGTTGAATCTGGTGATACCCCTTATATGAGTACATGTATTACTATTATTCGTAATCCTATCTTAGGGGAAGGGGTCAAGTGACTTGGTGTGGTATGGACCTGGCACCAGGTCAGATTATTCTAATTGCAGGGCTGAATATATTTTTTTTCGATGTAAATATTTTGTTCTGATTTTGGGATTTTCCCCCCAATGCAGCAAGTTAAAACGGGATCGAACCCGTTTGACCGGGCCTTACATGACCTTAGCTGTTGATAGGCCGTTAAACACCAATAAACAAACAAACTGTTGGTATTTCAGATTACTACAACAGCAGGGGGGTGAACAGCACATTGTGAGAAAAGAGGAACTTAGTGCACACTGTGACAATTTAAAAAGAGAAAACCCATTCAACAACTCCACAAAAGTATGATTTGAGGGCAGTTTCAACAAAATACAGCACTTCTTTTTTTTAATTTATTAAATTGTCTGTGTCTTAAAAGACACAATCTTCTAGTTTTCTTTATTTTTCTTACTGGTATATACGCATGAAACTAGATCTGCCCAGTAATTATATTACCAGTGTAAATATTCTTCGACACAAGTGATGAGTTTATTGGTTATTTATTTATTTGTTTTATTTCCCACAACCATTTAAATTTGCATGCGTGAACAGACAGGTTGTTGAGTTTGAAGAAGGTTTATTTTTTTAATTCAAAGTTTACTATTAAATATAAGCAATTGACGAGAGTTTGTTCTTATCTCCACCTGTCTATCAGTGCTGAACGTTTTTATAGTAGTTTTAGTGCTGAATGCACGGTGTCTCCCCATACCGGTATATTCCCGTATGTGTATGACCTACATGCAGTTGTTGAACTGACGTAACACCCCAATAAATCAGTCGGTCAGTTGGACGGCCGTCACTCAGTCAATCAATCAGCCTTATTGTCATCAATGTACCGGTATATGCAGATATCATATTATACTTGAAGGGGTGTGTGGAAGAATGGGGCTAAATCCATGGATGTGGCCCCTTTCTTCAACACAGGCACGTTTCCGTCTGTATACGACCTTGCTGTTGAACTGACGTAAACACCAATCAATCAATCAGTCAATTGTATTGGCATCTGATCAATGTACTGGCATATGCAGACTTAGCGCCTTTACGGCCATATACAACTTTCACTAGCTGATTAACAGATGTAAAGCCCAAATCAATCAATTATTGCCATCAATGTAGTGGTATACATGTATATGCAGATGTCGTATATTTGAAGGGGTCAGTTGAAGAAGGGGGCTAAGTCCACAAGGGACTTAGCCCCCTTCTTCCACAAGCCCCTTCAATTCCTATATTATTCAGCTGATGTGTGAACTCACTGGTCAGAAACCTGAATACGGCCATTGGTTTCAGGACAAGGAGTCACGTGGTATATAGTGCTGCAGGAGGGCTGGTCTGGAGATGTGGGATCGGTTTGATTTATTGGTGTTTAACGCCCTATTAACAGCTTATGTCATTTAAGGACGGGCCAAGGGGTTCAATCCCGCATGTAACCTGCTGGAGATAATGGAATCGGCTATGTGATCTTTTTGGTGTGGTTTAAACAGTGACAAAGACAACCATTATCCTGGTTTACCCTATGCAATCCAGTACAAATATATTTGTTTCTAGTATCAGTTTGTATAGTGTGATAAGGCACATCTGCAATTTGACAGCGCCATTTCCAGCTTTTAATATTCCAGAGTTCTTGATAAAATGATGGGAATGGTCAACAGTGCAGGTCCTGATCAGACTGTGCGAATGCTTAATACCAATGTAGTTCCTTATCAAATAGCACATTCATGTAATATGATAACCATCTACCATGCGCGTTAGAAGAGTGACTGGAATTTCATTGATGGAATGCGAACAATGCAGATCCTGACCAGACTGCGATGCACAGGATGATCTGGATCTACAGTGGTCCAAAACCCATACCCTCTAATCCTTTCCAAATGTTATAGTATTGTCGTTATTTGAACACGTGGATTACATCTATATAGCTCAAACACTGGAAACCTCCCGTCTTCAAACAGCAAGTACACGTATAGTAGGATTTGGAAGTTGAAAAAAAACCACACAACAAGGACATCATTATCACTATTAAGCTAATCCACTCGTTGGGAGCTTTTGTGTTATACAATTAACAAACAAGGTGAGCATAACTCCTCAGTGACCTTGACCTTCGGCAGTTGGACGTGGGTCGTATACAAAACAAAGCACCATCCCTAGAGACACAATGTAACCAAATAGTATCATAATGGGTGAAGTGTTTCATAAGTTGCTAACAAATAAAAGGTGTTACTAACGTACGCACGCACATACATGGACTAACACTATATCTCCTCTTGCCTATCGGCGAGGGGATACTAATCGCCACCTCTAAATGGACGAGAAGGTATAAGTTGATGTTATAAGTGATGTTAGTTTTAGTACATTTTACTATCTCTGCTAATGTCCTGTCTGTCAGCCAATTGTCATGGGACGGCCTTAAAATTGCACATATGTGGACAAATCTACGTGTATTCACATGTTAACCTGCGTGATCTCATTCAACATATTGAACAATACATTGTACTCTGTCCACTTCTGTCTGAATCAGTATGTGCGCCTTGTAACCCATTTCATTCTTTGGATATTACATTTTGAACAGAAACTTTTAAACATTGTTTCTTATGTCTTCATAGAAGCATGTGTTGTGACCACTCATTTGAACCGTCTAGACGGTTCAAATGACAGGTCGCAACATATACCTTACTGCAGAAATAAATGAAATTGAAAAAAGATTTGAAAAGTTGGCTATCTGTTAATCTTGCATGAAATTAACTGTTAATCTGTTAATCTTGCACTTTCTAACTTGGTGTAGACAAATCTGGATATACAGAGGTGACTGGCATAAGGTAGCAGGGGCCTGTTTCACTAAAACTTCATACAATAATTTATCTTTTTTAATCTTAGTAGTAAGACGTTTAGTGATACCGGCCCCAGTTATCTGCTAGCAGCAAATGAGAGTAAGTGAGCAGGGGATCATAGATACCTCCGGCCACCGCCTGGATTGATAAACTAAATGTTTGTGTTAACGACATGTATTGGTTACATGAACGTTATATTAACAAACCTTATTTAAATTTGATCGGACTCGAAGTCTTCCACCTTGGTAATGTAAGTATATCCATTTTGGCTAGTTTTTTTTGTTTATGTTATTGTAAATAATGGAGAATACTACAGGCAAAGATATATGAGCACAGAATAAAAAACCATAACACATTATACCATAGTAAATAGTAAGTGTAAAACTTTTGTAAAACTGTGTGAAATATGTTTCATCACTCATGCTTCATTATTTCTTTTGCAATATAACATGTACAGTAGGTGGACAGAAGTAATTTCCCGAAAGTTAAAATCCCATAGTCTTACATGTATTTCCATCTTAACTCTCAAATATGTAGTTCAGTACATACTTTACTAATTTGAATGAAATATAAAGTGTTTGAAAGAAGATATGATATAAGATACATGTATATGCGGAATATGAATGTTTTGGTTACTGATTATCGCAAGCAGTTCGCTAGATATACGTTTTTAAATATGGCGTAATTATTGTACTTTACTTTTCGAGCGACGTCACCATTAACGTCAATGGGAACAGCATTTCCAAAGAAATAACCGTATGTTTAACTTCATGCATCTTGTAAACTACTTTGAATATTGAATACACATATGAATCAAATTCTGCGCAAATCTATTGGCTACTCAATGTACAGTACATTTGAGGTAACCTGCTAACAAGCACAGTTGCAAATACATGTATGTAAGTCTATGGAATTTCAATGGGTGGGAAATTACTTCTGCCCAACAAATATATTAGAAAAAAAATGCTGTTCTTTTTCTTTGTTTTAAAGTTTTAAATGTGATAAATTTTACAAAATTTCTAACAATGTAGTAATCATGGGTGCTACTATCTACCAGTCTGTTTAGGTATATCCCAACACTGACTCCACACAAGATGCACTAACAAATATATTACATGTACATTTATGGAAATTACACATGTCTATACGTATAGGTGTACACTCAGACCAGGCTGTGTGAGCTAGTTGATAAGGAGCTACATGTACATGTGTATTGGTCATACTTTAGATCACTCTTATGATGACATTATATCGATCATCAGGAATTTTCGATCAATGGCATTTTATCAAATATATTTATCGAATAGCTAATACATATTGTCGTTAAAGTTCATGTGTACATACATATACTCCATTGAATTAGGTTAAGTTATTGGAAACTAGTGAAGATGGTTTAATTGATATATGATAAACTATGCAATTGATAAACAATATTTTGAACATTTCGTCAAATCGAAAATCAGAAATAAGTACAGCAACTAACACAACGTAATGTTGAAAATAAATTTCGTATATACTCGATTGAAAACGTATGTATTGATGCTGATTAAAAACAAAATGATAAATGTGAAAGCAATGAAAATGACCGAAATGACTATTCTCAATTTATTTTCGAATTTTCATCAAATACAAAAAATAAAATACTTTTACTGTTTTACTTTTCAAATAACATTGTAGTCTTCCAAATAGTGAGAAAAATCGTTATTCCTATACATCGATAAATGATATTATGTTATAAATAAATATATAAAAAAATACAAGATTAACAAAGAAGTATTTTTTAAAGTACGTATGCGACTTTATGTCACGTAAGTTGTCTGAAAGATACACGAAGTTTATGTATATATATGCCAATAGTGTTACCAATGTGTTACCGGGTATGGAAGGTGTTCGAGCCAATTCCCACCCTTAAATATGAGCCGAAACCAATGTGCTATTGTGATCTCACCAACATTTATATCTGACATAGTTTTGTTCTATTTTCAAACACAAAACGCCCGTGTCAAATACAATTGCTGAAACCAGTTGAGGCCGCTATCTGATAAATATACAAATCCTATATTTTTCATTGCTTCAACATATGTATGATCGATTTATAATTCACTAATAATTCCTGGTAAACCACTGCAAGTCATTAAATAAAATAACATGAGTAGTTTGCTTTTAGAATCTACTTTGACTATATGAAACATGACGTTTTTATTTTAGTTTTGTGTGAAAATAAATAGCATTCAGATCATGCAGTTATCTACCAAGAAATATAGTGCTATTTAAATGGAAGTATGCATGTAGTCGCGCCAATGGCCCGGTGACAATATAAATCTGCCTCAGAAACATTTACTGATGCATGGCAAATGATTTCCACATGACCTGTCATAATTTGTCTGAAGCAAGGTAATATTTTTTAAACAAAATATGGTGACCTGAACAAATTCTAAAAGAAAAACAAGGATACTAGTACATCATGCAACATAGCATGTTCCACCTTCTCTTGTGTTATCTTGACTACAACATAATAAAAATTGATCCAAGGATTAATTGCGATGACTTAACTTACACGTAGTATAAATAAATGGGAACGTCAACACTACAATACCAATGTACCAATATACCACTACAATACACTATCATAATATTGGTTATATAAATGACAATTCCACACATAGGCATACTATTGATTTTCTATTACGGCAACAGTGCTCGCGTGTGATTCTACAAACAACAACACTGGCGGGCATGCAGCTTTCTGATTTCAACGTGTCGAAATAAATAGACAGCAATGAGTTAATGAGTTGATTAAACTGGTTAAAATTAGTCAAGTATTATGATAAATATGGCAGCTAAATGGCTGAGAAATTTATGTAGACATCGTTATTTAACTATGTAAAATATTTCAATTTGCAACGTCGAGTAGTGGACATTTCGTTTTCAGTGGATAAATAATGGGTGGAAATATGACTTAACGAAGTAACATCGTAGGTAGCGGTTAGTGTCGTCTTTATTTGACTACACTCCATCCAGCTGTAAATGGTAAAGTACCGGCTAATTACCGGGAAACCCGATTTATTTGATTGTACGTACATGTATATGTATAAATAAAATATGATCCTGCACATAATTCCCAATTCGTTACGGCAGCGCGTTAAGGACTGTTATCATGATTGGACACTTGACCTTGTTTTATAATTATGATGCGATTACACGAGTAACTGACGGTCAATGATGTAATCAACGCACCTTATGTCAGCTGGCTCTGAAGAGAAATGTGCGACACACCGTATCTATTTTGTCGCACAGGTCTACAAACCGTAGCGTGTTTTAGCGCAACACCGTATCATTTTATGCAATTGCTTACGGAAACTACACCATAACAGGCGGTACAAACCATAACGATGTACATCCGAAAATGACATGAAAAACAGGTTGTATCCTACATGCAGAGAGCCGACACTTTCCACGGATCATTTAGACTGTATTTACTCAATATCGCCACCGAACAGCGGCAATAACACGTGTTTGTTAGCCAGAAATCAGCTCTTTCATCAGGCTCCATCGATTCAAAAGTCACGTAGAAAAATGTGTCATCTTTGCCAGCGAATGAAACAGAAAATGCGTGATAGTTGGACATCATATTCATTTCTGCGTCTGTACATATCACATACGTTGCTGATAATGCCCTGTAAGCTGTAAAATATTTAATTAAACTGATACTTACCTGCTGTCGTCCCGCGACTGTATCTTGGCGATATGTATATACCCTGTCTGCACCGTATCACGGAAACTCTCCACCGTATCACATTACCGACAGTGTATATATTCCCCCATTATATGGCAAGTATATGCGAGATAAGGTGTTGGCGAAAAAAATGGGACCACATTTTTTTTCTGCTCAGCATGTGCTGGAGAACAAAGTTCGACCATAAAATCGTTTTAGCAAAGTAAATCGAACGGCAATACACAGTATCCCTTACTAATAAGTGTGGTCCTCAAATCACTGAAAATAAACAATATTAAGATATCACTCCACAATAATTATGGAAGCTTTAACCTTTGAACATGTTGAACCCGAAAACCCGCTATAGCGGTTTATGCAAACAGTGCAGATCCAGATGAGCCGACTCGTAACGAGCCTTCTCATCAGGATCTGCACTTTTTATACGACCGTTTTAAAATAAAATACGGTACGTATTATGTTTTAGCGCGGGGCGGGAGGGCGGCGGACAGAATAACTGCATAGTTTGTGTACACAACTCCTCCGAAACCGTTCAGTCAATCGATCTGACACTATATACACACGTCTTCTACACATATTGAAGATGTGCACCTTGGTGTTTTTATAGCGAAAAATATTTTTTAACAAAAATATCACCTTTTTAACTTAGCCATTTTTTCTACATTTGTCTATACAATTCTATATACGGTACAGAGTTTGTGTACACAACTCCTCTGAAACCGTTCAGTCAATCGATCTGAAACTATACACACGTCTTCTACACATATTGAAGATGTGCACCTTGGTGTTTTTATGCCGAAACAAATATAACCGTTCAGTAATTCGATCTGAAAGTATACATACGTCTTCTACACATATTGAAGATGTGCACCTTCGTGTTTTTATGCCGAAACACATATTTTTAACAAAAATATCACCTTTTCAACTTAGCCATTTTTACTACATTTATGTATATACAATTATATATAGGGTACATAGATTGTGTACGCAACTCCTCTGAAACCGTTCAGTCAATCGATCTGAAACTATACACACGTCTTCTACACATATTGAAGATGTTCGATCACCTCGGTGTTTTTATGCAGAACAAATATTTTTAACAAACATATCACCTTTTTAACTTAGCTATTTTTTCTACATTTTTGTATACAATTATATATAGGGTACAGAGTTTGTGTGGACAACTCCTCTGAAACCGTTCCGTCATTCGATCTGAAACGATACACATGTCTTCTACAAATATTGAAGATGTGCACCTTGGCGTTTATGTCGAAAAAAAGATGTTTCAACAAAAATATCACCTTTTTAACTTAGCCATTTTTCTACATTTTTGTATCCAATTCTATATAATTTATACTTTACACATCTCTACCTAAATTAGTATACCTGTTTATCACAATAAGAGGAACAAATAATGCTATAGATTTTCAAATTCTCATTGATGTTTCTTGCCTTGGTGACAGCTTCACATTTCTGCATCTTCGCTGTCTGGCCCATCTTCGACGGGCGTATTTTGTGACTTACGGAACTCTTGTTCATTATGAATTACGCATACAGCTATTTATTTTCCGATATATGTACTGTGTTATTATACCATAACAGGTATATATATAGAGGGATTATTTTCCCAAAAAAAAATTCCTGTATGCAGTTTGTGGTAAGGTTTTAACCTAATTCAGGTATGCTGAATCCTAATCAATCGGTTACCAGGCTGGATTTTGTAGTGTTCACATTCAAAATTTAAAAACAAAATGGCCGCCATTTAAACATGATTTTGTATGACATTTGATTTTCTTAAACAATTTGGCATGGGAAATCTTGTTTTAAAATCAACAGGTGTTATTATAAATAATCATGTATTGATACCATGTATTGATATTAGGTTGTTTTAATATTGACACGACGCATTAAGTTCCAAGATGGCCGCCAGCTTTTGACTCATGACACATTATTAAGGAGCGGTTTTGGTGAAAGTTGCAAAAAGGGTAAATTATTCTCCGAGAAGTTATAATGTATAACACGAAACGTAACTGAACACATTCATCGGCTTCTGAAATCAATAAACACATATATTAAGTATATTGTTAATAGAATCTCCAAATGCTGTGGTATAAAATAATGTATTGTGTCACTTGCAGTCTATCTATACGTACTCGTCCCAAATGAGTGCTACTTGCTTGAACGGACATTAATTCACACTTACTCGATGTCACTCACATATTAGTTTCCACATGAAGTGCAATGGCGCACTATCTTTAAACAATCAATGAAATACGATGTAATAGTTTTGATCTGACAAACCATTGTTTATTTCTTTTCTCTGCAGATCTGTATGTACCAATATACACTTTGAAAACATTTAATATCGTTTTCTTGAGACATAATGGATGCCTTGCGGACGAAGGACGAATTGTAATGATCATATCTAGATATTGGCTGGTACCATCGGAAATATGACAATGTACAGTATGACACGATTGATTAAGAGTTTAATATTCTGTGTTTCTGCAATTGACGGTACCTCAAGAGCATTTACAGGAGTATGTACACAACATTCCCGGCTTCTTACATTTGCATCTTTGAGTACGGCAGCATGAAATAATCTCCAAAAATACACCAGGGATTGGTGGTAGCCTCATCAACACTGGCACTAGTTGGTCGCTAACGATCGACATAATAAATTCACCATGGCGTCGCACGTAGCTACATCAGCCAATAGTAACACGCTGTCACATACAGTGATAATATGAACTGTTAGTCTTTCTTCTATCAACTGTTCCTGTAGCTGCCGATGAATTATATGTACAGAAATGTGTTATAGGCATATTCAGTACATCTGGACGATGTCTCGTGACGATATCACAAATGACTCGACATGCGTGATAATGCAGTGAAGAACGCAAGATCTTTATGAAGAGTTCCGTAAGTTCCGTAATATATCAGTTATTAAGGTTTAAATGAGTTCCGGGGATTCTGAACACCATTTTCGATGAGAAAACTGAACTGCGAAAATACATTTTTCAACGGACGAGTTTGTTTTTAGACATATCCAAATTGGCTGGACTATACAGTGTATATCATATTACAGCTGGGAGCATTGCCTTTAATTTGATACATACTAATCCAAAATCAGTCGTATATCACTTAACTTACGACTGCATGACTTTTTTGTGTGAGTTCCGTTATTTCCTTGTTTTATCTTATACATATTCCGGGGAATAAACTCGCCCCGTATTACACATAGCGCATTCCGGAAGCATTTTGTAAATACATATTGGAATCCCCCGGATCACTCCTAAGGTATGACTGTGCTAAATATAGTACACAGCGGCATAAGTAGTCCGGTATAAAAAAATAGTGCAGATGTTTTGAGGCCTTAAACCCAGTTTGCTTGTAAATCCTGATCCATTATTGCCCAATTTTACTTGAGAAACATATTGGGGTGTTTTTAACACCAGTTTCCAGTACATTTCTAGCATTTAAAAGAAATTACTGAGCCTGCTTGTCACGTGATGTGAACACTACGTCACATCGCAATCTGATGATAAACAATATGGCGGACAGGACGACAAGGTTGCAAGGTAAGTGAACATAGTGTTTAATTAGTGAACATCCGGTGCAGACAGGTTGCAGGTTATGAAATGGTAGGTTCCACAGCATCCATACGAATAGTGAAAGTATGAGAGAATGGCTATACTTATTTGGAGGAATCGGTTAAGTTGTATAATACAAGAATTCCGCCACGGAAGCGGTGTCGCGCCTGCCGAGGCATTTGACCGTGAACATTACAAGTACATAAATGACATTAACCTTGAGAATTTGGATGTGGGGGTGTGTGTAATGAAGCATCATCCATAGACAAACATTGATGTGAAATATTATCAAAGTCTGGCAAGGGGTTAAAGAGATATTGTGAACAAACAATAACTTTAACGCATTTCTGTTACACAACCGGTGAACATTACAAGTAAATAAATGACATTGACCTTAATAATTTGGATGTGGGTGTGTGCGTAATGAAGTATCATCCCTAGACAAACATTGATGTGAAATATTATCAAAGTCTGGCAAGGGGTTAAAGAGATATTGTGAAAAAAACAATAACTTTAACTCATTTCTGTTACAAAACCGGTGAACATTACAAGTAAATAAATGAGCTTGACCTTCAGAATTTGGATGTGGGGTGTGTGTAATGAAGCATCATCCCTAGACAAGCACTGATGTGAAATATCATCAAAGTCTGGCAAGGGGTTAAAGAGATATTGTGAAAAAACAATAACTTTAACGTATTTGCCTTACAAAAAAAACGGACGACGCGACGACGACGACGACGACGACGCGGACGACGACGACGGAAAAAGCGCCGACTATATTCGCGCTTCTGCTAAAGCAGGCGCGACAAAAACTAATTGTTGGTTGCTAAGCCCCAAGCTGAAGTTGCCCGCCGGAAGTGAAGGGTACCTGAATCATAATTATTTACCCCTACACCAGACAGTAAATCAGCCAGAAGTTTGGTACCGGAAGTTATCGTAACTAAAACCGCCTGTCATATGCCTGCCATGAAACCTACTATCCATAAAAACTAAATAGTACTTCCGGAAATAGCAAAACTAAGCAAGGAACAATACAATTTTATTATTTAATGGGTGTCTGGGAATTTATGGTGGTCAGTCAAAGTCATAGCATTTTACACGAAGGGAAAATCAAAAGGGTGTGGCAGCTTGCACCCGCCAGGAAGCTGCGTGGTACTAACTAGTTTGGGGACGTGGGTATAAACCCTCGTTTCTGTCGGCACCGTCGGCTAAGGGCCTGAAGAAATTGTGCGGATATGGTGGTCAGTCGAAGACATTTAAGCGTTTTCACGAAAACCAACGAGCGAGGGGCAATTGGAAATGGCGTGGCCGCTCTCCCCAGGAGAAGCTGTCGGGTACCGACTGGTATGGCGACGTACTGCAGGGCACCGTCGGCTAAGGGCCTGAAGTAACTTTGCGGCTACGGTGGCCAGTGAATGTCATAGTATATTTGACGAAATCTGAAAAAGCGACATTGGGGCGATTCAAAAGGGTATGGCGGCTAGCCCCCCAGAGGAAGCTTCCGGGTACCGACTAGTATGGTGACATAGGGCAGGGGCCCCGGTGTCCGATGGCACCGCCGGCTAAGGGCCTGAAGTAACTTGTGGGTATGGTGGGCAGTTGAAGTCGTGGCATTTTCCATTGCCAGACGTTGGAGGAGCAAATAAAAATGGTATGGCGGCTAACCCCCAGAGGAAACTGCCGGGTACCGACTAGTACGGTGACGTGGCGCATAGGTCCCCGTCTCTGACGGAACCGTCCGATAAGGGCCTGAACTAACTTTGCGGGTATGGTGGGCATTTGAAGTAATGTCATTTTCCACGAACACCGTCATTGGAGGGGCAAATCAAAAGGGTGTGGCGCCTAGCCCTACAGAGGAAGCTGCCGGGTACCGACTAGTACGGTGACGTGGGACATAGGTCCCGGTCTCTGACGGCACCGTCGGCTAAGGGCCTGAAGTAACTTTGCGTGTATGGCGGGCAGTCGAAGTCATAAGCGTTTTCTCGAAAACCACCGAGCGAGGGGCAACTGGAAAGGGCGTGGCCGCTAGCCTCAAGGGAAGCTGCCGGGTACCGACTGGTATAGCGACGTACTGCATGGGCACCGGTGTCCGACGGCACTGTCGGCTAAGGGCCTGAAGTAATTTTGCGGGTATGGTTGCCAGTGAATGTCTTTGCATATTTGGCGAAACCCGAAAACCGACGTTGGGCCGATTCAAAAGGGTATGGCAACTAGCCCCCCACACGAAGCTGTCGGGTACCTACTAGTATGATGACGTAGGACAGGGGGCCCCATGTCTGTCAGCACCGTCGGCTAAGCGCCTGAAGTGACTTTGCTGTTATGGCGGGCAGTTGAAGTCATGCCAATTTCCACGAACACCATCATTAGAAGGGCAAATCAAAAGGGTGCGACTGCTAGCCCCCAGAGGAAGCTGCCGGGTACCGACTAGTACGGTAGCGTGGGGAATAGGTCCCCGTCTCTGACGGCACCGTCGGCTAAGGGCCTGAAGTGGCTTTGCGGGTATGTCGGGCAGTCGAAGTCATAAGCGTTTTCTCGAAAACCAACGAGAGAGGGGCAACTGGAAAGGGCGTGAACGCTAGCCCCAGGGGAAGCTGCCGGGTACCGACTGGTATGGCGACGTACTGCATGGGCATTGGTGTCCTACGGCACCGTCGGCTAAGGACCTGAAGAAACTTTGGGGTATGGTGGCCAGTGAGTGTCATAGCATATTTGGCGAAACCCGAAAACTGACGTTGGGCCGATTCAAAAGGGTATGGCGGCTAGCCCCCCGGAGGAAGCTGCCGGGTACCGACTAGTATGGTGACGTAGGGCAGGGACCCCTGTGTCTGTCGGCACCTTCGGCTAAGCGCCTGACGTAACTTTGAGGGTATGGCGGGCAGTTGAAGCTATGCCAATTTCCACGAACACCATTGAGGGGCAAATCAAAAGGGTGCGGCGACTACCCCCCCCCATAAGAAGCTGCCGGGCACCGACTTGTACGGTGACGTGGGGCATACGTCTCTCTCTATGACGGCGCCGTCGGCTAAGGGCCTGAAGTAACTTTGCGGGTATGGTGGTTCTCGAAAACCAACAAGCGAAGGGCAACAAGAAAGGGCGTGGCCGCTAGCCCCAGGGGAAGCTGCCGTGTATCAACTGGTTGGCGACGTACAATGGTCCCGGTGTCTTACGGCACCGTCCGCTAAGGGCATGAAGGAACTCTACGGGTATGGTGGCCAGTGAATGTCATAGCATATTTGACGAAATCTGAAAAAAGGACGCTGGGGCGATTCAAAAGGGTATGGCGGCTAGCCCCCCAGAGGATGCTGCCGGGTACCGACTAGTATGGTGACGTAGGGCAGGGACCCCTGTGTCTGTCGGCACCTTCGGCTAAGCGCCTGATGTAACTTTGAGGGTATGGCGGGCAGTTGAAGCCATACCAATTTCCACGAACACCATTGAGGGGCAAATCAAAAGGGTGCGGCGACTACCCCCCCCCCATAAGAAGCTGCCGGGCACCGACTAGTACGGTGACGTGGGGCATACGTCTCTCTCTATGACGGCGCCGTCGGCTAAGGGCCTGAAGTAACTTTGCGGGTATGGTGGTTCTCGAAAACCAACAAGCGAAGGGCAACAAGAAAGGGCGTGGCCGCTAGCCCCAGGGGAAGCTGCCGTGTATCAACTGGTTGGCGACGTACAATGGTCCCGGTGTCTTACGGCACCGTCGGCTAAGGGCCTGAAGGAACTCTGCGGGTATGGTGGCCAGTGAATGTCATAGCATATTTGACGAAATCTGAAAAAAGGACGCTGGGGCGATTCAAAAGGGTATGGCGGCTAGCCCCCCCAGAGGATGCTGCCGGATATCGACTAGTATGGTGACGTAGGACAGGGGCCCCGATGTCAGATGGCACCGTTGCGTAAGGGCCTGAAGTAACTTTGCGGGTATGGTGGTCAGTCTAATTCATGGCTTGTCAAGAACACCATCATGGGAGGGGCAAATCAAAAGGGTATGGCAGCTAGCCTCCTAGACGAAGGTGCCAGGTACCCACTAGTATGGTGACGTTGGGCATAGGCCCCGGTGTCTGCTGCACCGTCGGCTAAGGGCCTGAAGTAACTTTGCTGATATGGTGGTCAGTTGAAATCATAGCATTTGCTCCAAAACCACCACGGGAGAGACAAATGACAAGGGCGTGGCCGCTAGCCCCCATAGCAAGGTGCCGTGCAGTGACTGCTATAGGGTGCTAGGGCAGAGGCCCCTGTATCCGACGGCACTGTCGGCGAACGGCCTGAAGTAACTTTGCGGATAGGGTAGCCGGTTGATATCATAGCATATATGACGATATCCGAAAATAGAGGTTGGGCCGATTCAAAAGGGTATGGCAGCTACCCCCCCCCCCAGAGTAAGGTGTCGTGTACCCACCAGTATGGTGAAGTCAGGCATAAGCCGCGGCGTAGCATATTTGACGAAATCTGAAAATCTAGGTTGGACCGATTTAGAAGGGTATGGCGGCTAGTCTGTCGGCACCGTCGGCTAAGCGAAGCCTGAAGTAACTTTGCGGTGCCGGGTACTCAATGGTATGGCGACGTTGGGCATAAACCCCCGTGTCTGTCGGCACCGTCGGTTAAGGGCCTGAGTAACTCTGCAGGTATGATGGCCAGTTGAAGTCATAGCATTTTCATATATATTTTCAAAATGGCCGCAAATTACAGTGTAATATTTTCGGTCTCCAATAACGTATGTAACTGCATTAGAATGACGCTATTGTGTGTATTTTGACGAAATAATGACTGTAGAAAATGTATAGCTTGATATAGAACACATGTGTTTCATATTTTAGTAGCGACATCACTTTAAATAAAGCAGCGTCCTTTTATTTTCCTATATAAGTATAACTCTTTCATTTACAGAGCATTAAGATATATCATCGATCCAACAAGAAATGTTTTCAGCTTCATAAAGCGTATAAAGTTAGTATGCATAAATAAATCCCAAACGGACGCCAAATATAATGTTACTCAATATTGTCAGTGTAACGCATATGAGTACATTAAATTGCCAAATTTACCTTTACGTTGTTCCTTTACAAAATGAAGACTGTTGAACAATTACAAGTTAATAATATAGTTGAATTTCTTCTCGTCGTATTTTTTAATTTAATACTAGTCTTTATATTTTGTTTCAGAATTGTTTCATTTTGATGTCTTATATGTATATAAGCGTCATCGATCATATTGAAAGCATTTACATGCATTTAGGCAAATATGAAAGTATTACTTAAACTAAATCAATTTATTATATACATACCCATGAAATATATAGTTATGCGATGCAAATAAAAGTCTTATCTTCTCATCGATGAAATAAACAACTTCCTGTGAAAATACGACTACTTCCGCTATCTATATTCATAACGCGCATCGGCAGTAAAACATCGCAAACAGGCTGCAATTACACATTCATTACCGTATACAGTCTAAGAAACTGCTAATTTCTATGGAGCGGTATATAATAAATAAAATATTCATATGTTTTGACACGAATATGACATATATGTTCATCTTGTGGTGTAAAGACCGCTAGCCCCCAGATGAAGGTGCCGGGCAGCGACTAGGATAGGGCGGTAGGGCAGAGGCCCCAGTGTCCGACGGGACCGTCGGCTAAGGACCTGAAGTAACTTTGCGGGTATGGTGGCCGGTTGATGCCATAGCATATTTCACGAAATCTGAAAATTGAGATTGGGCCGATTCAAAAGGGTATGGCGGCTAGCCCCCCCACCCCCCCCACCCCCCCCCCCCCCCCCAGAGGAAGGTGCCGTGTGCCCACTAGTATGGCGACGTAGGGCACATGCCCCGTTGTTTGTCATATCATATGAAAGGAAATTCTTTTTAAAATCGAATTCCATATTATGGATATTGAACAAAACCTTGAGATTGTTATACCGGCTTATTTTCATTATATGGTTTTGATGAAGACATCCACTTGGTCAAACCAAAAATAGCACGCAGATCACCGCGGACATACTTGGCGCCCGGGTATTGGGGCGTTATGCGTTGTTTTCATCAAATTTAGATACACAGTCTGATATATGAAAGGTTTGTTGAACCTTTGTGAAAATGTTTTAGAAGTCAGTAGTGACTGTGTAACAGTAAGAACTGTACATATTTTTGTAGATATATACCTGTATTATCATACATTCTGTATCAAATCCAGTGACTTGTAAGCAGTTATCTGAGTGTATTGTCACCATTGTCTACTTGCCTACTATGCGAGTAAATACGGCTTTTACCTGTGTACTTCTAATAAAAGACTATGCATTAAAGGTACATGACTACTCTGTAGGCACAAACTGTTGTTTATAGGAATTAAATACTTGTATAATTGTGTCACTATTTCACAAGTTCTAAAAAATACGAGTGCCCGCTATACAGATGCAATCATTTAGTAATATTTATTTTACTGATAGTGACGCGAGGTACGGGGCGCCATGCAGGACAGGTTAATTATGTGTACAAAATTGAGTTTTGTAACACTAAAAATCACAAAATTCAATTCTGTGTCACAAAATTCAATTCTGTGTCACAAAATTCAATTCTGTCAATTCTGTGTCACAAAATTCAATTCTGTGTCACAAAATTCAATTCTGCATACGTTTCGTATACAAAATTCATTTTTGTTATAAAGGATTCAATTTTGTAAGACAGAATTGAGTTTTGTGAAGAAAATTCAGTTTTGTGGGACAGAATTCATTTTTGTCCACAAAAATTAGTTTGCGTAGGATAGTCTATGTCATCTCTACGTTGATTGGTTGAGATCGGTCTTAGTCCATTTTACTAGATGGTGGAGTACACTTGCAGGTTTAAATATTTCAATGCGAAAATATAACCCAATATATCAATATTATACTTCTTTATGGACAGTTATTTTGGTTATATTATGATTACAAATGAGTGGTCACACCATATAAGCATATATACTTTGAAGGAGAAATAAGAAAAATATTCAGAATTTTCCCTCAATTATGTAAACAGGGTCAAACATAAAGTAGCCGGGACATAGCTAGACCTGAGAGCATGCCCATATATAGAGAATACCAGGCTAGTGTATTTTGATATCAAGTTTATCAGGCAAGGCTAGGAAACGCGTAGGAATTCCAAGGCTTGCCGAGGAATTCCTACCGTTTCCGAGCCGAGCCTGATAAACTTGATATTAAAATACACTAGCCTGGTATTCTATTTATCAGGTAACGTTTTATGCTCGAAAATGACATTAGATGACGTCGTATTCTAACAGTAGATCTAACCTTGTGAAACAAATGGTATTGGATATGTGTCTACTAGTTGCGAAGCTACGTGTTCGCAACTATGTGTCTACATGCATTATTTACAGTATACACCATCTTAGTATCCATGGTAACTACACAAATACTACAAATGGTTTCCTCAAATGGCCCAATACACACATTCTGTTTATAAACACAGACAGTAGTCAGAACACAGGTCTCAGCGCGTGTATTATTGATTTAACTGGGGCAGATGTACCTTGCGATACACAATAAATGAGGTCAGTACTCGCGGGATATCTACATGTACATGAATTATGTGTACAATTATAACGCAAATGAGTTTAAATACGAATGGGTTTGTCAACGTTTGACTGTTTGGAGATAGTTGAAGCAAAATGGCAGAATGAGAAATGAATCATCGGCAAAATGAGAAATGAATCATCGACATTGAATGTGTAGATCGGCGACCGTGACCCATTTCTCCAGTGCAGTTTCTGACCAATGGTAGTCCTTCTTAAATGCGTCACCTAACAAATAATATTTTCGACACATTATTAAGTATGATAATTGCACATCAAAATATAAACACAGAGAATAAATAGTAATGGCTGTTAACAGTTTAATGAAACACGGTTATCGCCCCTGATATCATTGTGGAGATTTACGTCTGATATAAAATATATAATAATTTCAATTAATGCGTGTGCTAATTGTCTAGTCTGCGAAGCGGAAAGCGAGACATAGGTTTTGCTTTTCCGGAGTCGTCGTTGTCGGCGGCGGCGGCGGCGGCGTCGGCGGCGGCGTCGGCGGCGTCGGCGGCATTGGCGGCGTCGGCGGCATCGGCGGCGTCGGCGGCGTCGGCGGCGTCATCATCCAATGATAAGTTTTCGTGTTACGGTCATTACTTCAACACCTTATCAGCTACAGTCATCAAACTTTATACATTCGTTTACTATGATATGTACATGAATATAGGACTATTAAAACATATTTTGGCGGGCCCCAGGGTCTCCAGGGTCAAGGTCAAACTCTACTTGTTAATACATTCAATGTTAAGTTTTCGTGTTACGTTTCGTGTTACGGTCATTACTTCAACACCTTGTCAGCTACAGTCATCAAACTTTATCGATACCTTTACTATGATATTTAAATGAATATAGGACTATTAAAACATATTTTTGCGGGCCCCAGGGTCTCCAGGGTCAAGGTCAAACTATATTTGTTAATACTTGCAATGTTAAGTTTTCGTGTTACAATCATTACTTCAACACCTTATGAGCTACATTCATCAAACTTTATACATCCCTTTACTATGATATCTAGATGAATATAGGACTATTCATTTGTTTTCTCGGGCCCCAGAGTTGAGGTCAAATTCTATTTTTGTAATACTTTCAATGTTAAGTTTTCGTGTTACGATCATTACTTCCAACACCTTATCAGCTACAGTCATAAAACTTTATACATCCATTTACTATGATATGTAGATGAATATACGATTATTAAAAACAATTTTCTCCGGCCCCAGGGTGAAGGTCAATGCGGAACAAGGCGAGACATTTGATTCCGCGGAATTCTTGTGGTGTATAGCGGGCACTCGCAACCTCCAGAACCGGCGGAACAGTAACACAACCATACACCCACCCAACTCCTACACCCCGCGCCCACTGAGTGGGCATGAACCTTCAACTAATGTCAGTACCGGTTCAACACCATCGACGTATGTTCCGTACAAACGAAACATTTATAAATCGATATACAATGTATAATAATGCCAATCAATACGTGGGGTAATGGTGAATGCATGTTTATTTTGCCAGAAACTGTCTCAGATGATACCTCTGATATAAAGAACATATTGTACCTTTAATTTGACATTTTACACATCGAACACAGTGTCCATTGTATATTTTGTGAGTGATGGTAGAAAATGTCAGCTATCTAGTTTTTTTGTGTTGTCTGCTGAAATGATATGTATCGGACATTGTCGTCATATATATCTGTGACGTATTGCACAAACTTTTATTATATTTTCTGCCATATTATTTGCTGTATGTGTCAAACGCTCCAAGTGGTGAAACGGTCCGATAGCATGTACAAACTGAAATGGCGGAGATGGCAACTCAATTATCTGTATGATATACATTAAGACGAACAGGGTCAGATATACTTTATGTAGATATTTAGTCACATGTATAATGCTACATGTACTACAATTGAAACAAAAGGTAATATTCTATGAAGTCAATCCTTAAGAATCCGACTTGCCTCACCGATCATTGACTGAGCGTAAACATTATAATTTTATAGTGTTGCAACCTGATTGATATATAGTAGTATGTGGTAATCCTTGTAACTACATCGTCATAATTCTACGATTCATACTATTCGGCGATGGTGTCATTTGAGGGACCTCGTCAGCTACAAAATCAGTTCTCTTATCTTCAATGAAATTATATCGTGAATTAAAGCCACCTGCCGAATGCAAAGCTCTGGGTAGCACAAATGACATCAGCACCTATGTTTCCTTACTGAACTCCACACTTGTTAATCATGTCTATTACTTCAAAATATGTTCGGATAGTATAGTATCAAACATTCGTCACTTGCATGTCCCTTTTATGTTTTTGTGCAATTCTGCTAGCCACAGTGGGGTAATTTGGGGAATCATTCGCACACCGCTGCGCCCGGGGCCCGCTATCTTCATTTCTTGTAAGTCTTGTTTGCATCTGTCCGAACCCCGGTCCCATAGATAGCGACTATTTGCTGGATGTGTCATTTAGTTCCATTCCGTCTACGTTATTCACACAAGAATTGGCGTCCGAACTAATTTTATCAGATGATCTCACCACCTGTCATTCGTACATTGTAACGTTCAAAGCATGTACTCAAAACTAGACATATTACGCACTGAGCTCAAAGACTTTGACCTAATAGCTTTTACAGAGACATGGCTTGGCGATGAAAATAAAACAGATGGTATGTTGTTTTACAATTTTAAATCTCCAGAAAGGAAAGATAGACAAGGCCATAGTCACGGAGGTGTAATTATATATGTTAGAGACACACTATTCCATAAGCGTAAGCGAGATCTCGAGCTCCCTAACATTGAATCAATTTGGATTGATGTTGTGTCAGATAAGATACCTTTCTTATTTAGCGTCTTTTACAGGCCCCCGAATGTTAATGCTGTATATGGTAATAGTATCGAATACTCAATTCATATGGCGATAGATACTGGCCATAGAGATATTGTAATTGTTGGCGATTTTAACTATAATACTTTGAACTCCCAATCCAATAGAAAGGTGACTTTAATTTGTATTCAGTTTTCACTGTCGCAGTGTATTTCCTCTCCAACTCACTTCACCGAGCATTCTGAATCAATCATCGACTTATTGTTTGTATCAAATAGTGACAACATAGTTAGCAGCGGAGTAGGAGATCCATTTTTGCCACAAGAGACACGGTTTTACTGTCCTATATATGGCCTTCCAAACATTTCGAAGCACACATTTAAACCGTTTATTTTTTTTTAAGCGCAAAATATGACGATAAATGTTTGGAGACTACAACATGTTACGCAGAGAAATATCAACCACAAAATGGGACAACCTGAAATCTGAAAATATTAATGAATACGCCCGTAATGTAATTAATAAAGTCATGTCTCTTGCCCAAGAATTTATACTTAACAAAGAAATACTTGTTCGACAATCTGATTTACCATGGATAACCACTACTATTAAGAGAATTATCAGGAAGCGGAAACGATTATATCATAAAGCTAAACAATCTAATAACCATTCACATTGGCTACAATTTCGAAGTTTCAGGAATTACGTTATTTCAGCAATTCGGGAATCAAAGAAAGATTACCACACTGGGATAAGTAACAAATTAAAATCAGGTCAACTCAGTTCAAAATATTGGTCTACTTTGAAACATTTTATATGCGAGAATGAAAATAAAACAATCCCACCACTTCAACATAATGGATCAATAATCGACGATAACACGGGGAAAGCTAACATTTTAAATCACTTTTTCCGTGATCAAACTCTTTTACAAGAACCTCCTGTTCCTTCAACCATAGTAACGCCTTATGCAATAACCAGTAGACTTGAATCTATCACCCTTAACGAAACAGAAATACAAACAATACTTTCTAATTTGCCCATAGGTAAAGGCTCTGGACTAGATGGCGTGAATAATCGTATACTTAAAGAAATAAAGTACGAATTAGCAACTCCCCTAACAGACCTCTTTAACAAATCAATTGAATGTGGACTATTTCCAGACGTATGGAAAAAGGCCAATGTGTGTCCGATATTTAAAGCTGGCGATCCTTCTGTCACTTCGAATTATCGTCCCATCTTCCTGCTTAACACTGTTAGTAAAGTTCTTGAGAAGGCGGTTTTCAAGTACATGTATTTGTACAATAATTTTAATGACAATACTATATTAACACCATTACAGTCCGGGTTTGTACATAGCGACTCAACTGTGAACCAACTGACATTCCTTTATAATACATTCTGCCGTGCATTAGACGATGGAAAAGTGGTGAGGGTGGTATTCTGCGACATAAGCAAAGCATTTGATCGAGTTTGGCATACAGGTCTTCTTTTGATGCTGAGAGCCGCAGGTGTTACTAATAATATACACGACTGGTTTAAAAGTTATCTTAATAATCGCAAGCAAAGGGTTGTTTTACCAGGTATTTATTCTAACTGGAACCAAATTAAGGCTGGCGTCCCGCAAGGATCTATCATCGGTCCTTTGTTATTTCTATTATATATAAACGATATTGTTACGGACATAAACTCTAATATTCGACTTTTCACAGACGACACCAGTTTATATCTTATTGTTGATTCTCCTGCAACAGCATCCAGGACTACAAACAACGATCTTGATATAATTACTAACTATCATTTAATCCATGGAAAACTGAATCACTACTTATATCACATAAATGTAATAGAGAGGTACATCCCCCAATCCTCATGAATAATGTTAATGTCTCAGAAGTTGATAGTCGCAAGCATCTAGGTATATATTTGTTATCTTATTTTTATTAGACCGGTATTAGAATATGCGGGTGTCGTTTGGGATAATTGTACCCAGTATAAGAAGGATGCCGTCGAAAGAAATCAGATTGAAGCAGCACGTATCGCTACAGGTGCCACTCGGCTTGTTTTAATCGAGTCCTTATATATAGAAACCTGCTGGAACACATTAGAAAATAAACGTCACTCTCATAAATTGTCCCTATTTTACAAAATGAAAAATGGCATCTCACCCACTTACCTGGTCGGTGTCCTACCACCGGAAACGGATACTTCCCGTTACAATTTACGAAACCCTGAGAATATACAGAGTTTAAGGTCCAGAACCACCCTTTATTATAACTCGTTTCTACCATCCACTATCCGGGAGTGGAACTCTCTTCAGATGACACATGGAATGCCCCATCACTTAATTGTTTTCAAACCAAAATAAAAACCGGAGAGGTCCCAACCTACTACTACAGTGGTCCTAGGTATGTCCCGGTATTACACACACGTCTTCGAACGAAATGCAGTTTCCTCAATCATGATTTATATCGTAAGAACATTCTTGACTCGCCCAACTGTAACTGTGGACAAGGTGAAGATGCCACCCATTTCTTTTTCCACTGCATTCAATATGGAGCACATAGAGCCCAACTAATAGACGACATACACACGTTTTGCCAACCCACCCTCCACACTATACTCTATGGTAACAGACAACTTGACGATAACTCCAATGAAGCCATTTTCGCATCAGTTAGACTATTCATACAAAACACCGGTCGTTTTTAATGCACCATATAATGATGCCTGCTTATCACTATCTGACTTGGGGTGGCGCTAACTGGGCATGGCTTGGTGTGGGAACAAGACTCCAACTCCTATTGTGGCTTGCTTCATTCCTTATTTGTTTTTCCATTTCATGTAACGTAATTGATTGCATAGAACCTACTATCTGTACATTTGTGTCAATACATTTTAATTTTAAATTTAATTGCTTTAATGTAATTGCCGTGTATCAGAGGATGCTGAAACTGGAACAACTT
This sequence comes from Conchocele bisecta, assembly GCA_029237695.1. Classification (NCBI taxonomy): domain Eukaryota; kingdom Metazoa; phylum Mollusca; class Bivalvia; order Lucinida; family Thyasiridae; genus Conchocele; species Conchocele bisecta. The sequence goes on from CM055279.1 coordinate 2,744,137, forward strand.
ATAATACAGAAAATATCAATTATCACAGAATATAAACTGTTCTAAAACTGATGGCAGGAATGTCTTGGTTTCGGCATCCTATGATATCTAGTCACATGTAAGGGAGAGGATTTAAATAAGCTTGCTTTAAATCCAATCCCATTTGTATAGTACTGTATATAGTATCATTGACATTGACAATGAACTTGTAAACAATATGGAAATAAAGTATGTTTAAACTAAGAATCCGACTGATGACTCTGTCATCTTTGAGCGTGTTGAGAAGTATGCAGATGTTTAAAATGGCCGACAAATATCCATATTATGGCTTACAGCTGCACCCAGATGGAACATATTAGTTATTTCAGGTAGTACATTCGGTTCCATGGACACACAATGACACTTGGGCAACACTATTTGCAAAACTGTTACTTAGTGGGAATCCAAGATGACCAACATCAGCTGTCATTTCGAAGGAAATAACTATACCAGTTCGATTTATGTACGGCAGCTTAAAAGGAACATGCGGAATTATTTTTCTATGTCGTTCCCACGACATAGCATCTCGTTACCACGACATAGCATCTCGTTCCAACGGGCGATATCGTTCCCACGGCATCTTGTTCCCACGACATAGCACCTCGTTCCCTCGAGAGATAGCAACTCGTTCCCACGACATAGCATCTCGTTCCCTCGAGATGGCAACTCGTTCCCACGACATAGAATCTCGTTCCCTCGAGATACCATCCCGTTCCCACGACATAGGTAGCCAATGAAAATGAAACATAATTACCGCCATATTTCTTTCAGCCAGAATTGAATATAGTCCGGCAGCCAAAAGCCGATTTGGGCTTTACCTTGTTTTGAATAACAGAGTTGTTTATGACTGACTTTGCATGTACAGGCCTTCTCGCTTTGAAATCCAACTGATAATAAAGTGTCACCCTTGAGCGTTTTGAGAAATTTGCATAAATCCAAGATGGCTGCCAATACATATAGTGTGCCATATAGTTGCATTCACATGAGGAAATTAAGCAATTGAAGAGCGTAAACTGGGTGTATTTGACATTGTAATGAAAATTGGAAACTTTAAAATTAAATTCCTTGACTGTAATATGTGGAAAATCCAAGATGGCCGCCAAATGCGACCATTATCGTAATTTCACGAGTTCGTCACAACAAAGAGTATGATTTTTATAATCGTGAGTGTACTGAAACAATGAGTGTTTGCTTTTGTAACTTTGCTGTGAGATTGAATAATAGTCTAATTAGCAGAACTCTAAAATGGCCGCCAATGATAAATATATTACATTATACGTGCAATCGTATCTATACATAAGAAAACATAATTTATATAATTGCACTCAGACCATACATTATAATGTTTCAACAGCATTAGTCCAAGATGGCCGTCAACTATATTGATATTATATCAGTATATGATTTGATTACCAGTAGAATGTACTATCCGGCGCTCATTTCACTCGGATGTCACATCTAAGAATTTAATTATACCAAATACTGGTATTAAGTCCAGATGATCATTTGTTTTCTTAACTTAATATACACCATTAGACAATGTTCAATAGCAGAAGTCCAAAATGAGCACCGGATAATAACATAGTACATTCTACTGGTAATCAAATCATATACTGATATCATATTTAAAATAGTACATTTGGTTATATACGTTGGATTATTCAGTCTTCTTGGAAAGCCTTCTGGTATTCACATCAGCGTTCATGCTGAAAATATTCTGACACCAAATCCAAGATGGCTACCAATTTATATAGTGGGGCGTTGGCAGGAATATGTAATGTGGAACTTTACAGTAAACTTTAATGACTTTCTAATTTGAATAAATACAAGAGGTTTTCTTTCATACCATTGGTTCCAAAAGCTTTACTGCTCGACATGTTTACTGTGAAATCACACGAAATGGCTAACCTGGCTAGTATGACATAGTTATGGGTTTAACTATGTTCGAGGACAAAGTCAACAACTCGATTTAATAATATTCTAATTACGTGTACAAGTGTACAATTCTTTCGTGACCGTATAGTTTTTGCTATCATACTTAGATTAAATATATCTTAGAATTTAGTTTTATTTCACAGAGCCATACCTAAAATGTCTTATTTAAAATATAACTATAACTATTGTAACCATGTCCCAAGTGTTCTCAATGACTCTGCTCTCAGATACTTCCAAACTGAATATTATATCCACCTTGGATTAAAGACGCAATTGCTTAACGGCCGCCTCCGCAACTGTCATTTCATCGTCATGTAGCCAATCAAGATAGAGTTTACCAAAGTGATCATTAGGGAACTCATCCATTATATCCAACATCCAATATTGACAGTTTGTAATCTACATTAATACCACTGGGCACCTGATCAACCAGAGTTTCCAATTTACCCCGAACCCGATCTGTCCCATTATTCAATCTGGACAATAGTATTGTCTGGCAACTTAGTAGATTGTTTTTTTTCTTCAGAATTGCGTCGCAATCGACCTACTTTGATATAACATCAGATATTTTCATAGCTGCTATCAGAGAGGCAATTCCTATACTTATCGGTCAAATTGCTGTACAATACAATCGAATGCCCGTATGCGTCCACACGGACAGACGAATGCATCTGTACACACGGATGAACTAACGTTCTTGTTCAGAGACAATTACGTTATACTAGTACAAATGACACATCTAATTTCCAGCGTTCCATTAACGTTATTCCAGTTTCTGGCTAACATTACTTGCGTAAAATCAGTTTAACATGCATATCAACTAAGGGCTCTCACTGATATTATTACATTCTGACTGAAGAAGTTTTTTTCTACGAAAGGTACATAATTTCCACAAAATGTACAACCTTTAGATATCACTTATCATTTGGTAAACTGCAACTAACTGATCAAAAATCAAATTGTTATTGATTAGGTGAAGCAAAGTATATTTGTATGGTGAGATAATGTAATGTTTCTATAGCATTCTTCTTTTCAATGATAAGTCGGAATTCAACGTCTGACACACATGTGCAGTTGATTTTATTACATAAAACTCAATATGGAGTGCATACATATGATATGTTAAAATAATAAGATATGAAATCGTCAGCGTACGTAAATGCTGAACAAGGAAATCAAATTTAATCACGAATGCACTGATATAATGTAGAATAAATACTATAGTGTGGACACAACTAATACACATGGAAATGATATATATGGCATTCTTTCCAGTTGTGCCACTACTAAATACTCTATGACGGTAACAATAACTGTTATAGTAATTGCAGACAGCAATACACATAGTATACAACATAACAGCCTTCAAGGTACCATACAGTGAATATAAGGAGAGCAGTAATCTCGAAATTTGCTATACTTATATGGCAATGCGGAACAACGTAACTGTCGTCCCTTGCTGCTAGAGGTTTTGTGTCATCATATCATCTTCTTTTCTTATATTCATATCTACAATATTAACTTTCATTTCATGTATACTGTGTATTTCGTTGTGATTTTATCGTATGATATATCTTTCGTTTTTGATTTCCTTGTATGTTGCTGTCCTTTTGAAGCATGATGGCGAGGTAAACGGGATGTTTGCTAAACAGGTTCAACTACGGGGTGCCATGCAGGACAGGTTAATTATGTGTACAAAATTGAGTTTTGTAACACTAAAGATCACAAAATTCAATTCTGTGTCACAAAATTCAATTCTGTCAATTCTGTGTCACAAAATTCAATTCTGTGTCACAAAATTCAATTCTGTATACGTTTCGTATAGAAAATTCATTTTTGTTATAAAGGATTCAATTTTGTAAGACAGAATTGAGTTTTGTGAAGAAAATTCAGTTTTGTGGGACAGAATTCATTTTTGTCCACAAAAATTAGTTTGCGTAGGATAGTCTATGTCATCTCTACGTTGATTGGTTGAGATCGGTCTTAGTACATTTTACTAGATGGTGGAGTACACTTGCAGGTTTAAATATTTCAATGCGAAAATATAACCCAATATATCAATATTATACTTCTTTATGGACAGTTATTTTGGTTATATTATGATTACAAATGAGTGGTCACACCATATAAGCATATATACTTTGAAGGAGAAATAAGAAAAATATTCAGAATTTTCCCTCAATTATGTAAACAGGGTGAAACATAAAGTAGCCGGGACATAGCTATACCTGAGAGCATGCCCATATATAGAGAATACCAGGCTAGTGTATTTGGATATCAAGTTTATCAGGCAAGGCTAGGAAACGCGTAGGAATTCCGAGGCTTGCCGAGGAATTCCTACCGTTTCCGAGCCGAGCCTGATAAACTTGATATTAAAATACACTAACCTGGTATTCTATTTATCAGGTAACGTTTTATGCTCGGAAATGACATTAGATGACGTCGTATTCTAACAGTAGATCTAACCTTGTGAAACAAATGGTATTGGAGCTGTGTCTACTAGTTGCGAAGTTACGTGTTCGCAAATATGTGTCTACATGCATTATTTACAGTATACACCATCTTAGTATCCATGGTATCTACACAAATACTACAAATGGTTTCCTCAAATGGCCCAATACACACATTCTGTTTATAAACACAGACAGCAGTCAGAACACAGGCCACAGCGCGTGTATTATTGATTTAACTGGGGCAGATGTACCTTGCGATACACTATAAATGACGGCAGTACTCGCGGGAGATCTACATGTACATGAATTATGTGTACAATTATAACGCAAATGAGTTTAAATACGAATGGGTTTGTCAACGTTTGACTGTTTGGAGATAGTGTAGATGTGTAGATCGGCGACCGTGACCCATTTCTCCAGTGCAGTTTCTGACCAATGGTAGTCCTTCTTACATGCGTGTGCAGAATTGACAGAATTGAATTTTGTGACACAGAATTGAATTTTGTGGCACAGAATTGAATTTTGTGACACAGAATTTTGTGACACAAAAGTGAATTTTGTGACACAGAATAGAATTTTGTGACACAGAATTGAATTCTGTGGCACAGAATTAAATTCTGTGGCACATAAGTGAATTTTGTGGCACAGAATTGAATTTTGTGGCACAAAAATGAATTTAGTTGACAAAATTGAGCCATGTCCCACTTGGCGCCCCGTATCAACCATCCAAGTTGTATGTTTTATGCACTGTCCTGTCCAATGTGGCATCCTTTTTGTCCTGTATCCGTGTACTGTACTTCATTGTGACTTCATTTTCCTGTTACTTTACAAGTCGTTCATTGGGGAATAGTTGTTGTTGTGCTTGCTCTGCATTTGTTATATTGTTTATGTAGTACATGCACTGTTGCGTTCGTTTTGGATCGCGTAGTGCATAGCTAACTAGTGGTAACGAGATGCTATCTCGTGGGAACGAGATACTATGTCGTGGTAACGAGATGCTATCTCGTGGGAATTACATAGCTAACTCGTGGTAACGAGATTCTATCTCTTGGGAACGAGATCCTATCTCGTGGGAACGAGTTGCTATCTCGAGGGAACGAGATGCTATGTTGTGGGAACGAGATGCTATATCGAGGGAACGACATAACTAACTCGTGGTATCGAGATACCCTTGAAGGTCCCCATGTCTAGAATGTGTGTCAGGTGAAGATCACATGAAGGTCTGCAGTATTGCACTGAGTATCATACAACAAATATGTTGTAAACATATCCATGGCTGCTGTATGGGCGACATATAGAGTGAAACAGGTCAAAACAAGAACGCTTAATGTTTGACTAAGTACTGGGTATTGATTTGTGGAAAAAACATTTAATTGAAGGGTTAGATTGGCCCTTTGAGTGATCTGAGAAAGTAAACAAAATATGAAGATAACAAAATGTTATTATCAAAAACATAACTAGCGTTAGTAACGCTAACTAACCCTAGTTTTGCTAGTTGCTAGTTTTGCTAAATCTAGCATTCACAGTTCCCACTAATGCCGCCTTGACTATTCACGTGAAAAAACTTGTTTAACTGGAAACTACGTCATCTATAACATTCAGTTCTGACATTGTTAAATTCGGTTATTTTTACTTATCAAGCACGTATATACTGTGTTAAAGTATTACAGTGTTTATGATGTTTATATAGAAGAGTGTAACGCTGGAACTATCTTGTAATAAAGTATTTTGAAGAGTTTCACGCGGGTTTGCCTTTGTGTCGTATCTTCAGCAAAACATTATATGGGGGTCAATCTTATAGTTGGGTACTACTGACGTTTTTTTATTGATGTTGCTAGCTGATCGAAAACTGAATGATGATTGACACACTGTCAGCATTCAGTTTCGAATTACTAACACTCCAATCTACCAAAATCCATACAAACAATTAGTAGTACCATACTGTAAAGTTAACCAAAATGTCTCCTCCCTCTACTTGACTATAAAACTGAATCGCTGAAAGGAGTTACGTCACTGCATGCTAGCGGGTTTTCCAGGAGATGGCGGAATTAGGAATGGAATTTCCTCAACTTGTTGTTTATGCCATTCAACGATGATATTCAAATGCGATAAACGCATGCATTTTAGGAAATACCATTTGACACAAGGAAAGGAAACTGATATACATCAGTTTATACCAGTAGTTTGCACTGACTATCATACAACACATATGTTGTGGAAATATGTTTGCTGAATGATATGGTTAAACTACGGTGTTCTGTTTAGGCCATTGGCGGCTGCAATACATGTATCTATATCGGGTCGATACTACGACACGATGGCGATAGTACGATATCACGATGCGACGATAACGATACTACGATGACGATAATACAATGGTACGGTGACGTTAGTACGATGCTACGATGACGATATTACGATATTATATCATAGTATTGTAAACCTTGTATCGTACTGTCGTCATCGTAGCATCGTATTATCGTCATCGTAGCATCATCGTATTATCGTCATCGTAGCATCGTATTATCGTCATCGTAGCATCATGTTATCGTCATCGTAGCATCGTATTATCGTCATCGTAGCATCGTATTATCGTCATCGTAGCATCATGTTATCGCCTCCCGGACGGACATGCACATTTGCATCAAACCAATGGATGACTGCGTGAACGAGACCATTCGCTAATAGTTTGCTTGTTGACAAACAATGCGCATGCACATGTTCATCCGGAAGGCAATATCACGATAGCGATAGCACGATGCTACGAAGACGATAATACGATGCTACGATGACGAAGGTACGATGATGATAGTATGATGTTACGACGCTGATAGTACGATGCAACGATGACGATAGTATGATTACGATATTACGATACTACGGTGATCATATTACGATGCTACGATAACGATAATATGGTATCACGACGGGACGATGACGATAGTACGATGATGTGATGACGATAGTACGATACTACAATGATGCTACGATATAATATCGTAGTGTCGTTATCGTAGTATCGTACGCTCGTAATCGTGGTATCGTACTATCGTTATGTTAACATCATGATATCGTACTATCGTCATCGTAGCATCGTACTATCGTACTATCTATCGTCATCGTAGTATCGTAGTAGCGTGTTATCGTAGTATCGACCCGATAGCGATATTACGATGGCTTAAACGGAACACCGTATTAAAATATCAAAACACACCTTAATGTTGAAAATGATGGTCACAGTTATATAGCAGTTTGCATTATTTATAATCCGACAATGACGTGGAGCAAGTATGGTTGCTGTAGCGGCGATTTATAGGGTGAAACAGGTCGAAACACAAAAGCTTTAAAATTGAAAACGGACGGACGGTTATTTGGCATACAGAACATTTCAAATAAATATTAAGTTTCATCTATTGATTAAAAAAAAAAGAACAAGAAACACAGTACAAGTTACACAATTGGTCACGTGATCCTTCATTCGTTGCATGCGCGGATCCAGACGGGCGCAAGGCAGGCGCAGGCACTCAGATTCATATTTCCGATAGTTTACCTACCTGCACGGTCCGTGGAAATACCATTCTTTCGTTTTCCGAATTCGAATCATTCATATAGCACACGCACCACTGAAATATAATATGCATTTGCATTGGGATCAAAGTCGGCACTATTCAACACATAATATCAGGCGACCTCACTCCGGAACATGCGTGCGATGGGGGCAGGAGTTATACCCGTTTGAATCGGCCCAACCTCGATTTTCAGATTTCGTGAAATATGCTATGGCATCAACCGGCCACCATACCCGCAAAGTTACGTCCGGTTCTAAGACCGATCTCAACCAATCAATATGAGCTATTGATCGGACGTCAAAGACCAATACAAGTGTCATATACTTGTTAAAATGTATTAATTCACATACTCTTGACTCGCAGATTCATAACCCCGACATTTCGAGACAGTTTGCGGTAATTTCAAATTAAAGTTTACGACATCTGAGCTGCGCACCTGGCGGCCAGGTATAAAACACAAAACGAACTTAATACTAACAATTAATAAAATCCCCAAAACATATGACACAAACATATCATTTTCTACCAATTACTGATATAGGGGACACATAGTACATAAAACTAGTTTAAATAAAACAATTGCCTACGATTTCTTCATGCCACGGCCCCAGCCCAGTGGCGCGCTCTATTGGCATTGCGCGGGCCAATTGTCACATAATAAACAACTACACATTTTTCCAGTACCAAAAAAAACTGGCAACATGACGGTACAGCTCCAGTAAGTTCGCGAGATGCGTAGACATATACCACACATGTTTTCATTGCACCACTTTTACGTATAAGCATGACATTTCTAACCATCATTGAATAGCAATAAATTTCCCGATGTCTATAAGAAATAAATTTTTAAAAATGTAGCAAAATTCCACGCATATTTGTATCACCCCTCGTATATAATATGAAACAAAATACAGTTCATTCAACTGTTATTGTTCCCCAAAGCCCGATACACAATTATATATTCCATGGTATAAGGGAAACAACTCGGAAGTTTCAAGCTTTATGCCGCGAATAGCAATTGAAAATAGTAAATTAATAAAGGGATGTGAAAAGAATGACCACTACATACATGTGAAAGTATTTTTCGCCAGATGTATTTCGGATAAATATAAAACATAGTATATTTTAAATATATAAGTAAAGTGAAGAAAATAAAACAAAACCCACAATCCAATAGCCGAATAAAAACGTAATTGTGCGTTAAATTAAAATGATAGTTTAATTTACAACAAATAATTTTAAAATTAATTTAATATATGTATTCATAGACTCGGCTCGGAAACGGGAGGAGTTCCTCGGCTAAGCCTCGGAATTGCTACGCGTTTCGTAGCCTTGCCTGATACATTTCATATAAAAAGACATATATATATATATATATAGCCTCGTATTCTCTATATATAAGTCTTACCTTCTACTGTGTCTACATCATCTTCCGTGCCCATCTCAGTCTAATGGACTAATGACAATAGAGAAATGTTTTGTATTCGGTTCATGTAAATCTAACAGCAAAGGTGGTAATATATAACAAAGTGACTTTCCAAAACCCGTTGGTAAAATGTCGAAAGTAATTACATGATTAAAAATGTTTAATAAAATTTCACTTTGCTCTTTTTTAATTCAAATGGAAATTTAGAATGTAATTTAGAAAAAGTATCCATGTTGACCTGTAGATGTTGTTATTTATTATGTATGAGGGTCATTCAATAAGTAATAACACTTTTGTCGCGCCTGCTTTATCACCATCAAACAGTTTGTACAGCTTCCTCATCATGGTATAAGTTTAATATTACTTAACGGATTCATGCAATAGTTTGACACTTGATACATGTGATATATAATTGGGAATACCCTCATGTCGCCATTAACAGGACATTGACAATTTTTATATTCACATGTTTGAGTAAACGCTTAGCCATTTCTGCTTGCAAAAGTTTGTACAAGTTTCTTCATCATCTTATAACATTAATATTACTTGATGGATTGCATCAGTATTTGAACACTTGATACATTTAACCGCTTGGACTACACTCATGCAGCCATTAACATGACGTTGACATGGTTGTGGAAAAAATTAGCCATTTATTTTAAGTCCACAAATTTCTTCAACCTTTACCTATTTCCTGTTTTAAGCATGCCATCTCTGACGGTTTTTGTGATGGGTACTGTATCACATACCCAGGAGCATGTTATGTAAATGCCGTAAAACACACAAAACTGCATTTCGAAGAGCTCCAAAATAGGACAAGCCCCTAGTTGCGAACGGTAACTTCCAATTACCTCGCACTCCCGCCCCCCCCCCCCCCCACGTTCCCCAAATGCTGGATCCGCCCCTGATAAGGTGTGTTAATAAATAAATTTACTCCTTACCATGGTAACACAAATCAATTACACAACAAAACGCTACATTTCAAATGAATAATTTCTTTGTATGTGTAAGTATGTTTCCGAAGTAATTTATTAATAGTGGTAGTGGTAGTATTGTGAAATTAACTGACCTAATTCTAGCATTAATTTTGAACAATAAAGAAATGGCAATTTTCAAATGCAAGGTAATTGTGCCAAACTTATACACTGCATGGGCATTACTAAAATATTTTCCTCCAACAATTTGCATGTACGTGAGCAGGTGAGAACTTACTTCATGTTGCAATAATACAATGAGATTTCAATAATATACGATACACCAATTGAAATATATTACGCGGTTGTAAAAACTTATTGAATGATCCACGTAAATGCTCACGCATGGCTGATTCTAACAACACATGCGCGTATCTAGTTGTAAGCGTATCTAGTGTCCAGTGTCATTATTACTTGTAGTTATTTGACATTGCGTAATGAAAATTTTATAATATGCTGAGAAACTCGTCCATATGTCCAACGTCACTCTGTGTGTCCGTCTGTATGTCTGTCAAGTTTCCATTCTGTGTGAATTTCTTTATAGTGTCATTGATTAGTTTGAAACTTCATATACATAAGTATTATAATAAGTGGTTTAATTCGCAACCAACCCATGATCCCCCGCATCCAAGGTGAAGGTCACAAATAAACCGAACTGAACACTAATGGAGAAAGTCTTGATCATGTGGTGGACTAATTAGTTTTCATAAAAATAAGTCATTGCTTTACAAACATACAAACCTGTGAATATGATTGCAAATGGATGTTCAAGATGATGAAATCAGATAAAAGCTTGTTTCTGATACTGTTCTCATTTGTATATATGTATTTCACTTGCCATGATTTTAAATATATAGTGTGTAAAGTAACATTATGAAATCACTAATAAAATCAACATCCAAGCAATTTTTCACGAAATAAACAAAAACAACAAATATTATACTCGTTGTTAAATTATATTAGAGGGAAGCTGCATAGCCGTAATAATGGACCAGGCGCGGATACAGAAATAATTGCAGGGGAGGGTCTGTAATTAAAATTCGGCATAGCCGACCTCCGCGCGCGCCAAATCGTAAAGTCTGGGGGTCCTTCCCCAGGAAATTTGTATATGCCAGATCGCAGCAAATGCGATTTCCTGACACATAGGCCATGAAAAAGTCATCCAACTATTTGAGTATTGTAGATTTTCTTCTTTTTTCTTTTTTTGTTTTTTTTTTGCCGGGAGCAGGGGGGGGGGGGTCCGGCAGGGGTGAGGGGGGGGGGGGGGCGGAGCCCCCGGAGCGGACCCCCCCTGGTCCGCCCCCCCCCCCTGTATCCGCGCCTGTTAACGCACATATTTTATCAGAAACTTTGAAAGGTGTAATCAAAATCAAATTTTTTATCAATGTTTTTGTTTATTATTTATACGCCATATTACACATAAAATAAAATAATAATAATAAAGTAATTTTAAAGAAAAGGAACATTTAAAAAGAAAATAAAAAATTAGTATTTTACCACAAATTATGTCTCACTTTTTTTTCATTTGAACAAGATGGCGGAACTGAGATGACTTATGATAACAATCGGATGGAAAACAAGACAGATCGGGCTGAAATCACACGTTTTAAGGATCATTACTGATATATTAGTAATATATGTATATAAATGTAAGTTATGTGATAGAAAATGAATATGTATGTACCCAATTTTTGATGATTTTTAGAAAAATTGAAAAGTGCCTATTTATCGTATTTAATGCTGCCCAAGATTTATTGCTGTAAAAACGTTCCAAGCTGCTTATTTTTTTATATAAAACAATGTAAAACAATTTTTTAGAAATGAGCCTACTTTTTATTTCAAGAAAATCCGTCTAATAACAAAGTTATTTCGAATAAACAGTCATGGATGGGCTTTTGCCTTATAAATTAATTTCACCGAATTTTAGTTGTTGACAATAAAACAAGAAACTGCTATGCAATAATCACTTCCGGTCAACAACAACAACAACAACTATTTTTGCGAACTGAACACAAATTCTTAATAAATTTGTTTATTAACATCATTTTCTGGCATATAATTTAAACAATTTGCATTAAAATATATCAATTAATCATTTAATCTTCATATATTTAGCGAATATCATTCATCCATAAGGTTCCAAGTCGATCTGATACTATTGCTAATACGTCCTAATGTAGCCTGGAACTGCCAGAAATCGGTCACCTAGCATGTTTATCAACATAATTCTTAATTAAAAGACATGTCATGAAATTAATGTTATACACACTTATATACAACATTTCATTGTTATAAAACTGTAACTTTAACAAAGATTACCTTGAAATATGTCCAGTAATCATCTGTGAACACCGGTGACCCACTTTCCAATACTGCAGAAATTCACAACCGGTTTTCGGTCAATTTTGCGACATCTACAGGATATGCCCAAAATAACACACATTCACAATGAAACTTTATTAAGTCTTTGGAAAAGTAAAATTATTGTAAATGTAACTCGAATTAACTTCAAATAACTGATTTAACTTATTTACAATGTATACTCATGTACTTAGTCCTGGGTTGGAGTGATGGCAGCATCACAGTGTGGGCACAAAAATGTGTCCCCACGCCTAATTACTCTCACTGGTGTACAAAATGCCAAATGGACCCACCGTTTGCATTTTTCACATTCACAACCAAGTGACTAAAATGATGTATGGCCTCTTTTGTTTGTCCGGACTGTGCCTCTTACCTATGCATAAAAGCATATCTCATTCACACATATGCCTAAATCATCGGTGAAAAAAAATAAATTGATAACTCAACTGCATAAATTGTCTCTCACTTTTGGCCAACACCTGTACATTGACACCGCTTGGCAAGTGCGTGGGCCCTGGAAAATATCCATATTTTTAGCAGACGGTGAATGAAAAATTTGATAAACTTGTTATTTTGAGGATTTTTTTGGTATTTTATGAATGGGAACTTTTGGTTATAGTGAAAATGCATTGAATTAGGACTTGGCATGATTTTATAACAGTTATTACCTTTCTAATCTCCTATTTTCACGCAGCAAACAACTTTGACAGCTCGGTAGTCAGCGTAAACAATGTGGTGCGCGCGCAACCAGTGTTGTCGTAAAAAAATAAGCATTTTTTGTTAAATCTCCGGGGCCGACCGGAAACAGGCAGTGACCGATTTCTGGCAGTTCGACGATATTGTAAATTGTGAATGCTAACGAACTTGATTCGATTAAACTCGTGACCTTCACCAACCAATTAGCATTTAGTAAACCAAGTTGTCCGCCGGAAATTCGTCCGGCAAAGAAACTGGCTCACAGGAAGTGACTGTATACTTCCGCCGGAAATGATGTATATATGGTGTTCCCAAGTCGTACCATTAGAGAATGTAGATTTACACCAGTGTCGATGTGCGAGGATATGTGCAATTAATTTTGCATGGTAGGAACAGCGTGCCAACCTCAGCTTGGCGTTGTCAATAGATACAAAAGCTGTAGCAGATGATGATGACATGTTGTATTTTGACCAAATTCTCGGCATTTTCTTCTGTAATTCTTGTACGAACGCCGAGAAATGGAGGCTCGATTCCTTTATTTTTCAACCTGGCAAGATTTGCTCTCATAAATACCGATGTCAAGGTCCACCGCATGCCCCTTAACCCAATGTCAATTATATATAATCATGTTTTTTATGCAACTGTGCCAAGTTTGAGTGAAGGCTGCCAACAGGCGAGCTTCGTTGTCTTCTGACAACTCTTGTTTACTCTGATGCGATGGTGCGCCACACTACAGGATGAGAATAACCCAACAACAAAAATCCAGAGTCTAAGGTCACAGTCTAGTTTCTACAAGCGCCTGGATGATACGTTAACAAAATGGACGACATGGAAACAAGCAGGGCTTTTAGATAAATCTGGTTTCACAGCACTTTTACGATAACTTTATTGTTTTAAAAAGTTTTGAATAATTGTTTTTGTATGCTTATAGCTCTAGTAACTGGCCAACGAATGCTTATTATTCAGAACCTAGGTATATCCACTGTACTTTGATGATGTTTTATTATTATGCCCCACCACGATAGTGGAGGGGGCATTTAGTGTTACCCTTGTCCATCTGTCCCGTGCGTCCGTCCGTCAGTCACAAAACTTTAACGCTCAGGTAAATGTCTCATAATTTCTTCATCCTTCGACCGATCTGCTTCATATTTCATATACACATTGCTCTAATGGTCCTCTACTGCCCTGTGCCAAATCCACGTTCGTCCTGCCCCCGCCAAGCCCAGGGTTAAGGTCACATATGTGGTGCTTCAAAAACTTTAACGCTCGGGTAAATATCTTATAATTTCTGTTCCCTTTCACGGATCAGCTTCATACTTCATATACGCATTGCTCTAATGGTCCTCTACTGCCCTGTGCCAAATCCACGTTCGTCCTGCCCCCGCCAAGCCCAGGGTCAAGGTCACATACTTGGTGCTTCAAAAACTTTTAACGCTCAGGTAAAAAAAAATAATTTGACTTGGAATTTGGCCTCATTTATTATCAAAGCGATATGTGGGGCATCCGTGTTCTATGAACACATTTTCTAGTTATCTACTTACTTGTTTCAAATAAACAGAAAATTATTGGACATGATGTCAAAAATAAATAGCTTGGTCCGATATGTGGCTGTGACTGGAGAAATGGGGCTTGTGTGACCAGTGTAGGTTTTGATCAAATAGCACACTCCTGTAGTCTGAAAACGGTATAGACTGTTTGTTAGTGTGTTTCAGTGATGAAATGGCAGATCCTGATCAGAATGTGCCATCTGATCTGGATCTACACTGGTTCTGATCTGGATCTACACTGGTCACAAAGGCCCTATAAGCCACGTGCTGTGTTTGGCGTATAACAGACCTTCTCGGTCGCAATGCCCGGGGCCTATTAATCGCTCTGATAAGTACGGCGGATGTTGACACCAGCTTAAAAATTGCCCGGGGTGATGTTCCGTCACTGGCACTCCAGTGCACACCACCCCCGTGGCAATTAGAGCGACTTAATTTCCCCGTGGCTGGCCCCTCATAATGACCCAAAAGAATTACCTTATGGCATTTTGACCAGCATATAGCACCAGGTCCATCTAAGCATCTGATATATAGCTATGATAAGTGTCTATACTCTGTTACCCGCTTGGTCACTTGGACCATACATACAATCATTATGCTCAGTTTAAAATGACATATAAGATTCATAGCACATCAAAGTGCGATATACTCCTTTGAATTGACGAGTCTTTGTTGGGAACAATTTCGGTAACTAGTTATGTACCGGCGTAGTTAGTGAAGACTGTTTGATCAGTGTAATCCTTGCATGTCATTTCATTCCGATAAACATACATGTTATAATTCATTCATTATTATTAAAAATATATATATAATTAATCCAGAAACATAAAATACAGTAATGCATGTTACCGATTCATCCATACATGATAAGTTTTCGCTGATACGTTATGTGATGTGGGGGGTGGGGGGGGCATTTCAATAAAAGCACACGCCTGACAAAGAAAGCAAGGTTAAATAAATACAACTCATTTACGGTTGTAATTAATGTTGACCTTCGTACAACATTTATCATCTTGCCACTAAATTCACGTGCGTGGATAAATACTTGATCACACTTTTATTGTCACGCCCGCTTGCGGAAAGCGCGATATAGTCGGCACTTTGGCGTACGTACGTACATACGTACGTACGTGTGTCCGGTTAAAGTTTTTGGTTAAGTTGTTTGGTTAAGTTTTTTGGTTAAAGTTTTTGGTTAAGTTATTTGGTTAAAGTTTTTGGTTAAAGTTTTTCGTTATACTATATCTCTGCAACTGCTTTGCCCATTACCTTGAAACTTCACATGGGTGTTTAACATCATCTATATTTTCATTCTACCCCCCTTCCGTGCGGCCCCTGTGCCCAATGTCAAGGTCAAATTACTTTGAAGTTTTTGGTTAAGTTTTTTGGTTAAGTTTTTTGGTTAAAGTTTTTCGTTATACTATATCTATTTTTTTAGTGTCCATGCCTCGCCACAAGGTGCGACATGCAGGCTGCGGCCATCTAGTTTATCATAGTAACTTAAAACATTATCATACATTATTTATGATGGAGATATTATCTGAATATAAATACTGGTAAATATATAAAACATCCAATCTTCCATGGGCTTGGTCTAGATCCTTGGATTGAAGAATCGTGTGAATCTGAAATGAGAAATTACGTTACATGTAAAGTACATAGACTCATTGACAATATATAAACAGGACGCTTAATCCGCCCTGTTACTACATTATTATTATATATCGAACGGCCATATATATACTGGTAAGTCATTTATACAACAGACGGCAATAACGTTTATATGGACAACACTGATTTAACTATTATATGGACAACACTGATTTAACTATTATATGGACAACACTGATTTAACTATTATATGGACAACACTGATTTAACTATATGGACAACACTGATTTAACTATTATATGGACAACACTGATTTAACTATTATATGGACAACACTGATTTAACTATTATATGGACAACACTGATTTAACTATTATATGTTCGAAAATGTTGGACAAATATCACTGGAGATAACACTTTTTAGCTCGACTATTCAAAGAATAAGTAGAGCTTATGTTGTCACCCCGGTGTCGGCGTCACGCCTTGGTTAAGGTTTTTAGTCAACCTTGTATATGGAATACTACTGGCCCTACACCCACCATACTTGCACAACTTCATCTCCTAGTGATGTACATCAATAACCCCTGATCTATATTTGACCTTGACCTACATTTCCTCTTGAATTACTTTGTTAATTCCCCTTGGTTAAGGTTTTTAGTCAACCTTGGTTAAGGTTTTTAGTCAAGCTTGTACATGGAAATTACTATTGTGCATACAGACACCATACTTGGACAACCTTTTCTCATAGCGATGTACATCAATAACCCTGATCTATATTTGACCTTGACCTACATTTCCTCTTGAATTACTTACTTAACTTCCCCTTGGTTAAGGTTTTTAGTCAAGCTTGCATATGGAATACTACTGGCCCTAACACCCACCATACTTGCACAACTTCATCTCCTAGTGAGTACATCAATAACCCCTGATCTATATTTGACCTTGACCTACATTTCCTCTTGAAATTACTTAGTTAATTCCCCTTGGTTAAGGTTTTTAGTCAACCTTGGTTTAAGGTTTTTTAGTCAAGCTTGTACAATGGAATACTATTGTGCATACAGACACCATACTTGGTCAACCCTTTTTCTCATAGCGATGTACATCAATAACCCCTGAATCTATAGTTGACCTTGACCTACATTTCCTCTTGAATTACTTAGTTAATTCCCCTTGGTTAAGGTTTTTAGTCAAGCTTGTATATGGAATACTACTGGCCGTACACCCACCATACTTGGACAGCTTCATCTCCTAGTGATGTACATCAACAAACCCCCTGATCTATTTATTTGACCTTGACCTACATTTTCCTCTTGAATTACTTAGTTATTTCCCCTTGGTTAAGGTTTTTTTTTAGTCAAGCTTGTATATGGAATACTACTGGCCCTACACCCACCATACTTGCACAACTTCATCTCCTAGTGATGTACATCAATAACCTGATCTATTTAAATTTGACCTTGACCTACATTTCCTCTTGAATTACTTAGTTATTCCCCTTGGTTAAGGTTTTTAGTCAACCTTTTGGTTAAGGTTTTTAGTCAAGCTTGTACATGGAATACTATTGTGCATACAGACAACCATACTTGGACACCTTTTTCTCATAGCGATGTACATCAATAACCCCTGATCTATACTTGAACCCTTGACCTACATTTCCTCTTGAATTACTTAGTTAATTCCCCTTGGTTAAGGTTTTTTAGTCAAGCATTGTATATGGAATACTACTGGCCCTACACCCACATACTTGGACAACTTCATCTCCTAGTGATGTACATCAGCAACATGATCTATATTTGACCTTGACCTACATTTCCTCTTGAATTACTTACTTAATTCCCCTTGGTTAAGGTTTTTAGTCAATGCTTGTATATGGAATACTACTGGCCCTACACCCACCATACTTGCACAACTTCATCTCCTAGTGATGTACATCAATAACCCCTGATCTATATTTGACCTTGACCTACATTTCCTCTTGAATTACTTAGTTAATTCCCCTTGGTTAAGGTTTTTAGTCAACCTTGTAGATGGAATACTCCTGGCCCTACACCAACCATACTTGGACAACTTCATCTCCTAGTGATATACATCAATAATCCCTGACCTATATTTGACCTGGACCTACTTTTATCATTGGATTACTTAGTTATTTCCCCTTGGTTAAGGTTTTTAGTCAAGCTTGTATATGGAATACTGCTGGGCCTACAGCAACCATACTTGGAAAACTTCATCTCCTAGTGATGTACATCAATTACCCCTGACCTATATCTGACATTGACCTACATTTAACCTTGAATGACTTACTTAATTTCCCTTGTTAAGGTTTTTAGTCAACCTTGGTTAAGGTTTTTATGCAGGCCGCAGCCACCTTGTTTGATAAGCTATGTGTACATCGACAACCCTCGTAGTCGAGCTATGCTGTTCTCCTACAGCTCTTGTTAATATGGCGGACACTTTTGTGGTCACCTACGGTCATGGCGGACTGTTGCTACGCAGGCGGTTACAAACCGGAAGTTGCGTCATGCAAAAGCGGTCAATATACAAGTCTATGTAGTATTTGCCAAATGTTTTTTTTTATTGTATATGAGAACACCCCTCATTACTATAGTAACCTGCCACTAATGAAAGCTGCTTTTGGAATTTTGAGAAAATCCCTGTTGATAACAGGGATGGATAATCCATGTACAGTGTAAGTGTAATTGTTTTACAACCTGACATGACCATATACAGACGACCTGGGTTCTTATTATACAGTATGACACAACAGGTGTGAGAGAAGGCTGACAATTAACAGCCTGTTGTCATAGTCTGATGGTTTATTAAAGTATATTAAAGTCTCATCAATGTACATGCAAATAAGTAGACATTAGTAGGCTTTTGGCTAATTTTAATGGTTTTAGGTACTGTATCTCATACGTACCATCGTGGCCCATAGTCTTCACGTTAAATAAATGTCATAATAATAATGCAAATAAGTAATACAAATGCAAAACATAAAACGACAGTACATTGTCAGTCATATAAGACTTGTAAGAGACTATGTGTATGCACATCATGCATGCTAAGATCATTTATTCTCATTTCTTGATACATGTACCAAATATTAGTGTGGGAGAAGGTTGACAATTAACAACCTGTTGTCTAAACATAGTCTGATCATGATGACGTTATCCTTGTGAATTATATCTAGCAGACACTCGGATGCTTCCTAAAAAATGAAGAAGTAATTTACAAAAAAATAGTACCGGTACAACCAAAATATAAATGTCATGGTTGCCAAATATTCCACCTGATGAGTACCCCTAGTTGGGAATGAAACAGATCTATACATTGTAATTAACCCCTTTATCTAATTATTAAGTTGTTGATGGTTTAATTAACTATTACTGAGCTTAAAACTTAATTTAAATAACTTTAATTATCAAATAATAACATCAAAATTCATATTTTCCGGTATTTCCCACTTTGGGGAGTATTTCCCGCCGGGAATTCCCGCCCCCGGTATTTCCCGGCCAACCTTGAGCCTGAGTCATGTTTTCACTGACTAATCTCTTCCATACCCCATATTCCCCCCTCAATTTTTTTATCCAATTGACCTCCACCCCCCCCCCCCCCACTCACTTTCACCACCCGGAAGACCCCCCCCTCAACTAATAAATCTCTCCATACCCCATCGGCCTATATACCCCCCTCAATTTTTTTATCCAACTGACCCTCCCCCCCCCCACACACCCAATTTTCCACCCGGAAGACACCCCCCCCCCACCCTCAATAAATCTCTTCCATACCACATCGGCCTATATACCCCCCTCAATTTTTTATCCAAATGACGCTCCCACACCCCCCCCCCCCTCAATTTTCCCAGCCGGAAGACCCCGCCCCCCTCAATAAATCTCTTCCATACCCCAATCGGCCTATATACCCCCTCCAAATGACACCCCCCTCAATTTTACCCCTCCCTCAATTTTTTTATCCAGATGACACCCCCCCCCTCCCCCCCTCTCAATAAATTAATCTCTTCCACACCTCATCGGCCTATATACCCCCCTCAATTTTTATACGAAACTACGTATTATGTTTTACCGCGGGGCGGGCAGGCGGCTGAAGAAAAAGTGCATAGTTCGTGTACACAACTCCTCCGAAACCGTTCAGTCGATCGATCTGAAACTATACACACGTCTTCTACACATATTGAAGATGTGCACCTTGGTGTTTTTATGCTGAACAATATTTTTTTAACAAAAATATCACCTTTTTAACTTAGCCATTTTTTCTACATTTTTCTGTACAGTTCTATATAGTATATACGGTACAGAGTTTGTGTACACAACTCCTCCGAAACCGTTCAGTTGATCGATCTGAAACTATGCACACGTCTTCTACACATATTGAAGATGTGCACCTTGGTGTTTTTATGCCGAAAAAAAATTATTTTTTAATATCAAAATTACCTTTTTAACTTAACCATTTTTTTCTACATTTTTCTATACAATTCTATATACGGTACAGAGTTTGTGTACACAACTCCTCCGAAACCGTTCAATCGATCGATCTGAAACTATACACACATCTTCTACACATATTGAAGATGTGCACCTTGGTGTTTTTATGTCGAAAAAATATTTGTTAACAAAAATATCACCTTTTTAGCTTAGCCATTTTTTCTACATTTTTCTATACAATTCTATATACGGTACAGAGTTTGTGTACACAACTCCTCCGAAACCGTTCAGTCAATCGTTCTGAAACTATACACACGTCTTCTACACATATTGAAGATGTGCACCTTGGTGTTTTTATGGCGAAAAAATATTTTTTAACAAAAATATCACCTTTTTAACTTAGCCATTTTAGTGCGCCTTCCGAAGGCGTTGTAGGCGTCCGTCTGTCCGTCCGCCTATCTTCAAAAATTATAATGGCCTATATTTTCTGTTTCCTTGCTTGGATTTGCTTCATATTTCATCACGCATTGCTCCAAGGGTCCTCTACTGCGCTGTGGCAAATCCACGTCTGTGCCGCCCCTTCTAAGCCCAGGGTCAAGGTCACATACTTTGTGCATCTCGAAACCTTAACGCTCGGACGCTCGGATAGGATAAATGGCCTATATTTTCTGTTTCCTTGCTTGGATTTGCTTCATATTTTACACACATTGCTCCAAGGGTCCTCTACTGCGCTGTGGTAAATCCACGTCCGTGCCACCCCTTCTAAGCCCAGGGTCAAGGTCACATACTTTGTGCATCTCGAAACCTTAACGCTCGGACGCTCGGGTAAATGGCCTATATTTTCTGTTTCCTTGCTTGGATTTGCTTCATATTTCACATACGCATTGCTCCAAGGGTCCTCTACTGCGCTGTGGCAAATCCACGTCCGTGCCGCCTCTTCTAAGCCCAGGGTCAAGGTCACATACTTTGTGCATCCCAAAACCTTAAAGGTACATGTACATACCCACTCAGTAGGCACAACATGTTCTTTTTATCAGAGACATCATCAGAGACATTTCCGGGCAAAATAAACATTCATTCACCATTTCCTCACGTAATGATTGGCATTATTATACATTTTATATCAGAGGTAAATATCCACACTGATATCAGGGGTGATAACCCTGTTTCCTTAAAATGTTAACGGACATTACTAATTATTCTCTGTATTTATATTTTGATGTGCAATGATCATACTTTATAATCTGTCGAAAATACTATTTTTTCAGGTGAGGCATTTAATTTGTATAAATAATTAAAAAATATCATGCCTCATTTGCATATGAAAAAGGCCTGATACCACCGCGCGTCACTATCAGTAAAATAAATATTACTAAATGATTATATCAGTATAGCAGGCACTCGTAAGTTTTAGAACTGGTGGAATAGTGACACAAGTATACACTTATTTAATTCCTATAAAGAACAGTTTGTGCCTACTGAGTGGGCATGTACCTTTAACGCTCGGGTAAATGGCCTATATTTTCTGTTTCCTTGCTTGGATTTGCTTCATATTTCACACACGCATTGCTCCAAGGGTCTTCTGCTAAGCCCAGGGTCAAGGTCAAATACTTTGTACGCTCGAAACCTTAACACTCTCTGGTAAATGGCTCATAAATTTTGTTTCCCTTATCCAGCACATTGTGTTTTCAAATGTGCCCTCGGTTCCTTTGCTGCCACCGGCGCGCTTCGTTTTCCTCTGACAACTCTTGTTATGCCCCATCACGATAGTGGAGGGGGCATTTAGTGTTATACCCTTGTCCGTCCGTCACAAAACTTTCACGCTCGGGTAAATGTCTCATAATTTCTTCATCCTTCGACTGATCTGCTTCATATTTCATATACACATTGCTCTAATGATCCTCTACCGCCCTGTGCCAATCCACGTTCGTCCTGCCCCCGCCAAGCCCAGGGTCAAGGTCACATACTTAGTACTTCAAAAACTTTTAACGCTCGGGTAAGTATCTTATAATTTCTGTTTTCTTTCACGGATCAGCTTCATATTTCATATACGCATTGCTCTAATGGTCCTCTACCGCCCTGTGCCAAATCCACGTTTGTCCTGCCCCCACCAGGCCCAGGGTCAAGGTCACATACTTGGTGCTTCAAAAACTTTAACGCTCGGGTAAAAAAAAATTGGAATTTGGCCTCATTTATTATCAAAGCGATATGTGGGGCATCCGTGTTCTATGAACACATTTTTGTCACGCCCGCTTGCGGAAAGCGTGATATAGTCGGCACTTTGGCGTACGTACGTACGCACGTACGTACGTGTGTCCGGTTAAAGTTTTTGGTTAAGTTTTTTGGTTAAAGTTTTTCGTTATACTATATCTTTTTTTTTAGTGTCCATGCCTCGCCACAAGGCGCGACATGCAGGCCGCGGCCATCTAGTCTAGTCTATCTCTGCCTAAATTAGTATACATGTCTAGCACAACGAGATGAAGAAATAATGCTATAGACTTTCAAGTTCTCATTAATGTTTCTTGCTTTGGTGACAACTTCACATTTCTGCATCTTCGCTGTCTGGCCCATATTCGATGGGCGTATTGGCCGATGCTGGCCAAACTTCATAGGAAGTTAAGATCCTTGGGTGAAACATTTTCAGATTTGGTAAAATGAGAGTCATCGCTTAATCCAAGATGACCGCCATCTAAAAATATCACATTTTTTTTAAAACACATCAACTCAATGTCACATTCTCCTCTGGTGTTCATGGAGTCAGGTGAGCGAATTACGGCCATCATGGCCCTCTTGTTTCGTGCCCCCCTCAATTATTCCCCCGGAAGGACCCCCCCCCCCCTCCCCACCCTCAATAAATCTTCCATACCCCATCGGCCTACAGTACAGGCACCGAGAAACCCGCACATTTTTTGCTTTGCAGAGTTTTTCGCCAGCGCGGAATTTCCTACCTATTGCGGCAAATCGCTGGTTTGCCGCGAAATGCCGCAAAGCGTCGCAAAGTTCTTGCGGTATTGCCGCAATTGTTAAAATCAATTGCCGCAATCGTGACCCAAGTCAATTGCGGCAAAACGCGGCGAAATCATAAAACGGATCACCGGCACATTTGCCACAATTTGCGGCGTTTTGATGGACAGAAAATGCGGCGTTTTGCGATGTTTTGCGATGTTTTGCTTTATTATTTTATGCTTTATCAATTGCAAATCTAGGTTCCAATGATGTTTGTTAAATGTCCTAACAGGACACTGTAGTATCATAATCGCCTTAGGAAACGATAATCATGTGCTGTAAAACATTATTTTGATTAAGAAATAGAAGAAATGTGGATATTGGGGAATATGTCAGATACATATGAAAGGGTTTTCGCGATCTGGTGTAGAGGTCGAAATCGAGTAAATGCGAGTTACACGACACTAACAGAACACCATTATAATTCTCGTGTTTTAGGAGGCAATTCTCATGTTTTGTCAAAAAAATAATATTATTTTTTCTAATAAACATATTTTGGCAGCATATGAGAATCGTCTCCTAAAACGATTTACGTGTCGTGTGACAATCTACTGATGGTGAACACGTGTTGGTCTTCGCTAGTCACATATGCAATAAGCCCGGTTTTGTCCGATCACGTCATACATCATCATATGCACGTGCGGTGACCTACTGGGACGTGTGTTGGCATTGGAAAGTGGGACATGAAAGGTTACAAAATGACATCTAAAGGTTAAGTTGTGTCGATCGGATCTTTGAAACACGCCGACACAAGAGCACAGGTTGAAGTAACGGACCGAGGTCTATAAATACATTAAATATGCCTAAAAGCATCAATAAATGAAGACAAAAATATTTGTTTTACCCCCTCCATCTAATCATTATAATGATTAGATGGAGGGGGTAAAAAAAAAAAATAATCTTCATTTATTGATGCTTTTAGGCATATTTAATGTATTTATAGACCTCGGTCCGTTACTTCAACCTGTGCACAAGAGCAGCACATTTACGATCAATTACATATTTATTAATGGAATGGAACTTATCTCTCTTATAGCATAGCGGTTTTCACCGCGTTTGATAAAAATATTTCTTCCATTTTATTGGTCGGAGAGAAGGTGTGGAATCTCATAAAAAAGGTAACAGAATCCTTATTTACTTAATAAATATGTACTGGCAGCACATCAGAATCGTCTCATGTTTTGTCAAACCATGTTTTTATTGTCAGAAATATTGATGTTTGTCCACATTTGTTCCATTTCTTAATAAAAACATGTTTTGGCAGCACATGAGAATCGTCTCCTAAGACGATTTGTACATATGTTACAATTTCGCGAAACGAAAATGAAACATATTCTCAACAAAACATGTTTCGCGTTTTCGCGATCTTGCGCATAGGCCGAGAGCGCGAAAACGCGAAGCGTGATGGATCGCGAAACGAAAATTTAACATATTCACAACAAAACATGTTTTGACAGTACTGTGCATATGAGAATCGTCTCCTTTCGCGATCTTGCGCGTAGATCGAGATCGCGAAAACGCGAAGCGTGATCGCGAGAGCTGAAACGAAAATGTACCGTATTCTCAACAAAACTGATTGCCTGGGTTAATCATGCCCCTATGCGATAGCCAGGGGGGGGGGGGGGTGGCATATTGCCTTGCTCTTGAGGTTCCGTAAGTCCGTCCGTCTGTGTACATTTACATCAACAAGTTTGTAAGAGTTTCTCCAGTTAGAGTCCAGTATTCCAGAGGGGCACATCCATG
The DNA here is from genome assembly GCA_029237695.1 of Conchocele bisecta. Classification (NCBI taxonomy): domain Eukaryota; kingdom Metazoa; phylum Mollusca; class Bivalvia; order Lucinida; family Thyasiridae; genus Conchocele; species Conchocele bisecta. Next base: position 2,769,912 of record CM055279.1, read on the forward strand.
TTTTACAAACATAATGTCTAGTATTAATGTTGGTACAAAAGGTATTAATACATATACATGTACTTACATTTAAAAAAAATATACCGCCGTACACACCCATCCACAACTACAGTGCATAATGTCTAGTATTAATGTTGATACAAAAGCTAATTTATTAAAGGTATTAATACATATATATGTACTTACATTAAAAAAAAAAATACCGCCGTACCCACCCATCCACAACTACAGTGCAACCTCTCTAAACCGGACACCCAGGGCATCCGGTTTAGAGAGGCTCCACTGTGAACCATGTATATAACTACTTCAAGACACGCGTGGGTGCTTTGTGTTCATGAACAGAAATTATAATCGGAGATAAATGGACACAAACTATGTCAAAATTAAGCACAACTAACTTGGTTCTGTGTTCGGTTTAGAGAGGTTCTACTGTAGCACATTTGCGACATATCATTTTCGGTGTAGCTGCACACCTGATGGTGTTTACAATCATCAGTCGGTAATCCATTTTCACGTGCAAAGTGTAATTGACCTTTAGAACTCGGTGGAAACGAACATACCAAAACCACGCTATGTAGTCGCTCACGTCATCGAATTGACGCATGCAGCTTGTGCAGTTTCACAGTTTGTTTTGATTTCTTGATAAAAGCAAGATTTGGCAGCACGTGAGAATCGTCTCCTAAGTAAGACGATTCTCATATTTTGTCAAAATATGTTTTTGTAAAGAAATACCAATATATTCAGGTTTTTCTTTTCACATTTGTCCGATGACTTAATAAAACATGTTTTGGCAACACATAAGAATCGTCTCCTTAGACGAGTCTAATATTTTGTAAAAACAAAATTGTTTTCACATTTGTTTGATTTCTTGGACCGTGCAAACGATTGACAAATTCAGAAATAACAACTTAATTTGTGTTTCTCGAGTCGGGTTTTATATGGTGGCGAGAAAATACGATCGATTACACACCGTGAAAATCTGAATATGCCTGTTTGATATCTACATCCTACATGATCAATATTCTGAATATGCCTGTTTGATATCTACATCTTACATGATCAATATCGGTATGACCATGGATGTTCGAACATGATTTATTGACAGATATACCAAATCGATCCATGCGAAATGCATGTCTACAAGGGTAAAACTGACTTCATTCAATCAAACAATGTACATATTTTCAGAGTGAATTGCAGAGTTTTGCCGCATTTTACCGTGTCCATTTTGCCGCAAAACGCGGCGGTAAAGGTGCGATAACATGTACATGTACGTTGTACACACTGGAAAGTTTTGCCGAGTTTTGCCGAGGATTGCCGCGAAACGACGACCGCTAAAATTTGCGGAGTTTCGCGTATGCCGCAAACGGCCACGGGACGTTTTGCGAGAGATTGCCGCAATATTCGCGTAAAGCTAAATTGGTTGCCGCAATTACAAAAAATGTGCGGGTTTCGCGGTGGCTGTACTGTATATACCCGCTCCAAATGACCCCCCCCCCCCTCAATTTTTTATCCGGATACCCCCCCCCTCAGTTTTCCCCCGGAAGAGCCGCCCCCCCCCCCCCCCCCCCTCAATAAATTAATCTCTTCGACACCACATCGGCCTACATACCCCCCTAAATAGATCTCTTCCATACCCCAATGAACTATATACCCCCTCCAAATGACCCCCCCCACCCCCTCGCCTCAATTTTTTATCCGGACATACCCTTCACTTCTCTACAATCTCTTCCACACCCCCATCGGCCTATGTATCCCCTCAATTTGTTTGTATGATCTCTTCCATATATATTCAGCCCTGTAATTAGAATAACCTGACCTGGTGCCACCACAATCACTTAGCTCCAACCCCAGAATTATAAGAATTAGAACTAACTGTATTACTTTAATGGGATATAACAGGATTTAGCTCTCAGAAGTATCGGAAGGCAGCAAATGTACCTGAGGGCCAAACCATGTAAATTCGGCATTCTGGTGAACCTCGATTGTTAAATTACCCATCAGCTATGATCTAAGCATCCACCCACTATCAAAGAAAGACGTAATATGTGTAACTGGATATATTTTATTTTCAATATATTATCCATATTTTGTATTGTACGTTACATTTTCATGATTGTGATAATATTCAATTTATAAAACACACACAAAATAGCCACAGAAACATACACAACAAATACTGAATACGGTATAAGTATACCAGCCTGACATGACGTTGTTTACATGCTTTGTTTATATAAACATTGGTGTATAAATAAACATGGAATTCCAGTAGGTATTTCCCTGTTTATTATGGCGCGTCGCTATAGTCATGATCGATATATTGCGATTGACAAAACAGTTTCTCATACTGGAGCAGTGGGTAAACTGGCGACCAACGGTGGCACTTGATTTTAATTTTGCACTGCATGCGTTCGATCCTCACTTTGACCATTATATATATATATATATTTTTTTTTTTAAATATTGTTTTTGTGTTTTCTTTTTCTTTTTAATGCATATTTATTACATGTAACAACAATTGACATGGTAATTATGAACCACATGCATCCACGTTTATTTATTTATTTGTTTGTTATCTGAAGTGAGAGGTTTATTTTTCGAGATGGTGTTCTACGTAACATATTTGCATTTGTAGCGAGTCGAGGTGGACTTTCACAATAACACACGCATGTGCAGAATGCATTTCACAATGATTAGGTTAAAAGTGAAGTGTTTTATAATGTTGTGTAAAAGTAAATGCACGACTGTTTCGGGATGTGTGCGTTACCTCTGGCGCCAAAATAGTAAAAGCGAGAGAAAAATGTATGCCTTTGGCAGGATTCGAACTCACGACCGTCCGATCACCAAACAGCAGATCTACCCACTAGAGCACTAAACGATGTTACTATTATTAGCAATTATATCGAATGTTAATGTGTTTGCGCTGGTAGACAAACACCATGTCTACAACATATGACGTAAACTATTTAAAAAATAGCACGTGTTTACAATAATATTTACAATAATAACGCGCCAGCTCAAAGCGGTACACCTCTACATCTGCATGCAATGAAGTGAAACTTTAAGCATAGATAACATGTAAATAGAATCACAGGTAACAGAATAATTTACCCTTTCTCTAAACATAGAGAGAGAGTGTGCAATTTGGGTAGGGCGTGTTTGTGTTGGCATGGCACTGCAGAATTTACATATTGGCCAAATATCCACCCCGGGGGCTATCTGGGCCGGCCCAAACGTCCCCCCCCCCCTACCCCCCCCCCCTATTTTTTATTTTTAACAATATTATTTTTAACAATAAAAGGTTTCAATGATAATAAACAAATAATATAAGAATGTAGTATTTGCAGTATATATGACGGCTATATAGACATAAAATATTCATTTAAGGGTGGGGGGATTCTGGGCTGGCCCAAAATCCCCCCAGAAATCCCACCCCCCAATACCACCAGTCAGAAATTCCACCTGGGCTATTTGTTTTTCAACAATAAAAGGTATGATATGTAGTATTTGCAGTATATATGACCGCTATATAGACATAAAATATTTGTTTGTAGTATTTCAGTATATATGACAGCTATATAGACATAAAATATTTGTTTGTAGTATTTCAGTATATATGACAGCTATATAGACATAAAATATTCGTTTAGGTGTTGGGGGGGGGGGGGGGGGATTCTGGGCCGGCCCGAAACTAGTCAGAAATTCCCCCCCCCCAAAAAAAAAAAACAACAAAAAACAAATAGCTGTCATATATACTGCAAATACTACATATCACATACCTTTTATTGTTGAAAAACAAATAGCCCAGGTGGAATTTCTGACTGGTGGTATTGGGGGAGGGGGACTTCTGACTAGTTGGAAATCCCCCCGGGGCCGAATTCTGACTGGTGGATTTCTGACTGGTGTGGTGGGGGGGGGGGGGGGGGGGTGTGTGTGGGCTAGTTGGAATTTCTGTCTGGGGGGGGTTAAAGTGGCCTGTTACAGCGGTACATGTACTATATTTAGCAAAACTAGCGTTGCGACACTAGTTATTTTTGCAATAATAATGTTTTTTAATTTTTACTTTCTTTTTCATGTCACCCATAGGGTCATATTTATATGATACATATTATATAACTGATACAAATCTAGTGTGATATGCTCTTCTTTTACCAGCCATTCACTTTATTTCATCCTAATATATGTTCCACAAGCCAACTGCAGAGCTCCAGATAAGTTTTGCATCTAAAGAGGTATATACCCCCATATATTCAAACTCAATGCGTATTTTACTCTTACCAATGTATTATTCTATTCCTTATTAAATAGGGAACAAATGATGAAAAAGAAAACAAAGTTTAAAAATTAAATTTTCAACTTTATTACAGTATCGTCACTACTCGATTTGAAAACCGATGCATGTTTTCACATTGCTATTAGTATTTAGTACTCCCACTCTTGATAATCAATGCATAAAATATGCCAATACGCACCTTATCTGGAGCTCTGCAACTGTATACATCTATATAAATCTATCATGCATTTTCACTGTTGCAGCGATGGACGTTAATCCAAGTAAGAAAGCCAAGAGGGTGTGCAGTGATGATGTGGATGGTTGTGGATCCGTTGGTGAGAACATAAAGACAGGTAGGTTGTAAACTCAGTCTTATAGCTGTGGCTGGGATCATAGAATAAGTGGCTTATGGCATGCAGAGCTCCAGATAAGGTGCGTATTGGCGTATTTTACGCACATATTTTAGCAATACGCATTGATTATCAAAAGTGGGAGTATAAAATGCTCATGTGTTTGCTTTTTGCAGCTCAAATAAGTGCATTTAAAATCAATTGTTCCCTATTTAATGAGGAAGAAAATCAATAATTATTCATTTGTAAAAGTATAAATAAACATGGAATTCCTGTAGGTATTTCCCTGTTTATTATGGCGCGTCGCTATAGTCATGATCGATATATTGCGATTGACAAAACAGTTTCTCATACTGGAGCAGTGGGTAAACTGGCGACCAACGGTGGCACTTGATTTTAATTTTGCACTGCATGCGTTCGATCCTCACTTTGACCATTATATATATATATATATAAATATGGTTTTTGTGTTTTCTTTTTCTTTTTAATGCATATTTATTACATGTAACAACAATTGACATGGTAATTATGAACCACATGCATCCACGTTTATTTATTTATTTGTTTGTTATCTGAAGTGAGAGGTTTATTTTTCGAGATGGTGTTCTACGTAACATATTTGCATTTGTAGCGAGTCGAGGTGGACTTTCACAATAACACACGCATGTGCAGAATGCATTTCACAATGATTAGGTTAAAAGTGAAGTGTTTTATAATGTTGTGTAAAAGTAAATGCACGACTGTTTCGGGATGTGTGCGTTACCTCTGGCGCCAAAATAGTAAAAGCGAGAGAAAAATGTATGCCTTTGGCAGGATTCGAACTCACGACCGTCCGATCACCAAACAGCAGATCTACCCACTAGAGCACTAAACGATGTTACTATTATTAGCAATTATATCGAATGTTAATGTGTTTGCGCTGGTAGACAAACACCATGTCTACAACATATGACGTAAACTATTTAAAAAATAGCACGTGTTTACAATAATATTTACAATAATAACGCGCCAGCTCAAAGCGGTACACCTCTACATCTGCATGCAATGAAGTGAAACTTTAAGCATAGATAACATGTAAATAGAATCACAGGTAACAGAATAATTTACCCTTTCTCTAAACATAGAGAGATAGTGTGCAATTTGGGTAGGGCGTGTTTGTGTTGGCATGGCACTGCAGAATTTACATATTGGCCAAATATCCACCCCGGGGGCTATCTGGGCCGGCCCAAACGTCCCCCCCCCCCCCTATTTTATTTTTAACAATATTATTTTTAACAATAAAAGGTTTCAATGATAATAAACAAATAATATAAGAATGTAGTATTTGCAGTATATATGACGGCTATATAGACATAAAATATTCATTTAAGGGTGGGGGGATTCTGGGCTGGCCCAAAATCCCCCCAGAAATCCCACCCCCCAATACCACCAGTCAGAAATTCCACCTGGGCTATTTGTTTTTCAACATAAAAGGTATATTGATGTAGTATTTGCAGTATATATGACCGCTATATAGACATAAAATATTTGTTTGTAGTATTTCAGTATATATGACAGTATATAGACATAAAATATTCGTTTAGGTGTTGGGGGGGGGGGGGGGGGGGATTCTGGGCCGGCCGAAACTAGTCAGAAAATTTCATAACAACAACAAAAAACAAATAGCTGTCATATACTGCAAATACTACATATCACATACCTTTTATTGTTGAAAAACAAATAGCCCAGGTGAATTTCTGACTGGTGGTATTGGGGGAGGGGGACTTCTGACTAGTTGGAAATCCCCCCGGGCCCGAATTCTGACTGGTGGAGATTTCTGACTGGTGTGGGGGGGGGGGGGGGGGGGGAGGGGGGGGGGGGGGGGGGGGGGGGGTGGGGGGGGGGGGGGGGGGGGGGGGCGGGGGGGGGGGGGGGGGGGGGGGGGGGGGGGGGGGGGGGGGGGGGGGGGGGGGGGGGGGGGGGGTGGGGCGGGGGGGGGGGGGGGGAGGGGGGGGGGGGGGAGGGGGGGGGGGGGGGGGGGGGGGGGGGGGGGGGGGGGGGGGGTGAGTGGGCTAGTTGGAAATTTCTGACTGGGGGGGGTAAAGTGGCCTGTTACAGCGGTACATGTACTATATTTAGCAAAACTAGCGTTGCGACACTAGTTATTTTTGCAATAATAATGTTTTTTAATTTTTACTTTCTTTTTCATGTCACCCATAGGGTCATATTTATATGATACATATTATATAACTGATACAAATCTAGTGTGATATGCTCTTTTACCAGCCATTCACATTTCATCCAAATAATATATGTTCCACAAGCCAACTGCAGAGCTCCAGATAAGTTTTGCATCTAAAGAGGTATATACCCCCATATATTCAAACTCAATGCGTATTTTACTCTTACCAATGTATTATTCTATTCCTTATTAAATAGGGAACAAATGATGAAAAAGAAAACAAAGTTTAAAAATTAAATTTTCAACTTTATTACAGTATCGTCACTACTCGATTTGAAAACCGATGCATGTTTTCACATTGCTATTAGTATTTAGTACTCCCACTCTTGATAATCAATGCATAAAATATGCCAATACGCACCTTATCTGGAGCTCTGCAACTGTATACATTTATATAAATCTATCATGCATTTTCACTGTTGCAGCGATGGACGTTAATCCAAGTAAGAAAGCCAAGAGGGTGTGCAGTGATGATGTGGATGGTTGTGGATCCGTTGGTGAGAACATAAAGACAGGTAGGTTGTAAACTCAGTCTTATAGCTGTGGCTGGGATCATAGAATAAGTGGCTTATGGCATGCAGAGCTCCAGATAAGGTGCGTATTGGCGTATTTTACGCACATATTTTAGCAATACGCATTGATTATCAAAAGTGGGAGTATAAAATGCTCATGTGTTTGCTTTTTGCAGCTCAAATAAGTGCATTTAAAATCAATTGTTCCCTATTTAATGAGGAAGAAAATCAATAATTATTCATTTGTAAAAGTTATTAATACACATTGAATTTCAAATTTGGGAGTTATATATTCTTTAGATACAAAACATATCTGGAGCTATTGGGATGTAGCTCCAGATCAAATAGCACACTTCTGTAGCCAGATAACGATCTATCATGTGTGTTAGAAGCATGACCAGTGTGTGTGCACTGGTCGCAAAACCCATAAGCCCCATCTCTCCAGTCACAGCCACAAATATATTACTTTTTACTCTTCAGTTTGTAAAACTGTTGTTCACATTTTGCACTCCCGCTCGTGAAAACCATTGTGTATTGGCTAAAAGAATGTTGTGAAATGCAATAATAATCTCTTTGATGAGGCTCTGTTCTGTATTTGTGGCTCATCAAGGACACACTGATCATGCACAGTTTGATCCCGGTCTGCACTGTTCGCCATTCAGTCACTGAAACCCCTGTCATGCTTCCGACAGTCCATATTTACTGTCTGTTCCACTTTTGCTGCCGACGAACGTTTGGCTATTACACACATTAGATCTAAAAATATTTAAATTTAAGTACTTTTTATCGAGCATGCTTGAGACATAGTGATCGCAATGATGCCGTCTGTCAGAATTATGAGTTAAAGTTTTTAAATATCTTGTATCTATGCAGTCCTTATATCTATGCAGTGCGTTAAATTTTTGTCCTAATTTGCGTTTAACTTTTCACATACCTACAATCTCCAACCGTAAGTCAGATTTGCTTGAAACTGTGTATGCTTATTGGTCATCATCCGTATATTCATTCTGTGTCCCACTCATGCGGCCTCTGTGCTCCAAGGTCAAGGTCAAATGACTTAGAAGTTTGTGTTAAAGTGTTTGTTAAGAGTAAACTAAACATTTGCGTTACGTTTTCAGATACCTACCGTACTATCAAGGTCAAGGTCATTATACATTATATATCTCTTACCCTGAGATCACATGCAGGCCGTTGGCCATCTGGTTTATCAATACCGGTAATAAAAAAGTCACCCGCCCCAAAATAAATTATTTGATGAATTTCCGTCAAATATTGATTTTTAGCTCGCCTGCAAGAAGTGCAGAAGAGCTTATGGCATACGCCCGGCATCGTCGGCGTCCACAAACTCAACGTTGGGTAAATGTCTTATAACTTCTGTTTCCTTTCATGGAACACCTTGTTATTTCATACATTCATTCCTCCCATGACCCTCTATCATGCTGTAGCAAATCCATGACCCACCACCCAGCCCTTACCCCAAGGTCAAGCTCACAAACTTAGCACATTCATAAACTTAACGTTGGCTAAATGTCTTGTAACTTCTGTTTCCTTTCATGGAACACCTTGTTATTTCATACATGCATTCCTCAGATGACTATATCAGGCTGTAGCAAATCCATGACCCACCACCCAGCCCTTAGCACATTCATAAACTTAACGGTGGGATAAATGTCTTATAACATCTGTTTCAGTAGTATATAGGGAGTCAAAATGATACAACCTACTGTGATATCATTTCCACCCCTTTATACTACGCCCACCACCCCCGAATAACCTAAACATTGGTTAATGATGAAATTGTCTCCCTACAGCAAATTTATGAATTTTTGGAGAAAATAATTTTGAAAAGAGGGAGTCAAAATGATACCACCTCCAACCAAAAGTTGGTGGTGGTATTGTAGTCCCAATTATATTGGTAATTGACTTTTTGAAAAAATATATTGGTGTCATAAATACATCATGTTTTTTTCACGTCCAATTGAACAGATAAATTTCATTAAATATTATAACAAAATGGATAATAAAATACAATGTGAATTGAAAGCTTTTAATGCCTGTGTTGAAGAAGTTTATGAATATTATGGGGGTTATAGTCCTATATATAAATTCTATAAATTGAAAACACAAGACAATATCGAACACATGAAATATCAGCGTAATTTATTACGCTCCGATAAAAACGTTGCATTTACAATATTATACCGGCAATTATGTGAACTATACAAGAGGCAAATACAAACATTAAGATGTATAACGCGTATCGGATATAAAACTAAGGTGTATTATATAAAATTGTTAAAACCCAACGATTCGTTTACGAATATACATTTCTACGATATCGCTTTTAAAGATATTGAACAATTATTATTGAACAGAAAAAACACTACTAATTAATTTATGTTGTAATCACAACACCAAGCAGACGACAATGTTCCAATTACACGTGTTATGAACATGCAAATTAGGTGTCCCACCTTACACGTATATTAAGTGTCCATTTGATAGAGATTTACACGATTACAGCTTCCGGGATGGAAAATAAACACACTGTAATATATACTACACACACGGTTATTTATAGCCAAATGTATTTCTCCTTATCGCTGGTATGTAAACGGGCTATCGATTTACACAGGTGGTGTGTATACAGGTTATTTATAAACACTTAGTGAGGTTCACGAATTTCCGGGATGGTTCGTTATTTTATTAATTAATTTTATAATTAATTTTAAGAAAATTATAAAATTAATAATTTAAAGCCGAACACCCCCTATTATATAGAAAACATAATAATTAATAAAATAATTTATTAATTAATAAAAACTATTTCCATCAACAAAGTTATGTTTATATACGAGAAATAAACACATAATATACATTGTTGGGACGCTAGCAGTAGTCTCAGCACTGAAACAGGTTTCGCCACATGTACTTCACTCTGGCCGCTCTACACATTATAGCGGATGGAGGTAATGAAGGGGTCCGCGGTATCGGTCCAATGATGGGGTGGAGGAGATGTGAGCGTGACACACCTCGCTAAGCCAAAAAAAGAGAAGAGAAGAGATTTAAAGCGAAGGCTTAGCGGGGTGGGCCCCGAAGGGTTTTGTTGGCGCGAGTTCGAGCTCGGCCGGACCCGAAATTCTTTTTTTATTTAAATTGTTAATAATTTTATTAAAATTAATTAATAAATTGTTTACTGCACCAATATAATTATTTTTATAGTTTTAAGAAAATTAATTAATAATTTTTTAAAAAAATTATAAAATATCACAATTTCGGGGTTGTGGTGCTGTAACATTTCCTCCGACTTTATTTCCAAGTTTTACCCTAAATTTATCCCAATCCGTACTCTCAATCTTGGGCATGGTGGCGTGCGCTTTGATTCTAATATCATTTTTTAAGTTTTCATATCTCCCCATTTCTTTCACAACGGATTCAAACTCTAAATTTGATATTTCATTATCGGTCAACGCTTTGGACACTATAACGTCGATGCTATTTTTCTTAGACCTGGCGAGAACGGATATTCTATCATGTTTTCTACATTTTTTCTCGAGTTTTCCACCCGCCGCCCTAATTACCGTACAAAGTATTCCAGATAAAACGGTAATTCCACTCAAAACCCCTGCAAGTGGAACCGTTACAATTGTAGATAGCGTTGCAGCAGACCCCGCACCACTCATTACAGATAAACTTGCCAGAACCGTACTAGATGCTTCAGCTATATTTGCCGCGTGCTTATATTTTTTAGCGTTTCTTTTTCTATTTGTATATTCTTTAACTAAAATATCCTGCATAGCGACGATATTATCCAACCTAAAATCTGAACTTCTTTCGTGAATTGGATACAGTGTTGATGGAGTGGTATTGACAATCGGAAGTGGTGATTCGTTCATGATATATTGGTATTGATATTTTACAAATTAATTTCAATTAACGATGTAACAATAGTGGAAGAACTCGCTGGGTCAGCGATTTTCGTAACAAAGTTAATAACACTACCTTCGGAAAGTCTAATTGGATCGTCACCGGCGAACAAAACCACAGATGAAACATCTCCTGCGAGTTTATTGACTCCAACCGCCCGTTCTTCCCCATCCACTACAAGATTTATCACGACCGCGCCCACAGGTTTACCATTAGCATTAACCGAGCAGACAGCCATTCGGAGAAGCGTACCTGGAGATGTCATGGCGTATCCCCCATATTTATTGTTCGCTTTGGCACCGAACGAATATTCATAGAGCCCCTCATTCAAGGGCCCCCGCTTCTCAGCCCAAACTGTGATGACACGTTTTTGCGTTTTCATTGTTTTCAACAATCCGGCAAGCCCCCCGATAGAGGTATGGGCCTCAGCACGAATGTTTTCAGAGGTGTCCTCAAGTGCTTTTGTCACGGCTCTACGAACACGTTTCAGTTTTTCGGAAACTTTGGCTATTTTTACACCTAGTTTAGTAAGTGCTGCAGAGTCCTCTGAGCGCAACACCCCATACGCCTCCATAAGGGCCGCCTGGTTGTCTTCTCAGGCTTTCTCAATACCCGTTCGGACCCCCTCAACCCCCAACCGGGCCTCTTCCCGAAATTCTGTTATTTTTTCACCTAGTTTAGTAAGTGCTGCTTCTCTGTTGGGAGAGGCCTCTGAGTGCAACACCCTATAAGCCTCCGTAAGGGCCGCTTGGTCTTCTCGGGCTTTCTCAATACCCGTTTGGACTCCCTCAATCCCCAACCGGGCCTCTTTTCGAAATTTGGTTATTTTTGTCCCGCTTGCTTTAGCAGAAGCGGGACATAGGCATAGCTTTTCCGTCGGCGGCGTCGTCGTCGGCGGCGTCGTCGGTGACGTCGTCGGCGGCGTCAACATTTCACGTTAAGTTTTTGCGTTTAGGTCAGTTTCCAGAAAACTATAACTCCTACGACCTCCATACTTGGTATACATCAAAACTGTGGTGTAACCATCTCACACAAAGGGAACCCATGTGACCTTCACCTACCTTTCATGGTTCATTGACATACTCTTCACATGCATTCAACGTTTAGTTTTTGCGTTTAGCTCTGTTTCTAAAACTTAGCGCTCAGGTTAATTCATTGTAACTTCTGTTTCCCTCAATGGAATGCTTTAATATTCCATACATGCATTTGTAACAATATCTCGCATCATTCTACAGAAATCCCATTGTGCACGCTAACCCCAAAGGTCAAGGTCACTGACTTAGAAATTTCCTTGTTTGGAAAAGTTAACGCTCGGTTTAATGTATTACAACTTCTGTTTCCTTGATGGAATGCTTCGGTATACATCAACACTGTGGTGTAACCATCTCACACAGAGGGAGCCCATGTGACCTTGACCTAGTTTTCATGGTCGATTGACCTACTTTTCACATGCATTCAACGTTAAGTTTTTGCGTTTAGCTCTGTTTCTAAAACTTAAAGCTCAGGTTAATTCATTGTAACTTCTGTTTCCCTCAATGGAATGCTTTAATATTCCATACATGCATTTGTAACAACATCCTGCATTATTCTCCAGAAAGCCCATGATGCCCGCTAACCCCAAAGGTCAAGGTCGCTGACTTAGAAATTTCCGTGTTTGGAAAAGTTAATGCTCAGTTTATGCTTTAATATTCCATACATACATTTGTAACAACATCCCGCATCATTCTACAGAAAGCCCATGTTGCCCGCTAACCCCAAAGGTGAAGGTCACTGACTTACAAATTTCCGTGTTTGGAAAAGTTAACGCTCAGTTTATGCTTTAATATTCCATACATGCATTTGTAACAACATCCCGCATCATTCTACAGAAAGACCATGGTGCCCGCAAACCCCAAAGGTCAAGGTCGCTGACTTAGAAATTTCCGTGTTTTGAAAAGTTAACGCTCAGTTTATGCTTTAATATTCGTTTGGAAAAGTTAACGCTCAGTTTATGCTTTAATATTCCATACATGCATTTGTAACAACATCCCGCATCATTCTACAGAAAGCCCATGATGCCCGCTAACGCCAAAGGTCAAGGTCACTGACTTAGAACTTTCCGTGTTTGGAAAAGTTATAATGCTCAGTTTGATGCTTTAATATTCCATACATGCATTTGTCACAACATCCCGCATCATTCTACAGAAAGCCCATGATGTCCTCTAACGCCAAAGGTCAAGGTCACTGACTTAGAGAAATTTTCGTGTTTGGAAAAGTTAACGCTCAGTTTATGCTTTAATATTCCATACATGCATTTGTAGCAACATCCCGCATCATTCTACAGAAATCCCATGGTGCCTGCTAACCCCAAAGGTCAAGGTCACTGAATTAGAAATTTGCGTGTTTGCAAAAGTTAACGCTCAGTTTATGCTTTAATATTCCATACATGCTTTTGTAACAACATCCCGCATCATTCTACAGAAAGCCCATGGTGCCCGCAAACCCCAAAGGTCAAGGTCGCTGACTTAGAAATTTCCGTGTTTGGAAAAGTTAACGCTCAGTTTTAGCGCTCAGTTTATGTTTTAATATGCCATATATGCATTTGTAACAACATCCCGCATCATTCTACAGAAAGCCCATGGTTTCCCATGCTAACCCCAAAGGTCAAGGTCACTGAATTAGAAATTTCCGTGTTTGGAAAAGTTAGCGCTCAGTTTATGCTTTAATATTCCATATATGCATTTGTAACAACATCCTGCATCATTCTACAGAAAGCCCATGGTGCCCGCTAACCCCAAAGGTCAAGGTCACTGACTTACAAATTAACGCTCAGTTTATGCTTTAATATTCCATACATGCATTTGTAACAACATCCCGCATCATTCTACAGAAAGCCCATCATTCTACAGAAAGCCCATGGTGCCCGCTAACCCCAAAAGTCAAGGTCACTGACTTAGAAATTTACGTGTTTGGAAAAATTAACGCTCAATTTATGCTTTAATATTCCATACATGCATTAGTAGCAACATCCCGCATCATTCTACAGAAAGCCCATGGTGCCCGCTAACCCCAAAGGTCAAGGTCACTGACTTAGAAATTTACGTGTTTGGAAAAGTTAACGCTCAGTTTATGCTTTAATATTCCATACATGCATTTGTAACAACATCCCGCATCATTCTACAGAAAGCACATGGTGCTCACTAACCCCAAGGTTATTACAAGCTCCATATATACTATCAAACTGCGCCAGGCGGGACATTTTGCTCCTCGGAGCTCTTGTTTCTCCTAGTTCAGCAAGTGATGCTTCTCTGTTGAGAGAGTCCTCTGAGCGCAACACCCTATAAGCCTCTGCAATGGTCGCCTGGGCTTTCTCAACCCCCAACCGGGCCTCTTTTCGAAATTTGGTTATTTTTTCTGCTAGTTCAGTAAGTGATGCTTCTCTGTTGAGAGAGTCCTCTGAGCGCAACACCCTATAAGTCTCCGAAAGCGTCTCGGGCTTTCTCAAGCCCCAACCGGGCCTCTTCCCGAAATTCTGTTATTTTTCCACCTAGTTCAGTAAGTGATTTATGATCCTCTGAGTGCAACATCCCATACGCCTCCGAAAGGTCCGCCTGGCGGTCTTCTCGGGCTTTCTCAATACCCGTTTGGACTCCCTCAATCCCCAACCGGGCCTCTTCCCGAAATGCAGTTATTTTCTCACCTAGATCGTTCAGTTCTGTATGTGTTTCTTCAAGACTTTGTGTAGTCACAGCCAGGGCATATTCTCTAAGTTGTGATAGTAGACTCTTGTGAATCTCGTCCGTGGCCGCCGATATAGTTCTATTGATCAAGGCCTTTGTTTTTTCGGTAGTTAAAAAGTCACTCTCTGTCGGGATGAATCCCCCTTCTGCCGGTTCCAAATTCTTTGAATTTATATTTGTCACCCAATCGGAAGAACTACCTGGTCCGAATATACTCATTTTCAATAATGTTGATAATATATATATATATATATATAAATTACTAACATGCGTTTATTTCTAATTAATTTTATAATTTTCTTAAAATTATTTAATTAATTTGAAATTTCTAGGACAACCGAAATCGGGTAATCGTTCTTCAACTCTCGCCCTTGATCATCAAGGATAGAAATCTTCAACTCGTGGATGTGTCCCGATTCCAAAACTTTCATCTCGGGGTGTGGGAAGTTTAAGGTCACAGTCTCCCCAAAGAAACAATCGCTGGCGGGTACAGTTTTCAGTAATGTGCTTGGAGCGCCGTCTACCATGTTGTACGATGTGTTCACCCTATCCAGGTGCACCCCGAGAGTTTTCGTGACGGCGAAGTTTACTGTGGTTCCGCCGACGTGCTCGCCCGGAGCAAAATTTCTATTAATATAGTAAGGGTGCGTTGTGTCAAATCCTAACAATGACATCAACCCATGTGTCGTCTGTAAATATTTATCAACGATCACTGTCGTGAGCCCTGTGTATTTCGAGATTGTGATAACGTGTCTATCACCAAGCTTCGATGCGATAAAATCTTGTAACTGTGTGGAATTCCAAAGGCCACTAGGTACGAAGAAATCTACCCATGTGCGCGGGTCTTCGCCCTCCGTGTAACAAAATATTCGCCTCGCTCCACGTTTCGCCAGCCTACCGTGAAGGTGATTGATCTAAGGCCTACCCGGCGTTGTCCGCAGCAGTTGTCGATTAACTTTTGAAGTTCACAACTCTCTTTTTGAACATTAGTGATAGTAGCAAACATAATAATATCTTTCAATGGATACCAAAGCATTTAGCTTTAATTCTAATGCAAAGTACGCGGTCAGAGGTAAATACACACAGAAAGACGTTGTTAACCACCTTGTACGCCAAATGTAACAGTTAGACCGGGCAGTGGCTTTACCACCAATTTCCCTAACACGTTTGAGAAATATGTAGTTCCAAAGACTACTATCAAGATGTAATACGAAGATGGGATTTTTCCCATATGAACTTCTGGCAGAACCAGCTAAATTTCGCTGTATGGTGCGCAACGGCCTGATGTGGAGTTTCACATCAAGACCATCTGACATCCAAGAATGTCATGCTCCGAAGTGTCTACAACTTTCACGTGTATTACACCATT
The DNA here is from genome assembly GCA_029237695.1 of Conchocele bisecta. Taxonomy (NCBI): domain Eukaryota; kingdom Metazoa; phylum Mollusca; class Bivalvia; order Lucinida; family Thyasiridae; genus Conchocele; species Conchocele bisecta. Next base: position 2,786,286 of record CM055279.1, read on the forward strand.
AGGAGGATTCTCAAAGAACTAGGTATTCCACTACCTCAAGACGACGGCTGGGATCCCATTTCCAGCACATACGACCGTAAGGCGTTCGAAAGATTGTGTAACGAATTTGGGGTACCAAAAGACGCGGACTGGAGACAGAAAGTATACACCCCAACCAACAGTTTAGGGTTAATTCACCTTAAAGGCTTAGTTAGTGGTGGGCATCTTGATAAAGTGCCCGCATATTTCTCAGGGTTGTGGAGCGCTCGCGGAGCTACCCCACCACCAGTTAGAAAAATGGCAACATGGACTAAATATAATTATAAGTTGAATACGATGACGTTCGGTGATGAAGTGCTTGGAGGACTTGCGTGTAAAGACGGTTATTGTCATTGGCTACCTACTAAAGTAGCCCACGTGGAATACCTAGACCTGGATGATACTCCACAGATGCGAACCACATTTATGTTAGATAAAAGCACTGGATTTACGCGTATACGTCTGGGCAATCCTCGCCTCAAAGAAGCAAACGCGCAGCGCTATACTGGGTACGGGAACGGCCTTTGACGCACAAAAACAGTTCTTAGCACTTGTTGAGGACGCCATCTCAGCTAAGGTGGACCTCCAGAAGGCGATCCAGAATTATCAAGACGTTTTGCAGACTGCCCGCACCCCAGTAGACTACATTTTCATAAAACCCCCAATTCACACATTAGATACACCCACCCCACCAACCCCAATTCACGAATTGACCACCCCATCAAGTTCATTTAAACCCGTTGTTTCACCCGCAGGAACACCAATCGTAATTGGAAGCACAACCCACGAGGAGAAATTAGGGCTCGTCGTCGCCCTCGTGGCAATCGGACTACTCGCGCTTTGGTTTTAGGAACTCTCGAGAGAGTAAAAGTAGGAGACCGGCGATCGCCACGATTAAAGCCCAAGTATTCTCGGCGAGCTATCCGACCGTTTTTGATAATATAGATAACAAATAAGAAACGATACTCCCGATCAATCCAAGTAGCGCGCGGCAGCAGCCTTTCCGGCTAATTTGGCCAGGAGACTGGCGAGGTTTTTTAGATGGTTTGTTACTCACTCCTTGGCTCCACCGGATGGCGCGGGTGCTGGTGCGGGTGCTGGCGCTGGTGGTGGCGCCGCACCATCAGTGAAAGCTAGAACTATGGTCGATATAGTCATGCCGATAGCAACGAGGATGCTTGCTATCGTGACACCCTGCTCTCTGAACAGAGTGCGAAGACGTTCACCGAGTGTCGTCTCCTCGTGCAGGACCCTCGAGATTGTTTCGTGGATCCGACTTATTTGTGTGCGGAGAGCCTCACGGCAAGCCGATGCAGCCTCCGAGCGCGCTTCTCTTAAGTCCCGCAACGACCGCCGGCGTTCGGTGATCCACTCGGATTCTATATCGTCACTGGCTTCCTCCAGTTTTCTTTCTTCTAGCGCGATATGTTCATCCAGTGCCGTGCGTTTGGAGAGGTTAAGGACCAGTTCGCACCGGACTGTTTGCAGAGCCTTATCGAGACCCCTGAGTTCGCGAAGAGGTAACGGTGGGTCATCGTTAGTCCCTTGGTCGAGGTTGAGTATTTCGTTTTCGCTGAACGTGGTCTCCATCGTGTTAATAGCGTCGGTGGCTACTTGAGGAACCCCGCTGAGCTCGACCGTTTATCGCGGAGGCCGTCTTCGCCAGTGTTTTGTCGGTAGACTGTAGGGCCTCTAAAGCTTTGATCTTCAAAGCAATCTTCTTATTCTTCTTCCAATCCGTGAATCCTAGTTCGTTCTTTATGATTTGGCTACAGTCCCGGCTTGCGGCAATGGTGTTCAGCGATAGGGGTTTTCCGGTCTTCATGTTGACGATCGGGATATTTGATGCTTTTAGTCGCAATCTACCGTTCAGATCCAATTTGAATTTGGAGTAGTCGCGTCCGACAGATGGGACCTGAATTTTTTTTGTTTTTGCCAAACTGTTGTAGTAGTCGTTTACAGCTCCCTCAAGTAATTCCTGCTTCCCCAACCTAGGAGCTAGCGACGTCATTGTGCCGGGGACTGTTCACCTCACTTCCACTATTTCGCTGACGTCGACGGACGCGGACCGAACCGTCGTTCAGAACCTTGGTCGCGCCATCGTCAAGAAGACCATGATAAAGATTTCTGGTAATGAGGTGATGTCGATCGACGACAGCGACGTCTACCATTGCTATCAGGACCTGTGGAAGACGGCGCAAGAGCGCGAAAATGCGGTCTATCAGGGTATTGACACCAGCAAAAATAAGAACGTAACCAAACTTAGAATCGGGGCTGGTAACAAGGCAGATAACAACGCGAGCGACAACGCGATCGCGGCTGCTTACGGCAACCGCTTCTACATCCCGCTCGACTTTGAGTTGCTGGAGTCACATGCCATACTATCAGAGTGCTTTGGCTGACCGCCTCGAATACGAACTAACGTTCAACGACTACGGCCAAGCTCTCATAGCCACCGACCAGGCATCGACGTATACGATCGACAATGTTTCACTAGGGTACGACATGGTCACGATGCCCGAACTCGCGCAATTGATCAGAACCCAGTACGCCGGGCGCGTTGCCATACTTTACGACCGAGTTCTTCGACACCGCAAGATGACGAAAGACAAAAGCGACACATTGTTGAATATTAACGTCAACGTACCCGCCCACTCGATGAAAGGTATACTGATGCTGTTCGAGGATGCTCGGTTCGCGTTCGGTGCTAGAAAAACCGATAAATTCTATAACCCCAAAATCTACAGCGCGGGTCTTCGCGCGCACCAGCAGTGGGACGAAGTCAGAAAGCAGTTTGCTGCCGGCTGTAAGCGTTCCCCGGAGGTTGCCGCGGTTGCCAAAGACCTGCAGCTCTCAGACGTCTCCCTCGCGCAGTTCCTGACTACAAAATACGCGTTATGGCTAGACATGCGAGTCAGCGACGACGACCAAATTCACGGTAGTGAGCGCCAAGTTGAGAACGCTAGTGAGGGTGTGACGATCCAAATAACCAAAGAGGCGGATGGAGCTGGGCCATTGAACGTGTACTTATATATAATTACAGACGCACAACTCAACATCGAAGATGGTCGATACGTCTCAGCACTCTACTGACTTAATTAATTTTAAGAAAATTAGCAATCATTCTAGCGATTTATTAATTAATTTTAAGAAAATTAGCAATCAACACCAATTCACGATTGGAGATTTAACTCTACCTTCAAACTTTAAAGTTTGTGATGCCCACTCTGCCATAATATGTGGGCAGACAGGATGTGGAAAAACGGTTTTCATCCTCGACTTGCTGCTCGAGGGGTCCTACCGCGATGCCTTTCGACACATTGTGATCCTGTGTCCCACTGTGCGGCACAACGATACTTATCAGCGGTGCCCGTGGATATGGACCGACCCTGAGGTATACGTTATTGACCCCGGTGACAGACTTCACGATTGGTTGCGCGGCTTCTACCAAATATTTCAGGGCGAGCCCACCCTATACGTGATTGACGACTGCTCGGCCAAGGCGGCGATGACCAAAAAGAAGGACATGCTCTCTGAGCTCGCATTTTCTGGCCGCCATGCTAGGCAAAGTGTATGGATATCCACTCAAAAGTACAACGCCGTCCTCAAGGATCTGAGCGAGCAAACGAAATGGGTCGCCCTCTTTCACTGCAAGGACCGAGACTCATTCGATGACTGTCTTCGAGAGAATGACGTTATCCCAACGCGCGAGGAGCGCCTGGAGGTTCGACAGATGCTTTCGGAAACTAAACACACCAAGCTTCTGCTAAAGACCGATCAACCAACTGCTTATAAAGTTATCAATTAATTAATTTTATAATTTTTAAAATTAATTGCAAAGTAATAAGCAATTGCAATGCTTAGCAATTGCTGAACAATGCTGAACAAATGCTTAAGCAATTGCTGAACAATGCTGAACAAATGTTGAACAAATGCTGAACAATGGTTAACAATGTTAACAATTTGGTGCTCCGCTGCGAGCTTTGTTGCGAGCATGACGGTGATCATAAGTATCGGGTGGTGCGCTTGGCAATATGTTAAAGTTATGAGACTTGTAAGAATTGTTAAATTAATTTTAAGAAAATTAACAATAATGAACTGCGACGAACTTCTCGATCAGCTAATGGAAGAAACCTCAACTCCGACTGCCGACACGGTATCTTTTCTGAAAGATAATGAAACATCAACTCCGACAGAGCAATCGGGTTCAACTTCAATCCCGATTGGGTTGAGTGCAACGACTCCAAATGAAAATGCGGCGCGACGAGAGCGGCTGGCTGCGCTGGTTGCTGGGGGACAATCAGAGCATTATTTCGGTAGGCGTCTCTCAGTTTGTCAGGTGGATAAGATTTCAGATGCGGAGATTGATAAAATGTATGCAGAATACGAATCTAGGTTAGGTGCGGAGATGACAAAAACTCTTGGATCGGCGGCTATTCATTTGTACGCCACCACCGCTAGTATGCTTCTCCCTATACCAAACACCGCGGGATTGATTGGCGATCTTGAGACTGACCCTTTTGTAGGACACACTCTTAGAACAGCCTGCTGCTCAATTTATCACAAGTTTGGAATGTACTTAGCTCCGCTGACAACACTGTCAATTTGGACATATATGCCCACGAACTATAAGCCCTAATATTAATATTATAAATGATGAACATAACCCAATAATATTATAAATGATGACACAAGACACACCTGCGAGAGTGACGGAACCACAATCTCCAACTTCCACCCAATCGGGATTGAAGTTGAACCCGAGCACGTTGGGGGTTCAATCGGAGCAATCGGGGATTGCTGCAGCTCCACAGGAGCCCTCAACACCCAATCGAGATTGGACGAATCCTGTTGCACGACATAAAAACCCAAAAAGACAGGCAGCTGGGCGGGCGGCGGCTGCCACCCGAAAAGTTAAACAAAATAAAATACTCGCCGAGCTTCGAGAGGCTAAACAGTCGTTGCAATCGGGGATGGAGACAGCAAAACATCTGAAGACAGAGCAATCGGGAATTGCAACAACACCCCCAACTCCAATCGCGATTGGATTGGAAGCGCACTCAACAGTGTTGAATCCGATTGAACCCCAACACCCCCAATTCACGAATTGGAGTTGGGTTGTTGGTGGTGGTCTGGCGGTTGTTGGTGCCCTGTGTGTGTCGAAATACCCCCTATTACACCAATCCTTATCGAAAAAACAACCCCCATCAATTCATCCAAAAGCAGTTACGAAACACCAATCGCAATTGGATGCGCCCCATTTAAACATTGATCACGATCCCTTTTATATGCAATAATTATAATTATCAACAATGGCTGAAAACGATGGTAAAATGATAGTGAATGCGCTTTATCACGCCGTGGTGATATCAGATTTCAGTATAGGGTATGCTCGACTAGCAAAGATGGCCTTAGGAGGGTCCGCTCCCAAATTGGACTTTACTGTTAGAGACATAGGGCTCATGACCTTAGATGTAGCGGCCTCAGTTTGGACCCGAGATTATCTAATTGTATCCCCAAGACTCCGTCGGGGGATACTATGGATTTGACAGCGGGCCGCGTCCGCCGCAGACACTTCTTGTCCGGAGCATAACTCGAACACCCTTTGGAATATTTTCATGAAACTTCACACATGCATAGACCACGACCCAAAGGTGTGTCGCGCACAAGAATGACAACTCTTGCATAGCTAATTTTTTAGTTATCTCCCTTTTTTTGTTTCGCGCACTGATTTCGTGTCCGGAGCATAACTCGACTTTCCCATTTGGAATTATTTCATGAAACTTCACACATGCATAGACCACGACCCGAAGGTGTGTCGCGCACAAGAATGACAACTCTTGCATAGCTAATTTTTTTAGTTATCTCCCTTTTTTGTTTTGCGCACTGATTGACCATAACTCGACCACCCTTTGGAATATTTTTATGAAACTTCACACATTCAATTAGACCACGAACCGAAGGTGTGTCGTGCACAAGAATGACAACTCTTGCATAGCTAATTTTTTAGTTATCTCCCTTTTTAGCTCACCTGAGCGAAGCTCATGTGAGCAATTGTTACCGCAATGTGTCCGTCGTCGTCCGTCGTCGTCCGTCGTCGTCGTCGTCCGTGAACATTTTCAAACGTCTTCTCCTCGGTAACCATTGGCCCTATGGTCACCAAACTTCATGGTCATGGTCCATAGGTAGGGGGATTACAAAATTGTTAAAATGACGTCATTACGTAATCCAAGATGGCCGCCATCTAAAAATGGCACAAATTCTTAAAAAATCTTCTTCTCAAGAACCGCCAACCGGATTTCGACAAAACTTGGTAGGAATGATCGATGTACATTGCTCGGATTGTTATGTCATCCAAGATGGCCGCCGAAAGGTCGAAAGGTCGTTCTTTTATTAGAGATTTCAAAATTCTTCTTCACATGAACCGCTTGGCCCATGGTAGCCAAACTTAAAAGTTATGGTTCATGGGTGAAGCCTTTTCAGATTAGTTAAAATGGAGGTCATCGCTAATCCAAGATGGCCGCCGTCTAAAAATAGCATAAATTCTTAAAAAATCTTCTTCTCATGAACCGCTAGCCGGATTTCGACGAAACTTGGTAGGAATGATCGATGTACATTGCTCTTTAATCAAAGTTGTTAAAATGGTGACCCCTGGGGTCAAAAATGTGCGTGGCCCGTGGGGTCAAATTGGGGTCAAATTTTATTTTTGACCGAATATGGTCATGTCATATATCAAATTGAAGGTATCAATGAGGCGATCACTCTGGTGCATTTTCTATCGAAATCGGATTGTTATGTCATCCAAGATGGCCGCCGAAAGGTCAAAAGGTCGTTCTTTTATTAGAGATTTCAAAATTCTTCTTCACATGAACCGCTTGGCCTATGGTAGCCAAACTTAAACGTTATGGTCCATGGGTGAAGCCTTTTCAGATTTGTTAAAACAGAGGTCATCGCTAATCCAAGATGGCCGCTGTCTAAAAATAGCATAAATTCTTAAAAAATCTTCTTCTCATGAACCTGCTTAGCCAGGATTTCGACTGAAACTTGGTAGGAATGATCGATGTACAATTGCTCTTTCAAAGTTGTTAAAATGGTGACCCCGGGGTCAAAAATGGGCGTGGCCCCTGGGGTCAAATTGCAGTCAAATTTTATTTTTGACCGAATATGGTCATGTCATATATCAAATTGAAGGTATCAATGAGGCGATCACTCTGGTGCATCTGTCGAAATCGGATTGTTATGTCATCCAAGATGGCCGCCGAAAGGTCAAAAGGTCGTTCTTTTATTAGAGATTTCAAAATTCTTCTTCACATGAACCACTTGGCCCATGGTAGCCAAACTTAAAGTTATGGTCCATGTGTGAAGCCTTTTCAGATTTGTTATGGAGGTCATCGCTAATCCAAGATTGCCGCCGTCTAAAAATAGCATAAATTCTTAAAAAATATTTCTCATGAACCGCTAGCTGGATTCGACGAAACTTGTAGAAATGATCGTGTACAATGCTCTTTCAAAGTTGTTAAAAAATGGTGACGGGGGTCAAAAATGGGCGTGGCCCGTGGGGTCAAATTTTATGATCAGAATATGGTCATGATATATTCAAATCGAAGGTACAATGAGGCGATCACTCTGGTACATTTTTTGTACAAATCGGATTGTTATGTCATCCAAGATGGCCGCCGAAATGTCAAAAGGTCGTTCTTTTATTAGAGATTTCAAAATTCTTCACATCAACTGCTTGGCCCATGGTAGCCAAACTTCACAGTTATGGTCCATGGGTGAAGCCTTTTCAGATTTGTTAAAATGGAGGTCATCGCTAATCCAAGATGGCCGCCGTCTAAAAATAGCATAATTTCTTAAAAAATCTTCTTCTCATGAACCGCTTGCCGGATTTCGACGAAACTTGTTAGGAATGATCGATGGACATTGCTCTTTCAAAGTTGTTAAAATGGTGACCCCGGGGTCAAAAATGGGCGTGGCCCTCAAATTGGGGTCAAATTTTATTTTTGACCGATATGGTCATGTCATATATCAAATTGAAGGTATCAATGAGGCGATCACTCTGGTGCATTTTCTGTCGAAATCGGATTGTTATGTCATCCAAGATGGCCGCCGAAAGGTCAAAAGGTCGTTCTTTTATTAGAGATTTCAAAATTCTTCTTCACATGAACCGCTTGGCCCATGGCAGCCAAACTTAAAAGTTATGGTCCATGGATGAAGCCTTTTCAGATTTGTTAAAATGGAGGTCATCGCTAATCCAAGATGGCCGCTGTCTAAAAATAGCATAAATTATTAAAAAATCTTCTCATGAACCGCTTGCCGGATTTCGACGAAACTTGGTAGGAATGATCGATGTACATTGCTCTTTCAAAGTTGTTAAAATGGTGACCCCGGGGTCAAAAATGGGCGTGGCCCCGTGGGGTCAAATTGCAGTCAAATTTTATTTTTGACCGAATATGGTCATGTCATATATCAAATTGAAGGTATCAATGAGGCGATCACTCTGGTGCATTTTCTGTCGAAATCGGATTGTTATGTCATCCAAGATGGCCGCCGAAAGGTCAAAAGGTCGTTCTTTTATTAGAGATTTCAAAATTCTTCTTCACATGAACCACTTGGCCCATGGTAGCCAAACTTAAAAGTTATGGTCCATGTGTGAAGCCTTTTCAGATTTGTTAAAATGGAGGTCATCGCTAATCCAAGATTGCCGCCCTCTAAAAATAGCATAAATTCTTAAAAATATTTCTTCTCATGAACCGCTAGCCGGATTTCGACGAAACTTGGTAGGAATAATCGGGACAAGGCGAGGCATTTGATTCCGCGGAATTCTCGTTTACTTATCTCCCTTTGTTGTTTCGTGCTCTGATTTTGTATCCAGAGCATAACTCGAACACCCTTTGGAATATTTTTATGCCCCACCACGATAGTGGAGGAGGCATTTAGTGTTACCCTTGTCCGTCCGTCCGTCCGCACACACACGAATGGGTACTTGTTGTAAGTGTATGGGGATCTTATTGGGTAGGGTTAGGATAAGTGTTGGGTACTCTTGTTGGGTATTTTTATAGAATAAAAACCCAACAAGTATTCATTCGTAGGAACGTGCGTCCCGTCGTCCCGTCGTCCCGTCGTCCCGTCCCGTCCGTCCGTCACAAAACTTTAACACTCGGGTAAATGTCTCATAATTTCTTCATCCTTCGACCGATCTCCTTCATATTTCATATACACATTGCTCTAATGGTCCTCTACCACGTTCGTCCTGCCCCCGCCAAGCTCAGGGTTAAGATCACATACTTAGTGCTTCAAAAACTTTAACGCTCAGGTAAATATCTTATACTTTCTGTTTTCTTTCACGGATCAGCTTCATATTTCATATATGCATTGCTCTAATGGTCCTCTACAGCCCTGTGCCAAATCCATGTTCGTCCTGCCCCCGCCAAGCCCAGGGTCAAGGTCACATACAAGGTGCTTCAAAAACTTTAACGCTCGGGTAAAAGAATATTTTGACTTGGAATTTGGCCTCATATATTATCAAAGCGATATGTGGGACATCCGTGTTCTATGAACACATTTTCTAGTTTATTAAACTTCACACATGCATAGAAGACGACCCAAAGGTGTGTCGCACGTAAGAATGACAACTCTTGCGTCGTTAATTTCTTAGTTATCTCCCTTTGTTGTTTCGTGCACTGATTTCGTGTCCGGAGCATAACTCGAACACCCTTTGGAATATTTTCATGAAACTTCACACATGCATAGACCACGACGCTAAAGGTGTGTCACGCAAGAATGACAACTCTTGCATCACTAATTTTTTAGTTATCTCCCTTTGTTTTTCCGTCACTGATTTTGTCTCCGGAGCATAACTCGAACACCCTTTTTTCAAACTACTGGGGAGGGGGATACACATGCGCTTGTCGACAAGCGTCCATTTCTAGTTAAAGTTGGAATACTACCTGTTAATATGTGGAAATAAATGGCTTCGATCGCAGTAATAGTAGGTGGTGCAGTCGTGAGCGCATTGGCGTTCAGCGGTAGCAACTTTCTAGTATCGAAAATAGGAAAATCGGACGTGGATGAGGATTCGCAAGCGTCACGATTTAGCTGTAGAACAACTCAATAGCGCAAAGGAAGCATGGTAAAAAAAACGAACCGCCCATCTGGACTGGGTCAACGAAGAGCTTCGCCGGGAGAATCACGCCGCGCAAACTTTCCAGAACGTTGAAGAAGCCAACCACAGAAAAGTCTGGCGCCACTGGATCCCGAGCCCCAACTTTCAGATTTCTATGTACCGTCGGAGGCCCAAAAATACCGCGAGATCGCGTTCATCGTCGTGGGAATGGGTGTGGTGGGTCTCGTTGGCTACTATATTCAATCGAGATTCAAATAAGCAATCATTATTTTAATATTTTTTTTTAAATATACATGTATATATAGAACGATGTTAATTGACAAACTTTATTTTGCTATGATCGATGTAGGCTACACTGCCCTTAAACACCGTATAGCTGGCGCAAAAGGTATGATTCGTCTGGCCCGAGATTCTCTCGAGACGTAGCGCGAGGACGAAAAAGCGGCCACCCTTTTCGCAAAGCGGATGTTAGATTCCTCCAAATCGAGTTCAACTCCAATCGCGATTGAGTTGAGGTATGAATTAGATTTTCCCAAGTTCCTTCAGAACTTAACCTCCAACTGTGATTGGAATCACAATTGTACTTCCAATAAAGGTTTATTATTAACGACGCAGTTATCTGACGATCTGGCGAGGGCATGTTGGAGATTGTCCGATATATTAGAATACTTCGCATACGATGAACACGCGCAATACCAAACCATCGGTTCGCCTAACGCGCAAGCTAGCGAACACATACTACAGCCCCCGCGGCTACTGGAAGGGACTCGCGGCCATCAAGAACCTCGCCGCGGCGACCAAGGTTTCCGAAAACGCCACCAAGGAATGGCTCAAGAAGCAGCCCATCTGGCAGATCTATTTACCCGCGCCTCACAATATTCCGCGCCCGAAATTCGACGTGCCGGTGCCTAACCAAGTTCACCAAGCTGATCTCCTGTTTCTCCCTCACGATCGCGTCGGTCGTAAGACGTACAAGTACGCACTGACAGTCGTTGACGTAGCGAGTCGTTATAAGGGGGCTGAGCCACTGGCCACTAAAGAGTCTAAGGAGGTGGCCGAGGCTCTTTCCCGAATATAACGACCTCTCAAATGGCCGAATCTTCTCCAGGTCGATCCCGGCCGCGAGTTCATGGGCGCGGTCTCTCATCTATTGTCTAAGCACAACGTTTCTATCAGACGCGGCCGCGTCAACATCCACCGAGATCAGGGGATCGTGGAGCGGTTCAATCGAACCCTGGCTGAGAGACTGTTCGGTCACCAATACGCCAAAGAACTTGTAGACCCTCATTCGCGATCGAACGAGTGGGTGGCCAGGCTACCCGCCGTGGTCTCCGCACTGAACGGAGAGGTGACCAGATTGATTGATAAGAAGCCCGTAGATGCCATCAAGGCTAAAAAGGTGACGAGCAAGCCCTCTGCTGTCTCGCGCGGGCGACCCGTTGGTTTAGAGGAGCAACGACTTCCATCGGATGTTGACGTCCGGTACCTCTATCAACCGGGAAAGCTCGAAGGTGGCAGCCGCCGCGCGACTGATACCGTATGGTCTCTCAATGTATATCGTCTGGATCGATCTATTACAAAACCCGATGAGCCCGTGCTCTATTATTTGGATGGTGGTCCATCGCGCGGGTTTGTTCGCGAAGAACTTCTTATGGTACCTTCTGACACCCAGCTACCTCCGGATCGTCAGAGTCTTTTAGAGAGGTTCTGTATGTATTCCGTCTGGTAACACGCGTCTTTTATCGTAGTACGCCGAGAGTCCTAATTTTTGTTGACAGTACGTTTTCATAACACCGTCTCTCATTTTGAATCCTCTGTTTTGTGCTACATCTATAATATGTTTTCCATCTTCTGTAGTTTCACTTAGTACTCGTTTATATCTATCCCAATTTAAATTGTTAGTTCTCTTGGACATTCCTTTCGCAGAGGTTTTATTAATTAATTCTTTATAAATAAATTTTTCTACAAAATAACACTTACTAGATAATGCTATCGCCCTATCTCTGCTAAATTCCATTTTGAAAAGTCCTGGCTCTCTTTCGCTCCATTTATCCCAAGCCAACCATTTTTTCTTTTTCAAACCCGTCTAGTAAGTTAGGTCTAATCAATTCCTCTATTGTTTTTCCACTAACTCCTATATACATACTATCCGTGTCCATCTGTATTAATTCAGTCTTCTCTTTTTACGTATTTGTCTAGAAATTTGTAGTAAAATTCCAACATTCTCAGTTTAGCTAGTTGATAAACCGCTATTCCGCAGTGGAAGGGTCTCTTTACTGCACACCGGGGTTTTCATGAAGATATTTCGTACGCATCTCCTATCTCTTCCAAATCGTCAAAGAATGCAGATCTTAATGCTTTATCAACACAGGTTTCGTCTTGCGTATATGTCGTATTTAAATGTCTCTCTGTTGCCTCTATCATTTTTCCACAACACGAGTTTCCTAATAATTTCATTATATCCGCTACTGGTTTCTTATTTGGTTCTACATCGCCTGTTCGTCTTGCGGCTGTAACTTCTTTTGCGAACCATTCAAATGGTTTTCCACTAATATAATCTATAACCCGATGAACTCCAGTTATTTCTAGGCCGTGTTTTAAATACCATTTCAATAGCGGTGCGTACAGCAATACTTTAGTGGCGGTCATCGATCCCACCAATTTCTTTCCATCTCCTCTTGTTCGACCAGTATCTTTTAAATATTTTAACATGTGTGCTGGAACTTCATCAACCTCTACAACACGATTTATAAAAAGTGGAGACATTTCAGAAAACTTATCTTTTAAGTTATTGGGAACCTCTATATCCACCTCCGCAAACCCAAACCAGTCTCCAGACAAAACTTTTTAATAAATAAATTTAGGGTTATGTGT